>WOXC01000109.1:0-699972 GCA_011680675.1 Gymnobelideus leadbeateri
TCTTTCTCCCATCCTTGCCACCACATCCCCCACTGAACACAGATGGGGCAGATGGCAGGGGGGAGGGGGTCTGGGGGCCTGCTTGGAGCAGAGAGAGTATGAAATAACACTGAACAATTTATGCATTGCACAATTCCTTTCTCATTTTTCCTCCCCTCCTGAGAAAGTTCCAATCTACACTTTATTTAAGCTAAAGAAATACTTCACATGTCTAGACAAAAATGGCCCTGCTCATTCCATTAATATTTCTTCAGTGCTTACTAGCATTTTGCTAAATAAGAATAATATTTCCGTAGCACTTTACATATATTATCTCACAACTCTGTGAGATGGGTGCGATTATCTCTGTTTTACAGATGAGGAAAAAGCTCAGAAACGTTCCTGTCCCATAGTCACAAAGCTTGGGGGTAGAAGAGACAAAATTTAAGCCCGGTCCTTCCTAGCTCCCGGTCTAGGACCGTTCACTATGACACAAAAGCATTGGCTGTGGAGAAACCTGGACACAAAGTCAATAAGGAGCTTTTGCCCTTTCCCCTCCCTCTCTTATAAAGCCTTATTTCCATCCCCAGGCTTGTTTATTTTGGGGTGTGTGTGTGTGTGTGTGTGTGTGTGTGTGTGTGTGTGTGTGTGTGTGGACAGTAGGGCTTTCCTCTTCCCATCTTTTCCTATTTTAGCTCCTTTTCCTCTGGATCGCTTCCCTCATTCCTCCACCTCCACCTTTGTCTCTCCCAGGAACCTGTGAATTCCAAAGAGCCTCCAGCCTCAGGCAGCTGCCAGGAGTGAGAGCAACAGACAGAGCCTGTGCCATCCTGCAGAAGTCTGTGTGTGCCTCCCCCAACTCTGTGTGCGTGTGTGCATCATCTGTAAGAGCTCCCCTCTCTCCCCCCTCCCCTCCACCTCCCTTTCCTTTTCTTTTCATGAGATTCAGAGCTAGGAGAGCAGCGGGAGCAGCATGTCGCTGCAGTTGTTTTAACCTAGAGGCTCTTGTGGTCAGGCTGGCTGCCCCTCGGCTTTCCAATGTACCAAGAGGCAGCAGACTCTGTCATTCAGGGCCTCATTGAGCCATGCCCAGACGGAGCCCGTCCCAGCTGTGTTTCTCCTGCCGCTCTGACCACCGCCAGACAGGTAAGAAAGGCATGGCAGCTAGCATCACAGGGAGTCAGCCCCTCCGGTCCAGCAGAGGCTCGGAGAGGGCAGGGCTGCAGGGGCCACCCCTCCCCCTTCAGGGTCCCCCCCCCCCAAGTCCTCAGCATCTCTGACCGCCCCTTCGGCAGCTGACCCCCAGCACTGAGCCTGGCTAGGAACAGCAGGCCAGTTCAAGGGTGGGAAGGCTCTGCTGGAACCCTCCTCAATCTCATTAAGCTGCTTCTGTCAAGAGTCTGAGGGCTGTGCCCACTCTTCTTAATTAGCAGGCTCTAGGCTGTTCGTTCTCATCTTCGGCTTCTTCCCTATATCAAGTGAAACTCCAGATTCCCACTTGCCAGGTTCTGTTCTTAGTCTCTCTCTCTCTCTCTCTCCTCTCTCTCTCTACTCTCTCTCTCCTCTCTCTCTCTCTCTCTCTCTCTCTCTCTCTCTCTCTCTCTCTCTCTCTCTCTCTCTCTCTCTCTCTCTCTCTCCCCCCTCTCTCCCCTCCCCCACCCCCACTCTCAATTGGTGTTGATCCCTTCACACTTACGAGAATAATCAGGCTGCTTTCTTGAGGTATGACATCTTCACTCTGTTTTTAGTTTCATTCATTCATTCATTTTGTTGTTGTTGTTTTAGCTGGATCATATGCAAATTGGATTTGCTTTGTTTTTAGTTGGGATGCAGGTCAGGTGATAAATGCTGCCTTCGGAGGGCTCAAATTTACAATGAGACTGAGATAAAAATATTCCGGGGATGGCAAGTTCTAAGCACTAGGCTTGGCACTGGCTGAATGGGTCCCTCCCAAGGTTTTTCTTCTGGGGTTGCCTAATGTGTGACTTTCTTTAGAAGCGGCTCCCTCTCCTTGCTGTATAATTGGACACAATCCATTTTATCAGGCACTCTGTAATAAGCCTGCTGTGGTCCTGGCCTCCAGGAGTTTGCAGTCAAATGAAACAGCATGGAAAGCCCAGGCCACTCTCCCTTTGGGCTATTTTTGGTGAGTTTGTTCTTGTAGCCTTGGAAAACTTCAAGGTTTCCTTGGAGTGTACAGGAGGCTCTGGAAAGTGGAGGAGGGAGAAAGCTGTTATTATGAGATAATAAGAAGTTGCAAGTGTTTTTTAAAAAGCAAAGTGGTATTATTATTGTTTTTTTATTGTTGTTAGTGTGATTATTTCTGCGGCTATAGCTTTGCAATCAATGAAGAAGGTATTTAATGAATGCCTGCTGTGTGCTCAGCTGGCTTTCTGGGAGAAGTCTGAACAGTGGAGAAATACGTATTTTTGTGTTTTGATTTTCACAATGTAGTCAGACTGAGGCGGGCTGGAAGCTGTGCTACTCCGTTTGGGATCGGCCCTGGACTGTGAGATTCTCTTGGCATCCCTCTGACTCTACAGACCATTCAGAATACAAATAATACCTAAAAATTCTTCATCATGTCTAGTTATTCTTGTTTTCTCAGTCCAGTTGAATAAAACATGTTGTGAATGAGATTCGTTTCCACATGAGCCAGTCAACTCTGAACAGAGGAAAAGTATTCCTGACCATCCACATGGAATGGATTGCATCCATAACCCTAAGCATTAGCACCCTCGTAAATGTGAGACAATCCCAGTGGTCACAAGGGGTGGGTAGGGTGAGAGGCCGTGGATGGTTTAGCACAGCCCATTTCTTCTTTGACTCACCATTTTGTTGATGTGATATGCCACCTCCCCCCATAACTTTGCAGATCCCAACCTAATTCCTTTCCATCCCGTATAACTTTTGTCTATGTTCTTTGGTAAAACAGGGTTGGCCCAATGTGATGGAGACTTTCCTCTGGTTCCCTTGAAATTTCCATGACACCAATAGAATATAAGGACTTTTCATTAATTATTCCTTATTCCCATCAAGAGACTGGTCCACTTTTTTTTCCTGCCAGTCATCCATCTCTCTTGTGTAATTCTTCCTGCTGATGCCCAACATGTGTCTCTTCATTGCTTGTTGTGTGAATCCTCAACTTTAATTACTCAGAGATTGTGGTCTTCCATGACTTGCAGACATACAGAATTAATATGATTTTGAAAAAGATGGGTCTTTGTTTTAGGGAAAAGATTGAGATCATTCAAAGCACTTCACTATATCCCAAAGTCAATAACCTGCCTTCTTCAACCCATTCTGCTTAGGATTCAGCTCATTGACCATTTGCAGTTTCTGTCACAGATTTGTATGTTCTGTGGGTTGTCTATTTGACTGTACAGCACACTCTGGGGTTCTTCATCCACTTAGTTTTTTATATATAGATGGATCAAACTTTTAAGCCCATCACTGTTTCCTGAAACAACAACAACAAGGTGGAATTTGTCTTATTGGTGATGAATTAAAGTTGTATACAAAAGTCAGCACATTTCATTTTTTCCTAATTTTGTTGTCCCTTATTTTCTTTTTGTCTAACCACTTAAAGCCTGATCGCTTGCTCCTTTTAGACAGGTTCTTTGGATTCCTCTGTACTTGGGCTCCCCATTTCTTCTTCTTCTTCTTCTTCTTTTTTTTTTTTTTTTGCTTTTTGGAGGGGGAAGGCAGGGCAATTTGGGTTAAGTGACTTGCCCAAGGTCACACGACTAGTAAGTATTAAGTGTCTGAGGTTGGATTTGAACTCAGGTTCTTCTGACTCCAGGGCCTGTTCTCTATTCACTGTTTCACCTAGCCACCCCCAAGGGGCTCCCCATTTCTAAGAGTAATTTCTTGACATCTCTCCTTGGCATCAGAATTTACAAAATATCTATAAAATTCTTTGAGCCCCATAGGAAAGGGGCCCAGAATGATAAGTGTATCTGAGAAGTTGTAGCACTTTTTTTTTTTTTTTGTAGTTTACCAGTTTATTTAACACAAATAAAAATGTGCAAAGCTTTTTACTCATTTTCTTCACTCCTCAGTCTAGCGTTTGGATTGGTGATCTTGATGGCTAGCTGAGCTGCTCTCTCAACAATCACTTTCCGATTCTTAGAGGAAACGTTGTGAGCAATCTCAGCACAGTATGATTTGTTGCACATCAGGAGTACTTCTAGCTCTTTGACATTGTGCACCAAAAACTTCCTGAATCCACTTGGCAGCATGTGTTTTGTCTTCTTATTGCTTCCATAACCAATATTGGGCATCAAGATCTGACCCTTGAATCGCCTTCGCACCCTGTTTTCAATGCCTCTTGGTTTACGCCAGTTTCTCTTGATCTTGACATATCTGTCGGACTGGTGGCGGATGAACTTCTTGGTCCTCTTCTTGACGATCTTAGGCTTCACGAGGGGTCTGAGGGCGGGCATGGTGCCGGCGAGGAGACAGCGGCCCCTCCACTGGAAGCGCCGACAGAAAGAGAGAGAAGGAAAGGAGTTGTAGCACTTTTTACAAATAGAATTCAGTGGGAACTTTTATCCTGAGGCCTACAGGGGAAAGGGAGGGCAGCAGGCCTGTAACAGGCAGAATTTGCTTACTTTCTCCCCTCAGTAGAGTGCATCCATACAAGCCCTCCTCTGGTCTCCAGGGAAGACATAAGGGCATACTTAGCACACACATAGAATTTCTCAGCCCATTTCTTGGTTCCAGAAGGGAGCTGTAAAAAGAGGAAGTTCCAATTGGAGGACTGTCTCCATCAACTCATCTCCAACTCTGCTCCTGCTGCTATACCCCAGCCCCTCTAGGTCTGACCGCTATGGATTTTTCTTTTTGTATAATTCAAGAAGACTGGTCGGAGTGGGGCAGAGTGGAAATGAAGGAGATGGGGTGGGGGGAAGCACGAAAGTTTCCTGCTGGCAGTCATTTATTTAAAAAAAGGATTAGAATGAGCTCAACTTACCGGTGGGAGGCTGATAGGGGTGGGGATAAGGTGGAGTTACTGGGTATTATGCTGGGTCTGCTAACTGCAGGCAGCTGTGGACCTCAGCAGTCAATGGCAAAGCATTTATTACTGCTTAAAGAGGGGGAGAGATTCATAACCAATGCCCTGGCATTGAACAGTAGGAGCAGAAAGTACCTCCCTTTTATATCTTTGCCCTAGGCCTTTACCACTGGATCCTATGGCCTGAGTTTCTGGCAGCATTTCACCCCCACTCCCACACACTCCTACAAACCCAGGGCTTTGTGCCACTTTTATCATCCCCCCTACCTCCTCAGCAATATTGCCCCCCCCTTTTCCCCACCCCATATTCCTTCTGCTCTCCAAGGAATTATGGATGACATAGTAACCTTATTCATTTAGCTCCTAGCTACCTATGTTCCTTTTCTTTTCCTCTTGCTCAGCAAGAGCTCACCTGGACATTGGGAAACTATTAAAAAAATATTAAAAGTAGTGCTTAAGGTGGGACTCACACTGAGGAATAGATAGGTACTAGCCAGGCACAGTTTAGTGGGACTGAGGGAGGTGATTTTCAATGAACCTTCATTTAGTGCCTACTGTGCCTAGCACAGTGACAGCTGGCCAGGTTCTGGGAATAATACAAAGAAACGAAAACCTCCTTGTCCTCAAGTAGCCCATATTTGAATCGGGGAGACAGCATGTACACACATACAAAAGAAACACCAGGTGTTTTTGGAAGGAGGGTTTGGAGGGAGGCACTAGCAGCTGGGGAGGGGAGGGATTTTTAAAAAGTGTCATGTAGGAAGTCATAGATGAGCTGATTTTTGAAAGGTGCTGGGGAGTCTGGCTGGTGGAGGTGAGAGGAAACATCACCTAGGAGGGATGCTCATGAAGGGGACTAACTCGCCATCATCTTGGAAAGGGAGATTAGAGCAGGCATGTAAAGAGCATTAAAAGCCAGACATGAGTTTATAGCCAATCCTAATGGCAATAAAGAGGTCACATGAAGCTCCTTGAGCTGGGGAGTGACGTGATCAGAATATCAGGCTTTAGGAAAATCAGCAGCTGAGTGAAGGATGGTTTGGAGAAGAGAGAGACTTGAAGTAGTGGAGTGAAAAGGAGGCTTTTGTCAGTAGTCCAGAGAGAGGACAGCTCAGTGGCACAGTGAAAAGAGCAGTGATCTTGGAGTCAAGATGTCCTGAGTTCGAATGCGACTGCAGACATTTAATAGCTGTGTGACCCTGGGCAAGTCACTTAACTTTGCCTCAGTTTCCTCACCTGCAAAATGAGCCAGAGAAGGAAATGGCAAACTACTCCAGTATCTCTGCCAAAAAAACCCCAAATGGGGTCATGAAGAGTTGAAACCACTGAACAAAAATAGATGTATATATATGTTGTCTCCCCCTTTCTACTATGATTTACTTTTTTTTCTTTTTGGAGGGCAATTAGGGTTAAGTAACTTGTCCAAGGTCACACGGCTAGTTTTTGTGTTAAGTGTCTGAGACAGGATTTGAACTCAGAATTCAGATCCTCCTGACTCAAGGGCCGGTGCTCTATTCACTGTGCCATCTAGCCACCTCTTATGATTTACTTTTGAAGAGGACCGAGGATGAAGTGAAAGGAGAAAAAGGAATGGACGTGAATGACATTGTTGAGATTTGCCAATTGATTGGATACACAGGGTGGAAGAGAGTAATGCATGGAGTGTGGCTCCCAGGGTGCCTGGAAGGATGGGGATGCCGGAGGTAGAAACAGTGAAGTCAGGAACAGGCATGGGTTTTGTTTCTGTTTTCATTTGCCCAAGGGACCTGTGTGACATGTAACCTTCTTTCTTAGTGGGTAAACTTAGAACTCAAATAGCATTTTATTTTCAGTGCTTTATTTGCAACTATATGGTAATTGCAATATTTCACTATAGAGTATATTTTGTTCTGTGTTGGTATCATCTTCTTACTAAACTATAATGTCTTCTATAGCAAAATCTTGTGATCTAAACTTTAAATAAGGGAGGGTACTCTCTGACAACAGTTGACAATTCAATTCAATAAACATTTATTATGGGTCAAGCTGGCATAGGGTTTAGATCTAAGGTGCTTTAAGAGAGATGTCCTGTCTGAGTTCAAATCCTGCCTCAGATACTTACTAGCTAGCTGTGTGACCTTGGGCAAGTCATTTAACCCCAACTGCCTAGAAAAAAAAAGAGGTATCCTGTCCTCAAAGAGCTTATAGTCTATTGGTGGTGGTAGGGGATATTAGGATAACATTTTCAAGCTGAAGAAGATCTTAGATGCCCCGTGCATTTTACAGATGTGGAAATGGAGGTCTAGTAGAGAAACAACTTCTTCAAGGTTGTAGAATTTCTGAGTATTTAGAAATGGAATTGGACCCCAAATTCCTTTGATTCCTGAACTAGGTCTCTTTTTCTTTCACTATGTGGTCTTCTAGCAGAAGTAGCTAAATATACCATAAAGACACTAAGTCAGATATAAAAATAGCTGCAATTATAATTATTATGTAATTACAATTGGGGAGTTGAATTGCATCATAGGAATACTTTACTGGACATCTATTGTACACAGTGCTGTACTGGACAGCATATTAGGATCAATATTGGCTTGCCCTTTAGGAGTCCATCCTTGTGTTTCTCTGAAAATAGATTTTATTTACTATAGAAAAGAGAAAGCCCAAGAAATCAAACAGGATAAGGGAGGTCAGGTAGGCCTATAATGAGAGCAGAAACCAGAACCCAAATGCCAGGAGACAACTATTGTTTACTTCCCAGAAATCACAGCTTTTTTTTTTTTTTAATTTCAGACTCTTTCTCAGTCCTCTGTAGTTTCTGAACATATGATAGGGAGATGAAATAAAATTTGCTATCTCAATACTGGGGTCACAATTCAAATGGGGACTTTTCTCTTTCTCAGGCATTTTAATTACAGTGATTGTTGGCCAATTCACTATGTGGGCATCTTCCCAAGGAGGCATTAAAACCTCATGTTCCTTGTAGCTATTACAAAAAGCATAATGGATTCTGTCAGCCCAAGGTCCTAGCATTAAGGTCTTTGGCAATTTCTGGGGCAGGGATGTCAGACAATGGTCACAGTAAGGATGGGAAAATTCAGAGGGCTCCAAGTTTTAGGCTTAATTTTGGTCCTAGGAGGGGAGTTGGAATCCTTGCTCCCTACCGCCACTTCCAGATTCTCCATTTGCTGTCGTAACTCGGCAAACTATTCTCCTTTTAAATTCATTCTACTAAAATGTTTTTGATCCACACTGATTATGGTGGTCATTATATACATGATCCCCAGTCGTCTTCCCTTATTTCTCAAAGAGTTCAACGCCTGGCCTCGTATCTTTCTCTTCTCCTCAATCCTACCCTTATACTAGATGGTTTCACCATTCATGTTGTATCTCAAAAACCCTAATCTCCAACCTCTTCCCCAAAACCCTCATCTCACTCCTCTCCTTCACCTCAGCATGCACAAGGCCGGTCATTGATTTCACCATCATTTCACCATCACTTCCTTGATCAAAACTCTGACATTCTTCCTATCATTTTATCTCTCTCTGTGCTTCACCCTTCCTCAACCTATCCTTTGCCATCATTGGATTTTCAATCCCCTACCCTTCCATACTTTCTCAGGCCATTATCCCTACTCTTAATTTTACTACTTTTTAAAAAATCTCAATAAACCTTTATTAAGCACTTAATTTATGTTAGACACTGTGCTAGGTGCTGGGGATACAAATATATAAAAAGGAAGATGAGCCCCTGTTCTTAGGGAACTTTACAATCTAATGGAGGAATACACAAAAAGGGGCTGAAAGTGGGGTTGGGGAGTGAGGATACTAGACACAGGGGCATGATGGAGAAATCAGAGAAGTCCTGGAGTGTGCAGCCAGCTAAGAAATGAAATGTTCTGATCCTTAAATGAAGGTTTTGGAGTTCATGGATCCACCCCTAAATCAGAGGGGCAGGGAGGAATAATGGAGCAAGCACCATGGCTGGTGAGAATTTGCAGGATGATGATGAAGTCCACTAGTTCTTTCCTTCTGTTGAAAGTTAAGTTGACTCAGTTACCTATTGCTCTCAGCCCTGCTTTATCAACCAGTGTAGGGGGAGGCTCTGGGGGGGGGGAAGAAGACACCAAGTCTGCAGTTTTCAGTATCACCTGCTCTTTGTCAGGCACCCCTGACAAATTGTCACATTCTTGCTACGTTGGGGGAGAATTGAGATGCAAGGCTTAGACCTCTGCAGAAAAGGTCTTAGCCTTGCATGTCAATTATGTCTGAATTGTTTTATACCTAGAAAAGCTGACCCCACCTTGAAGCCATTGCTGACCTTCAGTGATCAGCCTTTCAACATGGTGTTACTTTGATGTACTTGTAATACAGTCTTTTAAATGATCTTTTTCCTGAGTTTTTGCCTCAGGGTGAAAAGCCTAAATGAAGAGTTCTTTCATTATCTCCTTCCTTTAAATGCATGTTAAGTTTCTCCTAAAAATCTTGCATTGGACTCTACCATCCCCTCAAGTATCATCTTATATCTCCTCTCCTTTGTGAAACCTTTAAAAAAAGTTATCTATTTTAATATGTAATTGGGGTAAATATAAAATGTTATGCATATATGTATGTATACACACATGTATGTATACATATCTGCATATATACACATTTATATATGTGTATACATGTCTATGTGTGTGTATATCTATGTACACTCATTGCTTTTGCCTCCTCCCCTTTCTCTCACCCCTTTACTCTTTTGCAGTCTGGCTTCCATCTCTTCACTCAACTGAAAATTCTTTCTCCAAAGGTACCAATGATTCCCAAATTTTGTTTATTTTTTTCTCCCCCTCTTCTCAGTCCTCATTTTTCTTGGCCTCTCTGCAGCATTTTGACACTGTTAATTACTTTCTCCTCTTGGATACTCTTTCTCTCTGACTTTATCCTCTTCTGCTTCGCCTCTTCCCTAACTGATGCTACTTTTCAGTCTCCTTAGCTGGCTTTTCATCTGTATCATGTCCTCTAAAAGTGGGTGTTCCTGAAGTTCCCATTCTAGGTCCTTTCTTTCTTAACTCCCATGGATTTAATGATCATTTTTGTGGAGATGATTCTGAGGTTTGCATATCCAGCTCTAGTCTCTCTCTTGAATTCTAGTTCCTCATCAACAGCTATCTATTTTTACGTTCCAAACTGGATGTCCCGGAGACGTTGCAAACTCAACAAGTCAAAACCAGAACTTGTTATCTTTTCCCTCAAAACCGTTCCTTTGTTGACCTTCACCGTTCCCACTGAAGGCATCATCATTATCCCAGGCTCCCAGATTTATAATCTCTGCATTATCTCGGACTCCTTATTCTCTATCACCACAGGTATCCAGTCAGTTGCCAGATCTTGCACATTTTGGCCCCACATCTCTCCCGTCCAGCCCCTTCTCTCTGATCTTATAGCTACCTTAATTTAAGCCTTCTTTACCTTTTACCTAGACCAGAGAAACAGATTCTGGGGGGCAGCATGTTGATGGAGAAAGCTACAAATTAACATTATCAACTTTGTATTGTATTTTTTATTTTGTTAAGCATTTCCCAATTACATTTTAATCTTACATATGCAGGTTTCAGGCAGGAGTTTTTTTGGGGGGCAATCCTGACCTATACTATTGTAATAGACTCTTAATTGACCTCCCAGATGGCAATCTATTTCTTTCTTTCTTTTTTTTTTTTTTTTTTGCTTTTTGGAGAGCAGTTGGTGACTTGCCCAAGGTCACATGGCTAGTAAGTGTTAAGTGTCTGAGGTCAGATTTGAACTCAGGTCCTCCTGACTCCAAGGCTGGTGTTCTGTTCACTGTGCCACCTAGCCACCCCCTGGCAATCTATTTCTTTCTCCAATCTCTCCTCCATGCAACAGCTAAAGTGAATTTCCTCAGGAACTGATGTGACCATGTCACTTTCCTACTCAGCAAACTCTGGGTGTCCCAAAATACTCTTCTCCCTCCAGCATCTAGGCCAAATTTGCCTGTCTAGAAATTTGTTTTTTTTTTCCATCCCTTGAGAATCTGGCCCCAACTTCTTTCTAGCCTTAGTATACATCATCACCTCCCTTCCCACACCTAACCAAAAGGTTCCTCTTTCTATTCTCTTACATGTCACTCCATCTCCCATGGAGCCTTTGTAATGGCTCTTCTCTAATCTTGAAAGGGACTTAGTCCTTACCTCCACCTTATAAAATCCTCCACTTTCTTCAGGTTGAAGGTTAAGGCCAGATTTCTACATGAAGCCTTTTCAAATCCCCACCCACCCACCCACCCCTAACTACTAGGGCCCTAAACTACCTTGTGTTTATTTTATATTTATTCTGTATATAGGGTGTCCCAAAAGTCTTATAGCAGCGTTAAGCTATTGACGCAGGTTTTAATGAGCGTATTAGGCTTTAATGACTTAAAACCACATTAAGACTCTTGGGACACCCTGTAAGCTTATAAGTATATACACTATCCCCCAATAGAATGTTCCTTGAAAATTATTTTTTTTTTTGGTCTTGTATTCCTAGCACCTAGCATAGAATCTGGTACATAATTGATGCTTAATACATTCTGGTTTTGTTGAGTCATTTCAGCCATGTCTGGCTTTTTGTGATCCCTTTTGAGGTTTTCTTGGCAAAGATATTTAAATGGTTTGCCATTTCCCTCTCCAATTCATTTTATAGACTAGGAAACTGAGGCAAACAGGGTTAAGTGACTTGCCCAGGGTCACACAGTAAGTGTCTGAGGGCAGATTTGAACTCAGGAAGATGAGTTTTCCTGACTCCAGGCCTGTCAATCTATCTACTGTTCTACCTAGCTGCCTCCTCCTAGATGATTAATTGATTGAATTTAGGTCTCATTTTCTGGATGTCCTGGAATCCCTAGAGTACTGTTCCTTTTTTCTTTAATTTTTTTCAGTACTGAAGAGAATAAAGTTGTTTTTAAGGGAATAAATCCATGTTCAGAGATGCAAGATTTGATTTGAAGAAGGAAGGGGCTATAATTATCTTAATATGGAGACTAGTATAACATCATGAATATTAGGTAGTCTGTAATTCTCCCTTACGGCTCATTACTAAGCCGTGCGGAGTCCTTACAGGGCTGGGGGAGACAGGGTATTGTTTATTATGAAATAGAGATTTCTCTTGTAGGGCAAGATCCTAAAGGTATTCTGAGTCATCTCTTCCCACTTAGTATACAATCTTAGGAAGTATCTGGTATTTTTGGGTATGCTTCAGGAAGAGAACCATTGCAAATCAACTGCTTCAGCTCTGTCAAAATTGAAAACACTTGTATGGAAGATACACTTAGTTTCTTGACAGTTTGTGGTTCTCCCACATTGGGTGACAAAGGATTGTGGGACTTTAGGTTGCAGCTATATTCCCAAATCACTGATGGTTTGCCTGAGATCTCCTAGGAGCCAGAGTCTGTGGGTCCGAACTTTCTTTTGAGGGGCAAGGATAACCATGTCAATTATAATTACTTTTTAATAATGTTTTTTGGTTTGAAAGCATATTGACTTAGAAAATCACAAATTAATGTTACTGATTTTATACTATGTTTTTATTTTGTTAAACATTTCACAATTACATTTTAATCTGGCTTATCAGTAATTCTATGATATAGATAATTTCAATGTTACACTTCAATGAAATGCGTGATTTCATTGGCTCAGATTCTCCTTCCAACTAATATAAATTGTCAGCCTCTTCACATCTTGGCCATTTTCATGAGTTTCTGTGGTCCTAAATTTTTCAGTATCTGGTGAAAAATCATCACTAGCTGGTGATGATCCTCTCTGAACTTAATTAGACTGGTCAATGGGCATCACTTTGGGAGGCAAAACCTGTTGTGGAAAGAGTGACTCAGCTACTTCTTACTTTCATGATCTTGGGTAATTTATTTAACTTCTATGGCCATCACTTAGAAAATGAAGGGGTTGGATAATGAATGAATGAACAAAAAGCCTTTATTAAGTACTTACCAGCTTCTCAACCTATGTTACACTTTGGCGATACAAATACAAAAGGAAAGATAATTCCTGCCCCCACAGGAACTTACATTCTAAAGCATATAAAGGAGTGGTGTAGACACTTAATACTTACTAGCCATGTGACCTTGGGCAAGTCACTTAACCCCAATTGCCCAACCTTTCTTCCTCCAAAAAAAAAAAAAGCAAATATATATATATACATATATATAAAGGAGTAGTGGTGGCTAGGAAGGGAAATTTTTGTCCAAAAAGTTACAGGGACAATGAGTGAGAGGCCACGGCGGGGGGCGGGGAATAAACTGACACCCCTTCCAGAAACAAGTGCAGATTTGATTTGAGCATAGTTCATAGTTCCTGAACTGGAGTGGGTGGAAGGAGGCAGAAAAGGGCAATGAGTCAATTGACGCAGGGGGTGTGAAGGATGTGACAGAGAGGAGGGAATGAAATGAAACCTAGATGCAGCTCTGAAAAAGTGGTCTGGGAGAAACTGTTACCAACCAAGAGAATAGGGCCCTTGGGTAGAAATACTCTTAGGGCATGGTCTCAGGTGAGGGTATCTAAGGTAGAAAGTGGTAGAAGAGGCTGTAGAGTTGATGATGGCCAGAGAGAAGGGAATGAAATGCAGCTTGTCTACGACTTTCTTGAAATAGTGGTCTGGGGGATGTTTCTGATTTCTCACTAGGAGGGTTTGGAGGAGGTAGCTGGAGAGAAGGAGCTAGGTGGGCTGTTAAAAGACCTTGTAGCTCTAAATCTATACTCTTATACTCAAAGGGTTTCCAGCTTGGTGAGACTGGCCAGAGTCTACTGTTTGCTAGAATAAGCTTCAAGAACCCAAGGTCATTTCCATGCTGTGATGACATATTTGAGTATCACTAGACTAAATGTTATTGCTGCTGCAAATAGTTTAAAAATTTTTATTAAAATTTTTTTACAGTTCCAGAAACTGAGTCACAGGTCAGTGAAGTAGTCCAAGGTTGCATAGCTAGGAACTTATGGAGCTATGGCACAAACTCACAGTTTGACTCCAACTTCTGTGTTCTTTATATTAGAGATGTAAAAAATGAGGCACATGGGCTGCATGCCACCCACAACATTCTTGAATATGGCCTGTACCAGATTAAACACAATTGGGAAATGTTTAGCAAAATAAATAAAAATACAATAAAACACAGATGTTATTAACATGTAGTTTTCTAATTCAATATGTGGCTTGTAGGGATCCTTATTATGGTTTAGTAGCTCCCATTTCTATTTGAGTTTGACAGACATAGTGGTGTATGACATAATATAATATTATATTGTAGTACAATAACAGAGTGAGCAGCTCCATTTTGTTTTAAGCTCCCATTTTGCGAATAAGTTGTGGTTATATAAGTTTTTTCTGTAATAAGAGAAGTACTTGAGTTTGTTGATGATGTGAGTATCCCCCAATCTGGTAAACAGCTGATAGGCATGGGCTATATTTGACTTCTTTTTGTATTCCCATCACTTAACCAGTACCTGGCACACAGTAGGTGCCTAATAAATGTTGATTGGTTGATTGATTATTGATCAGGAAACTAAAGCTTTGATGATTAGTTTCCTTTCAGGGAAGCTTGGGTAATTATGGCTGCAATCACCAATCAGAATTTATGTGTCACTTGTAAACACCCTTAGCCAGCACTATAAAAACCCATCCTGCTCATGTTCTTGTTGAAGACTTGCCCAAATGAAAATGAGTACTTCTTAAGGAGACAGCTTATTAAGAGACATTTAGGAATCAGGTTAGTCATTTCGGCTTAACACAACGTTGATGTTTATATTATAGAATAGTCAATAAAGTTTGATTGTGTGCATTGATGAGCGCAAATTTTATTAAGGTACTGTCAGTCCTAATAAGCATACATAACCATGAATCAGTTTTATGAGTGCAATGTGTGTTACAAGAAGTATTTTTCTTTTAGAACGCTCTCTTAGAACTATGAGGATGGCAGAGAAGTCTGAGTTAATCTATTTTCTTAAACTTTAAGAGGAACAAGGGGGAAGTGATTTGTTTTATACCCTTTTTGTCATTTTAGGAGGAAAAAAAGAACTGCAAAAAGTAGCTGACAAAAGAGGATGGTCATTTTGACCAGTTGAGGGGCAGGAAGGCATAAAAAACCAAAACAAAACAATAACAACAACCCAACCCCAAATCACCATAAACAAACAAAAAACCCCTTCCTAAACTTGGAAGCTACGTTTGTGATTGCCTGCCTCTTTACCAGTTTTTCTTAAATCATTTTCTTAAAATCAATTCATACACTGCTAGGGTTGTAAAGTACTGCCTAAGTACCTTCTTTATGAATGCTGATTGAGCCCATAAGCCAGTCAGCCATTCTATAATTGCTGAGTGTCTTCTGTGAGCTAAACACTCTGCTAGGGGCCATAGGGGATGTGGAATGAGAAGGAATCAGAATCTAAGATTTGGAAGAGAGCTCAGAGGCCATTTAGTCCAGCTTGTACCTGAACCTTTTTCCAACAACAACAACCTAACAAAAGGCTGGCATTTTAAAGTTTGCAAAGGAATATATTTCACTATATGTTATCTTATTTGATAAACTCCCATGGCTTTGCTTAAACTCTTCCAAGGAAGAATATTTTAGTCAGTCAGTTGGTTAACAAGCATTTGTTAAGTACTTACTATATACTAGAAATTGTGCTAAGTGTTGGGGGTACATAGAAAGGCAAAAGACCACTCCTGTCATCAAGGAATTCACATTTTAATGGGGGAAACAACATGCAAATAACCATGTACACTGAAGAAGTGGGAGGTAATCTCAGAGGACCAAGGAGCAGGGACTGGAAAGGCCTCTTTCAGAGGATGGCATTTGAGCTGAGCCTTGAAGGAAGCCAGGGAAGCTAGGAGGTGAAGAGAAGGGAGAGCATTCCAGTAATGGAGGCAGTCCAGTGTCAATGCATGGAGTCAGGAGACTGGGAATCTTCAGTCAGTCAGCAAGCAAATATTTATTAATCATCTACCTACGCCAGGTACTGTGCTAAGCTCTGGGAATATAAAGGAAGGCAAAAGACAGTCTCTGTTCTCAAGTAGCCCAGACAACATGAACACAACTATGTATAAATAAAACATATACAGGAAATATTGGCAATAATCAACAGAAGAGACTAGTATTACGAGAATCAGGAAAGGTGAGATTTAAACTAGAATCTTAAGGAAACCAGGAAAGACAAGAGGCAGAGATGAAAAAGGACAACATTCCAGGCATTAGGGGCACAATCAGTGAAAATACACAGAGTTTGGAGATGGAGTTGCAAGGAAGCTAGTATCACTGTATGGCAGTGTGTGTGTGTGTGTGTGTGTGTGTGTGTGTGTGTGTGTGTGTGTGTGTGTGTGTGTGTGTGTGTGCAACAAAGCTAGAAAGGTAGGAGGGGGCCAGGTTATGAAGAGTTTTGAAAATCAGATATAGAGGATTTTATATTTGATCCTGAAGGTGATAGAGATCCCTAGAGTTTATTGAATGGGGGTGGGGTGGGAGATAACATGATCAGATCTGTGCTTTAGGAAGATTAATTTGACAACTGAGTAGAGAAAGAAATAGAGAGGGGAGAGACATGAGACAAGCAGACCAACTGGCAGGCCACCTGCAATAGTCTAGGTGTGGGGTGATGAGGGCTTGTGCCAGGGCAGTGTCAGTGTCAGAGGATAGAATGGGGTACATAAGATAAATGTTATGCAGGTAAAGTTGACAGGACTTAGTAACAGATCCAATATGGTGGAGGAGGGAGGAGGGGACTAAAGAAGGTGAGGAGTTGAGGATGTCACCTAGACTGTGAGTCTGGCAGCTAACATGGGTTAATGTCTCTGACAGTTCAATAGGGAAGTTCAGCCAGAGAGACTTTTGGGAAAAGATAGAGTTCAATTCTGAACCCTTTAAATTTAAGATGTCTATAGGACATCCAGTTAGAGATGTCTATGTGCAGTTGGAGAGGCAGGACTTGGAGGTCAGCAGAAAGGTTGGGATGGCTAAAGTACACTTGATGAGTGCCTGGCTGTTCCTGTGTAGACATGATAATTGAAACCACAGGATCTGATAAGATGGCCAAGTGAAATAGCATAGTGGGAGAAAAAAAGAGGGCCCAAGACATCACCTACCTTTTGTGATTTCTTTACAAAGAACAGCAAATAGGGCAGTTATAGCTGGATCTTAAAGAGTTCATGGAAAGGAATCAAGACTAAGAAGAATAGAAATATAAAAAAGGCCAGCCTGTGAAGGGCTCTAAATGACAGAGGATTTTAGATTTGATCCTAAAGATAATAGAAGAGGCAGTGGAGTTTCTTGACTAGGGGGTGGCATGGTCAGACCAACTTAGCTGGTTACGCTTTTGGATGGTACTGGTGACACTGATCTCTCCTTCTACCTGTATGGATTGCTTCTTCTCAATCTCCTTTGCTGAATCTTCATTCAGGTTATACCCACTAAAATTGAGTGTCCCCCAAGACTTTGTCCTGGACCCTCTTTTCTCTGTCTTGGGTCACTTGGTGATCTCGTCAGCTCTCATGGATTCAATCATCATCTCTATTTAGATGGTTTTCAGACCCACTTATCCACCTAGATCTCTTTGCTGATCTCCATTTTTCTGATTTCTAGATGTTCAGTAGTGCCCATTGGACATCTTAAAGTGGGATGTCTCATAGACATCTTAAACTACAGATATGCAAACCTGAACTCATGATTTCCCTCCCCCAGGTTCTCCCCTAACTTCTCTATTACTGGTGACAATCCCACAATCCCCCCAGTCCTTTCAGTAACCTAGGTTCACAACCTAGGGAGCATCCTTGATATCTAATTATCTTTCACCCCCACCCCCACATCCATTCATTTGAAAAGTTCTGCCCAGTCTACCTTTGCAGTATCTCTTATATATATACCTCCTTCTCTCCTCAGACACTGTCAGCCACCTAAGGTAGGCCTTTATCATCTTACTCCTAGAGTTTTGCAATAGCCTTCTGGTCTGTCCCTCACTTTGCTGTCAAAGTGGTCTAGCCGTGTCACTCCTCTGTTCAATAAACTCCAAGGGCTCCTTATTACTTCCATGATCAAACATAAAGTCCTGTTTGGCTCTTCATGACCTAACCCCACCCTACCTTTCCAATCTTCTTATATCTTATGCCTCATCACCCCTGATCACCCCCATGTACTCTGTGGTGGCAGATCTAGTAACAATGACTTCCTGGCTATTCCTTGAATAATTCCATCTCCTGACTATGGATGTTTTCACCGGTTGCTCCTCTCTTCTCATCTCCACCTCTGGTTTCCCTGCCTTTTTTCAGGTCTCAGGTAAAATCCAATGTTCTGCAAGAAGCCTTTTCCACAATGCCCCTGACTATTAGTAACTTTCTTTACTCACTATCTCAATTTATCCTGTCTGGATATTGTTTATACATATATAATGTATACACATATACATTATACTTAATTTGCATGTTGTCTCCCTGCTAGATTCTGACCTCATGATTGCAGGGTCTGTTTTTTGCTTTTCTTAGTATCTCCAGCATTTAGCACTGTACCTAGCACATAGTGGGATTTGGATAAATGCTTTGACTTGACTTATATCAAACTGAAATTTTCCTCCTTGCTACTTTCAATCATTGGGTTCTATTCTCCAGAACTAAGGAAAATAAATCCAGCCCTGACAGCCTTTTATGAGAAGAATGCTATAATATCTTCCCTAAGTCTTGGTGAAACATTTTGTTCTTTCAGCTAATTGTCACACAGTATACTCTTGAAGTCCTAATGTCCTTCAATCAATCAATCAAAAGCTTCACTGTCTCTCACATATAGTAAGCACTTAATAAATAACAATTCATTAAACACTAAGGGCAGCTAGGTGGTGCAGTGGATTAGGATGCTGGATCTAGAGTCAGGAAGACTCATCTTCATAAGTTCAAATCCAACCTCAGATACTTTTTAACTGTGTGACCCTGGGCAAGTCACTTCACTCTGTCTCAGTTTCCTCATCTGTCGAATGAACTGGAGAAGGAAATGGCAAACCACTCCAGCATCTCTGCCAAGAAGACCCCAAATAGGGTCATGAAGAGTAAGACATGACTGATAAATGACCAAACACACACACACACACACACACACACACACACACACACACACACACAAAGTATCTATTATGTGCCTAGCACTTTGTTGAATTCTTGGGGTACAAGGATAACTGTGAAAGAGTCCTTGCCTTTGAGGAACTTATAACCTACATTGGATAAACAATATGTATATCTATAGCTATATACAAAATGTATACAAAGTAATTATTGGGGAAAGGAATGACCATTTGTGGGGGCTCAAGAAAGGTTTTTTTAATAAGTGGCATTTGAGACTGATCTTTGAAGGGAACTAGTAAATTTAAATGGGGGTGAGGGGGGAATGGTACAGAAGGGCTGTATCCATCTTCCATCTCTATCCCTCTGTAACAGAAAAGTAAGAAGTCCCTACTCTCAAGAATTCTAATAGAGACAGTCTATGTGCAGGTTTCAGCTATAAATCAGATGGAAAAGTCCTATGGTCCGTAGGATACAACAGCAAAGCAGATGATAATATGTCTTCTTCAAAATCATTTTCATTGATAAAATCATTTCCATTTCTGATAATGAGCTGTTTTCCAATACCAAGAACTTTGGTGGAAAGAACTATCTTTTTTGGTCTTCAGGAGCTATAGGAAGAATATTGAGAAGGTAAATTTGATAGGACTATAGCATCCATTAAAGAGAATGATGTGTAATAAGGCTGGAAAGAGTGGTTGAGATGAGATTGTTAAAAGCTTAAAACACCAAACTGGGGGGTTTATATTTGATTCTGGAGATAATAGGGATCTATTAGAATTTATTGAATATGGGAATCACATGATCAGACTTGTGCTTTAGGAAAACCAGCTGTTTGAAGGATGGATTGGTGTGGGGAGAGACTTGAATCTGGGAGATCAACCAGAAGGATATTGTAGTAGTGCAGGCTAGAGTTGAAGATCTGTTTTGTCTGGAACTGAACTCAATACTCCAGCTGTGATTGGACCAAGGCAGCAGAATCTCAATCTCTTCTGTGTGTGTGTGTGTGTGTGTGTGTGTGTGTGTGTGTGTATACACATAGATATATCTAGGTACATAGATATAGATCTCTATGTAAAGATAGATATAGGTATATAGATACATCTATATCTATATATGCATCTATGTATCTATCTACATATATATGTATTTATCTAGGTATCTATCTATCTTATGGTAGGCACTATTCCTTTACCAGTCTCATAGTCCTGGGCTCTATGACTCTCTTAATGGAGTCCCAAATCACATTAACTTTTATAGATACTATATCACGTTGTTGACTTAGTCAATGAACATTTATAAGTGCCTACTATATGCCAGGTCCTGTCCTAAGCACTTGAGATACAAAGAAAGGCAGAAGATAGTTCCTGCCCTCAAGGAATTTACAGGCTAATGGGGGAGACAACATGTAAACTGCTGTGTATAAATGAGCTATATATATAAAATTAAATTAGAAATTATTAAGAGAGGGAAGGCACTAAAATTAAGAAGGAAAGGTTTCCTGTAGAAGATGGGTTTTTGTTGCACTTGAGGGAACCGAGAAAAACCAGGGGGAAAAGATAAGGAGGGAGAACATAGGAGACAGCCAGAGAAAATTTCCAGAGTGAAGAAATGGAATGTTTTTTTTATGGAATAGCAAGAAGACCAATGTCACTGGACATAAAAGTATATGAAGGGGAACAAAGTGTAAGATGACTGGAAAGGTAGTTGAGGGTGGGTTGGGGAGGAGGAAAGTACCTTATAAAGGGTTTTGGATACCAAACAGAGGATTTTGCATTCCATCCTGGATATGGTAGGGAGTCACTAAAGTTTACTGAGTAATGAAGTGATTTAGTAAAACCAAACATTTATGGTAAGCATCTACTCTGTGCCAGACACTGTACTAAGTTCTTTTCAAAAATTATACCGTGGGGTTGGTAGGTGGTACAATGGATAGAGCATGGCTCTGGAGTCAGGAGGACCTGAGTTCAAATCCAACCTTAATCTCAATTGCTGTCAAAACAAAACAACAACAAAAAAGAGAAACGAAAACATAGTTACATTGTTTGATCTTCACAACTCTTCTGGGATGTTGGTGTTGTGATTATTCTCATTTTATATCTGGGGAAACTGAGGCAGAGGTTAAGTGGCTTCCTCAGGGTTACACAGCTAGTAAGTGTCCAAGTTCAAATTTGAACACAGATCTTCTTGACTCCAGACCCAGTGAATTTATTAACGGTTCTACCTATCTACCCCTAAAAGGCAAAACCAGTTCCTGTCTTTAAGGATCTCATGTCATAATGGGTCAGGAATGTGCTGGAGCACGTTGGTAGTAGAGTCAAGATTCAAACCTAGGCCCTCTTACTCCAGATGCATCGTTACCAATTTTCCCCTTATCTAGATACTTATTACAGGGGGGTGCTGGAATCTATGCTAATGCTCTCCAGAGCCCATTGTTAAATTTTCACTGTGAATATTTACAGCTTGGAAATCTGTGAATGCTAATGGTTAATCAGAGGTTTTTATATCATGTTGAATGTCTAAACTT
Source organism: Gymnobelideus leadbeateri (assembly GCA_011680675.1). NCBI lineage: Eukaryota > Metazoa > Chordata > Mammalia > Diprotodontia > Petauridae > Gymnobelideus > Gymnobelideus leadbeateri. The sequence continues at coordinate 21,588 of WOXC01000109.1, forward strand.
AAGAAAGGAATGGTAAAAACGTTAATAATGCAAAATGCATTTTAAAGTATGTCCTCATATACCTTTTCTGCCCAGGAAGAACCAGCTGTTAAACATTTTCCAGTCCACCTCTGAAATGGGGAGAAAATATGTAAAATAATTGAGTACAAATAAGAGAGAGGCAGAGTGTATAAGCAAATGAGCTGATATTTATAAAGTGCTTAGCACAGTGTGTGGCACATAGTAAATATATACATGTTTATAATAATAATGATTATTATTATTAGTAATTATTATTAGTAGTAATCTCAGAGAGTAAGACGCTAGCATTTGGTGAGGAAATACGCAGAAAAGCTTCCTGCAAAAGATGGGTCTAGAAGGAAAGCCAGGGAATCTGAAGGGGAGGACAGGGAGCATTCAGCCAGTGCAGAGGCATGGAATTGAAGGGTAGAATATATTCTCTGAAGCACCGCAAATAAGCAATATTAGATGGTTGGTAGAATGTGTGGAGGAGAGTTCGGTATAAGAAGCCTGGAAAGGTGGGAAGGGGCCAGCTTGTGGAGGGTTCTAAATACCAAACATAGGACTTTATAGTTGATCCTGGAGGTGATCAGAAGACATGGGAATTTATGGAACAGGGGAGTGACATGGTCATGTCTATGGCTTAAGAACATCACCTTGGCCGCTGACAAGAGAATGAGAAATGGATCCTCTTCCAGCTGTGTTACTTGTCCTTCTTTGGTATCAACTTAGAAAATCACAAATTAACACTATCTATGTTGTGTTGTTGTTCAGTCATTTCAGTCATGTCTGACTCTCTGTGACCACATTTGGGGTTTTCTTGGCAGCTACTGGAGTGGTTTGGCCATTTCCTTCTCCAGCTCATTTTACAGATGAGGAAACTGAAGCAAACAGGTTAAGTGACTTGCCCATGGTCACATAGCTAGTAAGTGTCTGAGGCCAGATTTGAATTCAGGAAGATGAATTTTTGTGACTCTAGGCCCAGTGCTCTATCCACTGTGCTACCCAGCTGCCCATGTTGTATTGTATTTCATTTATTTATTTGTTTTTTGGAGGGGGGAAGGCAGGGCAATTGGGGTTAAGTGAGTTGCCCAAGGTCACAAGGCTAGTAACTGTTAAGTGTCTGAGGCCACATTTGAACTCAGGACCTCCTGACTCCAGGGCCAGTGCTGTATTCACTTCGCCACCTAGCCAGCCCGTATTTTATTTATTTTGGTAAACATTTTCCATTTACATTTTAATCTGGTTCTATGCATTCAATTAAAATCCTGCTTCTACATAGAACCTTTCCCTAACCCTCTTAATTCTAGTGCCTTCCCTCTCTAAATTATTTCCTGTTTATCCTGCACATAGGCTGTTGGTACATATTTGTTTGTTTGCTTGTCTCCCCTATTAGACAATGAGTTCCTTGAGGGCAGAGGCTGTCATTTGACTCTTTGTGTATCCCTAGTGCTCAGCAGAGTGCCTGGGCACATAGTAGGTACTTATTGGCTGATAATATATTTTAGAATTTCTCTAGGAATCAAAATTAGTTCACTAACCCATAGTGTATAGGCTTTCCTTTCTTATTTTGAAAATGGGGACATTAGCTCTTCTCCAGCCCGACAGTACCACTTCTGTTCTCCATTATCCTTCAAAAATCTTTCCCATGGTTCATCAATCACATCTGCCCCCCTTTTTCAGTGCTTGAGAACTGGGGGGTTGACAAACTACTATCCGAGGGCCAAGTTCAGTCCACAGTCTGTTTTTATAACCCATGAGCTGTCCAAAAATAAACAATAGTTTTTGCATTTTTGTATACAATAAAGCTTTACCTAAAAATGTCGAAACCATACAGACAGTGCACCAGATCTGGCCCTTGGCCTTACTTTGTCGACAACTGCCCTAGAATAGAGTTCCTCTTGGCTGAGTGACCTGGACTCTTTAAGGGCATCTTGGGACTCTCTTCTGACCCTCCTTTCTGCCTTGAGTTTCTAATTCCCATGAGCCATTTTTATTCTGTCCTTTCTGGACCAAAGTTTGTCATGTTTGGTGGAGAAGACAAGCAAAATTAAAAGTAAACAGTAAATCTTCAGTTATCATTGTCCTGTCCAATCTGAGCAGTATTCCAATTCCTTCTTGGATCCCCAGTCCTTAAAACAGCTAAAAATGAACAAACCAATGAACCACTTGAGAGGAAATTGTCTCTGCCTTCAAGGGGCTTGCTATTTTTTGGGAGAGAGAAAAACCAGTACCTATGTGAGATAGCAGCCAATATCAGGCGACAATAGTATGCAATTAGGAGCTGTGCTAGGAAATGCTCACTGGGTCCTAAGGTTCTGATGAAACATACCCCAAACCTGAGGTTACTGACCAAGCTTGGGGCTTTTTTTCAATGGCTAGGAATCGACATTTTAATCCATAAAGAAGCAAACAAATCTTCTGTGGCCAGGAAAGAATATGTTCTTCAATAACTTATTTTATTTTTAGACCTTAATTAATTATTTCATTGGATAGGGAATCCCTTCTAATGCAGGTCAGCATCTACTCTGTAGCTTAAGAGAGTTGCTTGGGGGCAAGAAGAAGTTAAGTGGCCTGCCTAGGATCACCCAGCATTTAGGTATCATTGGTAGGATTTGTACCCAGATTTTCCAGACTCTAAAGCAACTCTCCATCTACAAACCCAGGATTGTCTCTCACTATAATATACTTATTACTGTTTTAAAAAGTCTATGTTGAGATGAAACAAATTCAAATACATTTGAAAACATTCCTGAATTCATAGATGCTTTTGGTCATTCTCTCTGAGGCAGCTAGGTAGTTTAGTGGATAGAGTGCTGGTCCTGGGGTCCAAAAGAACCTGAATTCAAATTTGACCTCAGATACTTACTAGTTGTGTGACCTTGAGCAAGTCACTTAACCACTATCTCCTTCAGTTTCCTCAACTATGGGGATAATAATAACACCTCACAACGTTGTTGTGAGGGTCAAATGAGATAGTGTCTGTAAAGTTCTTAGCACAGTACCTAGCAAATAATAGGCATTTAATAGAGGCTTGTTTCCTTCCATCTCCAAATACATAATTAGTCCAACTTCTATCAAGTGGGGATGCATGAAATCTGATTTTAAAAGACCCCTCATACTTGTAAAGGTTGGGAAGCCCTGCCCTAAACCACACACTGTATTCTTCTTGCCTTTCCAGTTCACATACTAATAATTCTCACAGGTAATGCCCATATTATCGAGCCATATTTTATCACTGATCCTGGTGGATTAAGGGACAATTTGTAATCCCATGGTACTTCCAAATGGGGTCACAAAGAGTCAGATACAACTGAAACAAGTGAACAACAGTTCCCTTTGGGGAGATGGTGCAGATGTCTTGTTTCTTATTTTCCCAGCCTCTTGGAACAGCTTGCTTTTTCACAGATGCGAGTAATTGTTGAAAAGTTATCTACTGGAGCTTCCATCATTCAGGGCTAGGATTGCTCCTAGGATTTCTCAAAAGAGGCATTTCATAGCACCGCAGATTTAGATCTGCAACAGAAGTCAGAGGCCCCTGAGGCTAACCTCATTTTGCAGAGGAGAAAAGTGAGGCCCAGAGAAGTAAAGCCATTTGTCCATGGTCATTCAGCTGGGAAGTGTCTGATGTGGTGTTTGATCTCAGGTCTTCCTAACTCCAAGTTCTGCACCCTACCTGCCATGCCATGCTGCCCCACTTAAAGAGAAAAATCTAAGAAGAGAGGAGGACAAGTCAAAACGAGGGAAAGGAATTTAAAAAGAAGATAACCAGTATGAGGGATCTGGAGGGGGGCGGAGAGGACGGCAGAGAAGGGAGGGAATTGAAGGCCAAGGGGAATGGAAGAAAAAAAGGGAACTTATATAACCTTCTATTGTCCAAGTAGCTCCAAGGGCGGGACAAATGTGTTAACTTATAAATCTCTGCAACACCTCTGGTAGGCAGGTAGGTGGTAAAAATGAATCCTGAAATAATAAGGTTCTATTTATATAGAACCTTTCTCCAAGGAGCTCAAATAGCTACACAGACATTATCCAATTAATCCTCACAACCTCCTTCTAAAGTAGGGAAGTAGCAGTGGATGATCCCCATTTTACAGATGGAGCACTGGAGAACAAAAAAGGGATTTTAGCTGGGGCCAAAGCGAGCTATCTTGCTACACTCAACCAGGCAGCTTTTCAGCCCCCTCAGAGCCCCAGGCCTCCTTGGACCACATTGTGTCCAGTGGTCTCATTTGCAAACACAGTGTTGGGGTAGGAAGTGGAGTCAAACGTGCTAAAAGCACAGGTCTGATAACATCACTCCTCTGCTCAAGAAACTTTAGTGACTCCCTATTTCTTTTAAGATAAAATTCAAACTGAAGGGGCGGCTAGGTGGCGCAGTGAATAGAGCGCCGGCCCTGGAATCAGAAGGACCTGAGTTCGGAGCCGGCCTCCGACACTTAATTCGCACAAACAAAAACCTAGCCGTGTAACCTTGGGCAAGTTACTTAACCCCAATTGCCCTAAAGGGGCGGCTAGGTGGCTCAGTGAGTAAGAGTGCCGGCCTCGGAGTTTGGATGACCCGAGATCAGATCCGGCCTCAGAAAATGAGCACCCACGCATAAATCAAATGACTAGCCGTGTAACCTTGAGCAAGTTACTTAACCCCAATTGATTAAAAAAAAAAAAAAAAATTCAAACTGAAGAGTTTTACCTCTCTTATGGGTATCTCAAATCCTAATATATGCTTTACAAAAATATAATTTAGGCATCTTAAACTCAACATATACAAAATGGAACTATTATTTCCCCCCTTAAATCTTCCCCTCTTACCAACTTTCTTGTTAGTGTCAAGGGCAGCACCATGTTTCTTGCTCACTCAGGATATCGACAGAGCTGTCATCCTTGACTCCTTTCTTTATCTCTCACCATTCCCCACCCAGTTAGTCTTGTTCTATCAATTTAATTTTGCAATACTTCTTGTATGTATTGACAAAGCCACTCACTACCCTAATACAAGCCTGTATCATATACACCTGGACTATTGTAATAGCCTTCTGGTTGGTCTTCTTTCAAGTCTCTTTCTACTTCAGTCTGTTCTTCACTCCACCATCAAAGTAATGTCCCTATGTAATCCCAAAGTAACATGAACGTGTCACTTCCTACTCAGTAAATTACAGTGGCTTCCTATTACCTTCAGGATCATATATAAAATCCTGTTTGTGCTTTAAAACCCTTTATAACCTGACCCCTTCCTACCTTTCCAGTGTTCTTATATCCCACTGTCCTCCATGTTTTCAGCAATTCAGTGCCATTGGCCTCTTTGCTGTTCCTGGGATGAGACATTCATCTCCTGACTCTGGACATTTTCAGTGATTGTCTTCATGCCCAGACGGATCTCCCTCCTCATTTCCACCTCCTGGCTTCCCTAACTTCTTTCAAGTCCCACCTAAAATCCCATCTTTTGCAATAAACCTTTCCCAACCCCTCTTAATTCTAGTGCTTTCCCACTGTTGAAATTTCCAACTTATTCTCTCCATATCTTATTTGTATTTACTTATTTATGGGTTGTGTTGTCTTTTCCCTTAGATTGTGAGCTCCTTGAGAGCAGGGACTGATTTTCCTTTTCTCTTTCTCTTCTGTACTCAGCACAGTGAGTGCTTAATAAATGCTCATTGAGTTTGGTATACAACACCTTTCACAATCTGGCTCCAGCCTGCCTAATGAGGATGATTCCACATCATTCCCCTTCACTCACTTTACATTCCAGTCAAACCAGCCTATTTGCTGCTTCTTGTATATGACAGGTCATCTCTTATCTTTCTATATTTTCATGCCTCTTCCCATGATTGAAATGCTCTCCTGTAGTCTTTAGCTCCCTTCAAGAGCCCATTCGAGTTCCAGATTCTCTCTGTTATTAGTACCTGCTCCTCAAATGCCTTTGCATTTATTTTGGATATACTTATCTTTGCACTTGTAACTCCCCTGTTAGACTATAAGCTGTTTGAGGTCAGGGATGGTTTTATTAATATCCTTGTACCCTGTATGTCAAGTGCAGTGCCTGCCACGTTATTGTTCAGTCCTTCAGTCATGCCTCTTTGTGACCCTGTGAAACATATCACACCAGTGCTGTGTGTGGGGTTTTCTTGGCAAAGATATTGGAGGGGTTTGCCATTTCCTTCTCTGCTGGATTAAGGCAAGCAGATGTTAAATGACTTGCCCAGGGTACACAGCTAGTAAGTGCCTGAAGCTGGATTTGAACTCAGGGCTTTCTGACTCCTGGTTGGACTGTCTGTCTGCTGAGCCACCCTCCTGAGCAGTCTCCATCTAGCACATGTAGGTGCTTAATGATTGTTTGACACTAGGGATATAAAGATAAAATTGGAGAGACCCAAGTTTTTCCAGAAACCTCCATTTTTGAGGAAATGATCTAGCCTTCATTTTCTAGACTTGGCTACCATGTCTCAGCTGCCTTCTCCCTCTCTCCCATATTCCCCCTTTTCCTGTTGCTGTGCTCTTCCTGGGTCCTCCATTTTGAGGAAGGGCCAAAGATAGCCATCCTTCACTCTCAGGACTTTGCCACCATGCCTGTTACCCTTTCACCCTTTTCAGCTCCCTTTTCCATATTGTCTTACCCTGTTAGAATATAAGCTCCTTGAGGGCAGAAACTGTATTTCCTTTTGCATGTATTTGTATCCCCAACTTTAGCACATAGGAAACACTTGATAAATGCTCACTGGCTTGGCTAGACTCTGAATGAGGGAGGGTACCAGATCTATAAGATCATAGCAGTGACATTCCCTGCTATGTCTGTTCTGGTACCCCATCATTGCACACGAGATAGCTGGATGCTTGACTTGAGGAAGAGGAAACAGGAAGGTAAAAGCTAAGAGTGCTATGTGAATGGTGGGCTGGAAGTACAGGCATTTTAGAGCAAACTCCTTTGGCCAAGTGGCATCTTTCAGTCCTGCCTTTCCTTGTGTCCTGCCTGTCTCCATGGTAACTCAAAATCATCACAGTTTATGTTGATTCATGTTTCTGCCGTTACTAGGATTGTTCAGAAGTGGAGCTTGCTTTTAAAAGATTTGCAGCCGAGCGTTAGCACACAGGACCAAATTGAAATCTAATACATAAATGACTGTTTTTATGAAAAGCTTTTAAATATTGTACAGTCCTGGGTGGAATATTGGCTAACTAAATGCATGTGGGCCATTTTTGATGGGCATGTCCATAAACCTCCTACGTCACTATGGCTTTCTAAAATATTGCATTGTGAAATCTAATTTGCTTACTCTGTTATCCCTTTAATTACATTTTGTTCGTGTGTGTGTGTGTGTGTGTGTGTGTGTGTGTGTGTGTGTGTGTGTGTGTATGTCTTGTATGACAATGGCATGGATTCCCTGGCTCATGATGAATTGAGTCCTTCTCTGATAGAGATACTGGGGAAACTATCTCTCTGAAGGGCCAAGGGTACCTGGACTGTCCCAGAGGATTAGTAGCAGACATTTACTTTCTATCTTGGCCCCAGCTGTTGTTGTTGTTGTTGTTGAATTGTTTCAGTCATGTCTGACTCTCCATGACCCCATTTGGGGTTTTCTTGGCAAAGATACTGCAGTGCTTTGCCATTTCCTTCTCCAAATCATTTTATAGATGAGGAAACTGAGGCAAACAGGATTAGTGATTTGCCCAGGGTCACAATCTAGCAAGTATCTAAGGAAAAATTTGAATTCAGATTCTCCTGACTCCAGGGCTGGCACTTCATCCACTGTGCCACCTAGCTGCCCAACTTGGGCCCAGAGAACTATGCTTTCTTGGCTACAACACTGAACCATTGACTTATCTTGCTTCTATGGGCAACCTGAACCCTAGATCTGTTTCAGAACTGCAGTCTAGCCATGCCTTACTTATCTTGTATTGGTAAAGTTGATTTTTTAAGCCTAGATATGACTTTACACTTACATTTGTCTCTTTTAAATTTTATTAGAGTCAGTCAAAGAGGCAGTATGGTCTTTGAGTCAGGAAGACTGGGGTTTGAGTCCTTCCCCTGATGCATAATGACTCTATCTCCTCAGGCACATCACTTATCCTCTCAGCTTTCCAGGTATTGACCATAAGTTGGAAATCAAGTGCCAAGCTACATTGGCATAGAGAGTTTTCCCTGGGAGTTCCCTATACTGATGAAATTAAAGATAAACACAACAACAACAAGCCAAGCATATAGCTATGGTACAACTGCTCAAGCAAATGGGGGAAGTGAAGAAATTCAATGGGAAATCACTTTTATCTTTGGAAACCAAAGTGGTCATATTTTTGTTTGAAACAAATTGTACATATTTTGGAACTCATATGGCACTGGGGAATTATCATGTTTTGGTAGCAATTCTTCTATTTAGAAACGAAATCAATAAATTTGCATCGATTTCCTGCTAGACATATGTGCACACAGCATTCTATATAGCCACCCAGTTAGGTTTTGCTAAGTCTACTAATATTCTTCTACACGATCCATTCAGATACAAGGATGTTTTATGGTTAATTGGTGTCTTTGCCTTAAGTCTCTCCTCATTTACGTCTGTCCTCTACTTAGCTGTCAAACTGAGCTTCCTAAAAGGCAGGCCCAACCACATCAACCTTCCCTACCTCCCTCATTCAATAGACTCCAGTGGCTCCCTATTATTACTTCTTGCATCAAATACAAAATTCTGTTTGGCTTTTAATTCCCTTCATAACCTGGCCACCCTCCTACCTTTCCAGGGTTCTTAAACCTTCCTCCCTTCCATATAGCCCACAATCAAGTGTCATTAGCTTCCTTGGTGTTTTTTGAACATGGGCCTCCCATTTTGCAATTGCACATATTTTCACTGGCTGTTCCCTATCCCTGGAGCATTCTCCTTCCTCCTGGTTGCCTTCTAACTTACCTGGCTTCCTTCCAGTATCAGTTAAAAAGTGCCACCTTCTTCAGGAAGCCTTCCCTAGTCTTCCTTTTATCTTAGTACTTTTCCTCTGAGACAACCCACCCGATTTATCCTGTCTATATCTTGTTTGCACAAGTTGATCTTTCTCATTAGCCTGTGAGCTCTTTGAGAGCTGGGACTGTTTTTAAATTTTTTTTCCTTTGCCTTATATCTCCAGCACTTAGCAAGGTGCCTGGTCCACAGAAGGCACTTAAATGTTTGTTGGTTAACTTATTTGTCAAATAAATTGAGATGTTTGAATGCTCAGTAGGAGATCAGGGTTTGAATCTCGCTGTAATGCTAGAAAGCTGTGTGAACACTTTGACCTCTATTAGCCTCACTTTTCTTGTCTATAAAATGGGACAAATGCTTATGCTATTCATCTGACAGAGTTGTTTTGAGGAAAATACTTTGGAAAGTTACTTTGTAAACCCCAAAGTATTCCAGAGATGTAATCGGAATTTTTTTCACTTAGGGTAAAGTCAGGTGTTTTCTTAGTATAGTACTGACAGGAGATAGGTGGAATGGGTCTTCATTCCCACAAGGCCTGGGCAAGGGAGGGGAACCTGCAGGCCTTTGACTGAATGAAACCTTCACAGAATAAATCCCCTTAATAAAATAAATAATAAATAAATTTAACAAATAAATAAAACAAATCCCCTTAATAAAATAAATAGAAAAAATTCCCTTACTAAAATAAGCAATAACTGGGGCGGCTACGTGGCGCAGTGAATAGAGCATTGGCCCTAGAGTCAGAAGGACCTGAGTTCGGATCTGGCCTCAGACACTTAACGCACACAAACAAAAACCTAGCTGTGTGACCTTGGGCAAGTTACTTAACCCCAATTGCCCTCCAAAAAGGCAAAAAAAAAAAAAGCAATAAGTAATCATTTTATTAAGGGGATTTGTTCTGGGAAACTTGGATTCAGTCAAAGGGCTGAACTTAAGGACCTAGAGGGCCACATGTGGCCTTGAGGCTGCAGGTTCCCCACTCCTGGGCAGGAGGCTGAAGAAAGGTGGATCCTAGGGAGGGACAATCATGACTCTGGTTTGGGGTCTGCAAAGCAGTGGAACCCTCGATTTGGGAACAGTGCCAGTCAGTAGAGGATTGGAGAAAGCAGCCTCTCCCTTCGGTAGTATACCCTCCCTGGCATGTCCGTGCCCTGGGACAAAGTGTTGTGTGCCCCTCGATAATTCTGGCTCTGTATTGTCATTGCTCTAATCAGTCCAGAATAACACCTGACTTCTAGGGATTTCACATGATGGTGCCAGATGCTTCATACATATAACTGCGTATGGCCGCAGTTTGACTTGTAGCATTCTTTATTTGCATTATAGCAAGGTGCTTTTTCCACAGAATTCATCTTTACAATTTCTGTCAGTTTATTTTTCTCATAGTGCAGGGTCCCAGGACAGTGATCCTAAAGCCTGCAATCTGTCGGGTTGTTTATTTTTTAAGTAATTGATGCTTAGCTAGCAACAGGACTGAAACCCAGTGATGGTGAGAAAGTAAAAACCTCATCTTGTACCACCAAGGCCCCTTTGCTGAACCAAATGACACCACGGACATTATTAGAGCGAGACAATGAGTCACTGTAGAGACAGCAGTGGAATTTATATTTGGCCCCTGTCATCAGGCAGCAGGCAGGACCGCTGCATCACTCACTCCCTTGACAGAATGCAGGTTTTACATGAAGAATCCTGGTGAGAAGTGGGCTTCTTCCAAGTCCTCCCAGCCACTTCTCCTTAGGGATTCTCCTAGCTCCCGTAAGTCCCTTGGCGCTCACAGGTGCAGGTGAACGCCAAGCAGCTTTTTTTTTTTTTTCTTCAGAACAGATGTGTGCTTAGAACAAGAGAACCCAAGACCAGGGAACCCAGGGAGAAAGCCAGGGAGAGTGCAGATTTGACTTGTCTTATGAAGCTGGGTCTACCCAGAGCTCCTTCTGGGATGGACACAGAGCCTGCAAAGGTCAGAAGAGGTATGGTAAGAAGGCAGGCTAGAAAATGGAAGAGTTGTCACGGCTTGGCAGAACAAAGACTCTCTCCCTTCTGCAAATGCAAACTGCAGGAAGTTGATAGGTGATGGCAGGAAAGTGAGGTGATTTCTCACTGTGGGAAGATCCAGGTGAGAGCAGAGGGTGATAAATGAGCAGAGCATATGGAAGTTTAGAGAAGAGCAGGGACACAGCAGGGGTGGGGGGAAGGGAGGAGAGGGGAATGCTTATCTGTAGAGAGCAGACGGCTGAAGTATGGTACCCTATGGGAATACCTCAGGTCTGTGGGGTTCCGCTCTGGCATGAGGCACAGTAGCAACAGGAAGGCTAGGCACCTCGTGAGGAAGGGAGTGGGAATCAGATGGGTTACCTGGATGCCAGAGCCTTCTCTGCATTTGTCACATCACATTAGACCTAATAAAGCACCCGATAGCCCCCTGCTCATAAGGAGCTTTGGCTCTGCCATGGTCCCTGCTGTCAGCAGCTGTCTGGGGCAAGAATTCTATGATTTCTGATCCTAGAGTAGCAACTGGCTTTCTGACTGCAGCAGAGCTCATTCAAGCCAGACTGATTGGATGCTCGATCTCCAGTTAAGTCCGGGCTGAGGTGGGGGTGGGGCACGAGGAAGAAATACTTATATCTGAACTCCCCCTCCCCTCTCCTCCCCCACTCCCACCCACACTCCACCCCTCAAAGTCTCCTGGTGCTGAGGCAAGGTTGGGATGTGCTTCCTTTTCATTTAACTGAAGCCCAAGGATCTGAGAATCAGGTTAGCAAGGAGGAAGAGTGCCAGGCAAGGCTCTGATCAGGTGGGCACCTCCTTCATGCTTCCAATGAAAATGGGTGAGCAGACACCTCGTGGCAAAGCCTAGCCAAGCCACCTCCTGCTGGGTGTGGGATGCTTGAGTATTTACTGGATGTGACAAGCAGAGAGGGGAGCTTTCATCTGTACGGCTCACTGCCTGGCAAAAGTGGTGGGAGGTGTGTGTGTGTGTGTGTGTGTGTGTGTGTGTGTGCACGCACCCACAGGCATGCGTTCTTCACCCCGCCAAGGATTTGACTGCTAAGAGATAGATTTGCTCTCTCCTCAGAGCTCCTTGACCAGCAGCTTCTCTGACCATCTGGTTGGCAAAGACCCACAGGCCATGAGGACAGGTCAAAGGCAGTGAGTATGGCTTTCCTTTCTATTTCAGTCTCCTTCACCTGGGTGCCAGTGTGTGCAGAGTACATTTATTCATATTTAACTAACCTATCTTTAACCTACCTCTCTGTGCATATTGAGCTATGCTTTTTCCCTATTGAAGCTCTCAATGGCTCTTACCCTCTCTCCGGTCTCAGCTTTTTGTTTTTTCTTCATTTAACCCTTGGTTTTCTTACTCATTGGGTGGGTGGGTGGGTGGGGGGCTCCATCCTTCTCCTCACCCTCTTCCCTCCTATTGAATGTGGGAGGTTGGCCTCCCTAAGGCAGCCAAGAGGCTGTGTTCCCTTTGTACCTCAGTCCACTATGCTAAGGTTTTGGGGTGAACTTTGGGTACTGGAACTCTGATAGCTGAGCAAAATCACTGGCTTTGGAACTGGTGAGGGTAGCGAGCTCAGGACATGGCAACCTATGGATTCCCACTGAATGGGATCAGATGCTGGATTTATCAAGGGAACAGAAGAATTGCCTTGTTTGGGACAGAGGGTCTGGGGAGAGATGGAGGGGTAGGTTAGGGTGACATAACAGTGTCTGACAGCAGGCAGCTAAGAGATCCAGGGAAGGGAATCCACTGGAGATATGAGTCATTTTGAGTGGGGGGTGTGGGGAGACTTCAGGGGAAATGGGAAGAGAAGGAAGGTTGAGGTAGAGTGTACCAGGAGATGCCTTGCCAGGTGTGGGCAAGTGACCTTGCCTGCTCTGCTGGAGATATCAGGGAGCGAGAGACTGAGCTCCTGACTGTCACTGTGACAGTTAGAAAGGAAACCTTGGGTACGTCGCACATGTGTTTTTCCCTTCCATATAGACTCCTCTCTGGTCAAGAAGAAGACCAGGACAAAAAAGGGCTAGAAGCATTGATTTCTATGATTCCCTCTTTAGCTTGAAACTATGACTCTATGCCACCAAGTAACATAATTGAAGACAGTGGTCAGGACAGGGATTGGGAAAATGTGTTCTCTGACTTCTAACACAATTCCCCGATTTCTTGGAGTAGAGAATTTTTAAAATCATAAAATCTCAAGAGGCTTATTTTAGCCATATCGGTGATTGCATGTCCATCGGAAAGTCCCTTCCACTACCCACTCTGCAACTTAGAATCTTAGGGATGCCAAGGGAAAGGGAGGTGAAGGGATATCCCCAGGGTCACATGGCTCTGTGAAAGAGGCAAGACTTCTCTCTCTCCATTATGCAACACTGCCTCTTGAAATGCTAATTAATACATTTTAAAAGCTTTGAAAATACATTCCTTGTTTATTGCTGGGGTTCCTTTGAGGAACTATTTATGGATGGGATGCCCCCTCTAAAATTGGATTTTTCTTTCTCTTATCTTCTGTCCAGTTATTTTTGTGGAAGCAGACAGGTAGGAGTATACCAGGCTATGTCTTTGCTGAACAGTTCAGAAGGAAAGGAAATACAAACCAATCAGTCTTAATACACATCTAATAACCTCTCCCTTCTGGTCAGAAATGGTCAGGGACCTATGAAATTGGTAGAGGCTAGTTGCCTCAATAAGACAGTTTCTCTGCTGACACAGATAAGATTTGTGTACACACACACACACACACACACACACACACACACACACACACACCCCACACACAGAGTTGAGATGTGACTTTTGCACACCCGAGGCAAGGTTTGGAAATTGCGCCCCTTTGCATTGAAAGATTATCCCCTATCCCCCCCACATCTGAAAATTCTCCCTTTTCCCCATTAGTCTTCCCTACAATACATATGACTTGACTCACCACAAGATAAGCCCCGATGAACCACGGAGAGCAGAATTTTCTGGCTGTAAAAATCAAACATTTATAAAAACCAACATTAAGAAGCATCCTTTGTCAAGTTCCCTCTTGTGTTGTGTTCTAGATCTTTACCTATCTGCCTCCCCTTAATCCTGGCTCTGTTATTATAGCCTTGAGAAGGAGATAGTTGGTGGGTTGCTTACACCTGAAAAGACTTCCTTGGAGTTTTTCCAACCTTCTTCCTACTCATGCCCTCTTGGGGCTGTGTTCTCCCATCATAGATAAACTTGGAGAGGGAGGTGTAAGCCAGAATGCCATCTAAGCACACCATTTTGGATCTGTTGGAGGGTGGGCTAGGGAAAGGGTCAGTCAGGCATCATCAGAATAGATTTGCCTCACCTATTAGTCACCTCAGTTTTGCCCTTGGAGAGAAGAGAGAACAGCATTTTGGTGACTGCCAGCTCAGTTCTTCCCTTGGGCCATATGTCCCACTTTCCTCTAAATGATGGCCGCAGTTTGGGAAACAGCAACCCCTGGCCAATCTTAAAGCAATCTGCATCCACTCAGCTCACTTTGGCCAGTGCAATCCTGGGTGGGCCTATTTGGCTGAGGACACATTGACCCTCCATGCCTGGATGACCTGGGCCCAAAGCCTAACTGAGAAGAGAGGGAGTGAAGGGGTTTGAGAGGGCCAAGGCCCCCTCTTTTACCTAGGATTCTTTGATTTTAGGTGAGAGGACGTGAAAGGGCAAACCCCTCCTCCCCGCAGTCTTACCTCCTGACTTGAGGGCCCTGCAAGCCAGCCAAATAAAGGGTTGCCCGTAGCCGGATGCCTGTATGGCGGCCTTACTGATGCCACGGAGGTAATTGAACCATGACATGCATTTTTGCCCCACTTCCTTTCCTTTCTCCTTTGCCTCCTGCTCTCCCCTGTGCTTCTGTCCCATTCAAGCTTCTTCCCTTCCTGGTGCCTCTCTCCACCTGCACTGCTTTGCCTTGTTTGTCCCCTAATGGGATTGTGATTTTGTACAATGTCCTTTTAGTCCCAAATTTTGTGGCTGTCAAGTATGCTCCCATCCTGCAGATGACTGACAGGCATGAGGATGGGAGCCCAAGAAACCGTGCTAAGTTATTTGTTCTTATTATGTTTTTTAGTTAATTGGAAGACCCATAGTGTTGGACAGGACAGCTGTTTCAGGGAGCAGAATGAGTTAGTTTTCTCCAAGCCCTTCAGGCTATAATAAACCTAATGCTGATCTTTGGCCCTCCATTCTTCTGTTATTTCCAATTTCTTCCACTTGAACTAAACAGGTCATACACAACCTGAGGCTTGACCTAGCCTAGAAAGAAAATAAGACTTGTTCATTCTCAGAGCACCATCAGGGAAAGTTGCTGCCTAAGGGCCCCAAGGTGGTTTCTGACACAGGTAGAACTAATACCCTGCAGGGCCTTGCCAATTAGCCCATATAGATTTGCAAATTATGACTTGCTCAAATTCCTGTCCCAGCCTCTCCTCACCTTTTGAGACAGGTAGTACAAGTAGCATATCTATTTTACAGAGGGGGAAAAATGAGGCTTAGCAAGATGGTCTCACCTTTAAGAAGTGGCAGCTTATAAGTTTTCTTTTTAGAAGCACTGGGAATACTTCTAAGGGAGCAGTTACTCAACTTCATATCATGCTTTTAAGATCCTAAAGCTCAGAGTGGGTGTGGTGAATTACTGAAGGCTGGGTTCCTGGCCCATAGGATGACTTGTGACAGCCTTTCCTTGGACTCATTCAATTTGATGACTTGAGAGTCCTTAGTCATTTCAAATGCTTTGTTTTCCACCCAGGACTAATGCTACCAAAGATCCTGGCCATCTGTAACAGCAAGTGGCCGCACCCCTGGTCCTCACCATCGGAGGAGAGAGAGAACTATTATAGTCACCATTTTATAGAGCTATGAAAGAGATGACTTAGTAATGGGAACTGAGGGAAGTGGGGGGAGGACAGGACATGCAGCCCTGTCTATTGGAGAGAGAAGGGACCTTAACGGAGACTCAAAAGTTCTGGACCTGAAATGGCTATGAAGATATAGAATGTGCTTCTACCACAACTGGCCTCCCTTGGATGCAGCAAAGCAGAGCAAGGCTAGAGAGCAAGGTCTTTCTGGGCCACAGGGTGGGAAGTCATTGGGACCAATAGATGGGGAAGAGAAGACTTGAAAGGCCACTGGTCCAGAACCTCTGTTGGCCTTGAGGGTTATTGCTTTGCAATAATAATCACTTCCCTTATAAATGAAGTAAAAATTCTGAATATATGAAAGTGGTATGAAAGTGAGCTTGAGATTTTGTCTCTTTGGGGAGGGGGGAGTGGTGGATGGGCACGGCCCACCTTAAGGAAAATCTTTTCTACATTCTTTGTTTTTCCGGACTCATAGTAATTGTACAACATAGTGCAGTAAGAGACCAGAAAGTGCTAAGGTCTCCAGCAGGGGAGAACAATGAGTAAAACTATTCACTAGATTCTATTATAATGAATAATAATAGCTCATTTTTATGTATTGCTTTAAAGTTTGCAAAACTCTTTACATGCATTACCTTGTTTGCCCCTCACAAAATCCCTATGTGACAAGGTACTTTTATTATCTCCATTTTTCAAATGAAGGTAAGAGCAGTTAAGTGACTTGCCTCAGAGTTACCCACCAATAGGTGTCAGAGCCAGGATTTGAACACAAGTCTTCCTAACCATGAATCCAGCATTCCATTCCAACAATTATAGTATTCTGCCTCTAGAGTCATCTTGAATGTCCTACGTTTTGATTGTGATTACCTTCAAACACTTGAATGAATCTGTGAACTCATTGGTGTGAAGATTCCTTCCAACAGTATGGATCAGAACCCATTGAGGCCTCCCTGTACTCTGTGGGCCTCATCTGTGTCCTCCGCTAAGTTCATTATAGGGGTTCCACCCAATGTGCCAGGTAGCTTCCTCGAGGCCTCCTAGCAACCCAAATGGAGCATGTGAGCTACCCATCAGTTATCATATATGAAAATATTGACTGAGACCAGGTCCTTACTAATAAATGCAAGTGATGGGTGAGGTTTTGAGATTAAAATGTGTTACCATTTTGATTTGCACCAAGTGATGTTAATGAAGGCAGAGAGCTTAGTTAATGAAATTATTGGAATTGATAGTGCAAGTATAATAAATAGGATCCTAACTGATGATTTCATTAATTGTCATTGCTCCCCTCCTCTCTTTAACCTCTACTGGTTTTTAGTTCTAACATAATCAGGAGAGCTTGGTCTGATGAGGGATTTCATAATTAGCCCCATCACTAGTCAGAATCACAGAAGACTTCCTCATTCTGCTCAGGTCCACGCCATCTTGAGCCCTCATTGCCACCATTTTGAGCTTTTATTGCTGAGCTCTGTGTCTCTCCAGTATAGACAATAGTAATTGATAAGGCTTGATCTTGCCCCCAAATACTGATGCCCTTCCTTGGGCATCATGGAACAGTTGCTTACTCTGACCTTCTGTAGGGAGGGAAAGATGCAGATGGTTATTTTGACATCACTGTAGCTCCTTTCCCAATGGGGAAACCTGATTTAGAAAGTCTTCCAAGCTAACGACCTTCATTGACTGACTTGCCACCAATTTGCCGTAGGAGCTTTAAAAAGCACTAGATCTCCAGGGGAAAGGTACCTGTTACGTATTCAGGTAGTCAGATAATGCTGCTGCTGATCTTTCTGGTTCCTTCCCTTTTGCTCATGAAATCTCAGGGGTGGCTGTGTGAGCTCATGAGATTCTTGGTGCTTTCTGTGTGCAGGAACCCATTCTGTTGATCACTATTTTTATTACAGTTTCTCTTTTCCTTCTGCTCCTGTTGTTGGTTGCAGGAACAAAGGGATGAGGACTCGACTGGGATGTCTGTCTCACAAATCAGATTCATGTAGTGATTTCACAGCTATTCTTCCTGACAAGCCGAACCGGGCTCTCAAGTGAGTATGGACAACCTTGTGTCAGTCACTCAGTTGTCAGAGCTCTCTGGGCACCCACTGAATAGACAAGCTCCAATTAGGGCTATGTACAGGTATTACGATACTCCCGAGGAACAGCTAAAGGATGTGTGACTCTGTTAATCAGTTCACTTTATAGCAACTCATTTATTTATTTAATTTTGCTTTTTTTTTTTTTTCAGAGGGGGTAAGGTAGGGCAATTGGGGTTAAATGACTTGGCCAAGGTCACACAGCTAGTTTTTGTGTTAATTGTCTGAGGCCAGATTTGAACTCAGGTCCTCCTGACTCCAGGGCCCACGTTCTATTCACTGTGTCATTTAGCCACCCCTACTATATTACTTTTGAGCTGCTGTGAAAGAAACATTTATTTCTTTCAGAAATGAATGAAAATCAGGTTCGGTCTCTCTTTACCCTTAGGGAAGCACCAGGAATAATGACTGGGGAGATGATGAGAGCAAATCTTTTTATTGTCCCCTCCCCATTAGTATTAAATCTGAGCCCTGGCCCTTGAAACTAAGAAACTGAAACTTGCTTAAAATATTAAGTTAAATGAATAAATTATAAGTTAATTTAATTAATTTAGCACACCCTATGTGCTGAAGGCCTTTCTTGATTTTTTCCTGATCTGTCAAAGGAGTCAGTGAGTACTTCAGCTGAATTAACTGCCCAGCCCAGGCCCTCTTCTCTTTGGGTCATGCATTTTCTCAATGGCATCCTTGGCTCCTCTTTTGCAGGGTTCCTCCTTGGTCATATGTTATAGCCTACTCATACTTGCCATGAACGGAATTTCTATTGCCCCATAACTGATTTTAAAGTGCCCATATTTTCAGGGGCAGATTTTTGGATGAGACCTTTAGGTTATAATATGTGTCTCCTTCAGCACAAAGTTGGCAAAGGGAGACATTTCTTTAGGTTATTTCAAGTTGTTTTCCACTGAAGCTCTTGACCAATGCCTTCTTCAAACATAGGGGTGATTCTCAGCTCTAGAAGAAAATGTAATGAAGGCATAAGCTCTGAAAGGTCCTATCAGACTAAAAGGCTTTGAATATGGCTTTAATTCTTGCAACAGGTTGCTCTAAGCCTCACTTCTCTGAATTCAGAGAGGGTCATTGACAAGTCGCCCAAAAGGGGATGAATTTGGAGGCCTTTGGGATAGTCCCAATAGGGATCAGACCTGTGATTTCATTATTATAGGGAACTCCTAAGGGAGGAAGTTCTCTCTACCAATGCAGTTTGGCCATTCTTCCCCAACTTAGAGTTTTAGAGAGAATCCTAGAGTACTGAGAGGTTAAGTGATTTTCCAGGGGTCACTGAGATAGTATGTGTCAGAGGCAGATCTGAAACTCCCACCTTCCTGGCTTGAAAGTCAGCTTTTGATAATTATTATATTGATAACAAAAATATTTTTAAATAGAAAAAGAAAGCCAGCTTTCAAAAAACATCTCTGGAGACATAGAGGGGTTTTGATTTCTACTAGTGGAAGTAAAGTCTTAGATTCTTGACTTAATTAATTTGATTAATTAATTGAATAATCCACTTATTTCAAGTTTGTAGTTTGTAGTTTGTTATTTTGTGCCAGCCAAAGGAGAGGGGGGAATGGGCTTTGTGGATAGCATTCCAGAATGTTGTTTCTTCTATTCCAGGAGGTTGTCCACAGAAGAAGCTACGAGGTGGGCAGATTCATTTGATGTGCTCCTCTCCCATAAGTGTGAGTAGATCCTAGGGCTTCTACTTTTGAGACTCAGATGCAGTTTTCATCAGGAATTTAAGAACTAGTACCCTTATTGAGCCATCATATCCACTTTTCAGGGAAGGAATTTTACTCTGAGACTTCATATTTGAGGGGTTAAATGGTCAGAGCTTCTGGCTTTGATTCCTAATTATTGCTAGTAAATATAAATGGGATTCTCTCCAAGTCCTCAAGACTCCTCAGTTGATCATCCATAAAGCAGGTATTACACAAATGGTGTAGAATACGATGACCATTGATGCTTGAGGTGATCAAACAAGGGGGAGTTCTGTTTTGGTATGGTCTTAGTTCTACCTTCTGTTTTATAAACTATGTGAAAATAAGGGTTTTGCTTTTCTCTTCTTCAAAATTCAACTAGTATTTATTAGGAGAGCTTACTGCATGCTAGGAGAAAGAGAGAGCTGGTCTTAGAATCAGAAAGACAAAGGGTTCTACTTTCAGTGCCTCAGGCAATTTTCCACGACTTTAAGTACAAATGTTGTTCTTGTTGTTTGTCCTTCCTTTTTGAAGAGGCCCTGACATCAGGAAGGTGATGCTATGACATGCAAATGAACTGGATTTAAGTGAGGGCAGCCTCACTCTCTCCTCCAGAGCCATCTAGGTCCAGTGGCAAGATATAGATCAGGATGACAGGAGATGGCCCCAGATTCAGTGAGATTTTTTTTTAAAACTAAGGTCTTTCCTAGGTCAGTTTGTCTGAGGCAATGCCCATCCAATGATTAAGGCTAGGTGAGAAATGAGGCAGAGAATGGCCTATTTTACTTAGTCAAAAATAAATCAGTCTGGGAGGGGAAAAGACAACATATAGAAAGAAGGTAAAAGTGGCTGGGGGAGGAGGGGAATGACTTGAAGTATTGTGACTGGGGAGGGACTGGGAGAGAGGTGAATAGCCAAGTGCTCCACTGGTACCCTTAAAATGTCAAGGTGAAGATAAGGTGCCAATTAAATGAGGTATTTGTAAAGCACTTAGCACATAGTAACCTGTTAAGAAATGTTTATTCCACTCATCCATCCAATGTGCATTGATAGCGGAAGTCCCTCACTGAGACTTCTCTGAAATGATGAAATCATAGGCCTGCTTTCCCTCCCCCTAAATGTTCGAGGCACTGGGGCACTTTTGACCCCAGGCAGCTTATATTCCTCCAGGGGAGGAGTGTACTTCTGTTATTTCTGCTCTTGCTATGCCCACTGCTTTCCACAAAGCCAAAAGAGGCAGGATATAACCCAGTAGAACTACAGTAATGGTCACGATTGAGGATGACCGTCATCAATGGCCGGTTGTCATTGGTGGTGAATCATTCCAACTCTATTTTTTCTTTCCTCACTTCAAGCTCTGACCATACCTCTCTGTTTGGTAAGCCTATTAGTTTATAAAGCATACTGGTTCTTCTGATGACAGAGGGATATATAAGGGGTATGTCTTTAAAAATGATTTGACCTTGATCTCGTTGAATAGAATCCATTTCCAATAAATAATTTGCGAGTGCAAATTACAAATGGAATGCAATACTATATAAAAAGTTGGGCAAACATAATGGATTCCTGTGGGAGAAATGTTTCAAATTTCTATCACTTGCACTGAGAAGAAATAATACAAGGCAGATATAGTTTGTGCTGGAGACAGGATTCTCAAAAAACAGCAAGTTTATCCTATAAAGGTTGGTACAGTAACCTGCCAAATAGGACTTCAGCTTTGACAGTTACTCCTACTCTTTTGAGAGGCTATGTTATCTGTAGTCTCATTAGGGCTAAAACAAGTGTCATTTCCAATTTTTCTCTTCTTTTCCCCATTGGAATGGATTTGTTTCAAGGTCATGTGTGAAACTTGGTTTCTGTTGCTGCCTCCAGAGTTGACTCACTGGGTTTATGCCCCTGAGGCTGTTTTCTCATTGGTGAAGTGGAGATAAAAATACTCCTTTCCTGTCTCATAGGTGGTGTGAATAATTGAAAGTATCTTCAGATGGCTTTGAGTTCCTCTATAGAAAGGAGCTTTGTGGAAGCAAGATGATATTAGGTGAAGGTATTATAAATTTAATACAAAACATTATTTTTATGAGAATAAGATGAACCACTTTGGACTTCAGATAGACTGATTTTTTTGCCCAGATAAACAGTAGACCATTACAAAACGCTGATAAATTTACTTATGGGAGCTTTGTTAGATGACCTTGGTACCGACAGAGGACTGGCAGTAGAAGGACTTTCATTTCTGTTGTTTCTATCAATGGTTTTAAATTAGATTTCTTGGAGTATTGTGTTTCTTTTCAGAAGTGAATTATATCCACCCCTGGTGGATTGGGTAGAGCCAGACTTTAAAACCTGGGCTCAAGTGTCCACTATGACACATACTATGCATTGGTAAGGAAGTTTGCTCATGAAGAATTCCCTATAAATATAAACATCACAGGTCTGCTTCTTTACTTTTCTTTGTCCTTTCCAAAAAGAAAAAAGTGAAATAGGCCTTCTTAGAGTTGGGAGACTAAGGAAAACTTAAAATACCATTCCAGACGGGTCCCATTCAAAGTTAAAAAACAGACATATTTCTATTAATATGGTATTGTCCTTTTGTGAATCTGGCTTCTTTCTACCTAATCAATCTTGGTCAAGTGATTTAACATCTCTGGGCCTCCGTTTCCTTATCTGTAAAAGGAAGGGGTTCGATTAGATGGTCTCTGAGGTTCCTTCCAGCTTTAAATCTCTGATCCTGAAACTTTCTGACTTTTTGTCTTTGTGTGGAAATTAAAAATCTCTGTTTGAGAAAAGAGAGGACTTTATTTGAGTTATTGGTAGAATTTCAGAGGCTTTGAGTCATGGGTAGAATTTCAGAAGTTATTTTTCAGAGCTTTGACTGGAACTGACCTCTCAGATACATTCTAAATGTGATTTTTATAAGGTCCAGCATGAGGTCTAAGGATATGTCAGAGCCTATTTTAACCTTGAAGGATGTTGACAATGTTTTAAAAATCTAATTAATTTAGGTTAGGATGGTGACTTAATTCGTGCTGATTAAGCTTTTCCAAAGGGACCTTGGATGCAATAGTCTCTTAGGAGGGACAGCCGTTGATCAGAAGCGGGTAGGGCTTTCAATTAAGACAACAAAATCTGTCCTAAAAAAGAAGAGAAGGAGAGTGAATTGAATGGTTGGGTCCCGGAGGAATGGATCGCGGTTCCATGAGCCATTCCTTGGTAATTCTCTGCAGCTGGGAGACTAAAAGAAGTAAAGAGTTTCTGAGTTTTCTTGAGTCGTAGCCAACTGATCACATTTCTTTTCTGTCCCTCTCTCAACTCCCACCTTTAAAAAGAACATAGATTGATAGAATATTAGATAAGGAAGGAATCTTAGAGATCATTTACTCTGGTGGTTCTCAAAATTTTTAGTCCCAGGACCCCTTTACATGCTAAAAAATTGAGGGCCTCCAAGAGCTTTTTTTTTTCTTTTTGGAGGGCAATTGGGGCTAAGTAACTTGCCCAAGGTCACACGGCTAGGTTTTTTTTTTTGTGTTTGTGTGCGTTAAGCGTCTGAGGCTGGATCCGAACTCAGGTCCTTCTGACTCCAGGGCCGACGCTCTACTCAATGCGCCACCTAGCCGCCCCCCTCCAAGAGCTTTTGTTTATGTGGGTTTGTTGTTATTGTTGTTGTATTGTTTCAGAGGTGTCCAACGTTTTGTGATCCCATCTGGGGTTTTCTTGGTAAAGATACTGAAGTAGTTTACCATTTCTTCTCCAGCTCATTTTACAGGTGAGGAGACTGAGGCCAACAGGGTTAAGTGACTTGCTTAGGGTCACACAGCTAGTGTCTGTGGCCAGATTTGAACTTGGGAAGATGAGTTTTCCTGATTCCAAGCTCAGTGCTCTATCCACTGAGCCATCCAGCTGTCTCTTTATGTGGGTTACATCTGTAAATATTTATAGCCAGAGGCTCTATGAAAATAGTCTTGACTTTGTGAACCCCATTGAAAGGGTCTTGAGGATCTCCAAGGATCCCTAGACTATAGTTTAAGAACTATTGATCCAGTCCAATATTGTCTCATAACAAGATGAAAATGAGGCCCAGACAGGTTAAGTGGGCTAAAGTCACACTGGCACTTAGCTTATTGCTCTTTCAGCCATTCCATCATCTGCCATTTCATTACCCCTTTCATTTCATCTACCTCCTATAAAATTGGGAGGGAATCTGCCTTGACCACTAGCCTATAGCCTACTGGATTAGGTGTTAGGTTGAGGTTCTGCTACTGGTTAGATGTTTGACTTTGAACAAGTCATTGGACCTCTCAGCCTTAGTTTCATCTTAGAAGGAGGAAGGGTGGACAATTCTCATACTATACATATTGAGAAGATGGAGAGATATGCGTGAGATAATAGTACAATCAGACGAATTCAGAATAGGATAGATCACTAGGACTGAAAGAATTGTTATTAATGGTTCCATGCTAGCATGACAGGAAGTCATTGTGGAGCAACCAGGCTCTTTGTTGGCCTTATGTGGTTTGATATTTTTACCAGTGACTTGGATAAACAGATCCGCTGGTGATACGAAGTTGGGAGGGATGGATCCAAAAGGCTATTAACAGACTGGAGCATTGGACTCAGACTAAGAAGATGAAATTCAATAGGGGTAAATGTCACGTGTACTTGGGTACAAACAATGTCATAAGCATAAGATAGAAAAGGTATTGTTAGATAACAATGGTTCTGAAAAAATCTGGGGACTTTAGTGGTTTGTAACATCAATATAAAGTAAAAACAACAACAACAACCCCACAAAACACAATCTTGGGCTGAATCAATTGGTGCATAACTTTCAGGCATAGGGAGGTGCTAGTTTTACAGCTCCACCATCATCAGTATTATGTTCAGTCCCTGAGCACTATGGGTTAAGAAAGACTTTGATAAGCTAGAGAGTCTTCAGAGGAGGACAATCAGGATGATGAAGGGTCTTTAGTCTAAGTCATAATTTAAAATAAGCATTTATTAAACAACTATTATGTGCCAAACCTTGTGCTGAGTGCTTTACAAATACTCTTATTTGATTCAGAATTGTATATGAAGATCATTTCAAGGAATGATGACTATTTAGCCTGCATACTCATGGCGTACATAATAACTATGCTCAATATTTGAACCATTGTCCTGTGGTGAAGAGGTTGGGCTTTTTCAGTTTGGTCCCAGAGGGCAGAACCAGGTATAGTGGGTAGAAGTTGAAAAGGAGTCAGTTTACACTTGAGGTCAATAAAAATTCCCAGTGGGGCTGTCCTAAAGTGGACAGGGTCACCAGCAGCTGTCCCAAAGTGGATGGGGTCACCAGCAGCTGTCCCAAAGTAGATGGGGTCACCAGGAGCTGTCCTAAAGTGGATGGGGTCACCAGCAGTGGCCTGGGTAGGTTCTCCCTCCTCAGAGGTCTCCAACAAGAGGTTCTATGAGCACTTTTTGGGTATGTTATTATGAGGAACCCTTTCTATATTGGCTGGGCTATAGGGCTGCTGAGGTCTCTGATTTTGTGACTCTGTGACTAGATGCTCTTCTCTAAGGCACCTCGCAGCCAAAGTGTTCTGTTAGGCTGTGATTTCTGTTATCCATGTCCTTGTGTGCCACGATCACTGTTCTGCCCTCAGGGAACCTGGACTGAGCAACAGTCAATCACTTCTCAGGCTGAGGGTGGGGGGTGGGGCCGGGGAATCTGATTCATTCTGGCTGCCTGCAGGGGTATGGAAAAATGTGTCCAAGCTGAGATGGGGAAGATATCCAGAAGAAGGGTTAAGGGCTCCATGTCGGCACAATCTTCTGTCTTTCTTGGGTAATATTAGACTGGGAGATTTGTGGTCTCTAAAACTTTAGGATTAAGTGGTTTGAAAAATGGAATGACATTTGGGAGCAGTTTTATTAAAAACAGACATGGATCTTCTTTATTAAACAATGTAGTTGAAGAGAAAACTTCAGTGGGGAAGTTAGATAGACTTCCTGGGCCGAGGCAGGGGGGACAAAAAATGGATCTTTTCTTTTTTAGGGATAGGGATTGGACCGTGTAGGATGGGAAAGCTCCCTCTGCCAGTTCAGGTCAGTACCTCCTCTGCATCTTGTCTCAGGGCATTACCTAGAGAACGGACAGGAGAAGTGATTTGCCCGGGATCAGTAGGTATCAGAGGTGGGGCTTGAACTTAGGTCTTGCTATCTATCCACCTACTGCCACAACCTGCCTTTCTTTTTTACCCAAGGCTAATACTGGGGTGACAATTGGAAAGGATACATGGAGTGCTGAAGCTATATTCTCTCCCAGGTGGTGGTCCTTGATATAGTCAGTAGACAGGAAAGTGTCTTGAATGTGCTGTCACTTGGGATCTTTTTCTCTTTTCAATCTAGTGAGAGTCTAGACCTGGTTTCTATAGGATTAGAGCTCAGAACTTTTGCTCAAGGGTGTTTGTGTGTGTGTGTGTGTGTGTGTGTGTGTGTATGCATGCATGCATATATGTATCTGCACTGGAGGAGAGAGACTGTGTCTACAGGCACATGTCTGCACCCAGAGTTCATCTGCATTGGAGGGAGGGGAATGTGTGTGTGTGTGTGTGTGTGTGTGTGTGTGTGTGTGTGTGTGTGTGCGCGCGCGCGCATCCACTCACGAGTGCATGAGTACAATGTACAAGGACATCTCTCTGCCCCAGCATCTCCCACCCTGGTCTGTGAGCTTGATGGAAATTCTATGTGACAGGATGCCGGAGGACAGGCATGCCATGGTGCATCTTTAGCCTGTATTCCTCACGAGGTTTGGACACATGGTTTATTATTTGTCCAGCTTCCAGTAGGATAGCCTGTCTTTAACTCTCTTTACCTCGAAGACCTTCCTCCCACCTCCCCAAGTAAATAAGGACAGAGAACCATATGAATTGTAAAGTGATAGTTATTCTCCTCTCAGCCATCCCCTACCCCCATCTCCCCTTACTTCCATTACCCAATATTTCCATGCTTGGAGGACAGCTATCTTCCTTTACATATCTCTGCCTCCCTCCCATTCAGGTACTATGTTGACCTGTTTTTGCTTCAACCAGAGAATGCTGAATCACTGGAGCGTTACAGACAAAACACCCTTTGCATTTACATGGCGCCCATCTCCAATAAACACAAACCAGTTTACAGACATTTAAAACAAATTAGTCCTTACTCTGAGATAGAGATAGAGACTGGACCTGATTTCACAAAGAGAGATTTCCCAGAAACTCCACCATTGCAAGTCTGAACCTTTTCTATAGCTTAGAGGTTTAGGGGAGGAGTTCGCAACACTCCCCAGTGCAGTCTGAACCAGATTAAATAAAATTGGGAAATAGTCAGCAAAAATAAATGAAACCACATAGGTAATGTTAATGCACAGTATTGTATGGTACTATATGCATAATGTTCAGTCACTTTCAACCATGTCATACTCTTCATGACCCCATTTGGGGTTTTCTTGGCAGAGATATTGGAGTGGTTTGTCATTTCCTTCTCCACATACACATATGTATTATGTATTTTAAGATGATTGTTAAAACATAGCATTAATATGTCATTTTCTAAGTTAATATGCTGCCCTCCAGGACCCTTATGCACAATTTAGTGACCCCTTTCCTATGTGAGTTTGATACCACTGGGACATAATAGGGAGCTTGAGTGACTTCCTCCCCACCACCCCCAACCAAGGTCACACGGCTAGTTTAAGACAGAGAAAGGAAATAAACCCAGGTATTCCTGACGTTAAAGCCAGCTCACTGCCCATAACATTATGCTGGCATTTTTGTGGGTATTCAGTTGCTTTGGGCATGTCTGAAGCTGGATTTGAACTCAGGAAGATGAGTCTCCCTGGCTTTAGGCCCAGCACTTACTTAGCTGCATGACTCAGGGCAAGTCACTTAACTCTGCCTCAGTTTGAAATGGGTGTTATCATTGACAACATTTTATAAATGAGAGAAACTGAAGCTAGTAAATGCTCCATGACTTGTCCAAGGCCACACAACTAGTAAGTGTCCGAGGCAGGAATTGAACCTATTTTCCTGACTGTAAGTTCAGCACTCTTATATTTACCACATTGTACCATGGATTGAATTGATGCCCAATATAGTGTAATTTCATTTGACAGATGAGGAAACTGAGGCTCAGGAAGGTTAAAAGATTTGGCCAATGACCAACGGAGGAGATGATAACATTTGAATTAGGATTTAAAGGATAGAAATTCAGCAGGCAATTAGTTGGAGGGGTAAAGTAGGCACCAAGGAAGAATGTAAGTGAAGGTACTGTTGGGTCAAAGACAGAAATAGTGGAGGCTTAAAGGGGAACAGGTTTAGAGGGGAAGAAAGATATTAGGATATTTAAATTTGAGGAAAATGGGGGTAGAGAAAGCATATTCATATCCAGGTAAAGATATTCTATAGTCAGTTTGAGATGAAAGTTTGGAGTTCAGAAGGGAGATCCAGATGGAGAAATAGGCTTTTGAGTGATCTGTTGGAGGCTGACGACTTTGTGAAGCTCTGCTTCCCTTAAATCCAATTCACTGGCAAGTTAAGACATCCCCCGTGAAGCCATTGGTCACCTTCGAAAATGAAGGACAAACAACAATCTAGAGATGTCTAGATGAAGTTTTGGAGGTAAATGAGATTGCCAAGGGAAAAAAAATCTAAAAAGAGAAGAGAGATCCCTTTAATGTCAACTAATTCATTTATGGCAGGTTCTATGCATATAACATTCAGAACCCTAACTAGGGCAAGGGAATTATGCCCTTGGGCACAGAGATTTAAGAGAACGAGCATTTAACATATGCCTCCTTCAGCTGGTAGGCAAACGCCTAATTACTAACAGGAGCCTAACACCTAGTTAGGAAGAATAATTGTAAAATGGGCAGCCATCAGATGACTGGTGGTGTTAATAACACCTATCTTCGAGTCACTATAATAACTTTTATTGCTCAACTAAATCTATCTTAATTACTTGTATTATTTTTATATCATGAATCACAGAGTTTATTTGTGTTGCTTGTTCCAGGTGTCAAAATGACTATTGGCTCTTGTACTATTGTATTATATACTATTATATTATATTATTATTTTATATTTACACTATACTATTGTATGCTATTGTTATGAAAGAGCATAGAAGCAGAGATTTAGAATTGGAAGAAAGCCTCAGAGGTCATCTGTTCTATCCCCCTCCACCTCTAAATCATGTGATTGTGAGTAGTATACTTTAAAAAAAAAAATAGCTAGTATATAGACAGTGCTTCAGGGTTTGCAAAGAGCTTTATAAATATCATCTCATTTTATCTTCATAACAGCCCAGAGATGTAGGTTCTGTTATTAGCCCCATTTTACAGATGAGGAAACTGAGGCAGACAGTGTCTTGACTAGTGTTACACAGCTGGTAAGTATCTAAAGGCTGAATTTGAACTCAGATCTTCCTGACTCCAGGTCCAGCACTCCACCCACTGCCCCATCTCACTGCCAGACCTGTGGTTTTATTAGTGTAGGGAGCTCCCAGTACAGAAAACTCCCTCTCTCTATGTAGACTTGTGATGGTTCTGCAGCTTATAGTCTTAGAGAACTGCCAGAGATCCTTAGATATTAAATGACTTGTCCATAAAGTCAGGATTTGAACCTAGGCCTTCCTGACTCCAAAGTTGATCCCCTCTCCATTAAACCATGTTGCTTCTCACTTATCAATATGAGGCATCATTATTATTCCCTCTTGCAAAAGAGTTTTGAGGGGAGACTCTGCAGACCTTTCACAGAAATCTTCAGTTTTGATATTATTTCCCAAATGTAGCCTCCTCCTTTTCACTTGGAACATGCTGGAGACACTGACCCAGGAGCCACTTGGGTCTGGTTCTATGTCCCAGGCAGATTAACCAGGGGACCTTGGACAGGCTCTAATTCATGAGGCTGGTCTCTCTGCATATCAAGAGCAGCATGCAGACTTTAGCTCCCTCAATGACTCTGTTTCTCTCCCTTGAGCCTCTTTCCTCATACACAAAATGAAGTATCAGGGCTAAATGACCTTGAAGGTCCCTTTATGGTTCTATAACTCAAGAAAGTGACTTTGCGAGTTTATGTCTTGTTTGAGCACATGTGTGCCCACATACTCACAGATGTGTGCACACACTCATGGGTGCATGCACACACAACCTCAAACTGTTAATCCTCTAGAGAACTTCCTCTAAATGGGCAGGAAAGAGTGATGCCTAATTAGTACTTCAGTCACTACCAATTAAAAGCACCTTCACAGTGCTTAAGAAAAGAACTCATTCTCTCAAGGACCCTGAGCATAACATACAAAAGTGGTACAGAGGCAAGCTTTAGTCTGATGTCTGTCCCAGGAATCACAAAGTCCAGAATTTTGGAGCTTATAAGGTTGCCTTTCTCCCATGGTCTCAACACCACGGCAATCTCTTGATATAGAAATACTTATATATACATATGTGTGTATATGTGTAGGTATTATGTAAAGGTAACATAGTATAGTGGAATTTGGAGTCAGAAAACCCTGGGTTTAAATCCTGTATCAAACTTTAGCTGAGTGACCCTGGGCAAGTCCCTTAACCTCTCTGAGTCTTCGTCACTTTCCTTGTTTATAAGATATAACTGCATACTCTCTAAGACCCTTCTAATTGTAAAACTATGATCCTATCATTTAATTAAATATCCAAATATATTTTGGTTCGGATCTCTCATTTCATCAATATGGTGACTCTCAGCTGGGGAATTCACTTGTCCTAGTGAGTTCCCAAGGTGCTGAGAGTGACTTACTCATAATCACAAGACTAATATGTGTCAGAGTGGGACTTGAATCCAAATCTTTTGGGCCTTTTGACAGAGGAATGGCCTAGGAGATCCCTCTGTCCATTATACCACACTGTTCTTTCATTTTTCCAACTTTTTATAGAATCTCAAGCTTTCAATGCTCCTAAGTTCTGCTCTCCATGGCATGTAGGATTCTGTTTTGGGGTGAATCCTAACAAGAGCCTCAGAGGGTCATGCAGTTGGGGGCTGTGTATTGCTGTGAGGCTCAAAGACTCCCAGAGATGGTAGCAAACACCCAGTGGGGGCTGTTTCCCCATGCACGGGTAGGGTTTATGTGTAATTTTTAAACCTTGCCCAGGGTGAACAGACCTCTTGGTCTCCCTCTGTGCCGGCTCTTTCTTCGACTGGCCAGGTCAGCTTCTCTCCTTCCTGAGGCTTTAACTACCCATTCTCCATCTCTCTTCATTGTGAGACTCTTCCCCTTCCTCCCAGATTTGCCCACCATTCACGGGCACCCGGTTTTTTCTCCTACGTAAGGGCCTGAAAGGAAGAAATGGCCAAAGGGCTCTGGGAATAGCACATGCTACTTCCATTGATGAACTCTTGGAGATGTTACAAATCTTTATTAAGGATTTCTAGTCTGCCTCTTCCACCAGTTCTACAGACTGTCTTTTGACTATTGCTGCTAGAGTGACATCCATACAGGACAAGATGTGATTTTTGTCCTGAATCTCTGAGCTGCTAGTGTTTTTCCCTTTCAAATTACCTTATGTCTAGTCTGTATAGTTTTTATATGTTCCTATCTACATACATGCTATCTTCTGTATTAGACAGAGTTAGACATGCCTGAAATGACTGAACAACAGTAATGAGTGTGTGTATAATATATATATATAATACACACATATATAAATACTTATGTGTCCATATATACACACATATACAATATGTGTGTATATATAATAAGTGTATATATACACATATGTGTGAATATATATGTATTACATAAAGGCAGCATAGTATAGTAATAATTATGACAGCTGACATTTAGATAGCACCTACTATGTGATGGGCCCTGTGCCAAGAGCTTTAGAATGATCTTATTTCATCCTCACAAGGAAGTAGGTTCTACTGTATCCTTATTTTAAAGATGAGGAAATGGAGGCAAACAGAAATGAAATGACTTGCCCAGGGTCACCCAGCAAGTATCTGAGGTTAGATCTGAACTCAGGTCTCCCTGATGCTAAGCCCAGTCCTTGCTCTATATCAACTAAGCCACCCAGTTTCCTAAAAGTAAACTCCTTGAGGGCAAGGACTATTTTTTTTTTGCTTTTTTTTTCATATTTCTTTTGCTTGTTGTTTGATTGATTATTCTCTATATCTATATGTATGGATTTGAAAAGGGCCTTTGCTAAAATCTCAAAGGGACAGACCCTCCAACAAACACATATATTTCTGCTTTCTTAGAGGGTAATTCAATTTAATTCAACAGGTAGTTATGAGGTACTTGTGCTAGAGAGGATATAAAAACAAAAACAAAATGACCCCTGCCCTCAAGGAACTTAAATTCTACTGAGGAGGTAGAAGTCAAAGGAGGTAGTAGTAAAGCAAGTCAAGGGCAACCTATAGGCCTCAGACCCATTGGTGAATTTCGGGGGTGGGGGTGGGGGGGTGTCTTCCTGAAGAATATGAAGACTTTCCTTTGTTCTGGTGACCACGAGGGCTGCTGAAGGAGGCTCTGTGGAGCTTAGAGCCTAGTCAGACATTAAAGACACCCCAAATCATCCAATGTCTCCTGGGCCATCACCAGTCATCTTGACATCAAGACAAAAGTCTTACCATTGGACTTCCATGACTCTATACATATACATAGTAAAAGAAATGCAAAAGGAATTTTAGCAGTGGTGACAACAGTGGTGGTGGTGGTGATTGGAATCAGGAATGGCCATCCATGCTCTTGAACAAGATTTGGTTTTTCTGAAGCAAAGGGGCCCTAGAGTGTGATGTCAGTTTATACTGACAGACTTCTAGCTCCTTAAAGGCCTCCAGTGATGGGAAACTCACTACTTCCTAGGGGAATTTATTGTAGTTTTAGATGGTTGTAATTTTCAGCAAATGTTTCCTTATGTTGAGCTAAAATCTATCTCTTTGTGATGTAAATGTATTTCTTGGTTCTTCCCCAAGGGGCCAAGCTCAGAATCTCTCATCTCTTCCCCATGACAAACCTTAAATATCTACATGTCGTGTAGAGATTAGATGTAGTAGCTTCCTCAGGGCCACACAGCTGTTTATTGGCAGAGCCAGGACTATGACCCAGGTCTGGCATGGCAAAATCTGGGCACCAGATTTGGAGGGCGCCTCTTGTGTGACTACCAATCTTCCTCCTCCTCCCATTGGGACACATCTCAGCAGCTTTATGTACAACATTGACAATATTATGGCCATATCTATATGCCCTCTTCCCTTGCCCCACTCTTTAGTCTCCTTAGGTATCCAAAGTTAAGCTCCTACCCTTAAAATTCTTCCATAAGCAAGGCCTATTGTGTTTATAATTATTAACTGGCTTACTTTCCCTCAAAGAAACTTTGACAAATGGGGACACCAATATTCTATTTCCATTCTTACCCTTCTAAATTCTCTGCTGACTTCATAATTCAGCTTCAACTGCTTTTTTCAAAGTCATCACTGATCTTTCTCTCTCTCCCCTTTCCCCCTCCCTCTTTTTTTTTGGGGGGGGGACAATGGGGTTAACTGACTTGCCCAGATATTAAGTGGCTGAGGCTGGAATTTGAACTTTGGTCCTCCTGACTCCAGGGTCAGTGCTCTATCCACTCCAATCAACTATCCCTTAATAGCCAACTCTAAAGAATTCCTCTTAGCTCCAGGATCAAAGGTAAAGTTCTTTGTTTTGCATTCAAAGCTCTCCACAGCCTGCCTCCTTCCTACAATTCTAATCTTCTTGCATTCTTACTTTTCGTATAATCTAGCAATTCTGGTTTACTTGCTGCTCCTAGAGCCCACTCAATCTACCTGTGTAGGGAATGTGCCCTATGCTGGAATGCTTTCTTTCCCATCTGACTAGATTATTTTAAGGCTCAGTTTAGTGATCCCTTCTTCCAGGAAGCTTTTCCTGGTTTGCCCAATTTCTAGTGACATTTCCTCTACCCATACTTCCATCTATCCTGTATTCATTTTGTATGTTCTGACTTTCCTAGGTTGTCTTTCCTCTTAGAGTGGAAGCTTCTTGAGGGCAGGACTGTTGTTGTTTTATCTTCTTTGCCCCAGTGCTTAGCCCAGTCACAGTAAATGCTTAATTAAGACTTGTTGATTGATTTGGTGACAATTTTAAGTGTTGAGAAATCTTTCAGATATTTTAACCATGAGCTTCTTTAGGCCTTTAATTATCCCAATTCCTGCTGATTTCTTCAGAGCTCAAGTTGGAAAGCTTTCCTCATCAGTGGTCTTGACCTTCTTCCTAACCATGACCCAAGGGTCGGTACCCACCGATAAATCATATACTTGTGTTCTACACCTGGCTCTCCTTCGGGGCTCCCGTGTCACTGTACTATGCTTCAAATAAATAGCTTCCTGTTTTCTCAGCTTTTGGTTAATATCTTATGCAGAGGTGCCACATGCTTGATAGGAATGCACCATCCTAAATTCCCAGGGCTCTCATTGAGTCATGTAGGAATATTTCCCACAAGCCTATATCTAAGAGGATCTTGTCAGCCTGCAAAGTCTGGTCTCAACACCATCACAAGTACTACTCCTGTCTTTTCTTATCTCTTTTCTACCCTTTTACTATTTCTCTATTTTCTACTATGTCTAAGGTGACACAAAAACATACTCAAATACTCAAATGGACCACCTGTGATCTCATGGATTTGTTTTTCCCTCCAGTGGTGCAGAACACGGCCCATCCTTTCCTGCCTATCCTATGTGATGTTCATTCATGCCCCATGATCATCCATAACAAGGCAGTCTACCCAACATGCTGGAGGGCTTTCTTACTTTTTTTTTTCTTTTTGGAGGGCAATTGGGGTTCAGTGACTTGCCCAAAGTCACACAGCTAGTAGGTGTGTCAAGTGTTTGAGGCCAGATTGCTTTCTTACTTTCTCCAGACATTGAGAGGATGCCACTAGAGTATTTGGACTGTCTACTCAGCCCATCTTTTCTTCTGGGTGTTTTAGTGGATTGAGTATTAGATTTGGAATCAGGAAGAACAGAGTTTGAATCCTGCCTCAGACACTAGTTCTGTGATCCTGAACTATCATTTTTCTCATCTGCAAAATGGGAATGAATAATAATTACATCTATTACATAGGGCTATTCTGAAGCTCGAGATTAAATGAGAGATTATTTGTAAAGCACTTAGTACAGTGCCTGGAACAAGGTAGGTGCTTAATAAACGCTATTTTTTTTCCTTCCTAGAAGGGGCTGGTGGTGTAGTGGATAAAGTTCTAGACCTGTGTTCAAATCTGAGCCCAGATATATAATAGCTGTGTGACCCTGGGCAAGTCACTTAATCTCTGCCTCATTTTCCTCAGCTATAAAATGAGGTTAATAATAGCACTTACCTCTCAGGGTTGCTGTAAGCATCAAGTAAGATAATATTTGCAAAAAATGCTCAGCTCTTTTTTGCCTGTAGGAACAATATAATTCCCTCTCCCTTCCCCCTCCCCTTTATTTTTAAGCTAGATAATATATTTTAAGTACTTTGTTTTAAACTTAAAACTTTACACAATTGTTAGTTATAATTATCTTCCTATTATACATTTCCTTGATGATATCACTTTTTTCCTGTGAAGTTTCTCATTGGTTATATGCAGTCTCCTAACACATAACATGTACCCCTGCCTTTCCAATCTTTTGACTTTTACAAGCCCCAGCATGCATTCTGGGATTCAGTGACACCAGCCTCCTTGAGGTTCTTTGAACAAGTAGCTCCATCTCTGGACTCTGGGAATTTCTCCGGGCCATCCCCCAGGCCAGCAATGCTCTCCCTCTTTATCTCCCTTCTGGCTTCCTTCAAGTCTCAGCTAAACTTCCACCTTCTCTGGGAAGCCTTTCTCAATCCCTCTTAATTCCAATGCCTTCCCTCTGTTGACTAGTCTCTAGTTATCCCATATATGTCCTATGTTTACAGGTTGTCTCCTTCATTGCACTATGAGTTCCTTGAGGGCAGGGACTGTCTTTTACCTTTTTTTTTTTTGTATTCCTGACACTTAGTACCGTGCCTAGCACATAGCACGTACTTAAGAATCGTTTACTGACTCCTGGCTGATTGACTGTATGTCAGTCAGTCAACAAGCATTTTAAGTGCTTCCTCTGCACTGAGTATGATGCCAAGTAATGGGGCTACAGAGAAAGCAAAAGTGGTCTCTGCCCTCAAGGAGCTGACTTTCTAATGGTGGGAGAAATTATGCAAATGACTGTCCATACCCGATATCTACCAACTAGTTAATTTTCTGCCAAGTGATGCTCATTTTAAATTCTT
The DNA here is from genome assembly GCA_011680675.1 of Gymnobelideus leadbeateri. Taxonomy (NCBI): domain Eukaryota; kingdom Metazoa; phylum Chordata; class Mammalia; order Diprotodontia; family Petauridae; genus Gymnobelideus; species Gymnobelideus leadbeateri. The sequence continues at coordinate 57,462 of WOXC01000109.1, forward strand.
TGGAGACTGTGCATGCCCCAACTCCAATAAAATGCTCCTACGAAAAGGCAGAGTTTTGTTTCCATGGGAAGTCTGAGCTCATCCAAGGAGCTTTGCAATTTCCTGTTCTCCGGCTCCTTTTCAACTCTGGACCCAATTTGCTAATCTAAGAGGGCACGAGAACACGGCCTAGAGAAAACCCAGGCAGGAAACCCCAGAGATAGAGTTTCTCATTCGAAGTAAACCTGAAGGCGAGAGAAGAGAAGATGACTTTCCTGGCGCTGAGCCTGCCTGCCTGCCTCCTCCTCCCACCCTTCAAACTCAGTCAAGTCTATTTTAGCTGCTGGGCACGTGTGACTGAACATGTCTATTCCATGCACAGCGGCAGAATTGTGTTCAGGTCCTGTGGGGAAGCCCACCTTTTCCAGTCTGATCCGAAGGCTGCACTGGTGCCGTGCGCTTTCGGGATGATTGGGTATGGGCGAGGTGGCAGGGCCTCGGAATTGGGAGCTGGCCGTGCGTCCCTGCGACGAAAGCCCAGCAAAGGCAAAGTGTATGAAGTCGATGATGTTAGTAGATCTCACAGAGCTTCTGGGAGAGGGTCTGTATGAAAGCAATTCTCTGGTTCCAGCCAAGCACAGTAAATGGACTTTCAGAAGCAAAATTGTTTTTGGAAGAGAAGGGAAGGGGGCGTTATTGGCTAAGGAGTGGAAGGAAGGAGGCAACAATGGGGGGAGAAAAAAGGGCAAAGGTTGGAAGGACTAAATGGGGGAGCAGAGAAAGAAGATTGGGAGGCAGGGAGAGAGGGGCAGGTGAAAAGACTGCCGGGAGGAGGTAGGAGGTAGAAATGGAGGGGGAAGAAAAAGATGTGAGTGGGAAGAGAAGAGTGCCTGACTGGGGTCTCATCTAATTAATTTGCCAGCATGTATAAAAACAGAAACCGTGGGGAACAAATGCAGAGCTGGGGGGAGGGAGCTGTCCTTTGAAGACTCTGGGGCCTCCATCTGCTCCCTGGATCTGGGGGGTGGGTCCATCAGGAGGCCTGACAACGCTGTTCCCCTGGTCATTGTTTGTGTCTGCCCCTTCTGTTTGTTCTGGGAGACCCCTTCTTCCCCTCCTCAGCTTCTCCAGCTAGTGTGAGAGTATGAAAAGAGAGTGAAGGGTGGGAAGGGGCAGGAAGCCCAGAGAGCAGTGGAGAGAAACGGAAGCCGGACACCACCCAGGTGTACCCCCTCTGCAGCTCCTTAGGAGCTCTGTAAAGGCATCTTGGTTAACAATGTGTCCCTAGCCAGCTGTCAATTGTTGCAGGTCAAAGGTGCATCCAGGGAAAGGACTTGGGAGGGGCGACTTTCTCTTTCCTCCTTTTTTCAGCTCTCAAATTCCTTCAAGCGACACTTCTGATTTCTTATCATTACCACTGAGGCTCAAACTCGACAACCTTAGCTTCTGTCAGTCAGTCAATAAAAATTTTTTAAGTGCCAGGAACTGTGCTAAGTACTAGGGATGCAAAAAGAGGCAAAAGACAGTCCCTGCCCTCAAGGAGCTTACAGTCGGATGGGGGTGAAAACATTCAAACAATGGTGTATGTACAAAGTATATACAGGATAAATTGGAGATAATCAGTGGAGGGGGACGGCTTTCCTGCTTCCAGTTTCTCCTCAGCAATCCACTCAGTGATGCCTAAAAGCACAGGCCGCACCCTTTGACTGCAAAGGTAAAAGACCAAATCTTCAGCCTGGTTTGAAAGGTCCCAACTGTCTGCCCCCTGCTTACGCTGTCCACTTCATCTCATACGACTTCACTTCATGAATCCTTCTTTCTATCCAAACTGACTTACTGACTGTTCTCTAAATTGGATATTCCAACTCTCCCCCTTCAGCCCACACTCAAAGGCCACCTCTCTTGCCTGGGTCAACAAGCCGTTATTATGTCCTTACTACGTGCCAGGCACTGTGCTAATTTCTGGGGGAAAGAAAGAAGAAAACAGTCCCTGCCCTTAGGGAGTTTCCATTCCAATGAGAGAAACAAGGAAATAACTGAAGAAAAGAAATCTCCTTGGGGAAGAATAGCAGCTAGGGGGGTTGGGAAGTATTTCCTACAGAAGACAGGATTTAAGCTGAATCTTAATGGATGCTAGGGAAATGGAGAGGCTGAGTTTTCTGAGGGGGCATAAAATTCTGGGTGTAGAGGACAATCGGTATAAAGGCAAGCAGAGCAGTCGGGAGGGCTGTGCTCAGGAATAGTAAGTAGGTTAAGCTTTATCTGGAGAATTCTGTATTTCTTGTCAGGTTCATCTCAGGTACCACCTTTTGCTCCCTTCTCTCCCCCAGTTAATGCTTCCAGTTACCTCATTAATTTATCTGGACATAGAATGTATGCTCCCTGAGAGCAGGGACTGCTCTGTTTGTTTTTTTTTTTTCTTTCTGCAGCACTTATTATAGTGTTTTGCTCACAGTAGGTGGGCAGTATCAATAGCTCACATTTATGTAGTGCCTGTCAGGCTCAGGGCACCACTGTATTAAGAGCTTTCCCAATACTTTCTCATTTGATTTCTCACAACAACCCTGGCAGGCAGATACTATTATTATCCCCATTTTATAGATGAGGAAACTGAGACAAACAGAGGTGAAGTGACTTGCCCAGTCTCACCCAGTTCATAAGTGTCTGAGGTCAAATTTGAACTCCAAACTTGGCACTCTATTGAATTTAATTCAATGCAATTTCTGCCTGGGATAAGTCAAGTCAACAGGAAATGATTAAATACTTGTTAGGTGCCAGGCATGGTTCTGGAGAAAGGTATTGCTGCCAGTGGAGAGACTGTAGAAAGCCCTGGGGTTGAATTTATTTGAAAGCTTAGAGAGTTTTGACAAGGTTTCTTAAGAGTTTTTGGCTGCATGTTTAGCTCTCTTGTTTCTCTCTCTGTGACGACTGTAGTTATAGCCATCTTGAGTCTTGGGTGAATTTTTGGTGAATTGAGGCAATTTCCTAAGTAATAGGAATTATCTGGCTGTTTGGATAATTGTCTCCATTCTCTGACCTCATCGTGCACAGAAGAGGTAGAGGCCAGTAAGCAGCAGGTTTGTAAGCAGGGCTGTCTCTGGGATTGTTGATGGTTTTCTGTGTTATGGATTATAGCAGGCAATACTTAATGCTTACCATTCTAACTATGCACCACCATTTTGCAGGCGGGGAAAACCTAAGGAATAGGGAGGGTAAATGATTTCCTGGAATTGTTCCAGGAGTGGAGGAAGGAACAGAACTGTGATTTTCTCTCAGCTGCTCTAATCTTCAGCTACCCTTTTTGGCTACAAGCCTGGTGCGACTCTGTCTGACTTGAAGAAAGTATGAGTAGATGGCCATCTGATGCAAAGGGGGAGGGAGGGAAATACACCCCAGCTCTTTGCAAAACACTACAAAGATTGGAAGTTGCAATGTATGGCAAAGCCAGAGTCAGTGACTCCTGCCCTTAAGAACATGTTTTCTGTCCCTGTTGGGGGCCAGCCCTAATAAATCAGAGCCAGGGAATTGCCCCTGTCCTTGCCTATCTAGCATTCCCACCAATACACCCTGCTGGGCTCCCTAGGGGACTGGGTATCTATTAAACCAGGTGTCTTTGAGAGGCCCACAAGCCCCCTTAAGTTCATCCCCGATAACCTATCCTATTGCTCATTCAAATGAAATCATTTTATAAAAGGCCTAATGTTGTGACAGTTGCAGAACTTATAGTATGGTTTAAGGGACAAAGTGTCCCCTTGGGCTGCCTTGGGTGAGGTCTTTGAGCAAAGACTGGGGGGGCTATCACTTGTCAGGTAGATGGTAGAGGCCGTTCCTATTCAGGTACAGGCTGGATCAGATGACCTTTGGGATATCTTTTAACTGTGAGAAAATTGAAGAATAGAGGGTTTACAAGCAGTGCTGCTTGAGGCAAAATTGGAATTTTGAGTGACCATAGAAGGCTTCAGGAAGGGAACAAGTGGGATTTGATTTTTGAATAATAGGTGGAATCTGGATAGGTAGAGATGGTCTAATGAGGTGGGGAAGGAGGAAGACAGAATGAACAAAGGTGCAAAGGCATGACTGAATCTGCCATGTGAGAATGGAGGCTACCTACTGGGCAGCTATGAGAGATAAAGTGGGCCTTGAATGTTAGACCTAAGAGTTTGGATAGGATAGAACATGGAGTCGCTGGAGGTTTTTGAACTGGGGCTCAATTCAAATGACACTTAAGGAAGATTATCTATACAGGACAGATTAGAAGGGAGAGAGGTAGACATAAGAGAACCCAAAATTATAATGATGATGCTAGTTAATATTTCTATAGCACTCACTATGTGCCCAGCACTGTGCTAAGTACTTTACAAACATTATTTCATTTAATTCTAACATTAGCCACGTGAAATAACTGCTGTTACTATCCCCATTTTACAGCTGAGAAAACTAAGGCTGACAGAGGTTGTGCAGGGTCACATAGCTAGTAAGAGTCTGAGGCAGGAGGGAAACACAGGTCTTCTGACTCCAGGCTCAGTAGTCTGTCCACTGTACTTTCTTCACCCTTGGCTGAAATCACATCTTGCTGCCTGGAGTATGGAAGCCACAAGGGCCAACAGCCAGAAGTCACCTTTCTACCTGGTGTGATATCGTGATCAGCTTTTTATTGGTTAAGCAGCCAAATGGGGGTGGGTGTGGGGAGGGACTCAACTCACTAATGAGTCATTCATAGCCAGAAGCAGGGAGAAGATACCTGCCTATGTTTAAATTTCTGCATAGTCCCCTAGAGACAGGCAGAGAGCACCAGTGCATGCTCAAAGGTGAGAGGGGAAGGGAAGAGGAAAATAGGTGGGGGATGGGCTTTTTACTTGGGAAATGGAGAGGAAGGGATGAATTTGAGAAGATGGAAAAGGAAGAATCCATAGGACTTGGGAACTGATTAGTAATGGGAAAGAATGGGGATCAAGTCAAGGATGGACCTGTGTGTCAGGACCCCAGAGTTCTGATCCCAGTTCTTGGACCACGAAGACTTCATCACTTCTTTGGGCTTTGGTGTAATAGGTGGGTGTTGTTGGACTGGGTGAGCTCCGAGGTCCCTGTCAGCGGTGAAACGTTATAATTATAAGAATAGTTGTGTAAGTGACAGGAATAGGGGGAAATGAGGTGACTGGTAGGAACTATGTAACTTACTTCTAACCTTCCTGGCCCTTCTCCCCTCAGGCACCACAGCCCTGTGCCAGCTTTGACAACATCACCCTTCCAATGCCTATGAATCTCTGGCTGAATAGACCCTGAGAGTCTGTGCTCTTAGAATGGCATGGTGACTGGGATTGGTTTCCATTTAGAACTGGTTCTAGGTATACGCAATTCTGCTTAAGTTTCCCATAAGAGGGTAGCTGGGTGGCACAGTGAATAGAGTACTGGCCCTGTAATCAGGAGGATCTGAGTTCAAATCCGACCTCAGACACTTAACACACACACACACACACACACACACACACACACAAACTAGTCGTGTGACCTTGGGCAAGTCACTTAACCACAATTGCCCTACCTTTCCCCCTCCAAAAAAAAAAAAGAAAAGAAAAAAAACAACAAAAAAAGTTTCCCACAAGAGCACTTGGCAGTCTATCAAGTGCTGTATAAATGTAGGTTCCTGTCATTATTCTACTTTGTAATACTACTCTCATGCTTATCTTTAGGGATTGAGGGAAAAGCAAAAAGCATTTGGGGTGTCAGGACATAGCTTTGAATGGGCTCTACTACTTCTGTGACCTTGTACAAGTTACCTAGTCTTTCTGGGCTTCAGTTTCCTCCCTTGTAAAATAAGTGGGTTGAACAAGATTACCTTTAAGGTGCCTTAGAGTTCCAAGTCGATGAGCTCATTTTTCTCCCCCCAAAAAACCTTATGAGGTATTTAGGAATATGTTCAGATATTTTTAAAAGTACAGAGTGGACCTTCTCTTCCTTCCATGGTTCTATAGATGGTACTTACCACACATTTATTGTACCACCAATGTGCCAGGCAATGGGAATACAAGTATAATAAATGAAACAATTCTATTCACAGAGAACTTCAAAATTTTTAAATTTAAATGTAATTTTAAAATTTAATATTATTCTGGTAGACTAGGTAAAATATTAGGGATTAGTGAGTTTGTTTAGGGTGGGTGGTTGAGACTTGAAATTTCACCAGTGTTCAGAGGTTCCCTCTACTTGATGGTAGCCCATTGTCTTGGATGCTAAGAGGCTAAATGTTGTTGTTTGTCCTTCATTCTGAAAGAGGACCATGACCTCAGGAAGATGATACCATGACCTGCAAGTGAATTGGATTTAAGTGAGGCAGGCTGTGCAGAGTCACCAGCCTCACTGTCTCCTCTGGAGTGGTCCATAGTCTGAACAATAAGTTAGTGCCTGAGTCAGGACACGGCTCCAAGTCTTCATGACTCTAAGTCGAACCCTCTCTACACTGTGCCATTCCTTCACTCGAGAATCATGATCGGCAAATTATGGTTTGTTGACTATGTTGCTGTTTGATATAACATATGCCCCCAATAATATTACAGTTTTTCAGAGAGGGGACAAGTAAGGGAGAGACTCCAAAAGAAAAGTAGAAATAGAAGTAAAATGTAGGGTGAGAAGGGGACTTTTTTTTTTTGCCTACCATCCATAGTCTTTCTAGTAAAGTATCCTGCATACATGTGATGTTATTAATGGAGGAAGATAATATTAGTTATCTACTTTTAGAAGGGATGCTCTTTTTTTTTTAAACTCAAAACAGGGGTTTACACTTTACCATCCATACTCTCTCCTGGTTCCCCTAAGAGCTGATTATACACTTTTGTAGGATGGCTGTTGAAAGTTGGGCATCCAGTGGGTGGCCTTGGAACTGAGAAGGCTTAAGGGCCATATTGAGAATGACCCTATGACCTTGCCCTTCTGAACATCAGGTTTTCACCAGCTGAACCAAACAGATAAAGGGCAAAGGTTGTTAGGGGAAAGATAGCCAGTAGCTATTATTGACTGAAGTTAACCCAGCCTTCCCTTGAATTATAATTGCCGTGATAATTAATTACTCCCTTAGGTCATCTACTGATTTGAGGGTTAGAGATATGATGCACATATATTTCTGGACATATGTACATATGTTGTATATATACATACATAATGCACATACATTATAAGTACATTTCTGGATTCTAGGTCTATGGAAACTTTAAACTTGTGAGTGTGTGTGTGTGTGTGTGTGTGTGTGTGTGTGTGTGTGTGTGTGTGTGTGTGTGTGTGATGGACCCAGCTGGCAGCCTGGTAAAACCAATGGACTTCTCAGAAAAATTCCTTCAAAATGCATAAATAAAACATAGCATTAAAAAGAAAACCAGTAATATTTAAATATAGCTTTCAAAATATAAAAACAACTCTCAAGTTCATGATCCCCCAGATTCAGAACCCCTGTTTTGGAGGGTAAAGAAGAGATTGGACATCTAAAACTAATGGTACTAAAAGTACCATTCCTCTTTCTTCCTCTGTAGTACTTTGGTCTAATTTCTGTTTTTTTTCCCTTTCTCATGACAGATGGAGTGGCGGCATTCCGTGCTTTCCTGAAGACTGAGTTCAGTGAGGAGAACTTGGAATTCTGGTTAGCCTGTGAGGAGTTTAAGAAGACTCGGTCAACCACCAAGCTGGTTTCCAAGGCCCACAGGATTTTTGAGGAGTTTGTAGATGTTCAGGCCCCTCGAGAGGTATGTTGGTGGTGAGCACCTTGCTGTCTAGGAGGTCCTCACTCATCTTGGCTCTCTCTGGGGGAACAGGCCAGTATTTTTCTCTCTTAGAGTTTTGTTCCAAGGAGGAATCCATTTGTTCAGAGTTGAGTCTCATCAACATCATCCATTTATAACTGCTGCTAATCACTGGGTAGTACCTATGGTGGCAAAGGCTTAGAAATTCAAGAAGAGCAAGAGATTGATAGATTGATAGGTAGATAGATAGATAAAACATTTATTAAGTCTTTACTGCAGACGCAATGCTAAGTATTGGCATATAAATACATACCAGCAAGATAGACCTGCCCTTAAGGAACTTACATTCTAATGGAGGTAGACAGCACATTAAAGGAAGCTGGAAAAGGGGAATGGTAGATGGGTGTGGCTGGAGATGTCTGAAAACTTCTGTGGAGATCTAGAACTGAGCCAGTCAAACCCCAAGGTAGTTCCAACGGGTGGAGGCCAATTTTCTCACCTGGAGGAAGTGGAGATGATGGCTCCAGTACACTGGAGTAGGGGGCATATGTTAAGTGCTCTGTTAGGTGGTGATGTCTGGAAAGAACTGTATGGATGCAGGACTCTTGCTTGCTGACAAACCAAAAGGTACTGTTTCAAATTTCAGGTAGAAGGGAGGGAAAGGAGCCTGCGAGAATTAAATCATTGAATATGGGAGGGAACAAGCATTTATTAAGCACCTGTTATGTAATAGGCACTGTGCTAAGGGCTTTACAAATATTACCCTATTTGTGATATGTGGCTGAATCACCACCCTGGAGAACTTTGACTATAATCTGCTTAAGGTGTCTTGTTACCAATTTAAATATATTATGTATTAAATATTATATGGGTATGTTACATATACTATAGAAACATGTTATATGTAACTATATATTAAATATAGATTTATTTTTATGGATACATTTTGTTTGGGCACATTGGTCACTTCTCAACAAGCACCTTCCCTCACAATACCTTGCTATAAAATAAAGTTAAGCAAAACCATGTAATAGAGTATCTTGATTGCCATTTGGTAACATAAAGGAAAACTATGTGCTTAAATTCTGATAGTTTGGTTCCAGGGTGATCCCTTGTATTTGACTAGAGTTTTTTTGACTTGTGATCAATAGGTATAATGTTCACTCTTTCTTCCCTGCATCAAAATCTTCACATTTCTCTCAATTTTTCATATCTGTTATTGATTATTGTAAAAATATTCCATTATGCTCATAGGAGAGGCAGCATAACATAGGGGACAGAAAACTGGCCTCCAAGCCAGGAAGATAAGTGTTGAAGTTCTACTTCTGATACGTACTGGTTGGGTGACCCTGGGGAAGTTATTTAAAATCCCAGGCTCTAGGAAATTCTCTAAGACTATAAGTAGGGGCATTTAGGTAGGTGGTACAGTATATAAAGTGTCAGACCTGGAGTCAGGAAGACATGAGTTGAAATTCAGCCTCAGACACTTACTAGCTGTGTGATCCTGGGCTAGTCACTTAACCCTGCTCACCTCAGTTTCCTCATCTATAAAATGGGCTGGAGAAGGGAATGGCAAACTACTCCAGTATCTTTGCCAAGAAAACCCCAAATGGGATCACAAAGAATTGGACATGACTGTGGGGAATATGCCCACTTGCATTGGTAGAGGGAATTTCCTTACAGTGAGCTCTCCTTACCAATTAAATCACAGGTTCAGTTCCTATCCCTATCCTATTATGTAACTCCCAATTTGGAAGGGATGTTTCAACATCCTTGTGGTATTTTAATGGAGATAAAAAGTGGAAACCCAGCAAGCATAAAAGAGGGAACTGGCGAGGGGGAAATGGAATCTTCAGCAGATCTAATTTTTTTGCAGTTAAGAAAGGACAAGGAACCCATTTCAGAAATGTCTGCTGAAGGCCTCAGAAGTGAAAACTTGTCATTGAATTGATTTTGGAAAGAGCTCTAGGGAGGAGTCAAGCGCTTTGAGTTCTAACCCCAGTGCCACCAGTAACAGCTGCATAGCATATAAGACCTGAAAGGACCTTAGAAATAACCTAATTCAATTCCTCCTCAGTTGATAATTACTCATGTCTGAACAAATCACTCCATTTCTTTGTTCTTCCCTTTCTTCAACTGTCAACTGGGGATAACTTCCCTTTTTACCTCAGGGGATAAAGATCGAACCCAATCACCTCTGTGAAAGTGTTTTGACAAGCAGAAAGCTTTACAGAGGTACAGGTACAGCATGGTACAGTGGTTGGGAGTTTGAACCCTGGAAGCCCTGGGCTCAATCCTGCCTCCAACATATACCAGCTATGGGCAAATATCAGTAGCCCAGGCAATTCCACATGGAGAATTTTCTACACAGGTCTGGATTTCTTTCTTCCAACCCCACCCCTCTTCCCTTCCCCTATTTCCCACATGTTCACACTTAAACAAAACAAAACGAGGACTTATGCAAATATAACTTGTTTATTGTAACTAATATCGGTACAAAACCCTAACAAATTCAAGGCAAGTCCCCAAGCACCAGGCATCTAGCTTCCTTCTAACCTTGCTCTTTCTTTATGGTCTCCAGGTGAACATAGACTTCCAAACTCGGGAAGAAACGAGGAAGAACATGCAAGAACCTTCCTTAACGTGCTTTGACCAAGCCCAGGGCAAAGTGCACAGCCTCATGGAGAAAGACTCTTACCCCCGGTTCCTGAGGTCCAAAATGTACTTAGATCTTCTGACTCAAAGCCAGAGGAGGCTCAGTTAGAGCTGAGATGGGGACCCATGGAAATCACAGGCTTTCCCCTTCCCCCAGCTGCCAAGACCATATTCCAATGTGAACCGTCATCAGTGTTTAAACGCAGTGGAGTTTGGGGTGGGAGGCTGGGGTGTGAGGAAGAGAGGAAGTGGGGCCACTTCCAACTCAAGACCCAGCCGCCAGCTTGAGGACTTCTATTCCATTTGCCTGGTTGTGTGTTGGATAGCGGTAGCACTCACAGCTGTTACCCTTCTCTGGGTCAGCAAATGGCCCTTCATAATGCCTTGGGTCATTTCTGCTGAGAAGGCAGGTTTGCTATGCTGGGCTAATATGTAAATAATGCAAAAGCAATTTACTCCCCTCTCCTTTTGCCCCTTGCCCCTGCCACCACATTTTATTCTCTGACTTCTTATTAGTCCCATACCCTTGAGAGGAAAGAGGAGAAGAATGACCATGGGTCTCTCTGATGTGATTTGCAGTTTAGAAACTGTTGCTAGTCCTGGTCATCTGGGCCTCGTTGCACTAGAAAGGAGGTTCCCAGGAATCCCCAGGATAAGCAAGTCTGCCAGTTACTGGAGATGAAAGATAATAGACATTTATTAAGCGCCTACTATGTGCCAGGCACTGTGTTAAGCGCTTCACATTACTATCTCATTTGATAATATCTCATTTTATATATACATATATGTATATCATTTGATTTCAGATGGGACTGAATTAGTGGAGTCAGCTATTTCATTTCTATTGGCCACCATTCAGTGGGGAAAGAATAGGGGTGGAGTGGGGAGCTGGGGCCATTGGGACAAGCTGTAGTCACTGTCCATCCTAAATTAGGAGGCTGATAGACTCCCTATACAGCATTCTTGTGAAGGTACCCAACAGGCGAGGCCATGGCAGTGGTCACAGCTATTTTCTGCTCATAGGGAAGCAGAGGGTTCTCTCTCTGAGTGTGTTTTCTAAGTGTGATCCCCTAGTGGGGCAGGGTGGTCATCTATGATGAATGGTGCATTAGACCATTGCCAGGGAGGATAGGGAGGAAGATGTAATGTAGAAGCCTAGTCTTCGTGTTTGTTCAACCATTTTCCGGAGGTGGAATGACCAACAGAAGCAACAACAATAGGCTTTCAGGCAGTGGACAACTTTCTAACCTGTCTGCTCCCTTTCCCTGTGACGTGAGACATCACTGGACTGGCCTCCCAGGATAGTTCAGCAGGGCAAGAAGAAAATGAATTCACACAGCACAGCCAGCTCTCAGCATGCCTACTGAAGGCCCCCTTGTCCTTGAAGCCAACCCCCAAAGGGAGGACATATGATTATGATGGGAAAATTAGGCACCAGAGTCAGCATCTCTCGTCTATGTAGTCTTCGGAGATCTCACTAAAGAAACTACTACCCTAAAGACCCACTAGCTTCACCTTTTGGTGATGATACTGGTGTTGAAGATGGAACCTTGGGTGATTAGGAAAATGAGCGATCACTGAATTGGGAGTCAAATGGGGCTGTGTCACAGAACTTTTGCCCACTAAAGATTGCTCTTGGAAGTATGCCTGGAAGCTCTTTCTGGGAGGGTGTGTGAGGAACCGGTATCTAGTCTCAGCTATTGAGAATCAAACTGATTTGGGCACAGATTTGAGACCCTCAAGGAGAGAAGCAGCTGAGATAGGAGAAGGGTACCTGCCAGGTGCTTGGTCCCAGTATAAATTGTTCTGTGAGATTAGGGTAAAGAGCTGTTGCATTGATCATATTTGAAAGGTGACTTCATAGTGCAGTGGAATGAGCCCTGTCCTAGAGTCTAAAAACCTGGGTTCTAGTCTGCCACAAATGTTCTGTGTGACTTTGGACAACTAATATTACTTCCTCTGGATATCAGTTTCCTTATATGTAAAATGAGCAGGGTTAGGGGTGAGTGGGAGGGGTTAAAGCCTCACTAAAGTCCCTTCCAGCTCTGAAATTCTAGGGATTTGGTTCTTTGTGGTGCCCTCTAGCCAAGGACCTAAGGCATTTGAGGGATGCCATTGAGATTGCTCCAAAAAAGAATATTATGTCGAGGAATGGAGTTTGGCACCTGAGCTCTGAGGGCTGGTGATGCTCAGGAACCAAACACAAGCACCACCTCCCCCTCTTGGAGGTGGGTGGTGGTAATGGCACCTTCACTATTTAAGTGTGTTTTCAAATAGTGTCCACATTTCATTCTGTCCCGTCATCCCCCTGCCTCTCCTCTGTTTGCCTGTAGGTGGGGGCAGTCTCTGGTTATTCTTATTCTTGTTGTCAAGGGTCCTTGCACTGTTAAGGGTGTGTTTCTGTGTGTGTGTGGTTTTCAGTGCATCTATATGTGATAGCATCATGGAGTTTGGGGGGGCAGGTTCTCCCCTTCTCTTTGGGTCTGTAACTGGGAAGACACCAGGATTTCCATTCCCAAGAGCTCTGGAACCTGGAAATGCATGTTTCTAAGCAAATCAGGCAGTTCCTCCCCTTCCTTCCCCCGCCCCTCCCACCCCAGTTCCAATCCTCCCTCCTTCCTGAACCAACAGGAAACCAATTTCAGCTGAAGCTGCCAGAATGCTGATGTTGCTCTCTCTAACACAGGGTAAATACTTTAAATCACTGTTTACATAGGACATTTACATCTATGGCCAGCTTTCCTGCCAAATTTCAGGCAAATCTGAATGGAAAAAGCACATATTTCTGAAGAGTTCAAGCAAAATTTTAAAGAGCCCTGTTACCACTTACCTGGGTAGTGGAGGGGTGGGTGTGGAAAGGTGGGGATGGAGGGAGGAATCTAAAAACAAACAAACAAACCAGGATGTGTGTTCAGGTTTTAGAGCTTCTTCCAATTATTGGGATGAGGACTGCAGGTGGGGGTGGTGCCTTGGCAGGTTGGCCACTTCCTCCCCCAGAAGAGGGAGGTGTGAAGGACCAAGCCTTAGGATTTTGAGGCTTGCAGCTAAGGGAGGGTGTATGTGGGTGGGTGTGTCCCTTCGTGTACAATAGGTGTATTTATAGTGCTGGATATCATATGTGTGACAGCTGAGAGTATCAGATTATAAGGGTGAGGCCCTGTCTCCACAAGCCAGACCCTTTATGTCCTGATTCTTCCCAGAGGTTGAGTTGTCTTTCCTACTGCCCTCTCTGGGCACTTTGGTTAAGCCAAACCTAGATCATTTTTATTATTATTATTATTATCTGTAATGAAACAAAGAGAAATGTTTACAGCATCAAAAGCAATATCCAAACATACCTCACTCCTGTCCCCTTGTCTCTCTTCCCTGCCACTCTTCTTTTCCTCTTCCCTCCCTCCTTTCTCCTCCTCACTCCTATCATCCATCATCTGCCTCACCTGTCCCTTGACAAGAGGAATGGTTTTCTTCCATGTAAGTTCTTCCTTTCCTTGCAGAGCTGCTGGGACTTCTGCTATTGTCTGCCTTCTAGGCATGGTGCTGAAATCTGCACAGAGGATGGAATAAAAGCCAGAGCAAGAAGGGCAGCACTGATATTCCCTAATCATCTTCTTCCTTTGGCCTTTGGGGTTGCCTTGAAGTTTGCTGCTGCCCTGGGCAAGCTAAAAATAAGAACAAAACCAAACCATAGATGACTGATGGAAGCTTTTTCTACCTTCCTTTTATGGAATTGGTGTCCCTTTATTGGCATTGGTGGAGCAAAGAAAGTCTCTTTATAGGGTGGTGGGCAGAACTGGGCTGCTGAAAAGAGGGCTAGAGATTGGCAAGGACGAATTGGCAGGGGAACCCAATGGATGAGTTTAGGCAGGATCCAGAATTCTAAAAAAAGACAATTTTGTCATCCCCTTGAATTCTGTTCAACCTAATAAGCATTTATGGAAACACTGACTATCTGCCAGTTGTATTAGGTGCCAGAAATATGGAAACAAAGGTGAAAATAGGTCTTGCCCTGAAGGAGATTACTTTCTGTTGGCCTGGCTAAACTTAACTATCCTGGCTAGTTGCCTATAAATCCTCGCCAGTCACCTTGCTTGCTCAGACTAATTTACCTGTGGACAGTCCAAGCCTCACATGCCATCTTGGCTAGAGAATGTGCTGAATGGTGAAGAGAGAGGTTCAAAGAAAGTTCTTTCTGCAAAACCTTCCTGATTCCTTTATCGTAATGCTTCCTCCTGGATCACCTGCCTGGTGGATGGTTAGGACATTGTCTTATTTTAGCTATTAGCCAAAAGGCTTGGATATTTCTTTTGTTCTAGCCTTTAGGTTTGGGCCATGCCAGTGACCCTGAAACCTTATTATAAGGTTAGGTGAGAACTCAGATAAATGAGTGAGTCATGTTTTGATAGTGGTTCTAGTGAGAAGAATCTTACCATTCTCCCTAGGGATATCACATGCTGTGGCCCTCATGGTCTTCTAGCTACCTTTGGGGACAGTTTCTAGGTGGCTTTGCCAGTTCTGTCAGCTGCAAGCCACTTTCCACTCGAGTTTGTCTATTTTTAAATCAGGGTGAAGTGAGGCAATCGCCCCTTGAGTTTTGTCCACTGGAGAGGCAGTCATCCAGTTCCCAGCTAATTTTACTCTCTGGTGCTCTCCACAGAATTTGCTGCTCCAGATTAAACCAAAGCTGTGAAATTGATGCCTTCCCAGGTCATAGAAGGCCCAACACTGGAGGGGTAATCTGTAGTCCTTCAGTGGGGCTTCTTGCTTTGGCTGTGCCCTTTGTTGGACTGAGTCATCCTAGGCAATCCTGCAGTCTGGAAGCTGTAGCATTAGGCCCTGGGCTATGGAGAAGACTAGGATGTGGTGAGGGAGAGGGATGAGTTTGATTTTCCTAGGAGCTGGGAGAGGTGAGGATGTGGGTGGAAAAGGTGGGGAGGGAGAAAGGTGGAATGGAAGGAATAGAGGAGATGACACAGTTTGTGATCTTTTTTTCTTTTCCTTTTCCTCCCTCCCTCTTTCTCCCTCTTTTCCTTCCCTCCTTCTTTCCTTCCTCACTGCCTTCCTTCCTATCTTCCTTGTTTCCTCCTTCTCCTCTCTCCATTCCCCTCTCCCCTTCCTTCCCTTTTCCTTTCCTCTCTTTACCCTCCTCCTTCCCTTCCCTTCCCTTCCCTTCCCTTCCCTTCCCTTCCCTTCCCTTCCCTTCTTCCTCTCTCATCTTCTCTTTCTCTCTCTCCCTTTCTCTCCTCCTCTCTCCTATTACTTTTGAAATGGAGCTAGCTTTAGTAGGGTCCCCAGCAATAAGAAGGAAAAATAAATGAGCAGCGTATTGAAAAGGCTAAACCCCCTTTCTCTAGCACCCTGTGTCCCAGAACCCTTTTATTCCTATCTGTGCTCCCTTGTAAGCAAGACTGGAAAAAAGGTTTTGGGTTGTCCATTTGATGAAGTGTTCAGATCTGCCAAGTATTATCCCTCCTTGAATCTGTGGCTCTCAACAGTATTAGAAAGCAGAGATGGCAAACTCACCACTGACATTAAGAGGGTAGATAATCTGGTGTCTGAATAAGGAGGAATCGAAATGTGGAGATCTCTGTCTTCCTACCCTTGTGGCTTCCCAGGACTCCCCATGATAGCGTAGTAGGTGAAGAAGGGAGACACCTGAGAATCCTAGTTTAGGGATAAATGGTTTTCTTACTGGACCCCTGACCTCCACAAGTTGAGGGTCTGAATTTTTTTCACAAGCTATTCCCATCTTGCTTCTTTTTTCCTTTTGCTCCTTGGGTTCTTTCCCCTTCTTCCAGGTGCAGAGAAGGTGGTTGGATTTGGAGTGTACACCAGCCCCTTTGGCACTTCATGCCCTGTGAATACACTTCGTGTACCTAACAGTTCTATAGCAGCTCATCTGCCATGTAAGTTGCTTGGCTGGCGGAGTCCTCACTGAGTTGTTTCATTACTGTGTAAAGTGGAATACTGTCATTCACCTTTACTATAAACAATGCTGTGATAACATAATAAACTCCAATTGAACAACCTACCCATACTGGTCTTTTTTGGGTCCACGTGGCTTGCTGGCTGACTTTATGGGGAACCTCTTCAGGTAGCATGTGCTCTCCCATGGGGATAGCACGTGCTGAGACTCTGGAGAGGACTCCAGCAGATGTGTCTTTAGGGAAAGAACATGGGCCAGGGTGTGGTAGCACATGTCTGAAGTCCCTGCTACCCAGAAGGCTGAGGCTGGTGGATTTGGAGCTTGGGAGCTCCAAGTTGCAGTGAGCTAAGCCCATCAGTGTCTATACTAAGTTCACATGAATAAGATGAGCTTCTGGGAATGGGGGGAGGGGGGAGAGCACCAGGCTATTTAAGAGGCACAGACCATCCCAGGTTGGAAATGGTGCAGATTAATGTTAGTTTACATGCAAAGCAGAATACAGGTAGGTCATGAGTAGCCCCTGTACTTCCAGTCTAGGTGAGATAGAAAGACACCGTCTAAAACAGAACAAAACAATGTAGTCATATATAAACTAGATTTTAATGGTTTTGGGAGGGGGTGCAGTAGAAGTGGTAGTGATAAGGGCAAAATTCATTGCTTAAAGTAAATGTGGGGAGGGAAGGAGATTTATATTTTCTTTTCATTGGAGAAGTAAGAAAGCACATGGTTGATTTCATTTGTGGGTAGGTCTTACTTTATACAATCAGTATGTTTTTCCCAAATTATTTCAGTCACCAAATATCTGCTATGTATAAAACACTGAAGGCAGAGCAGGAGTGAGCCACAGGAGGAAGTATAAGATAGTCATATAAACAATGTATGACAGTAAAACTTGCCCTCAAGGATTACTGTCTAATTAGGGAAATAAGACATTTATAACAAAAGGTAATTTAGGCAAATAATTTAAAATGCACCTGAGAAGTAAATCCTTTTGTAAAATAAAAAAAAATACCAAACTTTTCAAATCCAAAGTAACCACCCTATTCCTCTTCCTTCCCTACTTTTATTTTCTGTTTGGATATTGAAACTCTGGTTTTTTCCCTCGAAGTGGGGAGACCTCATTTGAAAATAATTATTGAAAAATGCCAGTAAGTATAATCATCTCAGATAATGCTGAAAAAAAAAGTGGTATGGTGTCCCTTGCCTCATCTGTCTCTGGGTCTCTATTTGATGCCTATCATTTCAACTAAAGAGACCTTTTTCTCAGTTCTTCCAGAGGTCTCTAAGAGGTACTGATGTTATAGAGGGCATAGACACAGGCATAAATAGACAGAGGATACACTAGCTCAACAGGGAGAGGCAAGGTAGTATTGTATAACAGAGAGGTCTAATCTTGGAGTCAGGAATACCTGGATTCAAGTCCCATCTTTAACAAATACTGGCTGTGTGACCCTGACCAAGACACCTGATCTCTTAGTGCTTCATGCAACTCTCCAAGATTACAAGTTTCATAAAAATAGTCTTTACACAGGTAGAGGGAAATTTCCTCATCCCAAAGCTCCCTATACCAGTTAAATAATAGATCTAGACCAAAGTAATAAATCAATTTCATGAATCACTATGACTGAGAAAATTCATCCCCTGGCTGCCAATGATCTGGTGATAAACTTCTTCATACTGAGTTTGTATGACCTAGAAACAAAATCTGGTTCCTCCCACCTCCCTCTTACTTAGTAGAACCTTCCAGGTCTTGTCCCTTCCTATCAGAGGCTTAAAAAACCATAAAGGTATGATGAGGTATGAGGGATAGGACCAACTATAGCTTTCATATGGAATGTGGCATAAAAGGAGGGATCCCTCAAGCTACCATATTTCATCACCTCCCCTCAATGAGCAATGTCCAAGCAGTGTGGCCTACACCTGCCATCTTTACTGCCTCAATACTCATTCATTCATTCAATTTATTTAGCAAACATGTATTCAATGTTTCTTCTGTTTAAGGCACTCCTTCATGACTTGTCATCTGATTTTGGCTGGACCATTCTAATGAAAGTGTTCCCTTTGAAGTCAAAGTCAAGAATGACCTTTTTTATTCAAGGCCAAGTCAATCTCTTACTCCGCTCCCCTTTTCTGTCCTCATTCTATTTGATCTCTCTAAAGCATTGCTGACTGGTCCTTTCCTGATGCCCTATCTTCCCTGGTTTCCATTATACTATATTTTCATAGTTCTTTGAATTTTAATTCACAGCCTTTTTTTATCACTTTCATTGCTGGAAATATCCCTTTCCCCTTCCTATTCAGTGACAGCAATAAAGAATGAAGTATCAAGATGAAAAGAAAAGAAAAATTTGGCAAAACTAACCAAGACATCACCTGACTGATGTATGCCACGTTTCATATGCATGATTGGCCACCTCTGTAAAAATTGCCCACCTCTGCATATTTTCTCCTCTTCTCTTGGGCCAAGCTTGATTGGTATAATTACATAGCAGTCAGTTTCATGTCATTGTTATTTTTTCCAAGGACCTTGTTGTAGTCATTACATACTTATAGCTGACTTATCATTATAGATGCTCACTTACCCAATGTAAACACTAATTATACTTACACTTCTCAATGTTTGCAATCAAACTTTATTAGTCAAAACATGCAAGCAATACGAACAACACTCCTCCTTTGAGAACAAATCACCAACTGAATCCTAGAGGTCCTAGGGAGCATTTTTCCTACTGGTGCCTCAGAACATGGTTCCCCCTCTGCTCAGCCAGAGGCTGTGTGTGTGTGTGTGTGTGTGTGTGTGTGTGTGTGTGTGTCTCCTTCTGACAAGTCTCCTTCAATTAACACTGCCGTCATGGGAACATGGGTATGCTCCAGTCTCAAATATGGAGGAATGGAAGAGTTTGTCCTAGTCAAGATCCAGAAGCAGCCCAAAGACTGGGTTCTCTGGTGGATTTCTTAATGGTTTTTAGACATACACATTCCTAATTTGTTTACCACATCATTTAATTGGTAGCTTATTACATAAAGTACTATGAAGTTGTTCATAATTTTTTCTATTGATGGTTTGTTTTATGAAAGGGTCTATATATGCTTATTAGTTGTGTAAGAACAGAAATGTTGTTTGTCACATCATATCACACAAGACTTTATCTTCTTATTGAAAAAGAACTTACTTGGGCAACCAGGTGACATGGTGGATAGAGCATCAGCCCTGGAGTCAGGAAGACCTGGATTCAAATCTGCCCTCAGACATTTGTACAACCCTGGGCCAGTCACTTGTAATCCTGATTGTTCAAACCCCCCTCCCCCGCCAAGAAAACCCAACTTACTCAAAATAGCTCAATCACAAAATAGAGACTTAAGGCAAAATGGATTCAGTTATGTTAAACTGACAAACTTATTTCTACTCTCTTATAGTAGAATAGAAAGTGATAAATTTTATTCTTACTATACTTGTTTCCTCTGCATCAGCTATGTCTTCCTATCCCTTTCTGAATCCTTTGTATTAAGCATGCTAGACTTGGAGTTAGGAAGACCTGAGTTCAAATTCTTCTTCAGAAGTAGACTAGTAATGTGACCTTGAGCAAATTATTTAACCTGCCAGCCTCAGTTTCCTCATCTGTAAATTGGGGAAAATAATAGCACCTACCTCATAGGTTTGCTCTGAGGAGCAAATGAGGTAATACACATAAAAAGCATTGCAAATCTTAAAGGGATATATTAAAAGTCAATCAACAAGCATTTATTAAGCCAGGGACTGTGTCAAGCAATGGGGATACAAAGGCCAAAACAGTCCTATCCCTCTTCCTAATGGGGAGACAACATGCAAACAGGTGTGTACATTCTTGTATGTATATAGATAGATGCATATTATGTAAATATATACATATATGCTATATAGTAAATGGAGGTAATCTCAGAGGTAAGGTGTTAAACAAATGATAGCTATTTTGGACAATACAAAAATATTCTCTTGCATTCGTGTATGTGTTTTTTTCCTACCTCTCCAGTTGTTCTTTCTCTGTCACCCTTGCTGTCTCCTTACCTTTCTCCTACCCGTTAAGAGATGTCTTCCTGGGCTCTGATCTCTTTTGGGATTTCTCCATTGATGATTTCTTCTATTCATACTGCTTGAATTATCCCTAGGTGTTGACTCAAATCTATTTTCACCTCCAACCTACCTGCTGCCTATCTCCTCTTGAAGGTGTTGTTGTTCACTCCTCAAGCTCACCATATGCAAAATGGAACTCAGCTCCTTCCCACCCCCCTCAAACCTTCCCCTGCCCCCGAATTCCTGATTTCTGTTCATGTGCATGCCGTTGACAAAGCCAGGTGTAAACATACATTTTTGCAAATACATTGATTAGACAATGTTAAGTTCATGAGCAGAAAGTCCAATGAGATCAGATTCAAAGAGTGTAGTATAATGGAAAAAGGGTTAGACTGTGTTAGGAGATCTGCACTTGAATCTAGGCTCTGCCACATAATAATGACTGTGTGTCATTGGGTCAGTAACTCCATCTTTCTGAGTCTCTGTTTCCTCATCTATAAAATAGGATATAACATTTTCACTGCCTTCCTCAGAGGGTTGCTCTGAGGAAAACCCTGGTTAATCTTACAGTGCAATAGAAAAGGGGTTATCATTATTATACAAGTGAAAGTAACTTGGCAGAGTACATGGAGCATGAGGGCTGCAATCAGGAAGATCTGAGTTCAAATCTAAGCTCAGACAGTTGTGTGCCATGGGTCTGCCTCAGTTTCCTCATCTGTAAAATGAGAATAATAATAGTACTTACCTCCCAGGGTTGTTGAAGGGATAAAATGATTTAATATTTATAAAGTACTTTGCAAACCTTAAAGTATTATATTAATGTTAGCTATTATTCTTATCATTCACTTTTCCAGAATCCTCCAATGAGAATACAAAGGCCAGAAAGTATTTGTGAGTCAGCACTGCTCTTCCAATTCATTTAGCAGATATGTTTTCCATGTGATTGCTTGCTAAAGTACTAGAACACAGGACCCAGCAGGAACTGCAGAGATGTTTGTTAAATGTCTACTGTGTAGTACAAGGCATTAATTATGCTGGGTGCTGGGGAATAATGCCAAAAGAAAAAGAAAACAGCCTCTGCCCTCAAGGAGTTTACATTCTACTGGGCAGGCAAGGATTGAAAAAGAAATTGATCACTTTTGTTTTTACATGACCTACACTTGACATCATCAATATACCCTTCCTCTCTAATAACAAAAAATTAGAGAAAAAAAAGTTCAGAAAACACTAATTGGCGAATCAAAAAAGCCTGACATTATGTGCAACATTCCACCTTTGTATCCCCCAGCACTGCCAGGGGGTCCAGATGCTGTCTAATATCTCTTCTTTAGGGCCAAGTCACTATAATTACATTATGATTTTAATGATCTTGTTGCTTCGATTCTTTCCATTTACTTTGCTATATATAGTCATTGTTTGTTATTTTCCTAATTATCCTTATTTTGGTTTGTATCAGCTCATATGTATGTTTCTCTGTATTCATCATATTTCCTATAGCTTAATAATATTCTATCACATTTAGGCACCATGACTTCTTTAGCTATTCTCCAATTTATAGGCATCTACTTTGTTGGACAGGTCAGTTTTGACATTGGATAGTGCTTAGGATAGGATGCAGTCATGGGAGGGCATGCCTGGATGGGTCCTATAGCAGATGCAATGTAGTAGTCCAATAGTGTGAGTGGTACAGGGACATTATGAGGTTGCTGAGTACCTGGCAGAGGGGGCACAGAAAGTGCCGAGGGTCCCAAAGGCTTCACAATTCTGCCGAATTTTAGTACCACCTGCTGTTCCTCAGTTGGGGGCAAGAGGAGAGGAAGATAATGTCAGAAGAGACAAATATTTTTCCCTCTCAAGGTCTTTAATTACCTCTCTGTCAACAAAGGGACAATTAGAGCCAGATGGAGGAGAGAAACCAGTACAGTTATCTTTCCCACATTGTGACTTTCCGCATGTTGGTTTTGATATATTGCAGGTTGGCATGATAAATTATATGGGAATTTTTTGGAAGTTTTGCAGAAATAGCAGATGACACACGAAGGCCAGCCAATGACACAGAGCCTATGGCCAAACAGCCCCAATTTTTCAATAAGGTACTGTAAACACCGCATAAAAGAAAAATAAAACATTCAGACTTCTCTGGTATAAGGGAGGGTTAAAAAATTTTACCTGGATTTTCCAGATCTGGAGGAGGACACCACGCTCCAACCCCCTCCATGTGGAAGGGACAGCTGTAGTTAAAATGACTACATCCATTGCTTGTCTTTGCTTTGAGGTTAATCCCATCCAGGAGAAGTATGACAAATCTCTCTCTGTTCACTTTTTCATTCTTTTCTTGTATTTCACCTGGACTTTCTCCCCTAGCAGCTGCCTCTGCTGTTACAGGGTTGTGGAGATGCAAAGGCCATTGGACTATAAGCCAGGATATTTTTTCTGGTTCTGACTGTACAACTTCCTCTCTCAATTTAGGACTTTAGGCAAATCTTGATGTGCTTGCTGTAAAGTACAGAGTTCTAAACATTTACACCTGGGTCAGGTACCACAAACAACACCTGAGTGAGGCCAACAGCTAGATAGAAGCATGCCCTGGGTTGAGATGGGGAGATGAGGGAATTGGGAAATTCTTTAGCCCAGAGATCCAAGACCCTCCTGGAGAGTAATTCCTCCCTTAGGTCTCATTGACTGGGGTCAATACATTAAGAGACAAGGTAAGAAGGTAGAAAGTTTAATTAGCATCAGCTGATATGTAGTTACCAGGTGGTTATAACAACTCCTCTGAATGGTTGGAGATACACATATATACAGGTAGGGTTTTACACAGCTTTAGGACAGACTGTGAAAGGAGCCTCTCAGGTGAAGCTGCTCAGCCACTTTCCTTATTCAGAGATAGAGTAGGGACAGATTGTCAGGTGTTTTGAGGGGTGGGGGATGTCTTTACTTTGGCATAACCATGGTGTCACCCAAGATCAGATATGTTCCAGTAAAGGTGTTTGTTTCCCTATGGTTATTTCCATCTAACCAGCTTGGTGGGTTTGAGGTCTTTAGTTAATCTCATCAGAAAATCTAGGTGGGACCAGAGCAGAGATAGAATCAGACTCCATTTCTTTGACTTCTATGATTACTATTTCTTGGGGTGGCTAGGTGGTTCAGTGAATAGAACATCGGCCCTGGAGTCAGGAGGACCTGAGTTCAAATCTGGCCTCAGACATTTAACACACTTACGAGCCATGTGACCTTGGGCAAGTCACTTAACCCCAATTGCCCTGCCCTCCCTCCTACAAAAAAGCAAAAAAAAAAAAAAAAAAAGATTACTATTTCTGGGGAGACAAATATTCCCAAACTCATAGCACACAGGTTTCCTCCATAGGAGGAAGGGTGATAACATCCATATGGGAGAAGACACATATTCTGGAACACCAGCTGGCTGTAGGGTAAACACCTCTTTTAAAGAATTATTCTAAGCAAGGGTTAAATTCTGTTATTTCTCTGCTTCTAGACTGAGTAGATGTCCTACAAATTTAGCAACCCTGGGATAAAGCCATAGTGGCTCTGCCTTAGTTAAATTTCTGATAAAATGAGGTTCCATTAGATAGAAGATTTCTTTCTCGAAAGGTCAATGACATTTTATGGTAGATTACTTACTGCTATTCCCCTAACCTTGACGCATATCACTTACCGATTACCCAGGTGTGCAGAAGGCAGAGGTAAACTTTGCTTTCTTTCAATCATGGCAGCAGGTTGCATGGCATTTGGAACAGTGTAATTATAGAACTGAGGGAAATACCCCTGTGACTGTTGTCTCACCAGGCAGACCTTTTCCTGTCAATATGGCTGCTTTCCCAGTTTCAGCAGATCTGAGTCTTTCTCCACCACTATTGTAGCTGTCTCAGGCAAATGTCTGATTTTCTTTAAAGCAAAACAAAACCAACCTGTTATTGATATATTTTGTTTTTATGTTATAAACATTTCCAGATTACTCACACTCTGTCAGAGCTCTTTTGTAACAAAGTAAAACAATTAAGCGAAACTGGTAACACAGTTACCTCAGCTAAAAGTGTATACAGTATTCCTCAACTGTAGCCACCCACCTCTATTATTTTAGTATCTTTTCTTCATGAGTAGAAATTTTCTTTCTTTCCAATCACATAAAAAAAAAGAAAGGAAAAACAAACTCCTTGTTATAAAAATATGCATAATCAAACAAAACAAATTCCCTCATGGGCTCTGTGCAAGGATACTCATGCCTCATTCCATACCCTAACTCTATCACTTCTGTTAAGAGGCAGATAGCATTCTTCATCATCAGTCTTCTGGAATCATGCATGGTCATTGTGTTGATCATAGTTCTTACAGTTTTCAAAGTTGCCTGTTTTTACAGTGTTGCTATATAAATTGACATCATGGAGATACCATAGTAGTTCACAAGCTATCCATTTGATTATCCCCTGTTACTGTGGCTATTGGTCAGTTGTCTGTCACCAACTCAGTCAAATCCAATTAATAAATATTTCAGTGCCTTCTACTGTTTATATATGCCACTGTGCTGGGCACTGCAGAATCGAAAACAGACGGCAAACAAAAAAACAAACTAAACCAAAAGATGAATCAGTCCCTGCTCTCAGGGAACTTCCCAACTAACTGGGGGGAGAAAGTGAGAGTGTATAATCCAAGAGTGAAGAGATAGAAGGTCAGAAGGCAGCAGAAGACCATTTGTCAAATGACAGATCCAAGTAGTAAGTAGAGAGAGCTCACTTTAGTCTGGGGTGGTCTAGGAGGATTGCATGGAAGAGGAAGAACTTGATGTGGGCCTTGAAAGAAACATTAGTTTTGGAGGGGAAGGAGTAAAAAGGTGAAAGGGAGTGAGGGTGTTGAGGGAGATGTGAGTCTCGTGTGTGTGTGTGTGTGTGTGTGTGTGTGTGTGTGTGTGTGTGTGTGTGTGTGTAGAGAGTAAAACAAGGTGATTTAAAGATATACAGTTAAAACGATAAGGTCCAATACCTTGGTGCTAGATGAAGTAATCCAAGCTCTTAAATCCATTTGAGAGTTGATGAAGGATAATGATGGCTAGAAAGCAGGTATGGTATAAAGTCCACTGGAAATCAGATTAAACAAGGATCTGCACTTGTAGTGGCTTAGTAGCAGTGAATTCCTACAAAAGAAGAATGGTCATTTTGTTTTGATCTTGCCCTTTTCACTACTTCAACATCGGCATTGATCACTTGCCTGCTGTTTCTCGAGGTCCAAAACAGACAAAAAGGGAAAACAACTTTCCCCAGGAGGTGGAGGTCATGGTGAGCATCAGAGTCCAAGGTAATCAGCCTTGGGCTGAAGAGGTACCATGTGGACTATGTGGCTCTCATGAACTACAGACTCCAAACATTTGCTTTGGGTCTGACTCAGCCACTTACTAACCATGTGATCTTAGGACTAGTGACTTGATCTCTCTGGGCCTTAGTATCCTCCTCAGTAAAAAACAAAAAAGTTTAATTAGATTACCTCTAAGGTCTTTCTCTAGGTCTAAATCCATGCTCCCTTTGGCAAAGAGGTGTTGGTGGGTGCAAACTGCCTGGAAGGCAGAAATAGAGGAGAAGTAGCCAGAGGTACAAAAACTGAAGTGCTGTTGAGTTTTGTGGTTATCACCCCTTTTTGGAAACTTCTTTGGGGCTCAGAATGGAAACTTTAGATATGGAACATAATCTCAACTTTTCTTCTCTATCATAAATTCACAAAATTTTGACATTTTAGGTGAGGAAATTGAGGCTTGGAGTGATAGAGTAGGATGGTGATAAAGTTGAGCACCTAGATGGTTCAGTGGATAGAGCGCTGGGCTTGGAGTAGGGAAGATCCAAGTTCAAATGTGACCTCAGACACTTTACAGTTGTGTGATCTTGAGGAAATCACTTAACCCCTGTTTACCTCAGTTTTTTTATCTGTAAAATGGGGATAGTAGTAGCACCCATCTCCTAGGGTTGTTGTGAGGAGATAATAATTGTAAAGCACCTAGCACATATAACACTTACATGTTAACTATTATTATTAAAGTAACTTATTCAAGGTCACATAAGTAGTAAGCAACAGAGTTGTGCTACAGACTTTTCCTTGGAACTTTGGCAATAGGATTTTTTTTTTGCCTTTTGGTGGGCAATTGGGGTTAAATAACTTGCCCAAGGTTACAGGCCAGTTTTTTTGTGTGGGTGTTAAGTATCTGAGGCCGGAACCACTGCAGGTCCTCCCAACTCTGGGGCGGTGATCTCTTTGTGCTACCTACCTGCCCCTGCCCTGTTTGATTCTTCATGATCCCATTTGGAATTTTCTTTCTTTTTTTAAAAGTTAATTTATTTATTTCTGATTTTTAGCATTCACTTCCATTAGTTTTAAATTTTCTTCCCTTCCCCCCTCCCCAGGATGGCATGAAATCCATATAGGCTCTACACATACATTTCTATTAAACATACTTTCACATTAGTCATGTTAGATAGAAGAATTAGAATGAATGAGAGGAACCATGGGAAAGAAAAATCAAAAGAAAAGAAAACAAAAAGAAAATAGTCTACTTTGACCTGCATTCAGACTCCATAGTTCTTTCTTTGGATGTGGAGGGCATTTACCATCCTAAGTCCTTTAGAATCATTTTAGGACCTTGCATTGCAGAGAAGGGCTAAGTCTATTAAAGTCAGTCATCTTATACTGTGACTTATTGTTATTGTGTACAAAGTTCTCCTGGTTCTGCTCCCCTCACTCAGAATCAGTTCACATAAGTCTTTCCAGGTTTTTCTGAAGCCCCCTGTTCATCATTTCTTATAGCACAATAGTATTCCATTATATTCATATACCACAACTTCTTCAGCCATTTCTGAATTGATGGACATCCCCTAAATTTCTAGTTGTTGGCCACCACATAAAGAGCTGTTACAAATATTTTTGTACATTTGGGTTCTTTCCCCATTTCTATGACTTCTTTGGGATACAGACCTAGAAGTGGTATTGCTGGGTCAAAAGGTATGAACATTTTTATAGCCCTTTGGGTATAGTTCCAAATTGTTCTCCAGAATAGTTGGATCAGCTCACAGCTCCACCAACAATGAATTAGTGTCCAACTTTCCCATATCTTATCCAACATTTATCATTTTCCTTTTTTGTCATGTTAGCCAATCTGATGAGTGTGATGTGGTACCTCAGAATTGTTTTGATTTGCATCTCTGTGATTTAGAGCATTTTTTCATATGATTATAGATAGCATTAATTTCTTCCTCTGAAAACTACCTGTTCATATCCTTTGACCATTTATCAACTGGGGAATGACTTGTATTCTTGTAAATTTGACTTAGTTTTCTATATATTTTGGAAATGAGGCCTTTATCAGAGACACTGGTTGTAAAAATTCTTTCCCACTTTTCTGCTTCCCTCCCGTTTGGGGTTTTCTTGACAAAGACACTAGATTTATTTGCCATTTCTTTCTCCAGTTCATTTTACAGAAGAGGAAACTGAGGCTAACAGGGTTAAGTGACTTGCCCTGGGTCACACAGCTAGTGAGTATCTGAGGCTAGATTTGACTCAGGAAGATGACCTGACCCCAGGCCTGGTATTCTATCCACTGTGCCACCTAGCTGCAAACATTTATTGAATAACAAATGTGTAAAAGGTAGTGTATAAAGCATTGCTTGCAAAGAAGATTACTTTTCCAAGCTATGGAAAGGGCAAGGGAGTCTTTTATTTCTGAAAGGGATTAGGTAACTAGAAATAAATCTGCCCACCACCAAGCTTGAGGATTAGCCCTGCTTTTTTGGTGCCCCATGATCTGGGTTTACATAGATTGTTTGCTTCTGATACAGATTTTTAGCCTGACAGTCAAAATGCAAACAAATTAGCTCACCCCTCAGAAGCCCAACAACCTCGAACCCTAACCCCTTTCCATGCCCTGAAACTGACTGATCAGTCACTTTCAAATAAGAAGCCTTTATCTAAAAGATCCCCGAGGTTTACAATGAGGAAGCTGATTCATGGAGTGGAGAAAAAGCAGGAAATAGAAAGGATATTTGAAAATTCAGTCAATACAGCAGGCTCTGTGCCACAGCTCAAATTCACCCTCCTGGACTCCTGCACAGATTGTGGGTTTGGGGAGGTACCAGACCTGGAGGGAGCATTTTGAAGGAAGATGGATAGGTTGAAGCACTTGACCCGGTTTATTTTTTTCTCTCTCTGAAGCATTCGGAAAGAGTCATCAGTCACTGAGAAAAGGCTACTTTGGGCATGTCTCCACATTAGAATGTAATGCTTTTAATCCTGTGCTTTTAAAAATGAAATGTTCAAGGTTTTCTACTAAGTACTTTATCTGATTAGTCCTGATCAAAAAGGAAGGGTTATTTAAAGACACAATGGTTGGTCTCTGATTGGTCTCAAATTTGGTAGACTTTGTGAGGAAAGGAGGAGGGAGGGGTCAAGGGCTGGGGAAAAGACTCAGGGTAGTTTCTCAATTCAATTCAGCCCAGCAAACATGAGAAGCCCTTGCTGTGCTTGGTGCTGGGAGAGATGGGATATACTAAATTTAGATATCAATCCTTATCTCTATCTGTATTATCCTTGAGGCTTCTGTGAAGAGGGGATTCTTCTTTCCTCTTTCTTCTCTTCCCCTTCTCCTTTGTACTCTCTTTATTTTCTTCCTCCTCTTCTTTCTTCTCCTCTTCATCAGTGATCAAGGTTGGTCATTGTTGCTTTTGTTATTGAAGTCCCTGGGTATCTTATTTGGGGAAAGAAGCACTGGCTCTTCAAGAAATCATCCTGTCCCTGGCATGAGAGAGGTCTCTCATGAGCCTCTGGATCATGCCCTAGGAGAATGAACAACAGAACATAAGAGGCAAATGGCTTTATGGGGAATCACAAAATCAGAAAATCAGGGCAGATGTCAGAGGTCATCTTATATTTGAGAATTCAGTCAATATAGGGGGCTCTCTACCACAGCTGAAATTCTAGTTCCTGACCAAGAATCCCTTCTACTGACACCCACAAGGGATTATCCAGCTTTCATTCGCCATGAATGAAAGTGAGAAAGTCCATTCTGTTTTATACATTAATATTTTTTAAAAATTAAATTACATTTTATTTCAATTTTAAAGCATTATTTTCTCTTCTTACCACCTCTCTCCCTTTGAGAAAATGAAACCCTCTTTTAAAACAAATATATGGCATTAGCTATTAATAAAATTTCCCCTGCATCAAACTGCCTCTTTGAAAATTCTAAGTATTATTTCTTTTTTTGTGATCTGGGACCAAGCAGACCAAACTGTATCCCATGACCTTTAAATGCCTGAAGACAGGTCTCATGTCTCTTCTAGATCTTTCCTTCTTCAGGCTAAACATGTGGAATTCCCTCAATTAATTATCATATGGTGTGGTCTTCAGATACTTACCATCTTGGGTGCCCTTCACTTTTTAATTAGAAAAATTAAATTTCCTCCCCAAGTAACAAGCACTTATTTTCTCTTGTACTTATCCTTCTGTAAAAAAAATAAACCAAACAAAAAAACCAAACAAAAAAAACCCACCCAAATGTCATAACAAATATGTAAAGTCAAGCAAAATTAATTCCTATATCAGCCACATCCCCCAAATGTGTCTTATTCTGAATATTTAGTCTATTACCTTCATACCCAGAGGTGAATAGCATTCTTCATCATCAGACCTATGGAAGTATGATTGTTTTTTTTTTTTTTTGCCATGAACTGAATTCTTAAGTCTTTTTCAAGTTGTTCATATTTACTATATTACTGTTCTAGTATCACTTGTCTTCCTGGTTCTAGTTATTTCACTCTCCATCAGTTCATCCAAATTTTCCTAGGCTTCTCTGAAACCATCCCTATTGTCCCCTTTATTGTTCTCATAATCCCATAGAGTTCCATTACATTCATATACTCTAATTTGTTCAGTCATTCCCCATTGATGGGCACCTATCCTCTCATTTTCAGTTCTTTGCTATCACAAAAAAACCTGTTATCAACATTTTTGTACATATAGGCCATTTTTCTCTTTCTCTGATCTCTTCGGGGGCATAGGTCTAATAGTGTTTGTTATTGCTGGGTCAAAGGGTATGCACAGTTAAATCACTTTTTGACTATCTAATTTCAGAATAGCAGTGCCTCCAGACAATGGAAGTTTTCTGTTTGTAGAAGAGAGATGGAAGGGAGGGGAAGCCTGGGAGAGGAATCTGGGCACCGTGGGATATTTTTTCCACTTGGTCACAGGCAAATAGCCACTAAACCGGAGTTCTGGCAAGAGCCTTGTGTTGCACAAGGAAGCATTCTCACACAGAGGGGACTGCAGCTGGACCTGCTCCTGATGTCTTTGAAACAATCTTTCTCTGTCAAGGGAGCAGCTGTAGGCCAGCTGCTCACTCAGGCGAGGCTAAAGCCCAGCTCTGGCAGAGGTGGATGGAGCTTGAGACTGTTACATAATTGGTTCGCTCTTTGGCCGGGACTAATTGGATGTAATGGTGTGTTCAGTCAGCATGCCACCTGTCCCAGCCCATTAACAAAGCAAGGTGTGCCTTGGGGAGGACCCAGCCTGAGAGAGACAAGTTGGGACAGGCACCTTTCGTGTGATCACAATCGCGGTCTGCACTGCCGTCCAAGGTCCTGCTCAGCGGGTACTCTCTAGTAAGAAGGCATCAGCTTGTCCTGTCTCTCTATGCCTAGAAATAAGTGTGTCAATTGCTTCCCCCCCAGAGACTTTGACTTACCTAGCTTAGCAAGTCCCTCTATTGTCAAGGTCAGAACATCTCATGTAGCAGATTCCCATGATGCTAAGCTACTAGGGAGAATTTCTGGGGCTTGGATTAGGAGTGGGGATGGATGGAAGGAAGGAAACAGAATTTAAGTACCAACTATGTGCTAAGTGCTTTACAAAGATTATTTCATCTGATTTGCACAACAGCCCTGGGAGGAAGGGGCTATTATTAATTCCTATTTTAATGCCAAAGAAACTGAGGCAGACCAAGGTTTAAATGACTTACCCAGGGTCACATAGCCAGTAAATGTCAGAGACCAGATTTGAATTCAGGTTTTCCTGACTCTGGTTGCATTGTGTATCACTTAGCTGTCTCTGATGGGGCAATTTATTTCTATTTTCTTCCCATCACTGGGAAATTAGAAAAAAATGGACGTTAGTCATGCCACGGATCCCTGGGCAAATGGCAATTGCCTTGGAATATTACTGATGATGACTTTGTAAGCAAGAAGTGGTATAAATGATGTCACCCAGAACTTGGATGATTGGGAAAGAATGAGATCAGGTCTTGGGGGAAGAATGAGAGAAAAGAGATGGATTGCCTCAGTATAACATTGGTACATTCAATATAAAAAGAGATGGAGGAGAATTTCCCACTTGTTTTATGCTGATATCATCCATAGAAGATTTATGGAAAGATGGAAGTGGGAATCACACAAGATAGGAAGCTGAAAAGGATTTATAATTTATCCTCATAGAAGAAATAGCCACAATTCGTGAGGCCATAGTTTTATCAGTATATCAAAGAATAAATTAGGTCTTATTTCCCCAACTAGATTATAAGAATTTAGAAAGCAGGGGTAGGGTCTTATGCACCTTTGCAGCCTCCCTCACACTTAATACAATATCTCTCACTTTAGTAAGTGGATGTTCAACTAACCAGAGATAGTGGATAGATTGCTAGGCATGTGTTCAGGAAAACCTGTTTTCAGTCTTGTCCCACACATAAGCTGGTTGACTTTAGATATATCACTTAATCCCTCGGAGCCCATTTCCTTTTATTTAAAATGAGAATTAAAAAAAAAAACAACAGCAACAGATTTTTATTAACAACTTTTGTGTTTCTATACCCTAGATCAAAGGTGTCACTAAAATAGGAACAGGTAGACAAGGGGCCTTGAGGACTGTGTCTTGATTTAGAAGACCACTAACTCCCATTGTCTATATTTTGTTTGTTAAACATTTCCCAATTACATTTGAACCTGGTTTGGGGTGCCCTAGGGGTGCTGCACTAGCTTATCTCTTCTCTTTTCCCCATCCAGAGAGTAAAACTGGGATATTGAAACCTGGAGCTCTTGCATCACCTTGCATCACAGGGTTATTTTGAGCCTCAAATGAGATAATCGATGCAAAATGCTTGGCAAACCTTAAAGTACTCTATAAATGCCAGTTACTGTTGATTGATTGACTAGAGATAATATTGGGCTAATCTCCAGAGTTCATGCTTTCAGGTGGTGGTTGTTGTTTTCTTTCCATTAGTGGAAATGATTTGGGACAGATCTAGCTATGTTTTCTAATTCTATTTCCTAATGACCTGGAATCCTGAGACCTGGGTTTGAATCCTGACTGTGCCATCTCTTACCTTTATTACCTTGGATAATTCATTTTATTTCTCTACACCTCAGTTTCCTTATCTGTCAAATAAGGGGATTGGCCTCAAGGCTCCCCATCTAGCTCTGACACTCAGGTTTTATACTTAGCCATACATCGCTAATGAATGGTAGAATGTAGTCTGTGGCCCTGTCAAAAACCCCAAAGGCCATGGGGCCATGATGTGAATCTTAAAGGCACTTTGAGATGGGGTTTTATGACCTGCAATTAGTTACATATAAACAGATGCATGCATCCTATAATGCAGGAGGGGTATGAACAGCTGGCTTGCTAACAGTCTATCTGCCTGGTCATTCTAATTTTAATTTCAATAACCATCTGCCCTGTCACCGACTTCCCGGGGCAGCAGTCAGCCTATCCTATTTTTTCTCCCTGTTGCATGTGCCTGCAGCTTGGCATCCGACTAGAAGATGATTAATGAGCTCTGTGGGTGGCCTTACACCTAGTCAGTGGGAGGGAGGCAGGGAGGCTGCTCCAGGGCAGAAAGAGGAGTTGACTTGACAAGAGAGGCCCAGTAGGGGGGTGGGATGGGGATTGAGATCTTCTGCATCTCAGGATCGTTTTCTGTAATATTATGGATAGGAGGGATTAGGAGAAGAGGGTATGCCTGAATCTGAGAAACATTTATCACCTTCCTGCAGAAGAGCAGTTCAGGATAAGGGAAAACAGCTTGCCAGGAGACAATCAGAACAAGGAGTCTCCATTGGCACAGATTCCCAGGCCAGGGGCCAACCCAGACACAGTTGTAGAAGAGGCAACATTTCTCAGCGTTCTTTCCCTCTCTCTTGTATCTGGTGATGGGAAATGCATGTACCTTGTTGCCGTGAGAGTTTATGTATACATTGTCTATGTATTGTATGTTGAAAAATCTTTATTTTTCTAGTGTGAGGGGAGGAGTATGGTGATATGCTAATTACTAGTGGAGCTATGCTAATGTAGCCTAATCAGGGAAAAGTACTGCTACCATGATCTCAGTGGTTGGAAGGACTGGTTCTTGAGGTGGGAGGAACTGGAATCAATAGGATGAGACCTTCCAGGAAGAAGAGGGGGAATGGGAGGTGTCTGAAGCTCTTGGACCAAAGTATGCTGGCATTGGCCAGGAATCAAGACAGTGGTATTATGCAGATTTATTGCTAAGCTAGTGGTTTTGAATGAGAACAGACTCAAATTTAGTTAGAGCACATAAGGTCATGGGTTTGAGCTGAAAGGGACAATGATAGATAGATAGATAGACAGACAGATAGATAGATAGTAGATGTTGCTGTTTGTCCTTTGTTCTAGAAGAAGACCATGACTTTGGGAAGGTGACGTCATGGCTTGCAAGTGAACTGGATCTAAGTGAGGCAGGGCTGTGCAAAGCCACCAGCTTCACTCTCTCTTCCAGATCCATCTGGGTCCAGTGGCAAGATATAGATCAGGACAACTGGAGATGACCCTGAATGCAGTGGGAGACCTTGGCCTTTGTAAGCTAAGGTCTTTCCCAGGTCTCAGTTTGTCTGAGGCAATGCTGATTCAGTGATTAAGGCTAGGCAAGAAATGAGGCAGGGAATGGCCTCTTTTACCTAGTTAAAAAAAAATCAGGACCCTGGATTGGTTCCTGCCTCAGATACTTAACACCCACACAAAAATAACTGGCCAAGTAACCTTGGGCAAGTTACTTAACTCCAATTGCTTTAAAAAAAATCAGTGATCAAGGTAATCTTGGACTGGAACCTATTGTTGGCCAATCAGCAAGAGCCAGAGTGATTTAGGTTTAAGATACCATTCTTAAAAAGGAAATCTAGCTCATAAACCCCAAGATATCTTGACAGATTTCAGCAATCACAATTTATACTCCTTTGGGCAGAGTACCCACAGGTAAGGCTATGATTCGCAGTGTAGACAGAGGGAGAGGAGAGAAGGAGAGGAGAGAGAGGAAGGAAGGAAAGAAAGAAGGAAGGAGCTGTGTTGCTCAACTGGAACTGGTCTGTTGGGTCCCCAGATTTTCAAAGAGGACCATAACATCAGGAAGGTGATGTCATGAATTGCAAGTGAATTGGATTTAAGTGAGACAGGGCTGTGCAAAGTCACCAGCCTCACTCTTGCCTCTAGAGCCATCTGGTCCCAGTGCCAAGATATTGATCAGGATTACTGGTGATGGCCCCCAGATAGAAAGATAGATAAACAGACAGAGGCAGAAAGAAAGTAGTTAGAAAGAAAAAAGATAGGTAGACAGATAGACAGGTAGATAAGTAGGTAGAAAGAAAGATAGACACTAGATAGATAGGTAGAAAGATGGACACACAGAAAGTTTTTCTTAAGCACCAGGCACTGTTGAGCACTGGGAATACGAAGAAACAGGACAATCCCTTTCATTAAGGAGCTAACATTTTAACAGAGGAAGATAACACATAAATGACAGCAGGAATCGAGGAGTGGGATAGGCCAAGTAGTGCAGTGTGGAGATGGTAGAGAAGTGTCATGGAGGCCTGATCCCCTGTAAGATAAGATGAAAACTCACCTCTCAGAGCTGGAGACCCAGAGCTTGAGTCCATGTTTGGGTTTGAGGGAGATGAGGATGGTCAGAGAATAGGCGCATATATAGAAAACACTTAGAGAACATCTAGTTAAATTCCTTCAATTTGGCAGATGAGGAAATAGGTTCATTGAGGTGGGCCCAAGGTTATTCTCTAGCTGAATTAATCAAATAATCAACAGACATTTATTTTCCTTTTCCTCCCTCAGCTTTCCTTTTGCAGTAACCCTGTATGGATTTTGTATCTTGTAGGCACCTGTATACATACCCAGACCTACCCTCATTAGAACATAAGCTCCTTGAGGTCAGAGACTGCTGTAGCTTTTTGTTTGCTATGTTTAGCACTATGCCTGGCCCATAATTAATGCATATTGATTGGTGATTGATTGTGGATCTACTATGGACCAAGTCCTGTGTTAGGAGCTGGAAATACAAAGATAAAAATAAAATCATCCCTGCCTTCAAGGACCTTACATTCTATGAGGATACAAGGTCTACACACACACACACACACACACACACACACATGCTGCCTCATATTTATTGTGTGTGTGTGTGTGTGTGTGTGTGTGTGTGTGTGTGTGTGTGTGCGCGCTCGAATTTAGGGGGAGGCACTATCAATTGGGAGAGTGGCCTCAGCCACAGCAGGTAGCAGAGCTGGGATTCAAACCCAGGCTCACTGACTCCAGATACTATATCATTCTACAATATAGCTGGAGTAGCTAGGTGGTGCCATGGTGGATAGAGTGCCCACCACAGAGTCAGAAAGATAAATCTTTCTGAGTTCAAATTCTCCCTCAGATACTTGTCTGTCTTTATGACCCTGGACAAGTCACTTAACTCAGTTTCCTCATCTGTAAAATGAGCTGGAGAAGGAAATGGCAAACCACTCCACTATCTTTGCCAAGAAAACCCCAAATGGGGTCATGAAGAGTCAGACACAACTGAAAAATGATTGAGCAACCACACACTATAGCTACTTCTTTAAGCAGGTATCAGTCCTGCATGGCCAGATTAGGAGGCTCTTTGGCATTCCTCAAACTCTTTGGAAGATGTTTTATTGTATTTCTTTTAAGTTGTTTGATTGCTGGTAAAGCCTTTTGAAATTCCCTTGTGACTTGAACCTGCAAAGGGAATCTTGAGCTGTTGTTTAGCTATTTCAGTCATGCCCAACTCTTTGTGACCCCATTTGAGGTTCTCTTGTAAAATATACTGGAGTGGTTTCCCATTTCCTCTTTCAGCTCATTTTACAAATGAGGAAACTGAGGCAAACAGGGTTAAGGGAATTGCCCATGGTCACACAGCTAGTATTTGAGGCTGGATTTGAACTCAGGCCTTTCTGACCTCCAGGCTGGGTGCTCAATCCACTGTGCCACCTGGCTGCCCCCAAATCTTGAGTATCCCTGAGAAAAAGTGGGAGAGAGAAAGAGAGAATAGAGGGGTGGAAATGAGGTGATCCCTTAAAGATTGGAGAGAGTTTCAAGACATCTTGGTGAGGTTTAGGAGCCAAAGGTCTTTGTTCTTACAGGTTTGGAACTGGCAGACTCCTTTTTTCTTGTAAACTGTTAATGGAATGACTCCTTTTCCTTCTGGCTCTTTCCCAGGACTGTTCCTGTAGGTGTCCTGAAGGCTCAACTCAGCCTAGGATATCCTAACAGTCTGTGGCTAGACCAAGAGTTAAGGACACAGGATGGAGGAAGGGTGGGGGTGGATGTATTAAGAACTATAGGATATCCTGAATTCTGGGACCCAGTACTTTCGGAAGACCAAAGAAGGATCACTGAGATAGCGTTGTTACAGGTCTGGCACAAATCCCACGACATGTTTCTCCCTCTGCATTCTATAACATTTTAATGCAGGGAAAACTGAGTTAAAATAAACATTTGCAGTGATGTCAAAGAGGAAAAGAAGCCACATGATCATAGGATTCTATATTCAGGTTGGAAGGAACCTTAGTGGTCATCCTTGGCTCTGCAACCTGCTATGTGTGTGATCTTAGGTTAGTTCCTTAATCTTTCTAGGCTTCATTTTCTTATCTATAAAATGAGATTAGAGGGGTCAAACACACAGCCAGAACAGTTAAAATATAATTAGGAGATAGTTAACAAAATAAATGAGAGGACAATAAAACATAGATAATATCTTTTTAAAATCAATATTGTACTTTCTAGTTAATAATGGTTTTCTAAGTCAATACATTGCCTGCAGGAATGCTTCTTTATGTATGGTTTAGTGACTTGTTTCTATTTGAGTTTGGCACTATTGGATCTTATTCTTCTTCTTCACTTTTTGGAGGGGGAAGGACAGGGCAGTTGGAGTTAAGTGACTTGCCCAAGGTCACATATCTAGTAAGTGTTAAGTGTCTGAGGCTGGATTTGAACTCAGGTCCTCCTGACTCCAGGGCCAGTGCTCTATTCACTGTGCCATCTAGCCTCCCCAGTCTCTTCCAGTCCTAATAGTATGCTCCAAAGGTCTAATCCAGGGGTGGAGAACCTGTGTCCCTCGAGGTCCTCAAGTGTGGCACTTCACATTGGATTCCATCAAAGGGCCACACTTTAGGACCCAGAGGGCCACATGTGGCCTCAAGGTTTCAGGTTCCCCACTCCTGGTCCAACTGTCTTATTTTAAAAAATGGGAAACTGAGGCCCTGAGAAGTTAAAGGACTTTCCCAGAGTCATGCAAAGAATCTTGATGAAAACTTGGCTTTGTCTTGGTGAAGGTGTAGGTTTATTATAATGTTTCAAATCTGTATAAGATTCTCAGTTTACAAAGAGAGCCTTCACATAGGTGATCTTATTTGATCCTCAGAACTATCCTGCAAAGTTAATAGTACAGGTATTTAGAAGCTTTCTGACTGTTACCAGAATCAAGAAATATATGCGCCATATAAGTCATGCAGACATTGTAGAGCAGGGCATGCTTGTTTTGTCCACCTGTAATCTCCATTTTTCTGTCTGTTTCACCATGTGTTACCCATCCTTCCTTTACTGATGCTCAAGTAGAAATGACTAAGTGTCTAACTGAACTCAGCATATGTTTGCTGGCTCCAACTAGGGGACAAGATCCTGTAAAGAATATGATGAAGAACACATGATTCCTCACCCTGGAGGGGACACTCACGGTCCATTAACAGCTAACACTTATAGAATAGTTTTAAGATTTACAAAATACCTCGGAATATTATCTAATTTGAATCTCACAAAGACCCTGTGAGGGAGGCATTATTGTCCTCATTTTTAGATGAGGAACATGAGGCTCACTAAGTGTCAATGGTGGGAGCTGAGCCTAAGTCTTCCCGGTGCCATGTAAACTCCATCTGCTTAATAAATGCTTGTTGGACTGGATTATTGGATAACCATTACATGATGTTGTTCCTCAGGCTTGAAGAGGTATGTGTCTGGAGGGAGAAATATTAATTAAGCAGCTACTTTGTGCCAGCCACTATGCTAAACACTCTACAAATATTATTTTGCTTGATCCTCTCAATAGGTAGATGCTATTATGATGTTCATTTTACAGTTGAGGAAACCGAGGCAGACAGAGGCTACATGTCTTATCCAGGGTCACTCAGCTAGTAAGTGTCTGAGACCAAATTTGAACTCAGGTCTTCCTGACTCTGAGCCCAATGCTGTAACCATTATGCCACCTAGCTGCCTAGCTGTAAGGGGAGACGGATGTGAACATAAGTGATTATGATATAACGTTGACTGCTAAATGCAATGAGATACACAAAGAATTGCTGGAATTGGAGAGGATTACTTCTGCCTGGTGGGGCATAGGGATGGGGATGAGGAGTCAGGGAAGGACTCCTGTGGGAGGTGAAATTTGAGCTAGGCCTTGAAGTATGGGAGGAATGGGACAAATAAAACTGAGAGGAAGGTCAGGATAGCTGGAGGGAATGGGAACTGCTGAGCTAGTCCAGTTTGGCCAGATGTTGGTGTTCATGACAGGGTATATCCAGTGGTCAGACTAGGCTGGGGCCCGATTTTAGAACACATACAGAATTGCCCCCTTTAGGGGCATTTATACTTTTAACAACGAGCAAAGACTTGGACAGAAGGAGTGGGATTTTAACTATCGGCTCACTAGGCATGGGCCTTTCTGGTTCCCTCAGGTCCTACCAGGCAGCAAGTATCTACCTGGTCTATTTAAATTCAGAAGAGTGCCACCCCATATTTAGAGCCTGGATGCATGTCAGATGATGGTGCACTTGTGCACTGATGCCCTAGAGGGTGGGGTTGAACCCCTTTGTGAAGTTTGGGCCTTTGGTATACATAATATATACATATGCGTATGCACATGTATACACACACACACACACACATATATACACATACAGACACATACGTATATTGGTATATATAAATACTCCTTTGGTATTTAATGAAGTAAAATAAGCTCCTTTCCCCACCTTTTCTTAATTCCCCCATTCCTGGACCCTCTCTTTCCACTTCTCATAAGAATACTTCTGCCTGTAAGTACATATAGGTCTGTCCCACTTTAAGAAACATTATCTACAAATATTGGAACTCACCTAAGAGATAAATTAGTGGTGATTCACATTGCAGGAGGTTATTCCCTTAACAAAAAGATTCCCCTGCAGGGTTCCTTTAAATAACAGCTCCCTTCTTTTATTTAAAACAGGAATCAATCTGCGGAAATTAACTTTGCACAGAACCTTCTAAGAGCACAACCACTGGGTAAGGCACATTCCTCTGGACATCAGAAATCCTGCCCTTGGAGCTTAGAGGCAGCCCTTCCTCTAGGTCTTCCTTTGGGAATAAGGCAGCAGCTACTACACCTGATAAGTCTCTGCACATGACAGTAAGGTCAGAAGAAGCTCACAGTCCAATCTGGTTAGACAGGTAGTGATCTACCCCTCTTATACTTGTATTTAAACTCAAGTTGAAACTCAACGATGGTATACAAAGAACAATGAACTTGGAGCCAGAAGTTTTGGGTTTGAATCCCAGTTCTGATATTACCTGTGCTCTTGCGATCAACTATTTAATCTCTTGGAACCTCAGTGTCCTCGTCATGTCAAAAAGAAGGAATTCTACCTGTCCTACCTTCCCTCCCCCATAGGAATGTTGTGAGGAAGAGGGCTTTGTAAATATTAAGGCACTAAAGAAATATTAGTTTCTGTTACTTTTAACTTCGTGGGTAGGAAGATGAAATGCAATATTTGTGAAGAACAAAAATAATATGTATAGAGGATTGTATCCCTATTAGTTGTCAGGACTTGTAAGAGAAAAAAGGGTGAAGTCCTAAGGAGCAGGAAAAACACTGGGGAAGGGGTTAAGGGACTGGGCCTTTAAGTTGGGTTATATTATTTATTAGGGAAGTGATTCGGACCAATCACTACATTTCCCTGGGGCCATGGTTTCCTCATCTACAAAACAGAGACAGCAATACTTTCATGACATCACTAGGCTGGTGTCACTGGGGCCATGTTCCATGTTGACACCTGAAGGGTGGGGCATTCTGCCTTGGTGCTGCAGTCTTATGGTGAATCATCTGTGTGCCTTAAAGTGACATCAACACCTGGTACAACCATCTCTGTAAATGGGCCCTGGGGAACCAACCCCAGAAGGGTATCAGGGTGACACCTTTGCTCCCAGGTGGTGCCTTCTCCCATTCCTGTGTCTTCCTTTTCACCTTGTTTCCCCGCCCCCCCCCCCGCAAATCCCTCTCCCCTAGATCTTCCTCACTGTGTGCTTCTTCTTCCTCTTGGAGACTGGGGTGCAGGGAAGTTAGGAATGAGCCAGCTTATAGGGACTCAAGACTCACTCTCTAGGAGAGAGGCTGTACTTTTCCTGGCTTGATTGTACCCAATACAGATAGACTACTGTTCACTATTCCCACCCCCACCCCCACAAGCACAAGCACAATTCAATTTTTCCTGGGTGCTAGAATGCCTAAGTAGAAGCTCTGGATACCCCTTTCATGGGTTTGTTGTAAGGATGAAAGGTAGTAACTCATATGAAAATGCTTTGGAAAGTAGTGCATAGAGTGTTGGACTTGGAGTCAGGAGGACCTGAGTTCAAATCCTGCCTCAGAAACTCACTAGTCTTTTACCCTGAACAAGTCACTTGACCTCTCTGATCCTCAGTAAAATAAGGAAGTTGAACTTTATCCCTTCCAATGCTAAATCCATGATCCCGTCATCCTGAAATTTTATCCAAATAGAAGGTATTCTATTGTTATGTTGGTAATAATAATATTATTACTCTGGTAAAAGAGAAAAAAATTTGTAGGACAAAAAAATCTGGGCTTCAGAATAGGTTCCTGTTGCTAGTGCTAGTGACCGTGCTAGTGCTAATGCCAGTATTCCTTCTGGCTAGTAGCTCTTCCAGCCTACTTGAGAGAGATTCCCGGAGGTTATCTCTGGCTCCTCATGGCCCTGCCCATCAAGCCAACTGTCATCTTAGGAAACTGAGCTGAGAGATGAATGATCTTTCCCACAATGATCTGTTCTCACCATCAAATTTTCAGAGCAATTTGCAATCTCCACATGATGAGACAAATATAAGTGGAGGTTTTTTATTTTTTTCAGGAGAATTTCCATCCGGCAGTCATGACCATTGAGGATCAGGAATATAGCCAAGACAAAGTCAAAGTCTGATAAACTGAGGGGAGGGAAACAAGCCTATGTTTTAAAGTTGGTAAAATGGTGCAGTGGATAAAACTCTGGGCCTGGAGTCAGGAAGACTCATCTTCTTGAATTCAAATCTGGCCTCAGATACTTACTAGCTGTGTGACCCTGGGCAAGTTCCTTAGCTCTGTTTGCCTCAGTTTCCTCATGCATAAAATAAGCTGGAGAAGGAAATGACAAAACC
Source organism: Gymnobelideus leadbeateri (assembly GCA_011680675.1). NCBI lineage: Eukaryota > Metazoa > Chordata > Mammalia > Diprotodontia > Petauridae > Gymnobelideus > Gymnobelideus leadbeateri. The sequence continues at coordinate 99,541 of WOXC01000109.1, forward strand.
TCTCCAGTATCTGCCAAGAAAACCCCAAATGTAGTCACAAAGAGTCAGACATGATTGAAAAAAATGACTGAACAACAAAAAGCTGTTATGGTAAGTGGGAAGATCACTGAAGTGAAACCCAGTTGGGTTCTGTTCTCAGTCTTGGCACTAACTAGTGGTATGACACTAGACAAGTCCCTTCTGCTTGCTGGGGCAGAGTTTCCTAATTTGTTAAATGAGGGGATTGGACTGGATGATTTCTCAGGTCTGTTCTGTGATTCCTCTTCCAGGGTCGACTAGACAGCGGAATAGTGACAGCCGTTCCAATCAGTCTCCATAGCAATAGTTACGCACGAGCAATCAAAGATAAGAGCCTCTGGAAAGACAGCAAAATGTTCCACTCCTTAAAGTCTGAAGGTTTCATGGAACTTAATGTGAAAGAGAAAGGTAGCATCTTAGGAGCTATTTGCATTCATGCATAGAAGATGGACAAAGGGAAAATAATATCAATATCAATTGATAGCCATAAAGATTTATTAAGCATCTACTATGTTAGGCACTGTGTTAAGTAGTAGGAATACTAAAAGAGGCAAAAGACAGTCCCTGCCCTCAAGGTGCTCACAATCTAATAATTAATAATGTTGTTGATGATGATGATGATGGCTCACATTTACAGAACACTTGATGGTTACAAAGCACTATGGCATATGTTAGCTCAATTGTTTCTCGCAAAAATACTGTATGGTAATCAGGACACAGATTATGATCCCTATTTTGCAGATTAGGAAACTGAGGCTCAGGACAGTGCCACGATTTACTCAAGGCTACACAGATGCTATGTGTAGGAACTGAGTTAGGAATCACAGACTATTAGAGCAAGAAGATGAAAGCTTAGAGGTTGTCTAGTCCAATCCCTGCATTCTGTAGAAGAAACCAAGGATCCCAGTGGGATAAAGTGATTTGTTCAAGGTTACATCGCTGGAAGCAGGGCCAAGACTAGGACCCTTGAGTTCCTGGCCCAGTGTTCTTTGCACTATGCCCCAGTGCCATCATGCACATGAATGAAAAGTAGCCATGTTGATAAGAACTTCTGGGATTCCAAAGCAATGTAGTTAGGGGCTACATTTCTGGCAATACCTGGTCAAGTTATCGTCAATATGTTGGTGTGTTTTCAGCAATGCTGCCAAGTTTCACCTGATAGCTAGTCTTCAGAGGCTTATGTGTTTAATTCATACCCCTAACAAAACCATTATTTACTGCTAAATGAAATGCCCTGATACCCATGAGGTGGCACTAATGGCCACTATTTAAGGAAGTCCTGTGTTTCTTGAATAGTTTGTGCATGCCCCATTGGGGCATGTTGAGAAACATGAGTTGAGTCAGGCAGTGTTGAGTAAGTACTATGTTCTCTATGGTTACCAGAGTGCCTGGATCTCTCCCTTCTACTACAAAGTTGCACCATCTTGTCTATGGGTATGTGAATTTGTGGATATATTAATCAGAATTTATACCCAAGTCCCTACCCACTGGCTAACACCATCTCCTTCTGAACATACTGTATTTAAGTTAGTACTGGTCACATAACTTCGACATAATGGTGTTGTTTCCCTGTGGAAGCAGACACACTTACTGGAATGCTGTACTTGTAGCAAGGGGCTGTTGTGTTGGCTCATAGGGAGGCAAGAATAGACATCTCTCTCCCTCACCCTTTTCCAAGGGAGACTTTAATTCCTGCCAGAAGAAGAAGAAGCAGGAAGTTGGAGCTAGAGGCTGGCTAACACATTGCTCTCTTCAGAGAGGTGGGAATTATGTCTATCTGTTCCATGAAATATATTAGTCTAGGGGATGTAATTTTAGGGTTCAAGTTAAACTCCTGATCACTATTTCTAAAATGGGGAAAAGAAGATCTCAAGCTTTATATCTAAGGTATGACTCCCTTCCCACCAAATGCCAATTATATAATGAAAATGCATAGCAAGTAGCAAAGAAATCCAAGTCAATAGCAAAAAAGAAATCAGAGAAATTACAGAAAATACATAGGAGTATACATATATATGCATGTATGTCTGTCTGTATGTACACACACAAACACACACCAAATGATACACAACATAAATGAGCTCTTTCATTGGGAGTAAGGTAACTCAGCTCAACAGAGAGTTCCACATCTCACCCTAGGGGAAATTTCCTGAAGCTGGGGATGGGGACAGGGACATGATCAAAGTTCTACACGTCAGCGTCTTCCCAGAGTTTTCCTTCATTTATGGACTTGAAGAGAGATTAGACTCCTGAGCTTTTTCTCTCTTGGTACTGGAAGCCAGAAGATGAACCCAAAGAGACTAAAGAGACCAACTCTCCCTTCTTTCCCTTTTGAGCCAATTCTGCCCCTACTCCTCACACAGACACCTGGGATCGATTTCTACCTGTGAGGAAAGAGCCCCATAATAAGGGGCTCTGTGACTTGGGTCACAGAGTCATATAATGTATATATATATATATATTATATAATATATATATTATATATATTATATAATATATATTATATTATATATATAAATCTATAAGTTTTCTATTCTTAGAATAGAATCAGTGAGCAGATATATGGTACTTAATCACCAGAGAATGGAATACATGATGAAAACAAGTAAAATAGTTACCAAGCTTGACCTTCTCCTAAATGTCTGAAGTACCCACTGGTTCTATGCACTCTAGGTAATATACAGTTTCAGTTCTCCCTTGAACAGGTATATGAGGGCAATAACAGTGTTCCTGAGGATATTTGACTCACTTTCCTTTGGGCTGATCATCAGATACAGTTGAAATAATCTGAGTTAGTTTCTTGACTCACTCATGTCATGGGAGCTAGAATGTGGAATCCAGTGTAAACAGCTAATCTATCAGGGAGGGCAGCTAAGTGGTGCAGTGGCTAGAGTGCTGGGCTTGGAGTCAGGAAGACCTGAGTTCAAATGTGACCTCAGATTAGCTGTGTGACTCTAAGCAAGTCATCAACCCTGTTCAACTCAGTTTTCTCATCTATAAAATGAGCTGGAGAAGGAAATGGCAAACCACTCCAGTATCTTTGCCAAGAAAAACATTCAATCTACCAAAGAGCAGCATCAGTGGACTTGGCAGCCATATTGCATAAGGTACGGCTCTGCCATTGTCTCTGTTTTTCTTGTCCCTCGACTTGGCACCACTCTAGTGCTGCTGTGTTCCCTCTTCTCCTCACTTTCTGTCACTGCCTCCAGTCCCATTCCCCAATGCCATGAGCCCAGGATCAGGAAAGGACAATAAAGGGAGTATTTCTAGCAGTGGCTATGGACCGCAGCCTACACACTTGCAATCATTGTCCTTTCTTCCCTGTTTGGGCCTGAGAAGGGTGTGAATGATGCAATGCCAACCATCCCTGAAATATACAACTATTACTATGGAGGGAAGGGAATCTGGTACAGTAAGGAATGCTTGCCGGTGACAACAGCAGCCTCCCATGTGAAATAGTTCTCTTTTTATAGATGTATATAAATTGAATCCTAAGACTATTTTGTGATCTCCAAAGGCTGTAGTCACATTGAAGTGATAAATTAGAAGATATTAGAGAAGGAAAGGACCTTAAGGATCTTATGAGATTCTTATGAAATATATGAAAGTCCCAGTTCCTTATTTGAAAGATTGAAACTGAAACCTGGAAAAGCTGAGTGACATTCTGTTTTTTGTTTTTTGTTTGTCTTTTTGGAGTGGAGAAGGCAGGAAAATTGGGATTAAGTGACTTGCCCAAGGTTACACAGCTAGTTAAAGTTAAGTGTCTGAGGCCGAATTCGAACTCAGGTCCTCCTGGCTCCAGGGCTGGTGCTCTATTCATTGCACCATCTAGCTGCACTGACATTCTTTTAAAAAACTTTTTTTTTTGCTTAAAAATTTTTGGTGCTTTCTTTTTAATTTTTAAAAATCACTTTACAATTCCTAATAGATTTGACAAAGATAACCAGATATGAACACTTCTGTATACAGAAGGAGATTATTTTCTTTGAAAACACAAATTTCTGTTATGTACAACTTTTTTTATCTATTACACCTTCTGAACATCCATCTACTCCCGTGTGTGTGTGTGTGTGTGTGTGTGTGTGTGTGTGTGTGCGCACAAGTGCTTGCATGCATGCTCACTTGAGACTCTTGCCTAGGCTGGACGAGCCAGGACCACTCATTGGCTTGAATCCATTGTGATTGGCACAGGAGCTTTGGCCTGTTTCATTTCTGAACTTGGTTGATTAGACCCTCCTCAAGCAAACGGGTAGCCTCCTATTTCTGGGGAATTGCATGTTAATGCCGACCAGTGCCAACAGTTGATTGGTGTCCAGGGGTGGGGAACCGTGACCTCAAGGACACATGTGGCTCTCTAGGTCCTCAAGTGTGACCCTTTGACTGAATCCAAACTTTCCAGAACAAGTCACTTTAATAAAAGGATTTGTTTTGTAAAACTTGAACTCAATTAAAAGACTGCACCCAAGGACCTAGAAGGCCACATGTGGTCTCAAGTCATCCCTGCATAACCCATTGTAGCTCAGAATTCCTGAGCACAAGATATCTAACACTGTCAGCCTCTGTGGTAGCTGGGATTACAGATAAGTGCCAGCACCCAACCCCAGCTTTTCTGGTATTTTTTTTGGCATTTTCAAGAGCAATAGAGGCACCAAACCTATAAATGAACCAAAGATCTTTTCACTAGGTCTACCTCTGCCCAAATTAACATATTACATATACAGGTAGGACCCTATTTAAAAATAGTAATAATTCCCATTTGTTTAACATCCACGATTTACAAAGCACTTTCTTCCCAACATCAATGGTGGGTAAGTAATACATAGTTTATTATTATCATCTTGCAGATGAGTAAACTAAGGCATAGTGATGTTAAGTCACTTTCTCAAAGTTGCATACCTACTAAGCATCAGATTTGAGACTCAAATCAGTTCTAAAATGACTAGTCTAGAATGCTTTTCAACAGAGCAAGCTGATTCTTCAAAATGTGATGAAATAGGAGGTGGCTAGGTGGCACAGTGAGTAAGAGCACCGGTCTCGGAGTTGGGATGACTCGAGATCGAAACTGGCCTCAGAAAATGAGCACCCACACATAAATAATGACGAGCCGTGTAACCTTGAGCAAGTTACTTAACCCCAATTGCTTTAAAAATGTGATGAAATACAATGTTTATTAAGCATTAACAATGTGTAAGATGTCATGGCATCATGGATAGATCACCTGTTCTACAACCAGAAGACCTGGGTCCGAGTCTCACCATTGACATTTACAAGTGTCAGTGTGACCATGGGCTAATCACATAACCTAGCAGTGTCCTAGGCAATTCTCTAAGGGCATAAGTCTCAGTTGATTTGCTGATCTTTACCAGTGGATGGAATTTCTACTCTAGAAATTCCCCAGACTGATGAAATACCAGATCTATATGAAGAAAAAAAAGGGCCAGGTGTTGTATGTTAAGTCTGAGATGACAAGATGATCAAGATACAATTCCTGTTCTCCAGGATCTCATAGTTTATAATATTATTTATATATTATCAATTATTATATATTTATATACATATATTTATATATTATATCATTATATTTTATATGATATAATATGATAATATTAGTTTATTAGGATTTCAAGGTGCTTTGTGGAAACTCATATTTGAGCATCAAAACTCTAGGGGAGAAAGTAACCTGTTGTAGTGGAAAGATCTGGAGCCATAAGACCTGACTTGGAATCCTAGCTCTTCAACTTACCAGCTGTCAAACTCAAGGCTGTCTCTCCTCTTCTGTGAAATTGGGATGATTGTTATGCCACTCAGGTAGGCATGTGGATGGTTCAGTGACAATTTTCCTTTGTCTAAACAATTACTACTGGTACGAGAAGGGGCATCTAGGTGGCACAGTGGATGGAGCACTGGTCCTGGAGTCAGAAAGACTTAAGTTCAAGATCTGTCCTCAGACACTAGCTGTGTGACCCTGGGCAAGTCACTTAACCTTGCTTGCCTCAGTTTCCTCATCTGTAAAATGAGCTGGAGAAGAAAATAGCAAACCACTCTAATATCTCTGCCAAGAAAACCCCAAAAGGGGTCACAACAAGTTGGATTGAAATGACTCAACAACAGTAACAACAACTGGTAAGGGAAGAATACTAGTCAGTCATGGCATCATTCCCCTAATTGAAACACTTGTACAACCTTGGGAGGGTCAATCACTTCTCTCTGGGTCTCAGTCTCCTCATCTGTAAAGTGGGGATCATAATGTTTGAGCCACCCCCTTTGAAGGGCTGTTGTGAAGCTCTAATGAGGTTATATAACTATCAGCCATCAGTTTCATCACCTTAAATTTACAGATGAAGAAACTGAAAGGAGAGACCAGAAATTTTACTTGCTCAAGATTGCACTTGAAATAACGAAAGTGCTTCGAGTGTGTTTGAATTGTATCACATTCCCATCACTCCTAACACAGCAAAGATGTGTCAGAATGGGACTCAGACCCGTGTCTTTTTAACTCTAGAAGTGCGTGAATCAGGAATGGAAGGAAAGGGAGCTGTTATAAGGATCTCTAAAGCGAGACGAGCGTCTATATAAACAACTTAGAGCTGGGAGCTCAAGAGTCTGGGAGGCCAGGACAAGCTTCCTATGAGACTTAATGTTGTCTTCCCAGCACTTGTTGCCCTTGTCCCAAATGACCAAGGTACTCCAGCTTCCAGGAAGAGGATAATGTTATAACAGGACCAGCTTTCAGGATAGACCATCCCCAACTAGACCCTGGGGGACAGCCAGAAATAACATGGAACTCCTTGGGTTTCTATTTTTTTCTCTGGAAGGAATGTTACTTTTTCTTCCCCTCCCCTAACTGCTTTTCTTCCCGGAGAAGGTCATAGTCTAAGAGTGTAAGTGTTTGTGTATTTGGGCACAAATTAACTGCTATGGAGCAATGGAAAGCCCTGGGGGGCATTCATCGGGGAGATTTACGCTGGCTGCTGAACTATTTTAAGCTCCCAGACCTCAAATCCCTTCCCTTTCCCAACAGTCATGGCTTGGTCAAAGGAAAAGGAAAGCGGGGGTGGGAGACAGGGAAGGCCGCTGTGATGGCCACTCACTCATTCATTCAGGCTGGGTGGAAATTCCCATTCTCTCATTTGTCTCCACCCCCTGCAGACTCTTGCAGCAGGACCAAGGCTTCCAGCTGCCAAACTGCATGACTCAGGCTTCTCTGGTAGTTGGGAAAATGTCTTGCTTATTTTCAAAATTCTTAAATACTTCTAGTATCTGTGATTTTTCTTATTGTGGACACTCCCTCCATTGATTCAGTCCTACCAGGGGAAATGGTTTTTGAAGGTCTGTATGGCAGCAGGGCCAACTATTTCTTGACTGACACATGGTGAACTTTTCCAAACTTACATACAGTAAGAACATAAAATAGAGTGTCTCTTTGGGACTGTACTTATCAGAAGATTATAGCGCTAAAGCTGAAAGGGATCCCATAGATTAACTAATCCACCCCCCCACCTTCTTTTGGAGGGGGGAAGGTAGGGCAGTTGGGGTTAAGTGACTTGCCCAAGGTCACACTGCTAGTTTTTTGTGTTAAGTGCCTGAGGCTGGATTTGAACTCAGGTCCTCCTGACTCCAGGGCTGGTGGTCTATTCACTATGCCACCTAGCTGCCCCCAACCCCTTTATTTTCTTAGATAAAGAGACATTAAGTAACCTGTCCACATACTACAGTCAGAATTTGAACCCAGAGTTTGGATTTGAGCCCAAGTCTTTTGACCCTAGATTCAGTCAGTGCTCTTTCCATTGTGCTCAAAGCCTGTCTGACTTGGTATTAAGTAAATCCTAAAGCTTAACCTCTGCTGGCATAGTCTTCCTTTGAGAGCCCAGGGCCATCCCCTACCACCATGAAGCAGGACTTTAATAATCCTATGAAATAGAAGATATTATGTTTCATATCCTTCATTAACACATGTTTGTGGATATCATTCCACTGGTCCCATGTAGTAATATCCCTGTGTCATAGGCAGGGCATGCATGAATCATAGAATCATAAAAGAACAGAAAGGTCATTCACTGAATCCAGAGTTTCTTCATCCAAGTTAATGCGGAAGATTGGTAAAATAGCAAAGTTCTTTACTGCAGATCCACCTGCCCCTCTGGAGCCTTGGCACAATGGCTCCCTGTGGTTTGGAAGACTAGGACTGGGCACAGGAGATGGGGAGAAAGATGGGGGTGAGGGTGGGAATGGGAGGATGTAGGAGGAAAAAGGAAGAAGAATGGGGAAAAGGTACTTTTGAAAGTTTAGGGGTTTTAATAAGTAAGGGGCTTTGGAGAGAGTACATTCCAGATACTGAGGGTGGGCAGGGAGAAGTCTGAAAGGCACTTTGGATGTGAAGCCAGGAGACATGGATTTAAATTCCAGTTCTGATTTGCGTGACTATGTGACTTCAGCTCTCTGACCCTGTTTGCTCATGTGAAATGGAGATGCCAGTAATCCTTGTACAAACAAGATCACTGGGTGGTTATGAAAAGTGTCATAAGCCTTTAAATATTATAGAAATCTAAGTTATTATTAATGAGAATTATTTTTAAATGCAAAACAATGATAACAACAAATAAGTATCCATTTCTTAGATCAGCAAAAATTTGCTTCCCAGGAGTTGGGAACTCTGTTTTCCTTCCATCCCTTCATAAAGCCTGAACCCTGTCTACACCATCACTGACAAATAGTCATCTGACCTTCACTTGGATGCCTCTAGTGAAGGGGCAGTCTCTATTTTATAGACCAGGAAACTAAGACATGACAAGGTTAAGTGACTTTCTCCAAGTCACAGTTAGTCATACAGAGAGGACTAGTGCTCAAGTTTCCTAATTTTCACCCCATTTATTCTGTTACTCCTTCAATAACTACTTAGGCCCTTCCCATGGCAACCTGTTGCCTCCTGTGAACTATGAAAGAGGTTTCCAGTGCTAATTTCAACAATCTCACATAAAGGAATGACTCTGGGGTTTCCAGCTATGAGTTATATATACCCAGTCCAGGGTCAGGGGACTTCATCTCTGTCTTTTTTCCACTGTTCACTCTGTCCACATAGCCTATGGACTGAGGTAGACAGACTCTTAAAGTAAGGAGAGGCCCTCCTTGGAGGATCTCAAGCAAAGCCTGGGTGCTTACTTTCCTAGGTGTGCTGTAGAGCAAAGGTATTATACACATAGGCCGGCAAGCCAAATCAGATTAAAGTGTAATTGGGAAATATTTAACAAAATAAATAAAAATACAATAAAACATAGATAACATTAATATGTGTTTTTCTAACTCAACACATGGCTCCCAGGCATCCTTATGTATGGTTCAGTGTCCTCTGCTTCTAGCTGAGTTTGACAACATTGCTGGAGAGAAGATTATTTTTCCATAGAGGTTTGTCTAGAGAGAGGGTAACCTCTTCTATTTCTCCCTTGTCTTTGTGAGACATTCTGCTTGGCAGAATCCTTCTGTAATGGAAATGCAAATTTAAAGATCTTTTCTACCCCTAGCTTAAGTGCACCTGGAGCTTGTGGTGGGAGGCTTGTTTTCCAGGAAAGCCCACACCTTGATACTTTGTGATTGGGCAGTGGGTCAAGGAGGTTGTTGCAATCTCTGAGCCAGGAGAAGGCTATATAAATTCTGATGAGAGGCTTTGCTTTGGGGCTCACTTTGAGAAGTGTTGTGTGATTTGACCAGATGACACTCTGGGAAGCCGTTGTTGAGAGCCCCCCGGCTTTGAAAACCCAGATGTTGATGCTTCCCTCTCTGGTAACTGTGATTTGGTATTGATATAATGGTTGGACAGTTTGGAAGCCTGTCTATTTGATCTGTCTGTATATTCTGAAGTTCGGGGTGCTGACCTTTTCCCCCTGAACTAGGTAGTATACGTTTGTTTGAGTAAGCTTGTTAACTGATTTTGAGTTGCTTTCCTTTACAAAAGCAGATCTAAGAAACTGTGTTGGCAGCCACTCTGGGGATGCTAGGGTGCTTGCTGTTACACCTTCCTAATGAGGGAGATATGGGGTAGGATCTTGGGTAGAATGGGGAAAAATGTTCCTCCAACTAGGAATTCAGGAGGCTTTGGTAGGCTCCCAGCACTGCTGTTTACACTTTCACCAGCATCAGCCTCTCCTCCAAACCTACCCTCACTGGCCTGGTGTTGATGGCTAAGAATTGGAATGAGTGCTCAAGTGGTAGTCAAGGTTATTGGTTGTTGGCTATGTTACATATCCCAGCCTCTTCTCAAGCTTGGAGAGATTCAAGAGCCACTAGAAGGATTCATTTCTTTGAGCTCAATAATGCGATCACCCTCCCTGCGCCCATGCTCAGTACATCTGGGCTGTTTCTAGGACAGATGCTTTATTAGGGGTTGGTGGCTTGTGGGGGGTACTGTAAATGAGCCACCCATGCCCTTGTTACATTTACTTCCTCGACCTCTCAGCCCTGCCATTAAATCCCCATGTGCCTGATGCTTTGTGTTTCTAAAACTGAACAGACTCTTTATCCCAGAGAGTTTAATGCATTTTTCCAGCCCATATCTCACTGCCTCTCACGCACCAAACCACATTTCTCCCTTTGCTCAAGTGTTCTGGGGCCATTGTTAAGGACACGTTTCCTTGTAGCTCATAAATGAACACTATTGGTGTTCTTGCTTGAGTGGTACACCTGAACCATTTCCCAGAAACACTCTGCCTATGCTTTCTCTCCATCTCTCCCTGTCTCTTTCTCTCTTCCCTTCCCTATCCCTCTCATCCTTCTTTTCTCTCTCTCTCTCTCTCTCTCTCTCTCTCTCTCTCTCTCTCTCTCTCTCTCTCTCTCTCTCCCCACACCTCTCTTTCTGTATCTTTCTCTCTTTTTTCCTCTATCCCACTCCTTTTGCTCTCTCTGTCTTTGTCTCTGTTTCTCTTCCCTTCCCTGTCTCCTCTTTCTTGTCCTCTCTCTCCCCACTCCTCTTGCTCTCTGTCTTTGTCTCTGTTTCTCTTCCCTTCCCTGTCTCCTCTTTCTTGTCCTCTCTCTCCCCACCCCTCTTGCTCTCTCTGTCTTTATCTCTCTCTGTCTCTGTCCCTCTTCATATCTTTCCCTCTCATCTCTCGATGAGTACTGGGATTATCTTGCTCTGCCTCTTCCACTTACTATATATACCCTTGTGACATTGGGATAAGTAACAATCTTTGCCACTGGATATGTTTCCACTTGAATATAACATCAACTTTTTTAAAATGGAAAAGTTAAAATTTTCTCAACTGCATAATGGGAAAAACAGCAGCAGCAATAATTGCCTAGCCTGCCTCCCAGGATCTAGTTTAAGATAAAAACTAAGAACAAGCTCTATAAATTGTTAAGTGTCTCAATCTCAAAGCTGTTAGGAGAGAAACACTCAAGGATCAACCAGGCAAAGGTGAGCTCTTAGTAGTCATTGGGATTACATAATTGCTCACAGCTCAGTTGGATATGGCCCTTTACAATTTACAAGGCTTCTTTGCTAACAACCCTGGAGGGCGGTAATGCTGCAGTTATGTAGATGAAGGAGTGCTAGGAGACATGATGACTGGCCCACAGCCACATGCTTGCTAAGTGGGAGAGGCAGGTTTCTAACACAGTACAGGTCTCCTGACTCCTGGTCCAGTACTGTTTCCACTACAAGATGCTAATAATAATTGTCAAGGATTATATAAATGTGTTCTGTTACTATAATTATCACCATTTGTTCTCTTTTCTCTCTTTCCCTCTCTCTCTGTCTCTCTCTCCTTTCCTCTTTCCCTTCCTCCTCCTCATCTTCCCCCCTCCCTGCCTCCTCCCCTCCCCTCCAGGTTGATTTTATAGACAGGGAAACAGACATGATGACTCATTTGACTGGGGAAAGCAGAATGGGGCACCAAGTCCCCCAAATCTCAGTTTAATTCATATCCAAAGGGGGCAATCCAGAAACCACTCAGTGCCCTGTAGCACCTCTCACCCTCATGTCACTGCGCATCAACCCTTCCCCCATTCATCCCAGACCCATCCATCCCTATATGTATTCTAATCAGTTAGAAGCACATGTGCATAGCATACTAAGTACACGTATGTAATGTAAATATATACCCAGCATTAGCACTTATGACCTCAGGGTTAATTGGGTTCTGGGGCTGTCACTGCTTTATTTGCTTCCTCTCTAAGCGCAGAGAAACTCCCTCCCTCTCCCCCCCGCCCCCCAACCATTGGATGAAGAGAGAGAAGGTCATTAATTCAGATCTGGAAAGTGTCTTAGAAGTCACCAAGTACCACTTCCTTATTTTTCAGGTGAGGAAACTGAGGTTTGGAGAGGTTTTGAAGCCTCTGGCTCCAAAGCTATCGTTTCCCCTATTACACCAAGCTGACTCACAAAATATGGAAAAAAGGACCTGAAATGGTGTGCTAGGTCAGTGGCCCTGTGTCTAGGACAGAGTCCAGGGCAGTGAGGGCACCAAATCAGTGCTGAGCTTGACCCCAAAGCTCAAGGTCTGCCCTATAATACTCTTTTTAGTGTCAGGCCTTTAAATTTTTTTAATATACCCAGAGATTAGCACAGTCCCTGGCACATAATAAGCACTTAATAAATGTATGTTGACTTGACTTTACATTGGGGTGAATGGATGGTGAGTGATGGGAGGTGTCTGTGCACTGAATGTTCTCTATGCACGGAGTACTTTCTGTGGCCCCAGAAGGGACAGGGGGGGAGAAAGGGGAAGTTGGCACAGGGATATGGTGCATTTGGTACTTGCCAGATGGACACTATTGCTTCCAAATTGGCCTAATCTCTTGAACCAACTGCTGTCTATCAGAGCCTTCTACTGCCTTTGAATCTGTTTGGTTTGATGTGATAGATTCCAAGAGACCACGAGGAGGAGGAAAATATACCAGAGTGTGTAGCAATGTCTCTTACTGGGTACACATCCTTGGGGGATTTTTTATTCCAGTTTAACTCAGGGAGTAGGGCAATGACTGGGGCTGGACCGGGTCAGGCCTGCTAAAGGAATCTGACTCAGGTACTGACAATGCCTGTGTTTGAGGGCACTGGGGAAACTACTCCTGTCTTGTGGCTACCCATGGGCTTTGGATCTTGACTAGCATGGAGCTGGTTTGTTCAGGAATCCTAGTGGTGCACTTTGAAGTCTTTAAAGTCTTTTAATACTTAAAAAAATTATTCTGAATTTAACAAACACCAAATAAAACGGGCATTTCAAGAAATACAGAACAGAAAAAAGGACTGCATGTGAAACTATAGATCTCTATTATATATAGCTTGCTTTTCTCTTTAAGTGTACTGCAGTTTTAAACTAAAACTTAAAGCTTAAAACTGTAGTAAAACTTTGGAGATACCCTGTATAATAAATGCAGCCTGTAGTTTTCAAAGCTGTCCTGCTTATCTGTGCTTCTTTCTGGCCCTCAAGTTCTAAAGAAAGATGTCTCACTGACCTTCTTGTCTTTTCTTTGTTCTTATCTTTTTTTGTTTTGTGTTTTTGCTTTTTTGGAAGGGGAAGGTAGGGTAATTGGGGTTAAGTGACTTGACCAAGGTCACACAGCTAGTTTTTTGTGTTAAGTGTCTGAGGCCGGATTTGAACTCAGGTCCTCCTGACTCCAGGGCCAGCACTCTATTCACTGTGCCACCTAACCTCCCCTCTTCTTATCTTCTTATCTTCCATTCTTCCTTCCTTCCATTCTTTCCTTCCTTCCCTTCTTTCTTCCATTCTTTCCTTCCTTCCATTCTTCCTTCTCTCTTTCCTTCCTTCCTTCTTTTCTTCCTTCCTTCCTTCCTTCTTTCCTTCCTTCCTTCCCTTCTTTCTTCCATTCTTCCTTCCTTCCTTCCATTCTTCCTTTTCTCTTTCCTTCCTTCCTTCCTTCCTTCCTTCCTTCCTTCCTTCCTTCCTTCCTTTCTTCCTTCCTTCCTTCTTTCCTTCCTTCCTTCCCTTCTTTCTTCCATTCTTCCTTCCTTCCATTCTTCCTTCCCTCTTTCCTTCCTTTCCTCCCTCCTTTCTTTACCTTTCCTTTCTTTCAACACAATTTTTCGGTCATGATTTGTCCTTTCAGAAATACATTTGAAGTCATTGGTGCCCTTTAAGCAGAACCTAGATCATCATTTGTTGGGGATATTTTGTGTGGGATTCAGGTTTTAGAAAGGGGTTGGAACAGATGACTTCTAAGTTCCTTTCCAACTCATTAATTTTATGATTCTATTAATTCATACACAAGTTGTTGCTGTTCAGTCATTTCAGTAGTTTCTAACTCAGTGACCTCATTTGGGATTTTCTTGGCAAAGATACTGGAGTGGTTTGCCATTTCTTTCTCCACTTCATTTGACAGATGAGGAAACTGAGGCAGGTTAAGTGACTTGTCTAGGGTCACACAGCTAGTAAGTGTCTGAGGTCAGATTTGAGCTCTCAGAGATGAGTTTTCCTGACTCCAGGCCTGGTGCTCTACCCATTTTACTACCTAATTGCCCCATTCACATACAAGAACAGGCTATTAAGTACAGCTAGCTGGAAAGAGAGGAACAAGGACTGTAACTGAAGGCAAATCTTGACTTAATCCTTATAGAAGAGATTCAACAAGAAACTAGGAAATAAAGGCCCAGTTAATAATGGAAGAAATTCAGGAGAGAACATGAGTCTCAGAAACAATGATTAGGAATAACAGTGGACAAATTTGTATATGCAGGACATTAAAACTTGCCAGCTTAGAAAAGTTCAGTCATTGATGACAAAGATTAAGGATAGAGATGGTGAATGGAAAATAAGAATGAAAGAAGGCAAAAGAAAAAGATGGAGGAAAGGAAGAAGATAAAGGTTAGGGAGAAGAGAAAGGAAGAAAGAGACCAGGATACAGAAAGAGAGGTGGCATGAGGGCTTTAAAATAATGTTTCTGTCTTTTTGTAAGAATGCCCATTCCCTGGCTGAACAAGTTGTGGTATATGATTCTGATGGAATACTACTACTGTGCTATGAGAAATAAAGAACTCAATGATCTTAGAAAAAACACAGAGAGATTTGCACAAAATAATGAAGAGTGAAACAAGCAGAACCAAGAGAACACTGTATTCAGTAACAGCAATGTTGTTTTAAGAACACTTTGAGTGAATAAGTCATTTTGACTATTATAATTACCTAAATTAACTACAAGGACATATGAAGGAATACACTATCTGCGTTCAGAGAAAGAACTGACAAATAGAAGTATGTAAAAATTTTACATATATATATAATATGTACATATACATATATTCACATACGTATTTGTGTCTAATGGTAGCCATCTCTATGGTGTGGGTGGAGGTAAGAAAAAAAAGAAAAAAGAAAATAATTTTCCAAGATAACTTTATTATATATTTAAAAGAAATAGCATGTTGTATATAATAGATTTGCAGTTTCATGTACAATCATATTTTTATTATACTATGCTATAGAAATGCTTGCTTTATTCCATAAATTAAAAATAAAATAACATAAAAAATAGAATACTCATTCCTAAAACTCTTGAATGAATGAATGAATAAAAAAAATTATTAAGCAATTACTGTCTGCTAAGTGGTATGCTAAGTGCCAGGGATAAAAGTTAAAAAAAAAAATCTAAAGTTCCTTATCTCAAGGCGCCCATGCTCTAATTAGAGTGGTGACAACATAGAAAAGAAAGTTTAGTTGCAAGGCAGATAGAAAGGCCTAGAAATCATAAAGATGCAGGAGAGAGGCCCTTCTACAGGCATGACTATTTTTACAACCTAAGGGCTCCTTCAGGGGTCTTTAGGTCATGTACTTAGCATGACAGGGCTGAGGGCCTGCAAGGCATGGAAGGAAGACAGGTGGGAAAACCCAGAGGACCTCAGGAGGCAAAGGCAGAGATGCTGGCAAAGCCTGACGGTCTTCCATCTCATCAGACGTGATGGAGTTGTTGGCCCCTCTGCCATCCAATCCCTGGTCATCCTTCCTCCCTTCAGGAAGGGGATCCCAGCAGTGACTCTTAGAATACTAAAGAGAAAGAATGTGAGGCTGTGATCTGATGTTAAAAACCAACAGAGGGAAAAACATTCATGTCTTTTACCTGCAGTGGGAGGAAGGAAAATTGGGGTGGTGAAAGGCAATGGTAGGAGTGACAGGGCATGCTGCACCCAGTGCTCCGGGAACAGTGATCAGGGAGAAGCATGATCTGAACCATGTCAACTCCCAGGGTTACCCTCCATCGGGGAGGTAGAGCCAAATGGATCTCTCATTCAGCAATAGGCCTTGGCGTGGGGGTGGGAGGATGCCCACTTAGCAATTGAACAAGCATTTATTAAGGGCCTACTGTGTGTTAGACACTGAGATAGGCATACAAGCAGAAATCCCTGCTCTTAAGGAGCTTACACTAGATTGTTAAAGAGGGGAGGGAGCATGGGGGCGGCTAGGTGGCACAGTCAATAGATCACCGGACCTGGAGTCAGGAGGACCTGAGTTCAAATCTGGGCTCCAACATTTAATACTTACTAGCCTCGTGACCTTCAGCAAGTCACTTAACCCTAATTGCCCTACAATCCCCCTTCCAAAAAAAGAAAAAAAATAGAGGGGAGGGAGCAGATGGGACAAAATATATGCAGATGTTATTAGGTGAATTAGAAATAAAATACATGAAAATAATTTGTAGGGTGAAGGCACCCACTAGTCCTCAGCATTGACTTTTACTTATATTTATGCATCTCTTATTCCCTATCCCAATAGTCTCAGTTTTAATGCTGCCCCAGTTGTTTGGGCTGCTTTCCTACACAGTACTGTATAATTATTGAACCCATCATGGCTCCTAGTGCTTCAAGTCTAAATTCCTGTTCCTAGCTTGCAAAGGCCTCTTGTGATCTGCTTCTGCTTCTCCCCTACATCTCCATTCTGTCTCTGGCTCGCTGGTTTTCTCTCCATTCTTTCATTTCCACTCCCCTTGCTCTTACTCAGGAGGGGCCACTCCACCAGAAGTGCTTTCTCCCCTCCTTTCCATCCACCCATTCTTCAAAGCCCAGCTTGTTTTCCACCTCTTCATGAAGATTTTTCCAGTAACCAGTCCACATTAGCATTCTCTCCTGCCATCTCCTTTGTGCTAATATAATATTGTTTACTACTCTTCCTCTTCCCTTCCCAGTTTTTCAGTGAAGGCTGTTTTTTTTCTTCCCTGCTCTATCGTGAACTCCTTGAGGTTAAGGACCATGTGTATCCTTCTGTATTCTCCACATAGTGGATTTGTAATTTTTTGGGAGTCTAAATTTAAGGTTTCATTAGTGTCTGTGTGGGTGGATCTTCCAGTATGAAAAAGCTTGGCAGTTATACACATCTGGTCATGCATCTGTATTTTTTAGTCTTATTTATTTGAAGCACAAAAATTTAAGTGGCTTGCAGTGGTCACATGGTCAGTACATGTCAGAAGTGGGATTTGGACCTAGGTCTGAATGACTTTAAGGATGTCTGTCTCTGTCCATTCTTGTTTGTTGTATATCCCACTGTAAAACACATACTATTGGTTGATCACCCTCTCTTCATATTTACTCTGCCTTCCCTCTGTTTCTACTATGCTATTCTCTCATTTCTCCTTCTACTTAGCTAACCATTAAAGGTGGCTAAGTGGTGCAGTGAATGGACTCCTGGTATTGGAGTCAAGAAGACTTGAGTTCCAGTCCTGCCTTAGGTACCAACTTGTGTGACCCTAGGCAAGTTACTTAACCTCTGTCAGCCTCAGTTTCCTTATTGGTAAAATGGGAATTATCATAGCACTTATCTCACAGGGTCCTTCTGAGGGTCAAAGGAGATAATATTTGTAAGAAGTTCTTAGTACCATGCCTGGCACATAGAAGGCATTATGTAAATGCTTATTCCCTTCCCTGTCAATATGAATTATTGGTGGGATCCATCTGGGAAGAGCAATGGTCAAATTAGAGACCTAGGAAACACTTTTGTTTGTGGTTTTGGACTCATCATCAGAGAGGGTGCTGGAGGCAGAAAAGTGGAATGATGAACTCATTCCCTCTGGAAAGATGAGGGAAGTCACAGGGCCAATTCAGTGCCTGGAAGATGGAAAATGAGAGCCTCATCTTGACTTGGCCTTAGTCTAGCTGTGAGATCTTGGGCGGGGTGGTTTACCACCATCATCCCCTTCTCTGCACCATTTCTTCTTCTAAAGAGAGGACAACCCAACTAGGACCATGTGGTTTTGGGGAGAACTGGGTCGTTTTATATCAAAGTTGCTGCAATTCATGACTGGCTGCCAGGACACAATTCGGAGGAGATCCTACTGGGTGAAGAAAGTGGAATCAATTGTGAACTTCAAAAACTTTCTGCCTGGAAACTGAAGAGGTAACCATGGCAACAGCAAGGTTGAACTCCGAGAGCTCTTCACTTCCCAGTCCCTGAGTTCTTCGTCCTTGGCTTTTTCTGACTTGTTCACTTTGTCAATTTATATTTCTTTCTCTTGTTCTCTTTTAGTCTAGTGGAAAGGAACACTAGATTGAGGATCCCAGAGATCTGGTTCCAGGGCACAGCTTGGTCACTCTCTTGTTGGATGTCTTAGGACAAATCAGGTGTCTCTGTTTTCTTACCTACAAAACTGGGATCTATCCTCTCTCTGTTCAGCTCATAGGGGTAGGGTGGGAATACACATGCATATGGTTTTCTGAGGGCCTCAGAAGACTCGAGATGCACTCAAAGTGTTCTATTCTCAAACCACTCTTGATCTGATTAATCCAGTTGGCAAAGGCATGTTGCTAATGAAAATAAGGATATGGCTTTGATCCTTGTAGAAGCTGGTTTATTCCACATGGAGGACAACTGTCCCATGATAACAGGCTTTCCTATAACACAAGACTGTAGTCCTAATGCCATTGTACCCAAAGTTTTATAAATTCATATCCTTGCTCCTCATTGAGAATGAGAATGTGTTTGGGGGGACAATTTGGAGACAAATTCATAGATACTATAAGGCAATAAGTCAACTCATGGTCCCTACTAATGATCTTAGAAGTAGTCTTTACATAGAAAGGGCTGTGTATTATATAAATATCCTTCCTTCCTTCTTTCCTTCCTTTCTTTCTTCCCTCCTTCTTTCCTTCTGTCCCCCTTCCCTCTCTGTCTCTCTTTCTGTTTCTGTGTCTCTCTCTCTATCATCATCATCATCATCATCATCATCACCACCACCACCACCACCACCACCACCACCACCACCACTCCTAGGCTAAAGAGCTGCCATTTACATTTTTCTGTATTTGACTGCTCTAGCTGTTTCAGAGGAATTTGAGGGTAAGGTCTTTCAGACTTATGATCGAATGGAATCTGTTTATAGAAAAGGAAATCTTTTCCATATTTTGCTCTGATAATGACCTATCTTGCATTTCCATTTCTCCTTCTGCCTCCTTCTTCCCTCCCTCATTCTCTTCTTGATCTTTTCTGTCTTTTTCTCATGTCCTTATTTCTATTTTGACCCCTTTCTCCTTTTGCTGTTTTCCTCCCCATTTTTTTCTTGCCCATTTACTTCCTTTTGTTTAGCTGGCACAGTAGAGTTAGGACTAGGAGTTAGGAAGACCTGAATTCAAATCCTCCCTCAGACCCTGTGTAAACTTGGGCAAATCACTTGACTTCTTCAAGCTTCAGTTTCCTCATCTGCAGAGTGGGGATAATAACAGCACCTCTCTCACATGATTATTATGACATTTGTAAAGCACTTTGCAAACTTGACAATGCTATAGAAATATTATCTGTGGTTGCTGCTGTTAATTATTCCCTTTGATTTTCCTCTCTCTACTGGCCCTAAACATACAACAGAGTGGAGCAGGCAGGATCCAGAAAGGCATCTAACCGTAAGCTTGGACTAACACTTTTTACAATATTCTCTTCCCTGCCCCCTGGATGTCCCTCCATTAACTGAATAACAACATTGTGAATTTACAAAGCACTATTGTTCTATGAATTAAAAATGTTCAATTCCCCCCCACCCCAGTTGTTTCCTTTACTCTTAAGACTTGTGTGAGGTGGGAACAGAGGGGATAAGCCCTAGGGGGTGCAAATCTGAGTTTTGAGGGGGAGGGGACTGGACAGATTATTGCTCTTAATTTACAGATGACAAAATTAAGGAAATAGCAACTGACCTGGGCTAAGTACTAGGGTGGAAGTGGAGGTGGGAGTAGGGAGAGGAGTGCCCCACTGATCCCTAAAGGTGGTGTTTTTCAGATGGCAGGCTAGTGTGGTAGAAAGACAGTAGTCTTAAAGGACCTGAGATCTAGTCCAGTGCCTGGCACACAGTAGGTGCTGAAGAACTGACTAGTCTCAACCTTGAGCAAGTCATTTTATTTCTGAGTCCCCGTTCCTTCACCTATAAAATGAATGGAAAGGTTGGACTAGGTGATCTCTCAGGTTTCTTCCAGCTCTAACATTTCATCAATCAATAAATCAACAAGCATGTATTAAGCGGCTACTGTATGCATCAGGCACCATGCTAGATGTTGGGTATACAAATACAAAAATGAAACTGCCCCAGCCTTCTAGGAGTTTACATCCTATTGGGAAGATATCATCTGCATATATAAATAAACAAGGTTAACTTTTTTTGGGGGTGGTATGTGTAGTGACAATTGGGGAAATCAGAAAAAGTTTCATGTAGAACATGATAGCTGGAGTTGAATTTTGAAGGAAGGAAGGGATTCTAGAGGGAGGAGGTGAGGAGGAAGTGCATTTAGACATTCAAGAGAGGGAGTGCAATGCCTTGGAGATGAGAGATCGAATCATGAGTGAGAAACAGGTGCCCCCCACCCCCCCAAAGCCAGTTTGACCTAATCAGAAAGTGTGTAGAAGGGAGTAATGGATAACAAGGCTGCGAAGGTAGGTTGGGGCCTGTTATGAAGGGTTTTAAACACCAAATAGAATTTATATTTGATCCTAAGAGCGATAGGGAGCTATTAGAGTCTATTGAGCAGGGGAGAGATGTAATCCATCTAGGAGGTAATTCAATTCAACAGACGTCCAACAGGGCTGTGTTGTCGGCCCCCAGAGACTACAACGCATTGCACTGGGCACAGTATTAAATGGGAGAAGCAGCTTGGGTCCTTGCCCTTGAAGCGTTTACAATGTCAGCCTTCCCAGTGAGCCAGGCTGAAGAGTTCCCATGAACACCTTGTCCACTTCGCAACGCCAAACGATTTCCTGTATTTTACCAAAGGATGGAGGGGCTCTTTCTTCCTCTCAAACCCTGCATCCAGCACAATTCCCAGCTGCCCCCTGTCTCTGTGGTCTTCTTTCCCTCCCCATCCCCTTCTTGGAAGATTTCATTCATACCAGGAGGGCAACTCTGCTGGTCCCATTATTCAGCCACTGGCTGTGAATGTGATTTGTAAGGGATTGTCTGCGCCCCAGCTTTGGCTTCTCACCCCAATGACCCCCGCCTCTCTCTCTTCTTCCCGTTATTACTGCGGAGAGGCAATCTTCCTTTCACGTCGTCAGAGCCTGGCCTGGAGGCCCTTCCTATTGGTCAGAGCCCCGGAGCCCACTATCCCCCCCCCCTTTTTCCTTCTTCCCTCCTCCTCCCCTCACCCCCCTTCTCTCCTGTGCTATAAAGCAGCGGCTTCTCGCCGGCAGCATTCAGTCTAACAAACACGAGTGTGTTTGTAGCTGACGTGCTCCTCCTCTTGCTGCGGCTGCTGCTACTACACGCCTGACTCCGGTGGAACAGGGTCGGAAGCTTGCCACCATTTACTCCCCAGACTGCTGCCCCGTGTCCGCCAAGATGTGCCGGACGCTGTCTGCATTCCCCAGCACCTGTCTGGAAAGGTAAGAGGCGTCTGCAGAGTTGCGATCGGCTGTTTGGTGCCTAAAGTCGCCCAAGCACTAGAGGAAAACAGAGGTGGGGTGTGAGTGTCAGAGCTGCCCCGGGACCTTGGCCAGGGTCTAGTTCAACTTCATTTTACAGGTGAGGGTAATTAGGACCAGAAAAGCCGAGGCACTGGTTCGGGGCCATGTGGCAATGTTAGCGGCGGCTCAGGGACCACCAGTTGGGCTCAGCCTGCTGTCACTTCCCAGTAAAAGGGGGAGTGAGACCACACTCAACCTGGTGGATTTGGTGGGAACGAGTAAGACGAGATGGCAGAGAACAGGAGACACAGCCTTTTCTGATAGTGTTAGATGCTCTCGGGAGGAGAGAAGAATCACAAAGGGTTTGGAGAGATTCTGGGGAAGAGGAAGTTGGGGAGGATACAGAGAAGTAGGGAAGGGTCCATCCAGGTTTCTGCAGCTCTCCTGAGACAAGTAACAGCTACTTCTGCTGCTCCCCTAAAGCAGAAGCTGGGCCCGGCTGTCAAGCCTTCTCTGGGCAGTCATCTATAGCTTTCCTGGGAGGCTGAGTTTGTATTCCCATACACCGAAATTCAGCTCCAAGCCGTCCTGCTGGGAACGATTCTGTTCCTAGTAAAAGGGGTGAGAGGTAGGGAAGAGAATTACATTCCCAGCCACCATCAACAACTAGTACCATGCTAGTTCTCAGAGAGGTGCTCCAAAGAGCTTTCTGTGTGCAGCTATCCTGTAGGAGCTGGTAGCTGTAGAGGGAGAGGATAAGAAAAAAAAAAGTTGGAAATGGGACAGAGAAAGATCTTACATTGTCCCCCAAACCCTACAATTAAGGAGACACTCAGAGAGAAGTGCCTTGGGGCAGAAAGGCACAAGGATTTGTGTGACTTTAATATATAAATACATATATATGTATATATTGATCTCAAATTATACACACACACGCACACACACACACACACACACACACACACACACAAAGTAGCATGGCTCAATACTGGCCTTCTTTGGACAGAAAGACTTGAGTTCAAGTGCCATCTCAACACATAAAGGCAATGTGATTCTCTAGACATTTACTCTTTCAGTGTTTCCAGAGAATTTTAAGTTCTGATCTGAGGAGTTCTTTATTTTCATTGGTAAAGGAAATTTCTTTACTGGGAGTTTTCTATGACAATGAAATCACAGAGTTCTACTCCATTTCTCCTCCTCCCCCTGAAATAAATCCCACAAATTATATACACACAGAGATCTTTCTGAACCATTGAATAATACCAATGCAATTTCGTAAACATGCAGGTCAGAGAGTATAAGCTCTACCTAGGATAAGCTTAAACATTATTTTCTTAGCATTAATGACAGTAAAAGGATTTTGACATAAGCTGAGTTTTCACATCTCTAATAGCAGTGAAAGGTAATTTTGTTTAGGTTTTAAATAGTACCAGCTAAAGAACAATCTTTTTCTCTCTTAGTCTATCATAACCCTCTCTCGCTATTATGCTGAAGAGAGACAAGCCTGTTGAGTCAAGAGCCTCTTTCCCTACTCCCTTTGATAATACTTGGATGTTTTTCCTTTTCTTTCAGAGCCAAAGAGTTCAAGACCCGTCTTGGAATCCTCCTTCATAAATCGGAAGTGGGAACGGAGAGTGGGACTGTCAGCAAATTTGAGTGGGGCAGCAAACATAGCAAAGAGAAGTAAGTATTATTGGATATGAGTGACACTGCCCAGAGCTGTCTCTTCTTGGAAAAGAGAGTGAACTGGGGGTAAATCAGAGTCTTGAATGGAAGTAAATGAAAAGAATGAGGATGAGAGAGAGAGAGAGAGAGAACAAAGAAACTAGGACATTAAAGGAGATCTTGGTATACTCTTCCTTAAATTTTTCAGTAGTCTGTATCACTAAGCCCCTGTGTCTGACTAATCACTGGGAGATTTATGTGTGGTATGTCAGGTTATAGACCATCAGCTAACAGAAAGACCCATAAGTCTACCATGCTAGTAGAAGTCTCCCATTGGAAATATATCTTGCATCTATAGCCAGAATTGAGAAAAAGACCAAAACCTTTGTGGAATTTAAAAATAATTCTACTTTTGGATGGCTAGATGGTTCTTTTGGTTAGAAAAAATTAGGATGTCCCAGAATGGAGGTCTTTCCTTAGATTCCTAGATAAGTTCTAGGTTTTCCTCTAGTCCTACAGGCCATCCCTACTCTTACTTAAATGACTTTTGTGATAAAACCAGAAGCTTTGCCTGGGATCCAATGGAAAAAAGCCCCAAACCGAAAACATTGATTTTGTGCAAAATAGTAGGGCTAGACACTATTGATACAAAAACAAAAACAAGGTTTGTTCCTGACCTTGAGAAGCTCACATTCCCCTGGCATAGGCCAGGAGATATTGAGGGAGTCTATGAAGGTATGTGACTCCCTACCAGAGCTCTGGTTAGGATTTGTGGTAGGAAATCCATTTTGTGGTTGTGTTTTTAGAATATCTTGGCTTCTTTTCCACAGATTTGTTCCAGAAGATGTGTTAGGATGGAAGGAGTCCTTTGACCATTTACTGAGTAGCAAAAGTAAGTATGACTTTGTCTGTATCATGACATATTCTATATGCCATATGGGTGTACATGTGATGTATCTCAGACTCATTGTCCTGGGTGTTGAGGTCCTTAGAATAACGGCAGTGGGGCAGGCCATGGCAAGAAGGAGCTACAGGAGGGGCTTGTCTTTGTTCAGAACATCAAGTAAACATCTCCAGCCTGGAGGAAATTACATATTGTAATGGCCCCATTAACTGTAGTTATTGCCTCATTCTCCTTTTCTTCCATCCCTCAACCTGACCTTTTCTCTCCCTACTTTTCCCTTCTCTATTCCAGGTGGGATAGCTGCATTCCGGGCCTTCCTAAAGACTGAATTCAGTGAGGAGAATTTGGAATTCTGGCTGGCTTGTGAGGAGTTCAAGAAAATCCAGTCAGCTACCAAGTTGGCTTCTAGGGCCCAAAGAATCTTTGAAGAATTCATCTGCAGCGATTCTCCAAAAGAGGTGAGTTAACTGAGATTGTCCAGTGGTCATCCACCATCTTGGTCTTGCCCCATCAGATTGATGCTTCCTGTTTTACATGGGCCTGGAATTGGTCATTTAGTGGGGGTCTATGTTTGAACAACTCAGAGAGGGGAGGTAAGGTGAGAAAAGGTCTCTTCTTTCTCACTCTCCTTCCAAGAATAATAATGTGCTCCCTTCTTTGGATAAAGACAGAAACCTTATGTTTAAAGGTGCTATTGTCAAAGGCCAGGAGACTAGAATGTAATCTTGGCTCTGCTTCTTTGCAGCCTGGCTGAATGATTTAGGCCAGATTCTATAATCCCTATGCTCATTACCTACTACAACTAGAGACCAATAGCAAGACCAGCCTCCCTAAGGCTCAAATCATCCACATACCTAGAAAGAAACCAAACCAATATTATTATAATCTGGATGAGACTGGTGATTTACTTGCTTCTATGCACTATTAAGTCAATAAGGATTTTTTAAAGCCCCTACTGTGTGCTGGGTTCTGTATTAAGCTCTGATGTTACAAAGAATGACAGATGAGACCCTGTTTTCAAGGGAGTTCATAATCTATTGGGGGGAGCAACATGCAGATGATTATGTACAATCAGGATAGATAGGGGATCGATTGGAGATGATCTCAGAGGGAAGGCATTAGATTAAGGAGTACCAGGAAAGCCTTCTTTCAGAAGGTGGGATTTTAGCTGGGGCTTGAAGGACGTCAGGGGAACGCAAGTCTTCCCGACCTGAGGTCCAGCAGGCTATCTACTGCGCCCCCTGGTGGCCTAAACTGCCTTTCTTGTATATGATGCTTTCTGCTTCTCAAATATCCATCCATGATTGTATTCTCAGAAGAAGGCCATATTTCTAAATCTTTGTTTTAGAGATATAGACATAACCACAGAGAGGCTAATAAGAACAGCCGCCTTTGTATAGGTCACTATATGTTCGGGCATGCTATTTCGTTTAATCCTCGCAGCATCTCTGTAAGATAGGGCGCTGTAGGTGTTTGTTGCTGTTCTGTCCTGCCCAGCTCTTTGTGACCCCATTTGAGTTTTTTTTTTTTTGGCGGGGGGAAAGTTACTGGAGTGGTTGCCATTTCCTTCTCCAGCAGTATAGGTACAGGGATGAGAGAGGTGCGATTTGTTTATGGTGGGTCATTCTCAGAGACGGAACTCAGTCCAATTCTTTTGACTCCACACCATAATATGGAGAACAGAATGCTGGACTTGGAGTTAGGAAGACTTAGATTCCCATCCTACCTCTGACTTTGGGCCAGTATTTGGGCAATAACCAAGGTTCCTTCCTCATAGCATTGTTGTGAGGTTCCACTGGGATGATGTATAGAAAATGCTTTGCAGACTATAAAGTGCTTTATCAATTATTATTACTGTTATTTCCACTACTGAGTCATCTGAATTCACAGAGCCAGTTAATGAAAATTGAGATTGGCTCCCCTGGTCTCCCAATGAATGCTGTGCACTTTTATCTGGATCCTAGTCCTTTGTTTGGAACTGCTGGAGGGAATCCTTTCACCCCACCCATCCTGACAACTCTCTCCTCCCTCCCCAGGTGAACATTGACCACGAAACAAGAGAGCTCATCCAGAAGAACCTGCAGCAAGTCACAGCTACCTGTTTTGATGAAGCTCAAGGAAAGACGCGTACTCTGATGGAGAAAGACTCCTACCCTCGATTCCTGAGGTCAACGGCATACAGAGACCTGGCAGAACAGGCCTGTGTTGCTTCTACCTCCCAGCCTGGCCGCTGTGCTGGAGAATGCGCCCACACCTGAGCAGCCTGGCTGCAGCCACACCTCTGGATGGGGCAGCTCTTTGGGGGAGGCAGGAGCTGCAAGGCAGTTGGGAAGGACAGAGAGAGGAACAGCAGCAGGAGCCTTATCTTCTGGACTCCAACTCTCCTGAAATGTTTCAGACTAAACTGCTGACCAAGGGAATTCCCCCCTCCCCTCCCCCCCATAGTGGGAGGGAGCCAAAAGGAACAAAGGAGACATCTGGTCAATAGATCCCACTGGCTCCTTTCATCCTTACCAGGACAAACAAGAGATCCTGAGACGATCAGGTCTTGGGGTAAATGAGTATTAAATGGAAACCTGAAAATGGGAAGACATAATGGGCAGAAGAACAAGATGGGTGTTTGCCTATTAGTTAATTCACTCAAACTCTGTTATATGCTAGGGAAGGGATTGCCTCATTCTGCCCATCCTCACCTACCATCTACAGTCTGAGCTGCCCAAGAGCTCTGCCTGTAGCCCCTGTGTCTATATGCTCCCTACCTACTGCCAAGGGTCAACAGGTGGGCAGATGTGCCTGCAGTTGACCCCAGATGAAGTTTTGAACGTCACTGAAAACACCCCTGAGTCAGTTATTGGGTCCTATGTAGGAAACCATTTTGTTCTTGGGAATGAAATGTCTTAGGCCCTCTTCTGCCCTTTGCCAGGCAAACAGTGAGTTAAGCACTGAAACAAAATGATGTTAGGTCTTCTGATTTCCAGGCAGGGTTTTTCTATCACATCCCTATATAATATGACAGAAGAAGGGAAAAGTGACTGGCTGGCTTTGGGGGTCTGGTTTTCAGCCAAGGGATGGGAGTTACAATCACTGGGGATAGTTTGGACCCATGGAACTTGAACCAGCATTACCTTAGGTCAATGAGTCAAGTCTTTTTTATGGAGTCTAGGAAAAGGCCTGGCTCAAAGGATAGGGATGATGCACAGGGCAGGACAAAGGCATGGGGCAGGACAGGGTCAGGGGTCAGGAGGCAGGGCTTCTAAGAGAATCAACACTCTGGTACTTCTGAACAAAGGCCTTCCTCCTTGAGGATGACACTCAGTTACCCAGACTGGAGAGGAAAGCTATCTAGGATGGCCTCAGCACTTCTGACCCGGAGACAGCCTTGGGAGCTCCTTCAGGCAAAATAATTTTTTAGTGTAAGAGGACATTGATTTAACATATTGTTATTGTTGTTGTTGCTATTGTCACTATTGTTATTTATTATTTGTAATTTTCAAATCCCCTTGTCTGGAGGACCTCTTAAAAACTAGCAGCCAGATTTTCCTCCTCTACACCCAAGTCTACCTCTGAGGCTGCTGGGAGCCCCTCACGGAGGGGCAGGGGCTCCTCCCAGCTTCCACTTGTGTTTATTTATTCTGACATTTGGGGCTGGTTTCCTAGATGTGAATGAAGCCCATGATCCTCCTCTCCGGTCTGACAGCATGTTACATTCTGGTGAAATAAAGCAAAAGCCCCAGATGGTGACCTCTGTCTCCAGTGTCTGTGTGGGGATAAAGAGAAGTGGGAAGGGCAAGGCTTCGGCATGAGGGGAGGGGGCTGGTTGTCCATGGTGCTTTCTGATCAGCATCTGGAATATTCTGGAGGAGCACTCAGATGTGCCCCATGCTTGGATGGCACAAGCAGACGTCGAATGGAAGATAGATGCCTGCTCATTTGATAAGGGGCATGTTTAGGAAGGGAAATGGGTGCTGGAAGACCAGGGGAGATGATTTGCAACTTCCTTTGGCTGTGCTTGCACAGTTGGAACAAAAGAAGAGATTAAATTGGTGATGCAAAAGCCATGGGCAACTGAGATTTCAAATGGGGGCATGACCATAATAGCCAATACTTAGATAGTAACTCTAAAGCTTGCAAAATGCTTATATATATATTTTTTCATTCTGAACTTAACATACACCAAAATACAATGAGTATTTATATATATATATATATATATAGTAGCCAAAAAAGAGGATTGTATATGAAACTTCGAAAATCTCTATTATAAATGGCCTGATCTTTTAAAAATCTATGATAATTTCTTACTTATCTTACAGACTTACTTAAAGACTTATCTTGTCTTATCTCACAACAACCCTGTGAGGTAGATGCTATGATTATCCCCATTTTAAGGATGAGGAAACTGAGTCTCAGAGAAATTAAGGTCATAAAGTCATTCAATGTTACTGGCAGGATTCAAATCCAGATCTCCCTGAGGCCATGTTTCCCACTCTATTCACTCTACTGTTGCCACCTCACTGGTGAAGGAGGCCCCAGTTATCCAATAATTACAATAAATGTTTCAGGCCTGATGAGGAGCCACTGGACACCACTATTTTTATTTCATTTTGCCTATGGGTTTTCTTAACGGCTTTATTTTTAGTGCAGGTTCAGAGTTCTGCGAGATATTTTTCATGAACCAATCAGACAGTTTACTAATAATAAATCAGTGGCAAAATTTGCAAAGTGCTTTATGTATTTAATCCTACTTAAGCCTCATAATAGCCCTATGAGGTATGGGGAGGGGTGTTCTTATCCCAGTTTTACAGCTGGGAAAGCTTCGGCTGAAAAGTTGAGTGATTCGACCGTTGTCCCAAAGCTTGTAAATGTGAAAGGCAAAAGTTAACCCAGGTCTTCCTTCCTGAAAGTCCAGTGCCTTATTTTCTACTCCATGTTACCTCTCAGGGTAGCTAGGTGGTGCAGCGATGGAGTGCTGAACTTGGAGTCAGGGGGACCTGAGTTTAAATCTGACCTCAGTCCCCTATTAGCTGTGTGACCCTGGGCAAATCACTTAACCCTGTTTGCCTCAGTTTCCTCATCTATACAATGAGCTGGAGAAGGAAATGGCAAACCACTCCAGTATCTTTGCCAAGAAAATACCAAATGGGGTCACAAAGAGTCAGACATAACTGAAACATGACGGAGCAAAGTTATAGGTTCATGAACCCAGAAAAATAAGAATTGTTCTGGGTCAAAAAGAAACCTGACAGAAGATCTGGAAAAGAATCAAAATCAGTTCTTTCAATTTATTCTCTCTGTTTTCTCTCCCCTGTTTGCCCTTTCTTTTCTTTATTACCCTTCCTGTCACTTTCTTCTTTCCTCATTTTTTTCTCATCCTCTTTTCTTCTATCTGTGTTGAATTGTGTGGCTTTGAATAGCTCATTCACATTAAAAAAAAAGGCTTGTTATTTTGCTTAGATTAAGCAAAATAACCCAAGTTTATAAGTGAGTAAGTGACCTAGTAAGTTTATACTTACCAGTATAAATTCATGGGTAGGCAAGTGGATATGTCTATAGATAAAGGAGGAGTGATTCTTAGTGAGTACTAAAAGGCATTTGGTGTCAATTTTGCCCAGGACAGGAGATCCAAATAGGTAAATTCACCATGCCAGATGCCTGGTTTAATTCAGGGGGAAATCTCAGTGGGCTTGATCACTGGTATATTCTTATATTCTCTGATGTTTGTGGTATGGACATTAATAGAGGAGTGGTGGCTGTAATAATAGGTCATTTCTATAGTACTAAACTAACAAAAATAACAATATCAAATAAATAACATACAAAATAACAAAAACAAAACAATAACAAAATAACAGTAACAAAAAAATATCACAAACCATAATATGGTATAGTGGAAAGTACATTGATACTGATGTCAAGAAGGCTTGAAGGTAATACAGTGTTCTCTCTTATAGCAGCACAGGTGACCTGTGTTGCAAACCCCAATTCTTCAAAACAGCATCCTGGAGTGCTACCATACAAGACCATTCCTCTCACTCTGCTGCCCTCTTGTGGCCATTTCTTTATGATTCCATCTCTCTTCATAGACATTCAATTTCCCTTTCAGGCCTTTTTACTCTTTTTGTAAAATTTCACCAGAAATTGAATTTCGTCTTTGGAGTTGTGTTTCTTGTGCTTATTTGTTTCACTTTGGTTTTTGTAACCTTTTTTGCCTTCATTAATTTGTTTACTTTTAGTTTATAAAATTTAGTTCCACAATCCCTTGAGTTTCAAATTTTCCGTTTTTATAAATTTTAAAAATACTATTTTGGAGAAAAACAAAGATTTTTAAAAAACAGAAACCTAAGACATGGATATTAGGTAGCATAGAAAAGGTTATACCCAAAGACACATAGATACAAGACAGCAGAGAAAGAATCAAATTCATTTTTCATTTGTTAGCAAAATTCATAATGACATTTAAAAAAATGGAACTGCTAGCTAAAAAGAAGAAATATGTTCAAGTCTTAGTAAATAGTAGTCTCAATATAATTCACTGTCATGAAGTCTTTAAACTGGCCAAATTATTCTGCTTATATTAGGGAGAAAAAGAAAGATTTGAAAGACATCAAAATCACTTTAGAAAAATGAAAAATCTTGGCAAAGATACTGGAGTGGTTTGCCATTTCCTCCTCCAGCTCATTGTATAGATGAGGAAACTGAGGCAAACAGGGTTAAGTGATTTGCCCAGGGTCACACAGCTAGGATTAAAGATATAATAAAATTACCATTTAATGTGTTAAGATAATGGCTTTCATGTCTTTGGTTTCCAGAAAGCTTGATTTAAAAAACAAACAAACAAACCAATAAACCGACTCAAATTAAAAACAACAACAACAACAACAACAACATATAACATTGGTGATTTAAAAGATTTGTTCATTGGCCCAACTTCTAGAAAAAGACTTAATCAGTCTCAGAAAAGCCCTGATGGATGAATTCCCCTTTCATTTATATTGGGGACAATTAGTTTGGGTTTCCAAACAGGAGGTTACCCAATGTCAGAGGATGCACTGGCAAGGTAACAAAGAGGGAAAAAGTAATGCCAGTCAAGGTCAGTGGTGGGCATTGAAGAGCCACTGGAGAAAAGAGTTCATATAAAGAGCTCCCATTTATTTTTTGTTTCTTCTAAATTTATTTTGAACTTGTAAACATCAACAAAATAAGCATGCAAATAAACAATCAAAAAGTTATCATAAATTCAGTTATTTATAATTTGTTTGAAAATGTATATATTAGATTTAATCAAATTTCTTATTTCCTTCTGTCCCCCTTTGAACCCTTTATTTTTTCATATTCAACTACTCCCATCTCTATAGCACTTTAAGGTTTACAAAGTACTTTCCTTATAAGAACCAAGCAAGTAGGGTAGTCTTAGTCACTGAGTCAACAAACATCATTAAGAGCCTACTGTGTTCCAGGCATTGTACTAAACACTGGAAATACAAAGAAAAGCAAAAGACAGTCCTTGCTCTCAAGGAGTCAGTCTAATAGGGGAGACAGCACTCAGACAATTATGTGCCAATCAGACACAGACATATCTTGTTTTACTCTGCTTTGAACTGATTTTTTACAGATTGCAGGTTTGTGGCAACCCTGCTTCAAGAAAGTCTTTTGGTGCCATTTTTCCAAAAGCGTGTGCTCACATCATGTCTCTGTGTCACATTTTGGTAATTCTTACAATATTTAAAACTTTTAAATTGTTTTTATATGTTAGGGTGGCCTCTGATCAATGGATGATCTTTGTTTTTACCATTGGGATTGTTTTGGGGCACCATGAACTGTGTATGTGTAAGACAGTACACTTAATCGACAACTGTTGTGTTTGTTCTGACTGCTCTACCAACCAGCCTTTCCCTATCTCTCTCCCTCTCCTCTGGTGTCCCTATTCTTTGAGACACAATAATGTTGAAATCAGGCCAATCAACAGCCCTACAACGGCCTCTAAGTGATCAAGTGAAAGCAAGAGTCAATCTATGTGGCAAACTTTATTGTTGTCTAATTTTAAAAGATTGCCACAGCCACCCCAATCTTCAGCAACCACAGTCCTGATCAACCAGCAGCCAACAATATCGAGGCAAGACCTTAAAGTATTTTTAAAATCAAGGTATGTACATTGTTGTTGTTTTTTTGTCATAATACTATTTCATATTTAATAGACTACAGTATAGTGTAAACATAACTTTGATATGCACTCTGGGAAACCAAAAAATTCATATGTCTTGCTTTCTTGCAATATTTGCTTTCTTGCAATGGTCTGGGACCCAATCTGCCATATCTCCAACATATGACTGTATATTCAAGATAAGTAGGAGATAATCAACAGAGGAAAGGTGCCAGGATCAGGGAAACTCTGAAAAGTTATTAAAGTGCCTTTCTTGAAGGTTTTTCTCAGAGCCTAGCATAGTGCCTGGCAAAAGGCAGTGGCTTAATAAATGCTTATTGACTGACTGACTAACAGAAAAGAGTTCTTAACAGAACTTTAGTGGAGACTTGAAGGAAGGCAAGGGCAGTTCAGAGGCAGAAGGGAAAAAGGATGGGGTGATAAATAGGAATAGTATGGACTTCAAAGGAGAAGAGTTTGGAAGCAGCAATGGGAATCAAGGTATATTGTGACTCCTCCACCCTAACTAGTGATTTGGGACTAGGAGACAAAGTATAGCAAGTACTGAGAAAGGCAGTGGGGCAGGCTGTTACATCAGTAGGGGACCAGATCTCAGTGAGAAAGGGAGAGGTGTAAGGTGAAATTTGTTCATTATGGAGAAAGCATTCTGAAGGTCACAGTGGAAGGGGTGAGATTTTGGGGGCAGAGTATTAAGGTAGAGAGACATGAAGGAATAGGGAATGAAGGATGAGGTCTGTACATTGCAACTGGGGTTCAGAATCATTGGGATGGGGTATGTATAAAGAGGCTGTATATGTTACCCAATGAGGAGTGAGTCTAGGTAGAGGATTAGTAATTGGAGAAACTTCCATTAAGGGAGGCACAGGACCAGGCAGGTGGTAGAGGTCCTCCCTTGAGGCTCAGCCTGGAAGCAGGTGGCTATGCTTTGTCCTGAGTCCTTAACAGTCTTGTTCCTGAGTAGGCAGGGTATGGGAGCTTGTTCCATAGATCAAATGAACTAATGTATGCTAAGTGCTTTGTAAACCTTTAAGTACTATGTATATGTATAATGCTATTACCAATTGGTTACTTTGACTTTCTATAGAGTTCTTACTTTTGTCTATCTCAATGAAAAAACCTGGGAATCTTACTTTGCCTTATAGGAATGCTATGAGCAAAGGTTCACACCAATCCATAACGCTTTGTCAGCAATCCAGATCTTACTCTTTCAACTACTTCTCCTTCCTCCTCCCCCATTTCATTTGTCTAGCCCTCTGTCCTAGGCTATTTAGTTTCTGTTTTGCATTTCCTCATTCTTTCCTTCAATCTACAACCACAGTTGAATATCCTCATTCTTTGCTAGAGTATTATATTATAGGTTGAGGTCCTAGGCACCCAAGGCCAAGCAGGAAGGGCTCTGGGCGTGATAAATTTAACCAGACTGAGAAAAAATAATGATGAGGTGAATTACTGCTATAAATTAAACTGAGTTCAACATTTATCTGCTATTTTTTAGTTGCCCAGAAATGTAGGGTGTAGGATGGCGTGGTGGGGTATTTGGAGAAAGGGAGAGTGTTAGTTATATACTAGTTCCTAAGGCAGGGCATGTGGTGATAATTTCTAAATCTATCTATTTATTTATCCATAATATCTCATTTGAACTCCAAGCCTAGATTGCATAGGAGCTGCTAGTCATCTCCACCTGGATGTTTTGTCAGCATCTCAAAGGTCTAAAACAAAACTATCTTCTCCCCTTAAAATCCTACCCTCCCTCAAACTTTCCTGTTTCTATTGAGGGCACCACCATGCCTTCCCCAACCCAGGCTCACAATCTAAGTCTTCTTTGATGCTTCCTCACACCCCAACCAAAATCGTCCTCCACAATTTTGCCTTTCCAGACTTGGTTTCTATTACTCCCCCATCCACCATGCTCTATATCCTAATCAAACTGGCTTGCTGGCTGTTGATTCAAATCAGGGTTCCATCTTTTGTTTCTGTACATTTTTGAGAGCTGGGCCTTACCGGGCTCATTTGTCATCACTACTTGGTTTCTATTCCACTAGCATTTTCATCATGCCCCACCCAGGATAAACTTATCACAAAATACACTCACCCGGACACTTATCATCATAGCCTTTGATTCTTTACTTCTGATACCTCATAGATTTTCTCAATTTCTTCTTCCTAAAGGGGAGAACAAAAAATTCCTCCCATCACCTCCCTTTAAAGAAGGCTCAAAAATACCAGCTATCTCTTCATTTGCCCCTCTCTGCTCTACTTGGTTTCAACTGCACCATCATCTTCTTCATGCTTTTGTGACTCTATTTTCTTTTTTTCCCCCACCCTCTTTCAGCCTCTTTTTGTGTATTGTCTTTCCTCTTTAGAATGTAAGTGTCTTGAACCAGGGATTGTTTTTGTTTTTCTTTTTAGGTCCCTAGAATTTACCTTAGTTCCCGGCACATAGCAGGATGCTTAATAAATATGTATCATGTTGTATAGCTTTAGAATCTTTCAAGGACCCCAACTCAGGGGCCACTCCACTCCAAGTCTCTCCTGAATTCCCTTAAAAGTTATGCTCTCTCTCAAGCTGTTCTGTATTATCTTATCTGCATGTTATATTAGCTCAGTAGGGTGTAATCTTCTCAGCAGGATGTAATATTATCTGGCCTCTTCTTATCCCTAGTATTTCTTTATTGACCCATCTCATAGACAAACACCCTGGGGAAAAGCTAATTTGTTTACTCTACCTTTAGAGTCTGGATACTGATTTGGGAAAGTAAAGAGTTAAGTTTGAAATTTAGGTCATGAATAAAGCAAATCTCACCTTTATTCGTTTGCTAACCTCTGAATTCTCTAACCCAGAAGCCCCTTATCTAAATTCCCAATGACCTAAAGTATGGAAGACTGAACCAATGTACTCTGGAAAAGTTTCTGAGTATATCCGAAGTTGAGAGGGAAACCCCCAAACACATGCATTTATTAAGCACTTATCATGTACCAGGCACTGTGCTAAGTGGTGGGAATACAAATAGAAGCAAAAATAAAGACAATTCCTGCCCTCAAAGAGTTTACATTCTAATAGGAGAGGATTATACATTTAAAAAAATGAAAAGGGGGTGGAGGAAAGAAGGCTTTTATTTCAATTTAGCCAACATGAATAATATACTTACAAGGTCAGTCTTGGGGTGTCAGACTCCCTTTCTACTGCTTTCCTTTCTCCCTTTCTTGTCCCCTCAACCAATTATAATGCTTCCCTATTCCCAAGGGTAGCTCTGTAAGCTGGAGCAATAGCTAAAAACTGACTCCTCCTTTAATCACCAGTGCCCTGGAACTTTTGGGAACTGAGAGGGGGAAAAGGAAAAACATTACTGATATATATCAGCTAGCATTATCAAGATGCATTTCCTGTACAAATGGGGACAGTCAGGGTTGTTATTTTGAGGGCTGCCCTGCTCATGTGCTGATGGGAGAATGAAGACAACTGGGTTCCTCCAAAAGTGGTGAAAGCTCAACTTGAGATCTAGACAAAATGAACAGCCACCATCTTTGTCTGCCATCCCTTGGAGACTTCCATGGGAGGTACTATTCTTCAGTAAACCTCACTAGAATAAACTTTTAATGTGGGCTCACTTCTTCCTCTCTGTTGTGGCTGTTGGCTTATAATGATAGACAGCATTTATATTGCTCCTTAAGGTTAGCAAAGCACTTAATCCTTCTTATATCATTTGATCCTCACAACAATCCTAGGGAATAGGTGCTATTATTATCCTCATTTAACAGATGAGGAAACTGAGGCAGGCAGAGGTCAAATGACTTGCCCACACAAGTCACTTGGTCACACAACTACTAAATGTTTGAGGCTGGATTTGAACTTAGTCCTTTTCTGACTCTGGGCCTGGTGCTCTATCTACCACATCCCTAGCTATTCCCACTAACTTCCTAACCTATTCTTTAGAGTAAAAGAAGAAGTTCAGACAATTTAATTAAATTCTACAAGAATTTATTAAGTACTTACCATGAGTCCAGCCAGGGTTTTGCAAGGTCTTGGGAACAGAAATATGGAAATGAAAATAACATGTGTCCTCAAAGGATTCGACTGAGGAAGACAACACATAAACACACATGTAAATATCTGAACAACATGTAAACATATGAGCAGATATATAAAATATAGACCAAGTAAATACAGGGTACTTTAGGGGGAGGAGATTCCTAAGATGGGGGTGGGGTGCTTCAGGTAGGAGATGTCGAATAAATTGAGTCTTAATGTTGACTCTGTCCCAGTCTGGCCCCTCCCTTCTCTCTCTTTAGCCCTAGCAGAATTCCCAGTAGCAGCTTTGAGTTAGTCCAAGATGGTCTCTTCCTGGGGTTTTCATCTACCACTTCCCCCACCTATGGAATGTGTAAGGGGCACTATTTAGAGGGGGGAAGGCAAGGCAATTGGGGTTAAGTGACTTGCCCAAGGTCACACAGCTAATGTATCAAGTGTCTGAGTTCCGATTTGAACTCAGGTCCTCCTGACTTCAGGGCCAGTGCTCCATTCACTGCGACACCTAGCTGCCCCATGGGGGATCTATTTATAGTGTTATTTTGGGGGTCATCATAAATAGTCATGGACTGGACCTGACCTCTGCTGTATCGACCCTGCTTCCCAACATGCAGGTCAATGATGGACATAAGGTAGAAACTTGTGGAATTGAAATGTCATCTTTGTCTCTGTTTCTGCACTTAAGAGTCAGAAAAACCTGGGTTGAAATTCTGCTTTAGGTATTTACTATCTGTGACCCTAGGTAAGTTACTTGACTTTTCTGAGTCTCATCTGGAAAACGGAGCTTTTAATAACGCCTGTATCACAGGGTTGCAGGGAGGATCAAATGTGTCTTTTGCAAACCTTAATGCGATATACAAACATAAGCTATTATTATTTTTAATTACTCAAGGCAATAGGATTTGGGGCGACACCTCCGAGAACCAGGCACATTGGGCAAAGCTGCATGTCCTAAAGCTCACTTACTGTGTTCTATTCAGAGAGAGCCTTAAAGTTCATATTGGTTACTATTGATTGGTCAGGTTTATATAGCACTTTTCCCCCTAAAGAGCTTTCCCGGGGCCTCGAACTCAGATAAAACATTGC
Organism: Gymnobelideus leadbeateri; assembly: GCA_011680675.1. Taxonomy (NCBI): domain Eukaryota; kingdom Metazoa; phylum Chordata; class Mammalia; order Diprotodontia; family Petauridae; genus Gymnobelideus; species Gymnobelideus leadbeateri. The sequence continues at coordinate 137,211 of WOXC01000109.1, forward strand.
TGGGTAAGACTCTGCATTCCACGTCCGGAGACAGTTTTTTTCTCTTCTCTCCCTTTCTCATTTCTACAACCTTCTCTTTGTCCCGCCCCCTGCTCAATGACGTTACACAGAGAAAAGCCCCAGAGCAAAGGTCCATTTATTTACACACTGAAGCGTCCCTTCCTGTAGGAGAGGAGTTAGAACCAAACGCTGCCAGTGAGTTTGGGAGACAGTGCCCGAGAGACGCAGGCAGGAAGACCTGAGCCAGAATTAGGGGATCGGAAGGTAGGTGTGGGCAGGTGATGGAAAACGGGACTAAGAGTCCGAGAAATGGTCTTTTGAAAGATTTTGCTGATGGGACACTTGCTAGACCACAGCCTGTGAATGGTACCGAGGGGCCAAAGGGGGACAAAAACAGGCTGGGGGTGGGCTCTGTTCTTTGTCGATCTGCGGTTAAAACCATTAAGGCTATTCTGTGGACCAGATACTGCGGACCTAGCAAAGGAACTACTTCCTAGAGGGAAATGAAACTGAAAGCAAGAAACGATACTGGCAGACGTCTCCTTTTCCTTCCCTTAATTCTCTTTCTTTCCCTCTTATTTCATTCACATCATGGCCCTTCCCACTCCCAGCTCTAGAATGGGGCGTCTAGAAAGCAGTTGGTTCAGTGAGTTTAATCATGAAAGACAGAGTCAGGACGGGACTGAGGGTCTGTATAGGTGACACAGGTGTCCTAGTTTACATTTGAAGAAACTGTAAAATGTTATCCACTATCTAACTGCAGTAACAGCTACCTGTCTTCTTCCCTAACTGATTTTCCATCTCTCTCCCCTCAGAAGATCTTCCAAACCTTTTCTTTTTACCTTCATCACCTCCCCCCACCCGACTTTTTTTTTTTTTTTGGTATTTAAACAAATACTTTATTAACTTCTGTTTTACATCATTCATTTCCGCCAGATTTTGAGTTACAATCATTTTCCCCCCATTATTCCCCTACCCAACCTCCCAGAATAGCAGTCCCACAAGATATCGCTTCCTCCAATCTGCTCTCTCCCATACCTTCTCCCATACCCCCATCGACTTTTCCATTAGAGGAAGATGAATCTTTGTGTCCCAATGCCTGCACCCTTATCTCCCATTTACAGGCAAAAGAGTATTAATAATAGTATTTATATATATATTTGAAACATTTAATGTTACGACCTTGAATTTCAGATCCATTTCCTTCCTCCCTTGTCACCCATTCCTTCTTGGGAGATACGTAATTCAGTATATGTTGTACATGTCTAGCTATGCAAAACATTATCATAGTAGATATATTGTACAAGGCTGCTTATAATTCCCTCCCACTCATCCCACCCCCCACCTGGTCCATTCCCTACAGGATCCTGTCCCTCTTCTATAGTGGGTACTTCGAACCTCCCCTCCCCCCAAGGATGCCCTCCCATCCATCATCCCTCCTCTCATCCCCCTTCCCCCTATCCTGCTGCAGGTTGAGATATCCCATTTACTATGTATGTCATTTTCTCCTGAACCAAATTCAATGTGAATGTGGTTTTGCCTTTTTAGCCTTCCTTATTCTCCCCCTCCTTTGCACCCACTTCCCCTACATGAGATAGTTTACCCTACCATGTCTCTCCCCATCTCCTCTTGCCACTTTCCTCTCTCACCTCTTAATTTCATCCCTTGAGTACTCTCCCTTCCCAACAAAATCAACCTATGCCCTCTATCCATATATAACTGTAACCATATACACACACATTCACATATGTATTCGTATGACCACACCCCCTTCTTCCATTATTTTCATAGTGGGAAAGATATCATCAGTCACAGATATTGCTTTTTCCATATAGGAATGTAAATAGTTCAACTTTGATAAGTTCCTTTTGATTTCTTTTCCCTGATTACCTTCTCAGGCATCTCTTACTTCTTGCGTCTGGATGTCAAATTTTCTATTCAACTCTGGTTTTTCCTCAAGAATGCTTGAAAGTCCTCTATTCCACTGAATGACCATATTTTCCCCTGAAACAAAATACTCAGTTTTGCTGGGTAGGTGACCCTTGGGTTCAGTCCCAGCTCTTTTGCCCCCTGGAATATCATATTCCATGCCCTTCAATCCCTCAGTGTAGAAGCTGCCAGGTCCTGGGCTATTCTAATTGTGTTTCCACAATATTGAAATTGTTTCTTCCTGGCTGCTTGGAGTATTTTCTCCTTGATCTGGAGATTCTGGAACCTGGCTATAATATTTCTGGGAGTTTTCTTTTTGGGATCTTTTTCAGGAGGTGATCAGTGGATTCTTTCAACCTCTATTTTGCCCTCTGGATCTAAAACATCAGGGCAGTTTTCCTTGAGAATTCTTGAAGGGTGATTTCTAGGTTCTTTCTTTGATCATGGCTTTCAGGTAGTCCAATAATTTTTAAATTGTCTCTCCTGGATCTATTTTCCAGGTCAGTGGTTTTTCCCATGAGATATTTCACATTGCCTTCTAATCTTTCATTTGTTTGGATCTGCTTAGCAGCATCTTGATTTCTCATAAAGTCACTAGCTTCCATTTTCTCCAGTCTAACTCTGAAGGAATGAATCTCCTCAGTGAACTTTTGAGATTCTTTTTCCATCTGGCAAATTCGACTTTTTAAGGCATTCTTCTCCTCATTGCTCTTTTGGGCCTCCTTTGCCATTTGAGTTAGTCTATTTTTTTAGGTGTTGTTTTCCTCAGTCAGGCTGTTGACCCTCATTTCATACTTTTCCTGCATCCTTCTCATTTCTCTTTCCAATTTTTCCTTCACTTCTCTGATTTGATTTTTAAAGTCCTTCTTAAGGTCCTCTATGGCCTGCAACCCGCTCATGTTTTCCCCTGGGGCTTTTGGAGCAGGACTTCTGACCTCACAGTCCTTTTCCTGCTCTATGCCCCCAAAATAGGAGTCTAGGGTTGCATTTTCTGTTTCCTTTGCCTTGGCATGTTGCCACTTAATTGCTTGACTTTTGGGCTTGTTGCCACACTATGGCTTTAAAGCCAGCTAGAGGAATTTTCGTCCCGAACGTGTGGGGGGCAACTTCCGTTTCTGGCAAGCTATAAACCCACCCACAACTTCCACCCTAGATCACAATCCAGATCCAGGGAGGTTAAAGCAAGAGCGATTACCCCCCAAGACTGATGGCTGGATCTCCCCACGATTTGTAGGCTGGGAGCCGGAAATGCCTCTGAAAACTACACAGTGGCGTGTCTCCTCAGCAGCTTCTAGCCCCCAGGGGAAGGAGCTGACGCATTCCCCAAATACAGGTCCCAAAGTCCATAGGACACTAACCTCTACTTTGTCCTAGGCAAGTCTATGTTGATAATTCTGGCGTCTCCACAGTTCCTGGTGTTCTGGGGTTCCTCCAGCCGGCTGCTGGCCCTGCCGCCCTGGGGCTAAAACCTCGGCTCACGTGGACCTGGGCTTGGCTCGGCTCCTGCGCTCTGCGCTGCCGGCTCCCAGACCACTGCGCTGGTCCTTCCTGCAGGGTGCTGGGCTGTCCTCAGCGGGAGGTTAGCTTCTCTGTGTCGTTCTGTGGGTGCTGGGGCTCCAGAAGTTTTTCAGAGTCCTTTTTTACGTAGTTTGTGGAGAATCTGGGGGCAGAGAGGCTTGGACTCGCTGTTTCTACTCCGCCATCTTGGCTCCGCCCCCGCCCCCACCCGACTTTTAACTGAGGATCCCACCTCCTACTTTACTGAGAAAATTCAGGCCATTTAGCAGGAAATCCTTTTTTTCTCGTTATCTTAAAACCCTTTGGTATCATCTCTGCTCTCCTCCTTTCCCCTAGTTTCTGACAATGGGACGACCATACTTAGTTAGACTTAACTCGCTTAACTATCCTTCAGTTCCCCTCTCAGCCAATTTTACCATCTATATTTACTGCTTCTACTTCTTCCTCTTTCACTCACTCCTATCTCGAGACTGAAACTGCTCTCTCCAAAGTTATTAGTGACAACCATGCCTGGCATTTATGATTATGGCTAGCATTTTTACAGTGCTTTAAGGTTAAAAACCTCTTTTTTAAACATCTGTTTCTCTCTCCCTCTGTGTGTGTTTTCATTTAACCAGTACAGCAACCCCAGGAAGTAGGTACCACTAGAACCCCCATTTTATAGTTGAGGAAACTGAGGCAAACAGAGGTTAGGTGATTTGAGAATCACATGGTCAGATGTGTTTAAATAAAATTACTTTTGCAGCAATCAGGAAGATGGACTGAAATGGGGAGTCTTTTGAGTCAGGGAGACCACATAGGAAACCATTATAATAATCTAGGCAAGAAATGGTGAGAGCCTTAAACTATAGTGGTGGCTATGTGAGTGGAGAGGAGGGCTTGGATGCAGGAGACTGGACCCATTGAGTGATGGAGAATGCTGAGTTGAGGATAATGCCAAAGTTATGGACCCAAGAAACTAGAAATGTAGGAGTGATGCTTGGAAGAGGGGGAGATGATAGGATCTTTTTTTTTTCGGACATGTTAAATTTATATCCCTAGGATATCCAGTTTGGAATGTCTCATAGACTATTGGTGATGTGGGATGGAAGCATCGGAAAGAGACTGGGGCTGTACACAGATTTGTTAGGTATTGTTGTAGAGATGACAATGAAATGAATGGGAGTGGATGAGGTCATTGAAAGAGAGAGAGAGAGAGAGAGAGAGAGAGAGAGAGAGAGAGAGAGAGAGAGAGCATAGTAGGGGATTTAAGGGAGAGCCTTAAGTAATAGCCACTTATAGGGAGTGTGATCTGGATGATGAACTAGCAATAGGGACTGAGAAGAAAGCAGTTGGACAGGTAGGAGGAGAAAGGGTGGTGTCCAGAAAGCCCAGAGAGAAGATGGTAGTTCCTAGTATCAGAAGTAGCAGATAGGTCTAGAAGGATGCATATTGAAAAGGGATGAACAGATTTAGCAGTTAAGACATGAAGCAGCTAGGTAGCACAGGAGATAGGGTACTGGATTTGTAGTCAAGGAAAACCTGAATTCAAATCCTGCATCAGACACTTGCTAGTTGTGTGACCTTGGGCAAGTCATTTAAGTTTTTTGGCTTCAGCTTCCTCATCTGTAAAATATTGTGGGATACTAATGGCACCTACTTCCAGACCTGATGTATAGATTCAATGAGAAAGCATATGTAAAAAAAAGAAAAAGAAAAGCAGATATTTTTAAAAAGGATTTTTTTTTTTTGGCATGGCAATTGGGGTTAAGTGACTTTCCCAGGGTCATACAACTAGCGTCAAATATATGAGGCTGGAGCTCTATCCACTGAACCACCTAGCTGCCCCTTAAAAAGGCTTTTAAAACATTAAAACACTGTATGAATACTAGCAATTATTAGTAATGCCAGGCATGGTTATCAATGATAACTTTGGAGAGAGCAATTTCAGTTGAGTGGTGAGGTTAGAAGTCAGATTGCAAAGAGTTAAGGAGTGAGTGAGAAAAGGAAATAGGGCAGTGAGCAAAGATGGGAGGCTTTTTAAAAAAATTAAATAATATTTTATTTTTTCCCAATTACATGTAAAAACAATTTTAAACTTTCATTTAAAAATATTTGAGTTCCAAATTCTCTCCCTCCCTCCTTTCTCCTATCCTTAAGATGATAAGCAATTTAGTGTAGGTTATACATGTGTAATCATGCAAAACATTTCCATAATAGTCATGTTGTGAAAGATAAAACAGAAACCCTCCCCCCCCATCATAAAAAAATAAAGTAAAAAAATATGCTTCAATCTGCATTTAGATTCCAACAGTTCTAACTCTGGAGGTGGATAGCACTTTTCATCATGAGTCCTTTGGAATTGTCTTAGATCATTGTATTACTGAGAATAGCTAAGTCTTTCATAGTTGATCATCATACTATGTTGCTGTAACTGGGTACAGACCTTCTGGTTCTGCTCACTTAACATCAGTCTTTCTAGATTTTTCTGAAGTCATCTTGCTCTCCATTTCTTATAGCATGGTAGTATTTCATTATGATCAGATGCTACACCTTGTTCAGCTATTCCCTAATTGATAAGGCATCCCCTCAATTTCCAATTCTTTGCCACCATGAAAAAATAGCTGCAATAAATATTCTTGTACAAATGGGTCCTTTCCCCCTTTTGAAAAATCTCTTTGGGATACAGACCTAATAGTGGCGTTACTGGATCACACTTTTATAGCCCTTTGGGCATAGTTCCAAAATACTCTCCAGAATAGTTGGATCAGTTCACAACTCCACCAATAGTCTGAATCCCAATTTTCCCACATCCCCTCCAACATTTATCATTTTCTTTTTTGGTTATCTTAGCTTATCTAATAGGTATGAGGTGGTATGTCCACATTGTTTTAATCTGTATTTCTCTAATCAATAGTGATTCAGAGAATTTTTTCATATGATTATAGATAATTTTGATTTCTCTATTTGAAAGCTACCTGTTCATATCCTTTGACCATTTATCAATTGAGAAATGACCTGTTGTCTTATAAATAGGACTTAGTTCTCCATATGTTTGAGAAATGAGGCCTTTATCAGAGACACTTGCTATAAAAGTTTTCCCCCTATTTTTAAAGTTTCTAATCTTGGCTGCATTGGTTTTGTTTGTGAAAAATCTTTTAAATTTAATATAATCAAAATGATTAATTTTGTATCTTGTAATTCTCTCTCTTTTGTTTAGTCATAGATTCTTCCTTTCTTTCATTCCCCAACTGGTAAATGGTCAAAGGATATGTAAGGCAGTTTTCAGATGAAGAAATTAAAGCTATCTATAGTCATATGAAAAAGTTCTCTAAATCATTATTGATTAGAGAAATGCAAATTAAAACAACTCTGAGGTACCACTTCACACCTATCTGATTAGCTAGTGTAACAGGAAAGGAAAATGATAAATGTTGGAGATGTGGGAAAATTGGAACACTAATGCATTGTTGGTGGAGTTGTGAACTAATCTAAACTATACGGGAGAGCAATTTGGAACTATGCCCAAAGTACTATAAAACTGTGCATACCCTTTGATCCAGCAATACCACTACTAGGTATGTATCTCAAAGAGATCATAAAAAATGGAAAAGAACCCACATGTACAAAAATATTTATAGCAGCTCTTTTTTTTTTTTGCCTTTTTGGAGGGCAATTGGGGTTAAGTAACTTGCCCAAGGTCACATGGCTAGATTTTTTTATTTGTGTGTACATTAAGTGTCTGAGGCCGGATCTGAACTCAGGTCCTTCTGACTCCAGGGCCAACACTCCACTCACTGCGCCACCTAGCCACCCCTATAGCAGCTCTTTTTATTATGGCAAAGAATTGTAAATTGAGGGGATACTCATAAATTGGGGGAATGACTGAACAAGTTGTAGTATATAAATGTAATGTAATGCTATTGTGCTATAAGAAATGAGGAGCAGGTGGATTTAAAAAAAATTTTTGGAAAGACTTAACATGAATTGATGCTGAGTGAGGAGAGCAGAGCCAGGAAGACATTGTACACAGTAACAACATTGTTCGACGATCAACTTTGATATACTTATCTCTTCTTAGCAATATAATGGTCTTAAGACAATTCCAAAAGAATCATGATGGAAAATGCTATCCACATCCAGAGGAAGAACTCTAAAGTCTGAATGCAGATCAAAGCAGACTATTTTCTTTTTTTCTTTTGTAGTTTCCCCCTTATATTCTGATTCTTCTTTCACAACATGACTAATGTCAAAATATGTTTAATATGATTGTATATGTATAGCCTATATTAAATTTCTTGCCATATTGGGGAAGTGGGAAAGAAGAGGGGGAGGAGAAAATTTGGAATTCAAAATTTTACAAAAGTGAACGTTGAAAACTATCTTTACATAAAATTAAAAAAAAACATAATAGTATTAAGTAGAAAAAAATAAATTCTTCTCCATAGATCTGAGAGATAAGCAATTTTGTATTTATCTCCTTGTTTGTTTATGGTATCACCCTTTATATTTAAATCTTGTACTCTTTTTGACCTTATCTTGGCATTTGGTGTAAGATGTTGGTCTATACCTAGTTTTGACCATATTGTTTTCCAATTTCCCCAGCTGTTTGTGATAGACAGGAATTTTGACTGAGAAAAGGAGAACTGATAAAGGATGATAGCTTGAGAGGATGGTAAAGTCTAGTGAAGTTAGTTAGGTCTATTAGGTATGGTCCCCTCTTTGTCAGAGATTGGGAGAAAGAAGGAGAGAAGAAATGATGTCAAAAGGCTTACACAAGAAGAGAAGGGAAGAAGGAATTCATGCCAAATGACCTCAATTTTCTCAGTAAAGTATGGGGTGGGATTCTCAGCTATAAGTGGAGGGAAGTATAGGCAGAGAGAAGAAGTTTGGAAGAACTTTTAGGGGGAGAGAAATAGAGAATTCGGGAAGAGTACAACTATTGTGTTACTGCTGTGAGAACCTAGTTGAAAGTGGGTAACACTTTAGTTTCTTCAACTGTAAAATGGGGATAATAATGGCCCCAGCTTCACAGGGTTCTTGTAAGGATCAAATGAGATAATATTTGCTTAGTTCGGGGGTAGGGGGGTAGGGGCAGTAGATGTAGCTAGGTGGCACAGTGAATAGAGCACCGGTTCTGGAGTTAGTCAGGAGGACCTGAGTTCAAATCCAGCCTCAGACACTTGACACATTTACTAGCTATGTGACCTTGGGCAAGTCACTTAACCCCAATTGCCTTGCCTCCCCCCCCATAAAAACAAAAAAAAACAAACAAAAAAAACCCCGAACCAATAAAAATATTTGCACAGCGCCTGGCACACAGTAGCTGTTATAAAAGTGTTACTATTATTAACTTAATGTATGATTATGTCATTTTCTCTAGTTCTGATCAGCAGCACTTGAGTAGGAGTAGGAGAGTGGGACAAAGGGCATAATCTTGGGCTGTGATTTGGCAAGGGATAGGATGGTTGTAGGAGGAGGGGATGGAGAAGACAGTGTGAAACTGAAGTGGTTAACTTCAGGGTCAAGATGAGAGAGGGAAGGAAGTGAAGTTGGTGCAAGAGAAATGACCTGATGAAGTCCTGGGTGACAGAAGGATGAGAGACCTTAATGAAGTGAAAGATGGGTTTGGAGAGGTCGAGGCATGGGGCAGGATGAAATAATAGGAAATTGTGGTCAGACAGAAGAATTTCAGAATTTTAAATTAGGTGAGTGGACCATTTCTGAGTAACCGTGAGATCTAGTGTGTCACTATCCCTAGGTGTGGCTAAGGTGGCAAGACAGAGTAGATTGTGACATTTAAGGAGATTGAGGAATTGCCAGATTATCAAAAATTGACTATAGGTCTTTTGTATGTGTGAAGGTATGTTATAAATAAAGCAAAGCTATCTCATTTTTAAATTCTCTATACCTCAATGACTCGGTTGGGGACTTGCCTATCAAGACATTCCCTAGGTGAAGATTAGAGAATTTGAGACAGCACCAATATAGAGGCTGTGGTCCTCTAGGACCAGGGCAGCTAAGTGCAGAACTTCTGGAGGAAGGTTGGAATGATTGGGTGATAGTATACAGTGGGTACTATTATGTGGACTGGGTAGTAAAATTTGTTTTTAATGTGACTTATCTGGTTAACTGACAAAATTATTCTTTATTAGATGGAGAAATAAAAGATGCAGAGAATGTTTTCATTAGCAAGACAATCCTCATCTTCCCCAGCTGAAGACTCTCAGAGTTTTGCTGCTTAATCAGGTCCAAAGGAGGCATACTTCCTTTTTTATCTAAAGAAGAGAGGAACACATGACATAGCATTTTCATACGACATTGACTTACATGGAGGCCAATAACAGCAACTCCCAGCAGAGACCCACATTTTCCTCTTCCCCCTATCCTCCTCTGATTCATGCTGTTAAGGAAGGTAACATTAAGTTGGTCCAAGAGCTGTTAGAAAGAGGAGCTGATGTCAATGTCCAAGTGGAGGGTGGCTGGACTCCACTGCATAATGCTGTGAAAGAAGGTAATAAGAACATTGTCCAGCTTTTACTAGATAAAGGTGCTGATCCTCATGTGAAGAAGGAGAATGGTGCCACTCCCTTCATTGTAGCTGGGATTGTGGGAAATGTGGAGCTCCTGGAACTTTTTCTTTCTAAGGGAGCAGACATCAATGAATGTGATAACCATGGGTTCACAGCATTTATGGAAGCTGCCTTTTACGGTCAAGTGAATGCTTTAGAATTCCTGTATGAAAAAGGGGCACAAGTGAATTTGGGACGACAAACTAGTGAGGAACAAAAGAAACTGCTCAAAGGGGGGAAGACAGCCCTCATGGATGCAGCCGAACAAGGTCGTGTCGATGCGTTGGAAATCCTTCTTGAAAAGATGAAGGCAGACGTGAATGCCCGTGACAACATGGGCAGAAATGCCTTGATCCATAGTTTTCTGTACCCTAAGAACAAGAAAGTGAAGGAGGTCATAAACTTACTGCTACAGTATAGAATTGATGTCAATGTGAGGGGAGAAAAAGGGAAAACACCTTTAATTTTGGCAGTAGAGAAGGAGGATGTTGAATTAGTACAGATAATGTTGGAACACAATGGAATCGATATCAATGATACGGACAATGACGGCCACACGGCTCTTCTAGTTGCAGTTGAGAAAGATCAAATTAAAATTGCCCAGTTGCTGTGTGAAAAAGGAGCCAAAGTAGACTGTGGAGAGCTCATTAGGATCGCTCAGAGGAACTACAACCAGGATATGGTCAAGCTTCTTCGAGAGTATGGGGCCAATGAGAATTTCTTTTCCCCTCCTACAGTCTATGAGCCAAACAGTCAACGATGGCAGGGTTGCCTGAGGGATCTCCATAGTATATACCGTCCCATGATTGGCAAACTTAAGATTTTCATTCAAGAAAAGTACAAAATTGCAGAAACTTCTGAAGGTGGTGTCTATGTGGGATTCTATGATGGGAAAGAGGCAGCTGTGAAACGATTCCAAGAAGGCAGTCAACGGGCTCAGCAAGAAATTAACTGCATCCACCATTGCCAGAGAAATAGCAACTTGGTGACATTTTATGGGAGAGAGAGCCAAAACGGCTGTGTGTATTTGTGCTTTGCTCTTTGTGAGAAGACTCTGGAGGAACATCTGACTGATCAAGGAGAAGCAGCCTTGGAGAAAGAAGCCTTCCAAAACATTTTCACATCCTTATTTATGGCAGTGCAAGAAATCCACAGAAGCAACTATACCCACCAGGACCTGCACCCAGGGAATATCTTGATAGGTAAGTCCCCAACCCAGTGTTTGAGGTTTAGGGAGCTAAAAAAAGGAGATCATTTAGCTTCCTTTATAATATGCCATTACATATATCAAAGGCCTACCGTCAATTTTTTTGTGACTGACATGAAAATTATCCACTTTAAAGGTTATCTATGGAAAATTCTTTATTCCAGGTTAATTTTCCTCAACTACACTGGGCTCCTTTCTCCCAGATGTACCGGTTGACTTCCAAGGAAACATATACTAAACCTATAGTGTTCGAGAAGTGGATTTAATTACATGACCACGTTCCTCCCCCAAAATTCCCCAGCAGAGCAGGTCTTCTAAACCTGGGGATCTTGGTAGATGGCACTCAAAAATAGAGATTTCTCCTTGAAAACAGAGCTGCTTAGGTATTGTGCAGATGCAGTTTAAATACCCATTGTTTACTCTGGGGAAAATTCTAGGTTAAATTGAATATAGCTATTTTTCAGATAACTTCTTTGTATGAGGGATTCAAATAAAACAAAAGCAAACATGCATACATGTACATAAAATATGCATACAAATGCAATAGAAGGGAACTATATTAGATCAAAGTCCTCTTGAACTATCCTGAAGTTCAGATGACATGGTCTGGTACCTCTTAGCCGCATGACTCAGAACCTACCAGCCACAGAAAGCCCTAACTCCTACAGTATGCCATTTCAAAAGGGTGAAAAAAAGAGAGAAAACTCCGTCTTTGCTTTTAGGTTCATACTCACTTTATTGCCATCATCAAAGAGAGCTTTCCAATACTTTTTAGATAAGATTTTCCTAAAGTAGACTACTTCCCCAAAGAACCCACCAGGGGGCAAGGAGATAAAGAGAAATTGATGCTTTTGGTTGAACGCCCAAGATTGAACCTAGTCTATGCCAACCCAGTGCTTGGAGAGGGATTGGGTAATGGGTATACACAGAAACTCGAGTCTTTCTGTCACTCTTATTAGTCACATGGTTCATTGGGATGTTTCATTTTTCATAATGTCTTCATATTTCTAGATGTGGAGTTACTTCTTTATTTTATGGAATAGACCCCTTTGGCAATCTGATGAAACCTATGGACTCCATCTCAGAATCATGTTTTTTTTAAACCCATAATTGAAGAAAATGTTAAATTTCAGTTAGAGTTTAGTGAAAATAAAGACACAATTCTGCTAGACTCTGTGAAATTTTCAGTAGACCCCAAGTTAAAACTCCCATTCTAATGCCTAGAACAATGTCTTGCATTAATAAATGCTTTCTGGATTGGTTTGGTTGCATACCCATGGGTAGGGTATATTTCTTAGCCTTAGTTTGCTCATCTGCAAAATAGAGAAAATGCCCACAGTCACCAACTTACTCCCTAAACCTTAAAGTGCTAGATATATAATGTGAATAATGATGCTGCTTTTGCTGATGTCACTACAGGAAAAACTGAGGAAGAGAACAGGATGGGGGAAGGATCTTGTCCTAGAAAGGACACCAATTTTGATGGGCATCCCTCTCCACTTCAATTTCTAAAGCATGACCTTTGGTCCCACATACATGGGAAATCTTTCCTAAGTAAATGTATATTAGATTAGATTGGATTTGCCCAAACTCCAAAATACCTCTATTTTTGCTTAATGATTTTTGGAATGTCTAAAACTTTTCAAAGTCTTAAGACTTTGGTCTTTGTTCCCTAAATAATGTTTTCACATAATTATGCTGGCTCTTACTGATCACTGCTTCCCCTTCTAAATGCTTATGAATAATCTTTTTTTTTTTTTTTGCTTTTTTGGAGGGCAATTGGGGTTAAGTAACTTGCCCAAGGTCACACGGCTAGGTTTTTTGTTTGTGTGTGTTAAGTGTCTGAGGCTGGATCCGAACTCAGGTTCTGCTGACTCCAGAGCCCACACTCTACTCACTGCACCACCTAGCTACCCCTATGAATAATCTCTTTAATAATATATCCTAGACTTTTGCCAGGAATAGAAAGTAAGCTCCCTAGCCTATATTTTGAAGACTCCATGTTCTTTCCTCTTTTGCAAACAGGAACAAGATTAAAGAACCTCACCCTCACTCTGTGACCTTTCAAAGATCATCGACATTGGGTTCAGCAGTTATATTCTCCATCTCTTCCAGAACCCTGGGATGTAATTCATCTGAACCAGATGAATTTAGCTTTTCAGGAGCATCTAGTGTTTTGTCAATGTGTATTATTGGTTATATAGGGGAGCATATGAATTCCTTACTGCAAATCTCTCCCCACTACTAGAAAGACAAGTACCTGTTCTGTTATGGATGGGCTAGGCGGTTATATATGTGAAGGTGCTTTGAAAAGGATGAAACACTTGATAAATGTGAGGTGTTATTAGTATGCTCTTCAGAAAAGAAAGATGGCATATTAGGAGGCATACTCATGGTTTTGTTAAGTCAATTCATGGGGGAGATGAGGAGTTTTCATTCAATTTAACAGTTTTTTGCCTTTTTCTCTGTCAGATTCTAAAGGTGCAGTTTGTTTGGCAGATTTTGATAAAAGTGAAAAGTTGGATGAAGGTCAGCAGAAAATTAAGGATGATCTAAAGGTATATCCCCTTTATGCTGAATCATATTTACTTTTCTTATCTAAATACTCTCTCCCTCTTTCCGCTTTTGACCTCCTCCCCAACACTGGCCCCACATTTTCTTTCAATATATTAGTTTCCTATCAAGTGATGGAGAATCATCTCATTCTAATCATGTTAGGAAGGATGCCAATCAACTGGAAAGTAGATAGAAGGGGGCAACCACAATGGTGAAAGGCCTTGAAGTCACATCAATCAACCAATCAATATTTATTAAATACCTACACCAATCAATCAATCAATCAATGTTTATTAAGTGCCTACAGTTCCAGGCACTGTGTTAAGTGCTGGAATATAAAAAGAGGCAAAGAATAGTCACTGAGCTCAAGGAGCTTATAATCTGCTGGAGGAAACAACACTCAAACAAATCTACATAAAGCAAACTACATACAGAATAAATAGGCAATAATTAACAGAGAAAAGGCACTAGAATTAAGAGGGGTTGGGGAAGACTTTCTGTAGAAGGTGGGATTTTAATTGGGACTTAAAGGAAGCTGTAAAAAATTGAAGTCATAGTTCCCGAAGACCCAGAAAATGCAGTTTTTGATGATATAATCTTTGGTACTATCAAAAGGTTCTACATCTATAATTTATGTATTAATTTTATTAATACATTTTTATTTATTAATAGAAATTATATTAAAGAAAAGGTATTCTTACCTGCTCTTCTAGTCTGCCCTAAACAAGTGCTTACTAAATGCTTTTTAAAAATCCATTCCTCCATGGATCCCTCCATCTCTCCATCTAGCTATCCATCTACTGATTCATAGTTTCTTTGGACTGTTAGCTGATTAAATAATGTCCCCAGTGTTCAGTTCTAGGTGTTGTGGACTACTTGCCTGGTATTTTCTAGTAGGAATTCTTTTCATGGATGGGTTAAATCAGATGGCCACTGATGTCTTTTTTAACTCTAAAATTCTGCAACTTTGATTTTATACATTCTTCCCTCAGTCTAAATGAAAAGAAGGGAACAAAAATAAAATTGCATTATTAGCTGTTGTTGAGTTGTTTCAGTCATGTCTGACTCTTTGTGATGCCATTTGGGGGTCTTCTTGGCAAAGATAGTGGAGTAGTGTGCCATTTCCTTCTCTGGTTCATTTTACAGATGAGGAAACTGAGGCAAACAGGGTTAAGTGACTTGACCAGGATCACACAGATAGCTAAGTGTCTGAGGTCAGATTTGAACTCAGGAAGATTCGTCTTCCTGATTCCAGGTCAGGTACTCTATCTACTTTGCTACCTAGCTGTCCCAAGTTTACTAAACAAACAAACAAACAAACAAAAAAACACCACAATTGTGAAGAAGCAAAGACAATTCAATGATGCTTATGTATTTGTATATTGTGAATTAAGAAATTGATTTTTGTCTCTAATACTGCTGACTTGAACTTCAGCTGATCTTTCTTAGGAGCCCACTGTGATTATCAATATTGTGAGAATCAATATATTGTGAAATCATTCTATTAATAAATCAATCCACATTCTATGTGCTTTCACATCAGGAATTTTTCTTCATAAAAGGACCACTTTAAATAGTGGAGCCATTTTCCTGAGTTTCGTGCTGTTGCTTGTCCTTAATTTTCAAAGAGGACTATGGCATCAAAGAGGACCAATGACATCAATGTCTTAACTCATTCATGAATTGGATTTTAAGTGAGGCAGAGTTGCAAGCCAAGAAAGCTGTAAAGAAAAGAAAAATGTAAAGAACAATGATAACTAGGGGTTTTTTTTTGAAAAAATCAAAACTATTTATGCAGTTGTGTTCCTGACAGCATAATGTAGTGCAAAGATCCTAGAATTTGGAATCATAAGACCTGTATTTCAATCCTTCTTCTGATAATTAATACTTATATGTGACCTTGGTATTAATGAAATAGTATTTGAAAAGTGTTTATCATAGTGCCTATGCTACATTCTTTTTTTTTTTTTTTTGGAGGGCAATTGGGGTTAAGTAACTTGCCCAAGGTCACACGGCTAGGATTTTTTTTTTTTGGTTTGTGTGTGTGAAGTGTCTGAGGCCGGATCCGAACTCAGGTCCTTCTGACTCCAGGGCCGGCACTCTACTCACTGCGCCACCTAGCCGCCCCCCTATGCTACATTCTTAATAAATGCACACCCCCCTGTAATGTTAATGGGAATTGAAGATCTTCCCTGCCCATTAATAGGCCTCACATGGAGCCCAACAAGAGCAGCTTGATTAGGGAGGCTTGTTTTCCAGGAAGGCCCACAGTTTTGTTACTTTGTAATTAGGGAGGGGATCAGGAGGGTTGTGGTGAAGAACCTGACCCTGAAGAGGTGTGTATGTACTCTGAAGTTAGCATTTTGCTTTGGGGCTTACTTATGGGAAGAGTGTTTGAGTGATGTAGCCAGATGAGACTCTGGGTAGCTTTTTAGGAACCCCCTGGCTTTGAAAATCCAGATATTTGTGCTTCTTTCTCTGGTAATTGTATGTATAGCTTTGGTCAGATAGCTAGAAGTCCTGTCTGTTGACCTGTGTTATTTTCTCTGTCTGTATTTTTTTTTACTTGTAATTTGTATTTTCTTGGAAGTTCAGGGTGCTGACCTTTTCCCCTGAACTAAGTGAATTATACATATATGTGTGTGTATACATATTATATATATACATACATATATATATATATATATATATATAATATGTGTATATGCAATTAAAGTAAGATTTTTGACCTCTTCTAAGTTGATTTCCTTTAGAAAAGTAGATCAAAGAACTTGTGCTAGCAGCCATCCTGGGCATGCTAGGGTACTTACTGTTACACTCCCTCCTTAGACAAATCACTGGGCCTCAGTTTCCTCATCTATAATAAGAAGAGGTGACTGGATGATTCTAAGACCATAGTTACATTAACACCTCAGAGGTACCTCAGAAATTATCTTGTCCAATCTCTAGGAAGCTGTAGCTACAGGAAGCAAGGCACAGAGATGGTCAGAAAGACTTCCCGTGAAAGGAAATATTGGTCCAAGGCAATCTGTCCTAATTTTGTTTAGCTTTAAATATTATAGAATTCTTCCTTAAATCAATCAGTCAGTCAGTCAATCAATCAACAAGCATTTATTAAGGGTTTCTCCTATGTACTAGATATGGTGCTAGGTGTTGGGGATACAAAAACAAAATTAAATAGCCCCTGCCCTTAAAGAGCTAATATTCTGTCAGGAGAGGCATGAAGAAATAGAAGTATATGATGTAGAAATATATATGGCCATATAAAATAAATATGTGGTCATTTTGGGGGAAAGGGCAGAGTGGGGAAGGTGGTCTCATATAGAAGGCAGTGTCTACACTGAGTTTTGAAGGCAGATATGGATTGTAAAAGGGAGATGGGTGAGATAAGAGTACCTTCTATGCTTGGAGGACATCCTATGCAAAGGTATGTAGTATCACATGTGAGAAACAGTAAAGTCCATCTAACTGGACCAAAGATGGGGAGTGATGCATAAACATGTAAAGGTGGACTGGTGCCAGATTGTAAAGGGCTTAAGGTACACACAGAAGAGTTTGTATTTGATCTAGAAGTCATAGGGAACTATTAATTTTAATGAACAGAGGAGTGTCATGGATAGACCTATGTTTATTAAATATTTACTGTGTTGGTCATAGTAATGAGTGCTGGTAATGCAAATATAAGCAAAAAGACAACCTTTGCCCTCAAGGAGCTTACTTCTAATGGGGAAGAGAATACATAAAAGGGAGTAGATAAGGAGAGAGGGTGGCATTCACAAAGAAAGAAATCTAGAGTCGAGTGAAACCTGGAGAGGAAATAGCACATTTTTGCTTAGACATTTTCACTGGCTTGAATTTCATTTTTGACTCTTTTGACTTCATTTTGACTCAGTTATCCTTTCTACCATATCATGGTGGTGGTGGTGGACTGGATGAGAGGGATGGGGATGTTAGGGGTGGGCCCCTCTTGCAGTCTGGAAAATCCATGTAAATTTTTTTGGCCCTCCCTTTGTACCAGAGAAGAAATCAGAATTTTTTCTTTTTCTTTCATGGTCTGTTTACAGTACCTCATTGTAAAATTTGGGTTAAGCATTTGGTCATAGGCTCTGTATCATCTGCTAACTTTCATGTGTCCTCTGTGGTTTCCATAAAAATCTCAAATTCCCATTTTATTTTTCATGCTAACCTGAGATATATCAAAGCCGCAATGAGTTTTGTCACGATGTGGAAGGGATAACTATGAGTCCTACTCATCCTTCAAGACCCAACTCAAGTTCTATCTTCTCCAATAAGCCTTCCCTGACCACCCTAGCCCAGAGTGATCTATTGTGAATCCCAATACTACTTTTTGTTTGTACCACTCACTGGATGCTTAGGGCTGCCTTGACTTGTTAGTTCATTGCCTTTTCATGTATAAATGCCTGCCTTATTTCTCCAACTAGATTATGCTTACTTGGAAGGTAAGGACTTTGTCTTACTCATCTTTGCATCTCTCATGTCTATTAGAATGCCTTGCAGAGAGTATGTCTAGCTCACTAAATATAAGCTAATGGATTTATTGATTCTTTTTAGGCTCTCGGAAGACTGGTTGTGTATGTGATGAAGAAGGGGAAAGACCCCTTTTCAAAAATTCAGACACAACATGACAACAAGATCATAGGAGCTTGTACAAATGAGGAAATTAAAGATCTTGTGCGAAACTTGCTTAACCCTGGAGAAGAATGCCAGAACCAACTAAGTGAGATGCTCTCTCATCCTTTCTTCTGGAACTGCAAAATGTAAGTGAAAGCCCAAATCATAAATGAATGAATGAATGAATTGAACTGAGTGAATGCACCACTGACATTTATACCTTGATGGGAAAGGAGAAAGTGCTGGGACTATGGTAATTCTGTCATCTTTCAGTGGTTACAGGTTCCTTCGAGATGTGGGGAATGAATCTGACATCAAAAAAAGAAATTATCGCAGCAAAATCCTCAAGAAACTCAACAATTCTAAGGCTTTTGAAAATTGGAGAGAAAAGGTAAGATCAGAGTGGTTCTATAAGCTTTATGATAATGAGACTCTGACAATTAGGGTTGTTATCATTTTGTTGCTATTGTCCAGTCATTTCAGTTATGTCTAACTCTTTGCTTCTAGTTCTTTCATATGACAAAATGTTCTATCAATATTTTTTGTACTTAGAGATTCTTTCCTGTATCTTTAATCTCCTTGAGGAATAAGACTAAGAGGTATCATTGGATCAAGGGTTATGTACAGTTCAATGACTTTTTTGGGTATAATTCCAACTTAATTTCTGGAATGATTGGACCTCTTCAGAGGTTTACTAACAGCACATCATTGTGTCTGCCCTTCCACAACAATCATCATTTTTTCATTTCAATCATCTGAGAATCTGATGGCTACAAGGTGGAATTTCAGTTAATTTTAATTTGCAGTTCTCTTATTATTAGTGATTTGGAAAATATTTATCTAATTGTTGATAGCTTGCATTTTTTTCATTTGAGAATTGCTTGTTCATATCGTTTGACCACTTACCTATTGGGGAATGACTCCTGTTCTTTTGTATTTGTATTGGCTTGCTATATATCTTGGATTCAGACCTTTATGAAAGAAATATGCTGCAAAGAGTTTTTCTTCCCTAGTTAACTATTGCTCTTCTAATTCCTATTTCATTGTTCTTGTTTGTGCAAAAGTTTCCAATTTTATGTAATGTCATCTTTTCTATCCTTTGTTTTGTCAAAAATGTTCTGCCTAACCATAATTGTGAAAAGTAGGTAGAATCATGTAATTTCTCTAGTGTATCTTGGTAGGTTAAGACTCCTATTGAAGTTGTTTCTATTAATTTTTAGTTGAATTAGTAAGTAAATAACCAAATCATCTGCAAAAGGCAATAATTTTGTCTCTTCTTTGTTTACACTTATTCCCTCAATATTTTCATTGTTTTATTGCTGTAACAGCATTTCTTTAGCTATATCAAGTAATAGCAGTGATACTTTACCTCTTAATTTATTGGAAAGTCCTCAAATATTTCTCCATTACATTATTACTATTACTGGTCCTGTGGTTTTTTCTTCGGCAGTTCATTTATACATTGTTCAGTTTTTTCTTCTGAGAAATTTATTGCTTTACTTAAATTCTCTATT
Organism: Gymnobelideus leadbeateri; assembly: GCA_011680675.1. Taxonomy (NCBI): domain Eukaryota; kingdom Metazoa; phylum Chordata; class Mammalia; order Diprotodontia; family Petauridae; genus Gymnobelideus; species Gymnobelideus leadbeateri. The sequence goes on from WOXC01000109.1 coordinate 157,118, forward strand.
ACATCCATTACACGGACACTTTATATTTTTCTGCAAAAAAACATCTGTTTCATTTATCATTTTTGTTGGCATATAACTGGGCAAGAATTGTTTCTAATGATTTCCTTTATTTCTTCTTTATCTGTGGTGAATTCTTCCTTTTCATCTTTGCTTTTGAAAATTTGTTTTTCTGCTAGGTGGCACAGTGGATAGAGTGCTGGGTCTGGAGTCAGGAAGACTCATCTTCCTGAGTTCAAATGTGACTTTAGACACTTATTAGCAGTGTGACCATGGGCGAGTTACTTAACCCTGTTTGCTTCAGTTTCCTCATCACTAAAATGAGCCAGAGAAGGAAATGGCAAACAACTCAAATATCTCTGCCAAGGAAACCTCAAATGAGGTTTTCATGAAGAGTGGACATGGCTGAGAAACAACTGAACAACTATTTTATTAGTTTTTAAAAAACCAGCTCTGTTTATCCATTTGACATTTTTAAATATTCTTTTTTAATCTTTTCTTTGATTTACAGAATGTTCATTTTTGTATTTAGTTTTTTATTTGTTGTCTATTTTTTAATTGTATGCCCAATTCATTGATTTATTTTTTCTCTCTTTTATTAGTGAAACTGTTTAGTGTTAAAAAAAAAATTTCCCTCAAGAGTCTTTTGACTGCATTCTAAAAGTTTTGATATATTGTTTTATTGTTTACTTTTACAAAATTATGTATTGTTTCTATGTGGCTTTTTTGATTCTCCAGTTCTATAGGATTAAATTATTTAATCTCCATTTAATTTTTAATTCTTTCTTCAAAGGTCCTTTAGTATGACTTTTACTGCATTATTGTTGGCAATGTATAGATCATATTTATATTATATTTTAAGTAAATTACAATATAATCATCAATATAATCCTGTGAATAGTTATTATAAATATTAGCTGAATTTTACAGATTAGGAAACTGAGGCACAGAGGACTTCAGTTGAGTGTCTTGTCCAAAGTCACACAACAGGCAAATGGGAGAAGATATTGAGTTCAAGTTTTCTGACTTCATACATAATATTCTTTCTATTATATCATTAGCACCAGGAATTCTCATTGTCTTTTCAGTGAATCCATTTCCAAGATAGAAACATTATCAGAGTTATTTTTTTACTACAAACTCTTTTCTTAGATACATGGTAGAGATGAGATAAGGGGGAGGTAGAGGCAGAGAGTGTTCCCTAAGATCTCTGGATGTTCAGGCATGGTCTTCAAAACCTGCCTTTTATTTTGTTATGACTGCTGAGAACTCACTACATCTAGCTGACCTTACTGACCTGTTCATGCCTTCTACCTACCATGACCTTCCTGGATCAAAGTATAGAGTTGGGAGAAACCATCCAGTCCAACTGTATCAGTTTATGGTTGAGAAAGTGGGGGCCTAGCAAGAAGTAGTTTGACTTGACAAATTTGGAAATACATATATGATCACGTTGTGGTTTGTTCTCTGCTCTTGAAGAGGACCATATTAATAATAAGCTACACATTGAGAAGCCTAGTTTGCCTTACTAGCTCTTTTTGGGGATGCAGTGTTTTTAAATAATCATTGTTTCTAGCACCAAGATATCAGGGAAAATTGGGAGAGGATGGAAGTTGGAATATTAATAATCATAACTAACATTTTTATAGTTCCTTTATGTGTCACTTTTGCTCTACAAGGCACTTTTACTGTATGTAGAGGATTTCTTTCATCTATATCAGAACCCAGTGTCTCAGGGAGTGTAAGCATTATTGTCCTCATTTTTACACATGAGAAATCCCCAGGTCATAGAACTTAAATGAGTCACTCAAGGTGATATGACCGATAATGGCAGATCCAGGACTTGAATCCAAGTATTCTGACGGATAGCTTATTGCACTGCCCATGGCTGCTTGCCTTGAAGATGGGTAGCTCTAACTTCATGATGACTTATGTTTTTTTTTCAGATTGATAAAGCTGTCATGGAAAAAATGAATTCATTTTATGACACAAATAAAAAATACTGCAACACTGTTGGAGACTTGCTGAAATTTATCCGGAATTTAGGTGAACACATTGAAGAAGAACCATATAAAGAGTGAGTGCTCTCTTAACACTTAAATCAAGAAGTTTCATCAAATTATACATTAATTTCTAGTTCACTGACTGAAGTGGTGGTTGAGGGGCAGATAGTAAGGAAAACTCTTTCAGAGAAGAACTTAGTCCTTTTCTGATCATCCTGAAAGACTTGTTACTAATATACACATAGGGTGGTTGCTCAGTAGTCTTTACTTGATGTAAGTAGAGAAGAAAAGTTTAGTAACTTTTAGTAATTAAATTAAAAAAGTTTAATAACTTTTTAGATAACAGTTTAATAACTATTAACAAAGTTCTGAACTTTTTATTTCGTAGCAGATTAAAATCTCTGTAAAGCTAGGGTGGTCTTTTGTATGTTCTTTACTTTGGGTAGGACATAGATAGCTAGAATTGGAGATGGTTTTAGATGAGACTCTCTCCTGCTTTCTCAGTAATGGAGTAAGCAGCAGAATAATAGTTTGATAATTAGAGGTATGGCTTAATGGCGGCTAGGCGGCTCAGAGGATCTGAGTTCAAATCCAGCCTCAGACACTTAACACCTACTAGCCATGTGATTTTGGGCAAGTCACTTAACCCCAGCTACCCTGCCTTCACCCCTTCAAAAAAAAAAAAAGTATGGCTTAGTGGAAGGAAACCAAATTGAGAGTTGGAAGACCTGGGTTCTATTCTATCAACTGTTACTATTTCAATTACATAAAACTAGTGTTGACAAGTTAGAAGGAACCTCAGAGGACATCTAGTCCAATCTATATCTAAATAGGAATCTTACTATAGCATCTCTGTCAAGTGACCATACAACTGCTGCTTAAAGACATTCAATGAAGGGGAATCCATTTCCATGCCAGCCCATTTTATTTTTGAGTAGCTCTTGTTATTAAGAAGACTTTCTTTAGACTGAATCAATTTGTGCCCCATTATAGCCTTCATCCTTTGCCTCTGGCTCTACTTTTGGGGATTAAGCAGAATTTGTCTCATCTTACATTTTTTCAGACAGCTGAAGTCAGCAATTATATTTCTCTGCTTAGACTTCTCACTCCCAGTTCCTTAAACCAATCCTCATGTGTCATGATCTCAGAACCTTTCTTTATCCTGGTTGCCCTCCTCTAGATACAGTTCAGTTTATCAATGTCCTTCCTAAAATGTAGTGCCCAGAACTGAATATGATATGGCCTAATTGGGCAGAATAAAATGATATCCTTAGTCATGGTATGTATGAAAGATTGGAGAGTAGAAAGTCTGGAGTCAAGGAAACTTTTATAATACTCCAGGTAAGAGATGGTGAGGTCCTGAATTCTGTAGGTGATCATGTGAATAGAGAAGAGAGAAGAAGATGGATATAAGAGATGATGTAAAAGCAATATTGACAAGATGTGGGGTAGAGGAGTGGCTATGAAGGACGAGAGAAAATGAAGAGTTGGGAATGATTCCAAGCTGGTGGCTGTGTTACTAGGAGGACAATGGTATTCTTGATAGAACAGAAGAAATAGGAAGAGGGGTGGGTTTGGGGATAGGGGAAAATGATGGATTCCATTTTAGACATACTGAATTTGAAATGCATCCATTTGGAAATATCTAATAGGCAGTTAGCAATGTGGAACTGTGTCTTGGGAGAGACACTTATGCACATAAAGACACATAAGCACACATATATGCATATATATACATACATATAAATATATACACACATATATACATGTATACATGAGAAAGTATGTAGGTATACCCCCAAAATCTTAAACTCAGATCATCCTGACTCCAGGCCCAGCACTCTATACACTGTGGTCCTACCTAGAAGCCTCAAAGAAGGCTCATTAAAGTCTCTTCCTAGACCTCACTTTCCTCATTTATAAACTTAGATGGTGGGATGATATAACCTCAAAGTGCCTTCCAGTTCTAAATATGTCTTCCTATAAGTCCAGTCCTCACCTCTGATCCTCTGAATTCGAAAGCCCTGCTTCTAGTGTCCCTCCAAAGAGGTCAGTATGGTGCAGTGGAGTTAGGACTTGTGATTAAGACTTGTGATTAGGAGAGATCTGAGTTTGAATTCCATCTCCAACACTTTCTAAGTGTATAAGGATCAGCAGGTTACTTGAACTTGTCTGAGTATCCATTTTCTTAGCTATAAAATAAGGAAAGTCCTACCTGTAAGTCTGCTTTGCTGAGAAGATCAGAGAGGTAAGAGGTGACCCAGAGGAATGAGTGAGTTGTCAGATTTGTAAATGTCAAAATGGAGAGCCAAATGTCCTGGAGGAAACTTATTAAACATATTATTTTTCATTTCAGTGTGAAGTCAAAAATTGGAGAACCTTCCCAGTATTTTCAGAAGTTGTTTCCTGATCTGGTGATTTATGTTTACAAGAAACTGAGGAATATACACTACAAGAAGCATTTCCCCAGTGTTAACAGTTCTGAACCTAGTGGTTGACGCCACACTACTGACTCTGAACTTGAGGATATTTTAAGTCACTGCTTTCATGTAGCCTGTCAGGTGAATCCTACTTAGTTCAACAACAGCTTATTGAAGACCTTCAATTTATGAAACCTTATACTTGGTACTTTGAAGGTGATAAAAAAGAAAAGGCCTGGGTCCCTGCTCTTGAAGAGTTGACCTCTTAGAAGGCAGGATAAAGCATGTAGATAGATAAACATAAAGCAAAGTCATATGTGAAAGTGTATAAAAGTGATGAATGTCTAAAAGGAAGTTAGGCATACCTGCCATAACACTGCTACTCCCAAATGTCACTTCATAGTAACCTCAGCTGAAATCTTAAACATGTCCTTCACTGGCCACAATGAAATCAAAATTGTAATGAACAGAGGATGTTTGAATAAAGATCCCTTCACCATGAAAGTCAATTAAGGCATCTGGCTTTTTGTCTTAGTGTAAATGGGGAGCCTTTCATTAAAACCCTACTTTGGTGTAGCGTTGTGGTGCGGAGATAATGGGGTTCCCAAAGGCTATGGAAAAAAAAGGGAAAATCCTTCCAAAATGGAAAGATATTAAATACATGCCATGTAATAGACTAGAAGCATCTGTCAACTGAGGAACTGTCAAGCTAAGTTAAAAAAAAGTGAATATCAGAAGGTTGGTGATCACATGATGATTTTTGTTGTTGATATTTGTGAAGATTGGATACTGAGATAAAGAGGGGTTGTAAACAGCATTCTTTAAGAGTGTTAGCCACACTGAAGAAATTATGAATCCTTTAAGTATTAGAGTATTTAAGTTTTACAAGACACTTTTCACAACAGTCTTGGGAAGGAGATGGTACTCTGGTTCTCATTTTACAGATGAAGAAATGGGTTAAAAAAGTTTTAGTTATTTACCCAGGGTTATATAACTATTAAATGTCAGAGCCATGAATTAAGAATCCAAGACTCATCCAATTCCAGATCCTTTAGATTTGTCGACTTCAAGCCCTTTCCATTGTAACATATTGCCAAAAGCTGGGAAGAATATTCTGCCTCAACTAGCCCCAAAATAATATCTCTGGGTAGTCACAGAGACATTTAGAGTTGCCTCCAGGTTTCAGAAAACAGACAGGCTGATCTAAAACCAGTTTGTAGCCATTGAAAGGGGTGCTTTTCCAGATGAAGGTTTCCCCTCTTACAGGTTCCCTTTACTCAGTCTCTGGGGGAGAGTTTTCATCTCTGGGGAGAGGGAGTGACAGGAAGGGAAGTCAAAGAACCCAGCTCTTATGACTCCCCCCCCACCCAGGCCTTCTGGGTTAACTTCCCCAAAAGGCTTGGTCACCAGAGGCAACTTCTATTTCAGGTTCTAGGCTGCTTAGTGGTGGTGACCCCTATTACTATAGATCAGGAACCCCATGACCCACCCTACATTAGTAGCTTTCCTTTAGCTATCATCCAGTAGACACAATTAGCTTATAGCAAAGGCATTCTTTAAGATTGAAAAGCAAAAACATTAGATATGAAACATTTTCCTTATAAACCTGGGGCACACTCTTCAACAAACACACAAAGTGTCTATAAGATGAAAGAGCTCAAACTGAGGCATATGCGTAGGATTAATGTATGGCAAAGCAAATGCATAGCTCCTGGTATGAGAGGGCCTGGACAGCGGTCCTTTCTCTTTTTGTGGAATTTGCATACTTGTCCCCTTAGATGCATCATCTCTTTGGATGGGTTGCTCTGCTGGATTTCCAGGGTCTGCTCCTCTCCACAGCCTCTCTTCTCTGCTGCCAGGGGTCATACTCCTTGAAGCTGTTGTCTACCTTAGGCAACTATGTAGAATATGTGTCTTTTCTCTCTCCATTATGCCTTGGATTTTCTAGAACCACTGAATTCTGGATCAGAGTGTATTCCTCTGGTCAAGGAACTACTAAGACACCATGACTGATGGGGAGAGGAGAGAGAAATGACCTCCCCTTATTCCTTGTAGTAATTTCCTGCATAATCAGATCATGGATTATAGTTACTTTCCCCTCATCAGTGTTGTTTTACTATTTAAAGTCCCCCACCACTTCCCACCAGGGGTATGGGTAATGTGTTTACTCCCTTAAATTCCATTGGAGAAAGGTGTTTATACCCTACCCTAAATCACCTGATCCTAGGTGATCTGAAACCACTCACACCTTGATCCTAAAGGGATCAGGGCTCAAGGTATCTTAATGTTTAGTTTAATAACTAATTAACACTTTGTGATTAGTCCCTGTGCCTGTATTGGCTAAGTGGGGGGGAGAGGCAAGGGGCATACCATTCCTTTTTTTATGTACTTAGAATACGTTGTTTCTGGTAATGAAATAATTCAAACTTCTTGTTCAACACAGGTCCTAGCCAACTGGTCTTGTATATAGTCAAAAAGGGAAGCACCCAGTTAACAGAAATCACAGTTGAAAGTGACTCTGAAGTAGCCTGTCTGTGGACCTGAACTGCCAGATTATTATGAGACTCCGGACCTTATCAAAAGTCTTTCTCAGAGAAGATCCAACTCTAGAGCTGGCTAGGTGACCTCTTCTATCACCCCTTCTTCTGAAGTGATAAAATATAAGTTGATTAACAATAGTAATTATTCCCATGCCTCTAAGTATTATCTTAACCCAAGAAGTGTAATGTTAATGGGATATAAAATCTTTCCTGCCCATTAATAGGTCTATGTGCCCAGATATGATACATCCTGAATCACATGGAGCCCATTGCGGGAGGAACTTACTTAAAGAGAAGCCTGCTTAGGGGAGGCTTACTTGTAGGAAGGCTTTCACACCTTTTGCTAATGTCTAATTAGGAACTGAGTCATGAGGGTTATGATGCCTTCTGGCTCTGAGAAGTGTATGTATACTCTGAGTTGGCGTTTTGCTTTGGGAAATGAGAAGGATCCTGTGATTCCCTGGTTGAGATTCTGAGTGGCGCTATCTATGTTTTTGGTTTCTGTAAGACAGGAGGAAAACGATGGTTTCTTTTCTTTCTTCTTTTTTTCCCTTTGATTCAAATGGGAAATTATTCTCCAACTATGAGGGGCTGATATTCCTGCATTGTTTTAAGTATAATATCTCATATTTGTAATATTTGCAGAAAATACACAGGCAGTTTTAGACAGCATTAAAAATGCAGCAGGAATGGTTAGGGAAGGGTAGAAGTGCAGGTCTTTAAAACTGGGTTATTCTGTACTTGAAAAGTCATTTCTTGCCATTGTAAGCCATTTAGAAATGAAGTGAACCTGCCATTAGACCATACTGACCAAGGAATCAAATTTAGAGCAATCTATCCATTTTAAGATAATGAGAAATCAGGGCCCTCCAATGGCTGACTTGAGTTACTGTGGACTAGAAATAGTCTTTCTGTCTTTAAAGACAATCTGTCCTTGAATTTAATTTTAGTTTAAAATTTTTAGCATAAACTTATTTGCAACTGTAGTAATTTTGTAATGTAGCACACGAAAGCATATGTTGTGTTCTTAATTAACAAAAGTAATCTTTGCAATGAGTCACATGGTATGTAAACATGATTTCTGATGTTTTTCTGCTTTATAAACTTTGTCTTACTGCACATGTATAACCTATATTAAATTGCTTTGCTTCTCATTGAGGGGAGAGAGGAGGCAGGTAGGGAAGGGATCTGGAATGCAAAAAAAATGTTAAAAATTGTTTTTACATGTAATTGGAAAAAATAAACTGTGATAAGTGCCATAAATTTTATATTAAGACTATGTTTTCCTGAAAAATACATGAGTTTTTGTAATGATCAGGTTTGGAATTTGAAATTAAAACTGCCAAATATTTAAAATGTGTCCCCTCACTCCCGTTTCTAGAAATGGAGGTGATTATCTTATAAAAGACATTTGCCTTTTTCAATGTATTTTCAATGCGATAGGACTGAATTTGAGCTTATGTACTCTCTAGTCTAGAACCTTCAGGGCAGAGAGGAAATAGGGCATCTTAGTTCTCAGTTATATGGAGAGGAGCACTAGTGCTTGCAGTCATAAGGGAGCAGGAGCCCTTCCTGGGAAAGGACCAGAATACAGACCAGGCCTGCAGTTTGGGCAGCTGCCATTAGGCAGATGATGGTGCTGGCTAAAGGTAGCATAACAGCACATTTTGACTCATTCCAGGTATGAATAACTGACAGGTGGTGAAGTGACTTACAGTAATCTAGTCCAATTATTGCTTTTTCCCTTGTGAAAATAAGTATTAGATAAATACTTAGTATCCTCTCCATAACAAATTCAAGTCCAAGCACAATATAGTCTAAGTTTAAAAGAAATATCATAATTAGGTAGCAATTTAAGTATTTTCTTGGCAAAATTTCAAATAGTTTTATTCATTTGTTAGCTTACTGTGGTTTTCCCTGTGAAACTGATTGCAGGAAGTAAGGTCATTGACTTCCTCCTAAATCCAGGTCAAAAACCTTCCACGGAGACTACATTGATCACAGCAGTGTCTTGGGCCATTTCTCAAGCCAGAAGGACCATTTAACTTATTAAAACTTGTCACTTAAGCATTCTCTGTTCCTCCTACCACTCAGGAAGCCTTAAACAATTTTCTAAGAAGAATATGCTCCCTTTACCAGCTTTAATGATCCAACTAGGAAATCTGGCTTAGCCTGTGGCTTCCTCTCTTTTGTCATGCCAGGCCACTAGAAAAAAGCAAGTCAGGCCTGGCTAAAGGCTGCCCAATCCAGAATCCTGGCTAGGTAGGAGAAATCTGGCAGATATCGAAGGCCAGAAAAGCAAGGGGTAGACTCCAGAGATGTAAGCAAGTAGCTATCGACAGGACAGGGTGTCAGCTAGAATAGGAAAGGGAAGTTAGAGCAATGTAGAAATGTGCTTGCTTTGGAGGAAGTGTTCAAACTGTACTCTGCCATGTATCACATGTTAGGTCACTTACTCTCTCTTGACCTCAGTTTCCTTTGTACAGATTTTCTTCCACAAATACAATTTTTCTATTTTGTTCTATTTCCATTATCATTTTATTTTATTCTTTATTATCTATCATTGCCTAGAATTATAGAAAAACTCATAGGCAGGGTGGTCCAGTGCAATGTGGGTTCAGACCTTAGCTTTCCTACATATGTACAAAATGTATGTATGACTTTGGTTAAAGCATCGAATGTTGCTTGGATTCAGTTTCCTCACTTGTAAAATAAGGATTTGGAGGCTGAGCCAGGATCCCGGACTAGAGGGAGCCCAACTCTCTCAACATTCTTCTCCAAACAACTTTTACACATCAAATCAAGCAGTGTGATGCTGCAGTCAAAATAAATTAGTCGATTAATAAAATAAAAGCTAATCTAAGCTTGGGCTGCATTCAGAAAGCCATAACTCCTAGAAATAGAAAAGGGATAGTCCCACTGTATTCTGCTGTAATTGCTTATTCTGGGTGCCATGATTTAAGCAGGTTATTGATGAGTAGGATGGTGTTCAGATAATGGTAACCAGGTTGGTGAAGGGCTTTGGGTCTGTGTAATGTAAAGATCAGTTGAAGGAACTGGAGATATTTAACTTGGAAAGAAAAGAATCAGGGGGGACATGAGAGCTTTTTTTTTTTTTTTCAGGACTTGAATGACTGTCATACGGAGGAAGGATGGAGTCTTGTTCTATTTGGTCATAGGAGACAGAACCAGGAGCAATGAGTGGACATAGTGAACAGACCGATTTAGGGTTGAAGTCAGGAAATTTCCTAACAATTAAAGCTGTCCCAAAATGGGATGGGCTGCTAAATAAGGTGGGGAGTTCCTCCTCTTTGGAAGTCTTGACTTCAAACAGAGTAGAAGTCTGTTTGTTGGGTATTATAGTTTGTGTATTCCTTTGTGAGTGGGTTGGATTAGATGACCTCCAATGTCCCTTCCAACTGTCAGATTCTGAGATTCAAATGGGCCATTTTGAACTGGGGAAATAAGAGATGTCTCACTCTCTGTCCCTCCCCCACAATTCAATGAAGTGTAGTTGTCAATGTAGGTGATAAGAGATAAATGGGACCTGAAATTATAACGTAAGTCAGCAATAAGGAAAATATGATCTGATGTACTTAGAATTTACTTGTGTACTCCAAGAGTGCATCTGTTGCACAAAACAGGGTAAAGATGTGTTAACAGTGGCTACCCTGCCCACTCTTCTCACAACACCTCCCCCTACTGCCTGAAGGGCAGGGTTATTCTTCACCTTTTCCCTAGAGTTCTGCATTCTTTTTTTTTTCTTAAAGCAATTGGGGTTGAGTAACTTGCTCAAGGTTACACGGCTAGTCATTATTTATGTGTGGGTGCTCATTTTCTGAGGCCGGATTTGATCTCGGGTCATCCCAACTCCGAGGCCGGCGCTCTTACTCACTGCACCACCTAGCCGCCCCTTTAGGGCAATTGGGGTTAAGTAACTTGCCCAAGGTTACACGGCTAGGTTTTTTTTTTTTTTTTTTTGTGGATTAAGTGTCTGAGGCCGGCTCCTAACTCAGGTCCTTCTGACTCCAGGGCCGGTGCTCTATTCACTGCGCCGCCTAGCCGCCCTGAGTTCTGCATTCTTAAGAGGGTTTGGAGGTTTCTAGTCTCTGTGTCATTGGTTTCAGGTCCTGCCAGTGGTGTTCCCTCGATTTTAGGGGGTCCCCTGTATCCTAGTTTTACTTAACCATTTAGCAGTAAGAATAGCTTTTACAAAGGAGTAGTCATGTCAAAGTTATAACAATAACAAAAGTACAAACATCTATCTGCACCTCCTGAATGACCTCAGTCTCTAGGAAGCAGAATGAAGTTAGATTAAGTTTACAGCTTAATTCTGTTCCTATGTAGCACAGACCCGATAGAGTAACTAGTCCAAAGCCTGTTTTAGACTCAAGTTCCAGGCACCCTGGTTTCTCAGGGTTTCCTTGTTGACTTGGCCACAACATCTGGCCTGGAATCCTGCTTCCAAGGCTGTCATAGCTCATATCTGAGTCCACTGAGTATTATACTGCTTACACTTATAATGGAAAAGGATAAATGAAATAGGACAGAACAAAATCCTGAGTCTGTTTCTTGGGGCTACAAGGCCCAAAAGGGAGAGGGAGAAATGTAGTCCTTCATGCTATTCATTTCAGTTTATAGTGCCTAGCTTTAGGCAAATAGGACCTCTCTGACTGAGAGTGAAAAGAAAAGACAGAGAGAGCCAAAATGTCCTGGTCTGGTCACTGAGACAGTCTGTTTTGGCTATTCAATGGAAAGAGTCTGTTTTCACCCACCATGGTAGGGGAGTATAGAATGTCATTTTCCAGCAGCAGGTCTGTGGCATTTCCCTCACAAGGGCTTCATGTGAAGTGATCCGGGAAAGCTCAAATCAAAGGCCCATCACACCTATAGTTGCCTATTTCCCTTTGGAAACTCCAACTTGAAAGTCTACTTTTAGGAAGAGGTTAACACACCATTGACATTATCTGTAATTTGGTAGATGCATCATCAGAGTGCTTTGGGATATTGGAAATGAAATCATGGACCAAAATCCTTCATCACTCAGATTCTGAAATATTACAATGATACTGATCAGAAGACCTTCCACCAATGGACAGAAAAGGTAAGAAAGGTTTGATTATTGAATATAAGCAGTCTGAAGGGTATTTGTGCATCTTTTCAAAGTGCAGTAATCCTTTAACATTCACCACCCATTAAGTTCAAAATCCTTATTTTGACTTTTAAGGCTTAGGCTCCAACTTCTTTCCAGCTCTAATTTATTCTATTGCATTTACATAGTCTGCCCTGAAACCAAACAGTACTATTTGTCATCATCTCCTTCCTATGCACCTTTGCTTATGCCATTACTTGGGCCTGGAATACCCTCTCTATTCTCACCTGTTCGAATTTTACTTTTGCTTAAAAACCCAGGTCAGATGCCATTTCCTCTTTGAAGCTTTCCCCCAATTCCCTTCAAGTTGGAAATGACATGTTCAGGAGTATTCGGGTAAATATTTAGCGACAGCTAGCTCCTCCATCCCCTCCCCCCCCAAAATTATGTACAATACAATTTAAGTTTAATCTTTATTATCGACATTTTCTCCATCACTTTCTTATGTTTATAAATCAACAAAAAAATGAATCAAATCCTGATTTATAGCATTTGTTGATTTCTGAGGGGTAAATGCTCATACTTAATGTTTAACAAATGGCTTTCCAGGTCTGCTTGAGTTATTTCCAGGATAATGCTGATGTCAGTGTTCTGGCATTGCCTGCTTTGAACAAAAATTCCTCCTTCTTTTCTTTACCACTTTCTATTCACCATGACCAAATAGCCCTGTTTTACCTTTTGCTTTTCTAAGCCAAACTGTAATAGAAATATCTTTGTTTTAGCAATCAATCAAACAGGCATTTATTAAGTGCTCACATGCCTGGCACTGCTTATTTTCAGAAGTCAAATCAACATGCATTTATTAAGTGCTTTTTATGTAACCTATGCTGTGCTGACTGCTGGGGGCACAAAGACAAGGAAAAAAGGAAGACAATCCTTACCCTGCAGTAGCTTACAGTCTACTGGGGGACGACAACTTCCATCCAATGGAAACTGAAAGGGCTGGGTTAGGGTTGAGGGAAGACAAGGCAAGGGTGTAGGGAGGAGGCAGCTGTGGCATGTTGGTAAATTCCAGAGAATAAAGTATGGCTGGTCCCTTCCTCAAAACGAAGGTTCTAGGAAGAACTCATTGATGCAGGAATGTGACCATAGGAATCAAGTGAGAAGAAGGGACTGCAAGTCTTTTTTGATTGTTTAGCTCAGCACCCTATGAAGTGCATGACTTTCTGGCATGCATGTCAGAGGGTGGGGCATGCTAAGACACTCAATCTGGTTAGCAAAACCAACCCTAAGCACACCTTCAATTTCCTGTTACTCCATAGTTGCTGTTTATAGGTTTATTTTAAATTTATATTTATTTGTTCATTCATTCATTCATTCATTCGTTTGTCTGTCTATGTATGTATGTATGTATGTATGTATGTATGTATGTATGTATGTATGTATCTATCTATCTATCTATCTATCTATCTATCTATCTATCTATCTATCTATCTATCTATCTATGGAGTGCTTTATTCACTCCAGTCACTCAGGCAGGGGAAGAGGGTGCACCAGAGTCCTACTCATTGGCCAAGGAATATCTACTTGAGACTTTACTTCTTAAGTATGCCTGGACATTATGACATCATGACACTATGTTTGCTAATCAGGTTGCTAGCCTAAAGCCCAAAATAAACTGTTTTGAAGGTTTAGAAAGTTAGTGACTTCTCTCATCCCTCTCTACTACCCTCCATTTATCCTATAATATGGTTCCTCTGTGGTTTTTCCACAGCTGTTGGGAAGGCAGTGGGCCTAAAGTTGTTGATTGTGACTTCCATAAAAGTTTCTCTAAATTTTGATCCATGATAAAGATGGAATGGATAGCATCAGGGTTCAGTGATTGCATTAGGTTTATATTGCTGGCTGAGCCACACTTTTTACTGGTAAGTATACAGACCTTAGGGTCTTAGCAAGTGTCATATTAATTTAATTAAATTCAACTAGCATTGACTAAGCCCTTGCCAAAGGCTCTATGCTAGACCTCAGGGACACAAGGCAACAACAGATGAACAAACTAGCATGGAAAACAGGCAGTGCTGTCAGGAAGCTAAAATACTCCTGGAAATATTCCTTAGCAGACCTTTCCTAAGTGATCTCTGATGCACCCCAGTTTTTCCTTTGCACCATTCTGGCTATGTCCCAAATTATCTAGATCCTTCCAAGATGGTGGGACTTGGAACTGAACACAGTACTCCAGATGTTGTCTCATGAAGAAATTAAACTTCTCTTTATGTAGTTTAAGGATGCACATTGGCCTCCTTAGTTGTCACATCACATTGTTGACTCCTATTGAACTAATTTCATAACTATTTTAAAGGATATTAGGTGATGTCTAACCATGTCTCTCAGTCCTGTATTTTTAAGTTGATTTTTGGCTTCTAGTATATGTAAATTTATCCCTATTAAATTTTATCCCATTACATTTGGCCCAATGTTTTAGCCTGTCAAAATCTTTTTGAACCATGAGTCTATCCCCTAATATGCTATCTCTGTCTCTTTTTCTGGCTCTCTGCCTCTTTGTGTCTCTATCTCTGACATTTTTTCCCTCTAAGATTTGTATTATCTGCAAGTTGAATGAATGAATGAATCTATGCCCTTTTCCAAGTCATTATTATCTATACCTCTATCCAACTTATTACCCATTGAACTTGCAGTGTTTTAGAATGTTCAGGTCTTTTTTACTTGAATTATTGCTTAACAATATTATATTGTTAAGGGGGTGCCTATCAATTGAGGCATAGCTGAACAAGTTGTGGTATATGAATGTAATGGAATACTATTGTGCTATAAGAAACGAGGAGCAGATGGACTTCATATTTACCTGGAGAGGCTTATACAAACTGATGCTGATTGAGAAGAGTAGAACCAGGAGAAATTTATACACAATTACAGACACAATGTATGTGTGATGACCAATTTTGATAGACTGGACTCTTCTCAGCAATGCAGGTTTATAAGTCAACCCCAAAAGACTCATGATGGAGAGAGATGTCTACATCCAGAGAAAGAACTAGAAAGAACTGAGTTTGAATCCAGATTGAAGCAAACTACCTGATCTTTTTCTTTTTCTTGTTTGGTTTTGTTTCCTCTTTACCATTTTTCATTCCATCTGATACAATCCATCTTTATAACCTGACTAATGTCTAATGTGAAAGTATTTGCAGATCCTATACTTGATTGTATGCCATCCTGGAGGGGGGAAGGGAGGAAGAGAAAGCTTGAAACTCAAGGAATTGTGGAATTGAATCTTGTAAACTAAAAGTAAACAAACAAATTAATAAAGACCAACCCCCCCAATATTATATTGTACTTTTAAAGTTGGTTTCTTGAACCTGAATTAAAGAATTGGTCTGTATTCTCCCTCACCACATATTCTCAGGGAGAAGCTGGCTGAATAATATTTGGGATTGTCTTAGAGGGAATTACTGTACAGAAATAGTCTAGATTATATGACTATTGGAATTTTCCTTACATTCTGAGATTCTGAGGTCTAACATATATTTATCTTAAATTTTATCTTATTAAATTGACTCATTTTATTCTAAATTCTCAGATAATTTTAGATCCTAATTTTGCTGTTCCTTGAGTTAGCTATTTATCCCAGCTTTGGGTCATGGATAAATTTGAGAATCATGCCAACTTTGTCTTCATTAAAATCTTTGATAAAAGTGTTGAACAGAACAAGGCCAGGGACAAATTTCTGAGATATTCTAACAGAGGACTTTGTCCTCGTTAACTTCAATTCATGAGTCAGTATTCTTTGAATTCATCTATCTAACCCAGGAGTTGGCAAATTGTAGCCCAGGGACCAAATCCCACCCACCACCTGTTTTTGTACAGCCTACCAGCTAAGAATAGTTCTTAACAATTTTAAACACAATAAAACTTTATTTTGAAATATAACAACTATTCTTAGCTTACTGATCATACAAAAACAGGTGGTGAGCTAGATTGGGTCCATGGGCCATAGTTTGTTCAACCTTGATCTAACTACATCTAAATCTACCTAATTATACTATTATCTAGCATAAATCTCTCCATTTTTTGTCCACCACAACATCATGAAGGACCTTGTTAAATGATGATTAAATCCTAGTATGCTCTTTCTTTAACACTGTCTCTTTTTGGTGGTTATAGTGGTAAGAATATAGGTTTTAGACCCAGATATAGATTTCATTACTGGTTTGCAAAGATAACCAGCAGAGGGCAGCACAGTGGAATATAGTCCAGTAGAAGACAATGGTATTTTGTAGTGTAGCTCCCAGCATGATGGGACCAGACCAACAGTTAACATCATTGAGGGGAAGCAGTAAGCAGCAATGTGATCAGAGATAGAGATGAGTTCTTGCTTAGAGGTTGCTATAGGATTGTGTTGCTTTAACTACATGTTCCTTACATATATGACGATTCTCACATATATTCCCTGGTCATGGATATTGCCTACATAAAACTCAAAAATATAGTTTAAAGTAATTTGTGAAATTCTAGAATATTGAACCAAGGAAAATGCTTCTGGGATGTAGGACAATGAAAGGGAATATTATTTCATACAGTGGGTAATAGCTTATGGAACTTATTGCCTCTAAGGAGTGGTATGTACTGAAAATATCAAAAGACAAGAGTTTAGATAAATTAATGAATAATACAATAGGTCTTCGGGGGAATCTAGGGGTGGATAAAGAAGGTGCTATTATCTTTTCCTTCACTTTCCTTCCTAAGATAGAGCATTACCTTGAGAATATTAAGGATTTCTTAATCTTTTTTTATGTCATGGACTCATTTGGCCATCTAATAAAGCCTATGGAACCTTTTCAGAGTAATATTTCTTAAAAATTTATAATTGAAGGAAATGCTAAATTTTGTTTAAACAAAAGTTTGAATAAAAATGTGAATAGGGAAAATAAAAGATGTAACTTTTCCTCCACCCAAGTTTACAGATTCCTGAAATTTATCTGTGGATCCCTAAGAGCATCTGTCCTACCAAAGGACCAGAAGAAACACAACCTCCATCTTAGGCAAGACCCATTACTGTCAGGGATTGTTGATAGCTGTGGGTTGCCAACCAGCCAGTCAATTGTTTGAGAATTAGGAAGGAATTGGGGTACTTTGTTAGTTTTTTAACAAGTGGGGAATATTTCCCTTGGTGGAAGATACCTCTCCTGGGTATCAAATTATGTAAAAGTATCATAATCTGTAGGGTCCACTCCCAAACCTGGTATTAGTGACAGAAAAGAGAAATGAGTGGAATCCTATTTCCCTGGGTAGGAAAGCTTTTGTGTGTCTTGAGATTTGCAGAAATGGGGTTGTCCTTTGTCTTTTTTTTTTTTTTTGTATCTCCAGTGCTTAGCACAATGCCTGCTACCTAGTAGGTGCTTAATAAATGTTTATTTAATTTAATATTTCTTTCAATTATGAATTTTAAGGGGGGCCCCCAAAGTATGAGAAAATTTCTAGTTGAGTACAACATCACAAGTGTTGTGATTTTGACCTGTGCCTTTTGTCAGCCAAGGAAAAAATTTCAGGTTTCCCATGGTGGTAGAGATGTTTATATCTAAAAAAGAGGAAGTTTTGTCTCTTGATCTGGTCCAGACACATTCATACCTCAAGCACTCCCATTTTGAGCTGCCATAGAGAGTAATATTTGGGGACACCTTCTGGGAACAATAGGAACAACAGAAAGCCAGAAGTCCATATATTCAGTAGGAATTTGTATAGATCTTTGTTAGATGGCAGTTCACTGGAGGGTTTCTATTACTTTCTCAAGGGTTCTTTTGACAGTGTTATTTCATTTAGTCTTTCAATAAAAATGCTTTCCTATGTACACATCTTGTTTGTACATAGTTGTTTTCCCATTAGACTGTGAGTAACTCTAGGTCAGGGACTTTGTATCCTCAGGCATGGTGCCTGGCACATTGTAGGTGCCTACTAAATGCTTACTGATTTCATGATTGCAAGTCAAATATCCATTTCCGTACCACACATATATCTTCCCCCAGGGGGCAAGGAGACAAGTGAGAGAGAAAATTCTTCAGGCTGTCTTGCTTGAGTGTCTGACACAAGGATTACATTGGTAGACATCCTTAACCTTTAGAGTTTATTTTCAAGAAGGACAAACTGTCTTGCAAACTGATCCCTTTGTACCTAAAACAGAATTTACCCAGTTCCAAGGGGTTGACCCAAACATTGATGAACTGGTTGTTTGGAAGAAGGGATGAACATGTCCCCCTGTATCCTATTTCAACAAGAGAACTCCTTGCGAACCTCCCCCCCCCCCCCCATACAGATCTCTGTAGCTGATAGAGACAACTCTTTGCTGAATCTTAGTTTTCTGGGGGAACTGAGAGTTTGATTTGCCCATAGGCACACTGGTAGTAAATAGTAGAGATAGAGTTTGAACTCAGTGCTTCCTGGCTCCAAGTCAGTCCTCCATTATATCACTATGCCTAAAAGTCCAACTTCAACTTTGATGCCATTTCTTACATTGTTTTTGTCGGGGGAAAACGCATTTCAAGTTTTAACTAGGGTTTCCAAGAACACATCCTAAGTCTTCCATGTATCCTCATTGCTTGGTGGTAGCAATTTTCCTGACAGTGGTATCATTATAGGTATTTTCATGGAGAGAGTAAATAGCTCTGGGTACCATGGATTTACACATATCTTCATAAAAGAAAGCATCCTGTTGGGTAAGTTGATTCATTGGGATTCTGAACAGGTTGGGGAATGGACAATAGCTATCACTGGGAGTAGGTGTTTGGAATGTCTCCAGAGACCCTGGTTTCAGATTACCCTAGGTTGTTTATAAGTTCAGAGCTGTTTATACAATGGGAACTATCTGGTATTTTACTTTCTGGTTTATGAGCCTGACCATGAGTTGCATTTCTATTTTGTTTTATGAATCTCTTCCCTTTGGAAGAGAAATGCTATTAGGAGCATCCCAAGTGAGCACTACAAAAGTTTTTTTATCCCTCCCTTTAAAGATACAAGACCCAGCAGCTTTCCATATAAAATTCTTTATTTTCATTTATTCCTAATATTCATGCTAATTTTTTTCAGTGGTATGTTAGTGTAGGGAAGGAGAAAAGGGAAATTGGGGATCCTGCATACTGGAAACTCCGTCCTCTTCCCCCTCTGTTTCCAGAAGGGGATGCTCATTTTTAATAAGAAAAATCACCATCATCATCATTGAAATCTGTGGAGAGAGGAGATCCTTCATGTTACTATGAGGCACTGTGTGAAAATAAGCCCAGAGAATAAAAGACTCTTATTCTCTTTCAGTTCTCTGCTTCTCTTTAGCCCTAAGTACAAGTAAAGTATGTGAGATTTAAAACCTTGTCTCTGTAAGGAGCCCCTTTTCAATCCAAAGACTCTGAGATTCTAAGATGATCTTCTACAATCTGGTGCCTCTCCACCTTTCCAACCTGATTTAGCCCAATTTCTTAAGCACCCATGTGGAATACTAGCTGACTTGTATGATACATTATTCTCAGAGCTTTTCCACCTCTGTGTTCTAGTTCATGCCACACTCTGTGTTGGGAATACTTTTTTCCCTTCCCCTATTTCTAGTTATTAACATCCTACTTATCCTTCAAAACCTTTCAAGTCTTAAATGCTACTTTACCCATGAAACCTTCAATGATTAGTCTAATCAGACTCTCCTTAATTTTCACTTAGCATTTATATTTCCCCACTATATTTATGTTCTACTTTTTATAACTTATTTGTGTATGTGCTGTATCCCTCTTCCAGACTGTACACTCTTTCAGGGTAGAGTTAGTTTTCTAAGTAACTTGCCTAACAATATGCCTTAAGCATAGTTGAATGCTTAATGTTTGCGGAGTTGAATAGAATGGTCTCAGGGCTCTTAAAGTTTCATTAAAGATGCAGATCCCAAAGTTGAACATTCATTTCATGAAAATGGGCCTAGGGAAGAGACACTAGAATGATATTGTGCTTTCTGGGATCCAAGGACCAAATCAGAAACCAAAGTAGCAGTAGAACATATAAATCTTGATTTTGGGACTTTTTAGGGAAAGATGGTGGTGGGAAGAAGACAGGGGGAATATGAATTATAAGAGTTCTCCTGATTTAATTTCTGTTCAAATATTTTGGTACTTTGATGGATTGGGGATTTTGACAAGGTAAGTACTTCTTCCACTGAGGAAATCCGTAAAACTTCTCCTTCTGTGCAAATCTTTTCCACAAATCTTCTATAAGGGCACAAAGTGCCACACAAAGGCACTAGATGCCTTTTTTGCTTCTTTTAACATGTTGGGAATACCAAAATAGCACACAGTATGTCTCTTATCCTTCCTCCTCAATGTATGATTTATCTATCAATTTTTTTCTGGTTATACATATCCTTATTGATTTTTGAGTGCTACATTCTACATGTAAGTTATCATTGGTAATATACAACACCTTAATCATATCCACCATTCATCTTTGTATCACGTTTGGGGTTCTTGCGATGTCTCATAACTTATGATGATATAATATAGCTAGAAGAAAAAAAACTTTTTTGCAGCAGTTAGCAGTTTGGGATTTGTATTTTTTGGATCAAAGATTACAATGTAGGGATGTCAGATTCCTGGCCAGGGATGGAGTATACCAGCTATTCCATTAATAATATCCTTCTGATTAGATTTTCAAGACTACAGACAAATACTTCCTTACCAGTTCACATTAGGTAAACATCTATAAAAGCAAGCAGAGCTCAAAAGAGCAAGAATGACTTCATCAAGACAAGTTTCCTATGTATAACCACCAAGCTAGATGCCACAGAGTGCAATTACAATCTAGAAAGAATAACAGCAAATAAAAAGTTCATGGGAGAAAAAAGAATCCAATCCAATTAGTAATAACATCCATGGCATTAGATGTTTATGCACATAAAAGGAGTAACAAGCAAAATGATCCTAAAAGAAGAAAATTTGATATTATGGCTGTCACTGCAATTTGGTGGGTGGAAATTTATGACAGTATTTGGAAGTATATTTCTTATTAAAAGAAACAAGATAGAAAAAATATGGAGGTGGTGTGAGTAGCAGTGCATATGAAGAAGATAGATCCATGTAGGAAAACTGGGGACTGTCAGGGAAACATAGTAAAAACCATTTGGGTGAAGATGAAGAGGTGTTGAAACACAGGCAATGTCATTATCAGAGTACATTACAGGTCACCTGGACATAAATATGAAATAGGAGACTTCAATTATCTAGACACTTACCAACAATTTCTTGACTTGCCTTAATGACAATTTCATCCTTCCAAAAAGGAGGAATCAATAAGTGAAAATTCTACTCAAGATATGTTTTTCTCCAACAAGGAGGAAATTATTGATGTTGTAGAAATGATGGGGAGAAATGACCATTCCATCTTTAAATTTGTGATAGAAACATTAAAGGCAAGTCAAACATTGGTTGATGTGCACGCTAGATTTTCAGAGAGCAAATTTCAGAAGCAGCTTAAGTAGGGTTCTATGGACTAAAATTCCATGGAGAAAAATAGTAAGGAGTTATGAAAAAACTCTTAAGAATGAAATTATGAAGATTGATGAATAAAATGAGAATTGTTTAAAGAAACTCACGTGGATGCATATATATATATATATATATATATATATATATATATATATATATATATATATCATCTGCCAGCTTTAGAATTTTTAAAAGATGTACAGAAGATGGAAGTAAGCGCAGGTAACAGAGCATGAATACAAAAATAGTTCCAGTAGCACTAAAACCCAAAATGAGCTGAGATGGTCAGGAAAATCTAAGGACGGAAAGGATGATCTTTAAAAAAGCTATTCTCAGGAAAACAGTTGATGGGAAGAAGAGATAGCATAGCATCTTGGCATGGATGAGATAATAGCTAATGGCAGAATAGGTAGAGTCGATTCCATTTTGCTTTTGTTTTCTATTCCCAGGAGAGTTGTGTTTGGACCAGAAAGGACAGAACAAAAAGGGGGGTGGGAGTTGATGCCCAAGAAAAGTGAGGACAGCATGAAGCTGCCCTTGATATATGAAAATGATCTGGGAGAAGTAAATAACACCTTAAGTATCGATAGAGCTACCAAACAGGAATGGTAAGTCATTTGCAGTCATCTTTGAAAGGTCCCAGAGAAGCAAAGAGGCACTTCTGGGTTGGGGAAGGATCAATGTACCGAGAGAGAGAGAGAGAGAGAGAGAGAGAGAGAGAGAGAGAGAGAGAGAGAGAGAGAGAGAGAGAGAGAGGAGAGGAGAATGGAAACTGTGAACTACATACGATTGAATTTAACTTCAAGTCATGGAAAAACTCAAGAGTATATTATTAATGGAATAGTTGGTAAACATCTAGAAACAAAGAAGTAGTGCTCAAAAGAGCAAGCACTATTTCAACACAAATCACACCAGAGTAAGTTCAGTTTTTTTTTGGGGGGGGGGGTGGGAATCACTAGATTGACACAGCAGGAGAATGCTATTGTATAAAGTTTATGTAGATTTTAGCAAAGCATTTGCTAAACTTTTCAAAGGATTTTTGTAGGAAAAAGGAGAGATGTTAACTAAGTGGGTTGAGAAATGGTTGAATGGACTGATGTGACAGTAATTTATGGTTCACTTTGGAAGGAGGTCTTTAGTAGCATTCTCGCAGAATTTGTTCTTAGTTTGTTCTATTTAACAATTTTGTCAGTGATTTTTCTAGAGAACAGAATTAGGAGGGATAGCTCACACCTTAGGCATCAGAGTCAGTATTCAAAAAGATTTTGACGAGTTAGAATCTTAAGCCAAATTGAATAAAGTTAACTTAAAGTTTAATGGTGACATTTGTATAGTTTTATACCTGAGTTCAAAAAATCAACTGAAAGGATAAGATGGGAGAAGAAAGCATTGGGGATTTTAGTGGACTTTGAGCCCAGTATGAGTAATTAGTATGTTATGGCAGCTGAGAAAATTAATGCAGTGTTAGGCTGACTTGAAAGGTATAGTATTCAGAATTAGGGAGATAGTACCATTGGTCTCTGACTTGTCAGAGACCATCTGCAAATTGGCATGTGAAGTATTGGGGCCCACCTTTTAGGAAGAACAAGGATAAAGCTGTCCAGAAAAGGACAACTAGGATGATGGGACTTTAGTTTGTGCCAGATGAAGACAAAATAAAGGAGATGGGGATGTTTAGCCTGGATAACACTCAAGGGAGACATGAGTGTTGTGTTCAAGTATTTGAAGGGTTATCAGGTAAGAGAGGGTTTAGATTTGTTCTGGTTAGCCTCAGTGAATAGAAATAAGAGAAGTGTGTAAAAGTGGAAAAGAGATAGATTTAGGCTTGAACTGTTTCCTGAGATGAATTCTCCCTCCCTGGGGATCTTCAGATGAGTTTTGCTGGATGACCATTTGTTGGGCTTGTTTTAAGAGGAAGTTCTGGTTCAAATGTGAGTCCGAGTAGATGACTTCTGATATCCCCTCCACTTCTATGGAGTCCACGATTCTGTAACAGTCTCTGCCTTCCGACCTATGTCACTGAGACCCTCCAGAAGTTTGGTTGAGATAGGAAAGACAATCTGAAGTCACTGAAAGCATTGCACAGTTTCCCAAATGTGATAGATTTTGATTTCTTCTTACATAATTCTGGAATCAGTTGAGTGTCCACTAGCAGTGCTGGTCCAAGATAAGGCGCATACATTCATATGTACATAGCCACATGTTTAGATTTTTATTAATAGACTAACTCGATGGACTCTTCTGGATGATGTCATAAACTCAGCAATGTGTTTTTTTTTCACTTTTTTCACTGTAAATAAATAGGTCAATTCATTTCACATTTCTGGGCCTTTTACAAAGAGCTTAATATAATAAGTGTGATGATGTTGTCTGAAAACAGCATTTGTTGACATTCACTATTAATAAAAAATCCTACTTTGTTTAGATTTTACATGTAACATTTTTCATGAAACTGGCTAATACCTTAGGTGGGCACATGCTGTCCAGTTTGGCACTTCCTCCACTGTTGTCAATGAACAAATTTATCTTCAGAGTTTCATCCACTGTCATACATAATTTTATTGTATGCATAGGAGACATCTTGCTTAAAGTGAGGCTTCATAGCTTGTGCTTTACAGTTAAATAATTTTAAAAATATAGACAAAAAGAGATCATATATGCTTTAATGATGTGTGGCTATAAGATATGTAGAAGCTGTAGAAAATCATCTGCAAACCTCTTCCTTTTCACTTCTTTATTTTTTTTTGGAAGGGGGAAGGTAGGGCAATTGGGTTAAGTGACTTGCCCAAGGTCACATGGCTAGTAAGTGTTAAGTGTCTGAGGCCAGATTTGAACTCAGGTTTTCCTGACTCCAGGGCCAGTGCTCTGTTCATTGCACCACCTAGCCTCCTCTTCCTTTTCACTTCTAATTTTTTTTTAAATCAAGGATACATTTGATGTATGTATAGTTCCTCATAAAGATTTTTATAGAATTATACAACATAATTCCCTAAATCATATAGAATTTTAGAGTATAGAATTTGAATGTTGTTTTCTTCCTGGTCAACTTTTTGGGCAGCCCTGTAAATTTTTTCGTTGTTTTAGAATCTTATCACCTTCAATGACTTTGGAATCTTGCCACCTTTATAGCTGACTCTGAATTGATCTAAGACCATTACTTGTCTGTCTGCTCAAATGTAGTTAAGAGTCAGCAAAAGGATATTAGTCAACCTTGAAGTTACAGGATTATAGAATCACAGATTTAGAAGCATAAGTGATCTCAGAGGCTGACTAGTGGCTTTTAGTCCAACCTCATTATCTTACAGATGAGGAAATTGAAGCAAGAGATAATTTACCCAAGGTCACATAGGTAGGAAGTATCAGAGCTGGAATTTGGACCCAGGACCTCTGACTCCATAAGTCCCTTTTCCACTGAGTTCAAGATCTTTGGCATAAAATAGCTATGGGACTTTGGCCAAGTCACTCAACCTTTCAGGGCCCCAGGAACTCTCTAACATTTTAATGGCATTATATTGGCAAATGAGTTGCCAGTCTATCAATGGAAAGAATTTCTGAAATGGAAACAAGCATTTATTATGTTCCAGACATTGTACTAAGTTCTGGGAATACACAATCCCTGCCTTCAAGGAGCTTACTTTGTAATGGGGGAGGATGACTCTCAAGAGGGAACTGAAAGGAGATACAGGAGTATGATATTGGGGCATGTACCAAAACCAGGAGCAAAGCTCAGAGAAGAATGAAAGCTGTCCTGGGCACCGCTACAAAATGAAGACTCTGGGAGGAACTCACCAATGAAATTACTTCTTGCCCCACAAAAGGACCAATTTCACTAATTTTTTTTCTCAGTTCTTTAAGTGACTTCTAATTCTTTTGCTAGTGTTCAAGTATCATTCCAGAGAGGACTATAATTGTGCTCATAGCTTCTTTCACTTCTTGATCAAGAACTATGTTTTCTAACCCTAGGCTCCATATTCTCATTGAAATTAATGAGTATATCAAGGCACATTGTTGACTTACTTAAGAGTATCTTGTCAAGTCTTCATAGACTTTTCCACATCATCTTTTGCAATGAATGTTGGTACATAAATTATTCTTTACAATGGCTTCTTTGCTCTTGCTCATCATAGGTGTGCCAGGCAAGATGGTCAAGTGTCTCTGAAAATGATGTTTCTTGTCTTTTAGCATAAGATGAAACCATTTCCATCAATTCCAAGGAAAAGCTGTGGGCTAGCTATCATTACATTTAATTAAGTTTCATTTATAGCAAAAACACAAATATATGTGTAAAGTAATTTCTCCTGGAGGAACAACGGAAGCTACATGGAACTGAAATGATTGTGAATTTTTGTCCATTTCGTGGGTCACCTTGGGCAAAAAAAAAAAAAATCATCTAGAGGCCAGACTGTTGATGAGCCCTTCTGTTTTTAATGAAGTTAGTCCTTGGACAACAAATATATAATTTATTGTTGGGCACATGGTTGAAGCTGAATAGAGTTTGTCTTTCACTGATATGGCATTTGAAAACCCAGGGTCCACCTCTATGTCATGATCCAGAGTGGGATTCCTGGGGAGGTCCATTTTTCTTGTTCATATCAAAGGTTTCAGGATCTTGGGATTAATTTTGTTAAGAAAAAATCCTTTAAGAGTAGAGATGGGGAGGAGCCAAGATGGTGGAGTAGAAACAGCTCATCCAAGCCACTCTGCCCCCAGATTCCCCCCAAACTATGTAAAAGGGGACTCTGAACAACTTCTGGAGCCCCAGCACCCACAGAACGACACAGAGAAGCTAACCTCCTGCTGAGGACAGCCCAGCAGCCCTGCAGGAAGGACCATCGCAACAGTCTGGGAGCTGGCAGCGGCAGCGCAGAGCGCAGGGAGCTGAGCCGAGCTGGAGCCGAGGTCCCCGTGAGCCGAGGTTTTAGCCCCAGGGCGGCAGGGCCAGCAGTCGGCTGGAGGAACCCCAGAACACCAGTAGCTGTGGTGACTCCAGAATTATCAACATAGACATGCCTAGGACAAAGTAAGAGGTTAGTGTCCTATGGACTTTGGGACCGGTATTTGGGGAATGCGTCAGCTCCCTCCCCTGGGGGCTAGAAGCTGCTGAGGAGACATGCCATTTTGTAGTTTTCAGAGGCAGCTCCAGCTCCTGGCCTGAGGAACCATAGGGAGATCCAGCAATCAGTCTTGGGGGGTAATCGCTCTTGCTTTAACCTCCCTGGATCTGGATTGTGATCTAGGGTGGAAGTAGTGGGTGGGTTTACAGCTTGCCAGAAACGGAAATTGCCCCCCACACGTTTGGGACGAAAATTCCTCTAGCTGGCCTTAAAGCCATAGTGTGGCAACAAGCCCAAAAGTAATTAAGTGGCAACATGCCAAGGCAAAGGAAACAGAAAAATGCAACCCTAGACTCCTATTTTGGGGGCATAGAGCGGGAAAAGGACTGTGAGGTCAGAAGTCCTGCTCCAAAAGCCCCAGGGGAAAACATGAGCGGGTTGCAGGCCATAGAGGACCTTAAGAAGGACTTTAAAAATCAAATAAGAGAAGTGGAGGAAAAATTGGAAAGAGAAATGAGAAGGATGCAGGAAAAGTATGAAATGAGGGTCAACAGCCTGACTGAGGAAAACAACACCTTAAAAAATAGACTAACTCAAATGGCAAAGGAGGCCCAAAAGGGCAATGAGGAGAAGAATGCCTTAAAAAGTCGAATTTGCCAGATGGAAAAAGAATCTCAAAAGTTCACTGAGGAGATTCATTCCTTCAGAGTTAGACTGGAGCAAATGGAAGCTAATGACTTTATGAGAAATCAAGATGCTGTTAAGCAGATCCAAACAAATGAAAGAATAGAAGGCAATGTGAAATATCTCATGGGAAAAACCACTGACCTGGAAAATAGACCCAGAAGAGACAATTTAAAAATTATTGGACTACCTGAAAGCCATGATCAAAGAAAGAACCTAGAAATCACCCTTCAAGAAATTCTCAAGGAAAATTGCCCTGATGTTTTAGATCCAGAGGGCAAAATAGAGGTTGAAAGAATCCACTGATCACCTCCTGAAAAAGATCCCAAAAAGAAAACTCCCAGGAATATTATAGCCAGGTTCCAGAATCCCCAGATCAAGGAGAAAATACTACAAGCAGCCAGGAAGAAACAATTTCAATATTGTGGAAACTCAATCAGAATAGCCCAGGACCTGGCAGCTTCTACACTGAGGGATCAAAGGGCATGGAATATGATATTACAGAGGGCAAAAGAACTGGGAATGAACCCAAGGGTCACCTACCCAGCAAAACTGAGTATTTTGTTTCAGGGGAAAATATGGTCATTCAGTGGAATAGAGGACTTTCAAGCATTCTTGAGGAAAAAACCAGAATTGAATAGAAAATTTGACACCCAGACACAAGAAGGAAGAGATGCCTGAGAAGGTAATCAGGGAAAAGAAATCAAAAGGAACTTATCAAAGTTGAACTATTTACATTCCTATATGGAAAAGCAATAACTGTGACTGATGATATCTTTCTCACTATGAAAATAATGGAAGAAGGGGGTGTGGTCATATGAATACATATGTGAATGTGTGTGTATATGGTTACAGTTATATATGGATAGAGGGCATAGGTTGAATTTGTTGGGAAGAGAGAATACTCAAGAGATGAAATTATGAGGTGAGAGAGGAAAGTGGCAAGAGGAGATGGGGAGAGACAGGGTAGGGTAAACTATCTCATGTAGAAGAAGCAAGGGGAAGTGGTTGCAAGGGAGGGGAAGAATAGGAAGGAAAAAAGGCAAAACCACATTCTCATTGAATTTGGTTCAGGGAGAGAATGACATACATACTAAATGGGATATCTCAACCTGCAGCAGAATAGGGGGAAGGGGGATGAGAGGAGGGAAGATGGATGGGAGGGCATCCTTGGGGGAGGGGTGGTTGGAAGTACCCACTATAGAAGAGGGACAGGATCATGTAGGGAATGGACCAGGTGGGGGGTGGGATGAGTGGGAGGGAATTATAAGCAGCCTTGTACAATATATCTACTATGATAATGTTTTGCATAGCTAGACATGTACAACATATACTGAATTACTTATCTCCCCAGAGGGAATGGGTGACAAGGAGGAAGGAAATGGATCTGAAATTCGAGGTCTTAACATTAAATGTTTCAAATATATATAAATACTATTATTAATACTCTTTTGCTTATAATTGGGAGATAAGATGTGCAGGCATTGGGACACAAAGATTCACCTTCCTCTAATGGAAAAGTCGAAGGGGGTATGGGAGAAGGTATGGGAGAGAACAGATTGGAGGAAGCGATATCTTGTGGGACTGCTATTCTGGGAGGCTGGGTAGGGGAATAACGGGGGGAAAATGATTGTAACTCAAAATCTGGTGGAAACGAATGATATAAAACAGAATTTAATAAAGCATTTGTTTAATAAAAAAAAAGAATAGAGATAATGGAGAAAACCATTTTCCTCCTCATGGTGAGGATGGGATCCTCCCTACTTCTCTAGCACTGGTCAATGGATGGAGGGGTAGGTGGAATGAGAAACTTGACCTTGCCTATAGTTTTAACCCTAACTCTAGACCTAGGTAAGGAGAATGTGATGTTCCTGAATGCAACCTCAAATCAGCATTGCTGATGGCCCTTCCCTGAACTGTTCTTTTTTGTTCACTTTGGTAATTAAGCCCCTATTTTATGTCCCAGTCCCAGTAACTTGTTTTATCTATTCTCTGAAATATATTGCATGTACTACAGTTTCTCTAGGATTGGTCCTGTCTTCTACTCCTCTAGTTCTTCCAAGAATGAAAACTTATTTTTAATGTCAAGGTCCCCGTTGACAGTCTGGTAAAGCCTATTTACCCCTTCTCAGAATATTTTTAAATGCACAAAATGAAATATACTGGATCACAAAGGACATAAATAATATCTGAGCCCCAGCCTCCATGTCTGGGTCTATACTACCTTCTGCTTATTCTTTTTAGTGATCCCCTCTCTAGATGTTCCCCTTTTCCCACTATATGGCCTTTGGTCCCCTTTGGACCCCTTTCTGGTCTGCAGATTCTGGCCATCCTTTACCTGATCCATCCTACCATCATCAACCAGACCTTCTTTCTATAATTTCCTCCATTCTTATGAAAATGCACACCTTTGTGTATCCTAATAGGATACATTAGGTAGAAAGAAAACACTAGCAAAAAATCAAAACCAAAAAAATGTCATCAATTTAGCACTGGAATCTACAGGTCTTCTGGTCTAACCTCTTTTCTTCATAGAGAAGGAAACTCAAGCCTAAGGTCACACAGGTAGTAATTGGCAGAGTCAGGATTTGTACACAGATTCTCTGAGTCTGAACCCAGTGCCCTTTTGAAAATCTGTAACACAGTTAATGGCTGCTGCCAATGAAACCCCCTAACTTGCCTTCCCACGTTTTCTTTCTTCCCTCTTATTTTAGATCCCAAGGAGACAATAAGCTATCCTAGTCTTCTCAAGTGTGAACTCACCTCTTAAGTTCTGCCCTTCATTTTGGTTATTTTTCTTGATACTTATATTTTTGCCTTTTTAACATCAGAATATTTCCCCCCAGTATGACATCCTTTCCCTCCTCCACCCCTATCCAGTGATTTCTCTCTTATAATAAAGTAAAATTTTAACTGAATTGAAATGACAAAGTGACCATGTCTGGTAGTATATGCAACATTCCGTACCTGTAGTTCCCCTCAAGTCTACTGAAAGGAGAAAAAAAAATTTCCTTCTTATTTCTCTGGGGTCAAGAATGAAACCAATCTGAGCTCATCTGTCCTTTATTTTACTGAAAAATCATGGAGCAGACAGTGGGACTCTTTGCTTTGAGTGTGTTCCTGACAACCAATAGTAATGAACTAAGTTGAAAATCTAGTCCTTGAGGTAAAAATTTCAAAACTGATCCTGTCACTTTTTAAAAACTAAAACAAATTTATAAAAATAAAAATAAACCTATAAGGAAGGAGGGATTCTTTTTCTGGGGGGAGGGCAGGATTATCTTATCTAGATAGGATTAACATTTATGAATGATAACCTGTCTCAATGGCATTCATAGTAATAATAATGCCTTATATTTGAATCAACTGTGAAGTGGAAACCCTTTGTATTTTTCAAAATACTTTTCCATTTCATGGGTCACCTTGGGCAAAAAAAAAAAAATCATCTAGAGGCTAGACTGTTGATGAACCCTTCTGTTTTTAATGAAGTTAGTCCTTGGACAACAAATATATAATTTGTTGTTGGGCATATGGTTGAAGCTGATTAGAGTTTGTCTTTCACTGATATGGCCTTTGAAAACCCAGGGTCCACCTCTATGTCATGATCCAGAGTGGGATTCCTGGGGAGGTCCATTTTCCTTATTCATATCAAAGGTTTCAGGATCTTGGGATTAATTTTGTTAAGAAAAAATCCTTTAAGAATGGAGATAATGGAGAAAACCATTTTCGTCCTCATAGTGAGGATCCAGACATTATTTCCATTTCACAGATGCAGAAATAGGTTTAGAAAGATTAAGTTGTCTTGATCTAAATCATACAGTTATTTATAGTAGCTGAGCCAAGATTAGAACTCATGCCTCCTGATTCAAATGGAATAATTTTTTAGAAACAATTACTCTGTGTGGAAATGGCACAGTCTGGTAGTAAGCCCAGGCTGGAACACAATAGCAGATCTGCTGTCCATAGTTCTGTGTAGGAATGTCTCTCCATTTGTACTCAAAGTAGCCCACCCCTGCCATTCCCAGACTGGTGCCCAATGTCCCTTCTTGCTGATGCCAAAGCATCCCCGTTCTCACCTGTAAAAATTCCATCAATGTTAGGTGCCTCCTGAGCACTGGTCTGACTCAGATTTATTTTATGTCGAGTGGGTTGACCTTTGAGATGTCAGAGAGTTTTTGGCTGAAGGGAGACAGAAGAACAGTCAGTTAACAGCAACAGTGAGGCACCCAGACTGGAAGTACTCTACACTTGGTGATTGTAATACTAAACCTCTAGACCACTCTCCTCCAGCAGGTTCAAACCCTACCTTGCCCCTCCAGGGGGCAGAGTCCCAAAGGTGTTGGTCTGTTTCTCAGATGCTAGGACCAGCTAATAACTACTGAGAGCCCAGTAACTCCAAGCCTCCTCTGCACATTGCAGCCGTTCTCAAAGGATGGGAGGGCCCAACTTCTCCCCCAAACCCAGCCACCTCTTAGACTTGAGACTAGCAGTGCTGAACTGGGTTTTGTCCTCTGGGTCAGCAGAGACAGACCTGAAATTCCAAAGGTATCAAAAACGCCTTCTTGTTCTAATCTTCTCTTTCAAACTTGGTGATAATATTCTCTTCTTCCTTTCCCAAATCTCTGAGCGATGTGTAAAGTGAGAGGATGAGGAACATTAGGATCATATACAGTTGAGGACATTTGGGGTTCTCCACCCACAGAAGGGCTCTGGCTCTTGACCTGCTTTTTCAGAACCTGGTTGGAGTAGTCCTGGTGGGAGCTACTCAGTGTTGGTAATCAGGCCAAGGACTACCCTAGAGGAGCTCCTTTCCTTCCATTTCCTCCTTTCCTCCTTTCCTTCCTCCCGTGTCTGGAAGTAGCTCCCAGATCCCTGGGTATCCCATCTCATTCACAAGGCAGAATGGGGTGAGGGTGGTTGGGGAGTAGACTTTATCTTCTATTTGCTATGTGAAAACCTGGATTTCAGCTGTGAAATCAAGGTCCCTGGGAAACAAAGCCCCTTCCTGGGATAAGAGAAGGCTTCCCCAGCCCCAGCCATGCTCTTCTGTTCAGAGATAAGGCAACTCAGAATCAAAGGGGGTCCCCCCAGTTTTGCCTACCCTGCTGCTTGGAAGATGCCTGTCCCTTTTTTCCTTTGGGACACACTGCTGGATGAAGCTAAAGACAAATATAAAGAAAAGTTCCTGTCAGAGCACATGGAGAGGTGGTAGTGATTATTGAGGGTATCAGGTTTGGGAAGAGCCTTTGTCAACACAATCAGTCAGGAGAAGTAGTTGGCACAGATGTCAGATCTTCCCTGTAAGTTGCAAGGGGAAACTTGTGTGTGAATGGGGGACCAAGCAGCAGTGACTAGACTCTAGGAACACAAAGGTAGAACAATACAGTTGGAAGGTGGTGGTGGAAGATCCAGTTTACCTCATGGGTCATTTTCAGTTCAAGTGAGCTTTCCTCAATACCCAGATGTCATATCAACAAACCAGAACAAATCTGGGGAAATGACTAGGTGTCTCTCCTCCCGTGGTGGCAGCATCTCTTCCCAGTCATGATGTTTTGCTAACAAGGGATGGGATTACTGAGAACTTGGCTGTTCTTGCAACAACATGGCAACATTCAAAGAGTATTGAACTTGGAGACAGGAACCTTGGGTTCCAGCTCTAGCTTTGCAGGTAAGTGTGTGACCTTGGACAAGTCACTTAATCTATCTTAGTCTCCCTCCGTATAAAATGAGGGAATTGGATTAGTTGATCTCTAAAAACCCTTCTAAAATTCAGACTCAGACTTGTCAAGTCTGGACTTCTCCTATATCTTCCTCTATAGAGTCAAATGTCTTCCACTGGAACACCAAAGAATTAACTTTTCTCCAGAAAGTACTTTGAATTGGGAGAGGGAAGACTTGAGCAGGGGCATCTTGTTGACCAAAATAAGGAGCAGGAATAAGATAGCTTGGAATCTTTCAGGCTTCTTCCTTCCCATCAAATATTACTTCCTCAGATTAGCCTTGACTAAGGTTTATCTTAGTTCATTCTTCTCTTCTCCCCGAATCCGATGCCAGATTAAAGGAATACTACTAATAGTAACTCACTTTGATATTTGGAAGGTGCTTTTCTTACAACAATTTTGTACATTAGGTAGTACAAATACTGTATTATTACAGATTTTGTTGTTCAGTCATTTTTCAGTCATTCCTGACTCTCCATGACCCCATTCGGGCTTCTCTTGGCAAAGATACTAGAGTGGTTTGGCATTTCTTTCTCTAGCTTATTTTACTGAGGAGGAAACTGAGGCAAACAGGGTGAAGTGACTTGCCCAGGGTACCACAGCTAGTATGTGTCTGAGGCCATATTTGGACTCAGGAGATGAGTCTTCATGATTCCAAATCTGAGACTCTATCTCCATTGCACATTCCTTTATCTAATATTTTTTGAGCCTCCCTAGGGGCCTTGACTGCCTATACAAGATGTAGTATTATATTCAAATATGGATAAGAACCAGCCCATTTGGGTCCAACCCATCCAGGCATCACCACCAGGCTCACCAGTAGATTAGTTGACCATCACAACCTTGGCATCATAGATGACAGTGGTGGCCCCAGAGGCAGGAAAACCAGGGTTCTAATCTTGCCCCAGCTGTGTTACAGTTTTGCAAGTCATTTAGCCTTACTTGGCCTCAGTGTCCTCATGAATCTAATGAGGACAATAGTACCTACATCTCATATTTTTGTTGTGAGAATCAAAATAAGGTCATCTGCATGAAGCAACTTTCAAACTTTAAAGAGCTATAGAAACATCAACTAAACCTATGAAACAAAGACAAATCCTCACAAAACAGTGAGGAACTGGGAAGGGAAAAAATGAGATTATAGAAAGGTTTGCATGATAGCAAATTAAGTTAGATTATCCCAAGAGCAGGTGGCAACAGAGCTCCAATGAGGAACTTTAAAGGAGAACTCAACAAAAGGAGTCATCAAGAGTTATACAATCAGTCCCATATCAGGATTTCAGATAGAGAGCCGTACTGCTCCAACTCGTGCCTTTGCAATGTTAGGAAAAAATAGTAAGGCCTCCAGCAGACTGAAAGAAAGGATATTGTCTGGGAAACAGGAGAGAAAATGGGCAAGAATCATTATAGATGGCAGGCATGGATGGATGGGGTTACACTCTGTGATTGTGGAGGAAGTCCCCAAATTGATGGGATCAATTAATTTGCCTACTTGAGAATCCCAAGGGTATTAAAGGAAGATAAAACGAATGAAAATGGAACAAAAACATTAGTCTTTTGATGAGAAACAATTTTTTCCATCTATGCTAGTACAGAAACAGAGGAAGGGCTCATTGAAGGTGAGGATCACATTTTGTGATATCTGAAAGATAAACTAATAATTGGGAGAGGGAGGTTGAAATATTATTCTTATTGAAAAATGGTGACCATGAGTACATCAATTACCATCAAAACCCATACCTACTTTATCATCTCTACAAAATCTTTGAGAATGATTTATACCTGTTTCAAGGGTATTCTTGATTGGAAAAAAAAAGATGAGCTGGGAAGAGGCAAATTGTTACAAGTAGTTCATAACTAAGTCAAGACATCACCCATGATGTTACTGGTCCTCTTCAAAAACAAAGAGTGAACTATAACAATAATAGGAAATTGTAACTTTAGAGTCCCTCAACTTACTGAAAGACATAGAGAACATAAGATCCCACTGGACTCATTATTGGATGATCCAAAAAAAAAAAAAACAAACCCATTTGATTAGTTGAACAAATGGAGCTTAAAAGGCTCTCCTCCAATGATGTGTCTCTCCCATGAATAAGTAGAGATTATACAGGATTTTTATGATAGATATAGTAATGGAGATGATTGTTCTACAATCCCCTAATTATTAATACCAAGGTGTAAAATAGGGAGATAAGACTTACCAATATTTTCCATTGTTATGGAGAACATTCATCATAGACTTCTTATGGAAGAGAGATTCCCTATAGAAAGTGAGGTTCTCCAGATCCTCCAGTTTGTGGATATCATTGTGCTAATTATATTCAACCCTGAAACATTTCAGAGTCTCCTAAATGAAATTCATGTAACTGCTAAAGGATTTGACTTAAAAGAAAAGAAAGTAGATGAAGAATCCCCTATGGTCCAAACTATAATACGCAGTTAGATAGATAGCCCATTGAGCTAATTCAGCAGCATAACATGTCTAGGATAGAAACTGGAAAATGATAATAAATTAGGCCCAGAATTAAATTGAAAGAAGAGATCCCAGTGTGATTGCATTTGGGAAGTTCTGTAACATTTTTCAAAGATGCCAAGCTTCTCCCTGAAACAAAACCTTAACATTTTATCAAAAATATTTTCCCAGTAATAGTATTTAGGTGACAAATGATAAAATACTGTAGTCTCTGAAGAATCAGTATTTCAGATCACCCAAAGGGCTTTGGAGTGATGATATAAATAGTCTTCAGCACATTACCTATCTATGATAGTTCCATCCAAGGTAGGCTTGGCAGTCCCCTGAAGGAGAGCCTATATGATCCTGCATTTGTGTAGGGAGATATGACTCCTGCATAGGAAAGGAAAGGGAAAAAGGTGGGAGCAGTGAGGTAAGATAGGAAGAGAGGGTGAGGGGGGAAGAGAGGGTGCGGCACAGACAGTGAATAGCAAAACAGGAGGCCCCCCTCAGATCTGTAGGCATACAAGGAAAAACTGGAGCCCCATACATCCTTCAGTTCCTCAGACATGTAATACTACAGACTGCCAGGGGGAAAGGAGACTAATAAGGTAAGACAATTGTCTCCCTGGTTGAGCCAAGATATCATCTTACTCCTGGGTCAAAGAGTCTCCTTATTCTCATGTATTCTAGCATTTAGCCCCTATGACTTCCCTAATTTGTTTTGCCGACTTGCTTTCATTTCAAATACATGCAAAAAGTGGCATCAAAGATATTATTCAAAGGGATGGAAAAGGAGGTGAACCAATCATGTAGAAAGAATAAGGGGAAAAGGTGATTGACACCCACATAATGTCAAAGAAATCTAGAATTAGACCCCTAGCACACTGAGCAAAACCTCCTGGGAAAAATGTATGGGAGGATATGATCAAGAGTCACATAGGATGAGAGTGTGTGTGTATGTGTATAAGTCATGACCTTGCACTGTTGGAAGAATACCCACAATGAGGAGATTATAGATTTGTTGAAGGAAGACCAATTTACTGTCTCCTTGGAAATTACAAGTTTAGACAAGAAAGATCAATAGCTAAAAAAGCAAACACAGCATCAATCTAAGTAACAGAGATCAATATATGGGCATACTAGGAAAACAATGTACCTTTTGTTATGTAGAGAAGATGTGACTCTAGCTAGATTATTAAAGAGAAGGGAAAGACATAGATTTTCAGTACAGAGAGAAGAATTCTAGACATTAATAAAGACATGGACCAAGGAGAACAGATGAAACAGGGAAGAGAGGCATACAGATGAAATTTACTGGATGGGGCAATGATGAGTGAGGAGCAAGTTGGAAAGGAACTCCCCAGTAACAGACATAAAGGTTAAAATCTTAAGTATAATGTGTAGGAAGATGGGTACACTGATTGGAAGGCTTTTGATATACCATGGCCAAAATAATGGAAATGGAAGACATTCTTGTGGGTGGTATCCACAACAACCAAGGATCTGGTGAAAATGGGGAGACTAGTGAAGTAGGTAAAGATGTTTTAAGCATGGGCTTGATGATGACTTCCCAAGGATGCTGTATTGGGAATTCTTATTTCTGTTATGTGTTAGGCTAGTAAGTTCTGGGTTCCCTTCCAACTCTGAGCTTCTGTGATGCTAAGGTTGTCATGTGGGATGATGTCTATCCCATCCAATCAACTGACCTATCCCAGGTAAAGATTAAGGGGCAGGCTGCCAGCAGTAAGTAGCAGCTCTTTATTTCTTGAGGAGTAGAGGTAAGCAAGATGGCTGTCAATATGTCAATGTGGGGTCCAAACCGAGAGTTGAAGGGAGTTTTCATGCCAAAGAAGACAGCAAAAGCATGAATCAGAAGGTTCAGACCAGTCAGAATGCATAAGAGTAGCAAGGGATAGAGGCTAAGAGGAGAACGGAGCATTAGGATGAATTTAAGGGTCAGAAAAGTGAAGAAAGGAACTCTAGGTTATCAACTTAATTGATCAATCACTATGCTCGGCTTATCTTCTAGCATGGCTTCCTCTTATGGTGGACTGGCATAAAGCAGCCATTTACCTTCCTGAAAATTAAAGAGGCAGAACTTTTGGTTGTTGATATACAAGCTCTTTCTTCTAGGATTTCTTCTTAGGTCTGGGGTTTGGTGGGTTTCTGATGGTAGAAACTTTCACTACCACAAGTGGTTACAAGGTCTTGGTTCCTTTACTCTCATGACCTCCCAATCAACAAGGTACCATAGATAACTCTACCAGTATTAAGATTCCAAGGATTCTGTCATGGGAAACTCCTTTTCTCATCTACTAACTTGAATGATGGTATATGAGGGACCAGTGGATGAAGACTAAGATCTAAGAATTCTTGACATAACAGGGACTGGGGAGCAAGTAGTTGCAGTTGAAAGACCACAGGGTTTCTTATCTGGGTGCCCTGGAAAAAGCCAATGTTATAGTTCCTTTATTCCCTGGATGGCTGTCTAGAGTAGAAGTTCCAGGTGGGGAAAAAAATCACACTTCATCCTGCAGCTTCCATGGGCATTCAACCTCCAGTGGTCCTAACTGTTTGAATCATAAATTGGAGATCTCCCTATACCTTCCCAAAGTCATTATCTTTCCTACAGGGGATGCAAACTGAAGTGCAAAAATGTGGAAAACCCAACGGTAAAAAAATTACTATTTTTAATAGAAGAGAATGTTATTAGTTTAGGTGCATGAGTGGACTTCATAACTTGGCAGTGGGAAGCAATGTGAGCTCATCCCTTCACAAGCGTAATTGGTCCTTGAGTGAATGGAGACTATAGATTCAGAAGATTCCCTCAAGAAATGGGCAGGCTGTTTCGGCAACCTTGGGTAGGTGGAAGTGGTCCAGAGCAGAAGATGGGACACTTTTTAAGAGCATATCTACTACACCAAGATGGGACCTTGTCCCAGGGATGAAGGCAAGTCTATGAACAGGCAGAGGTCTCACATTCTGTATGTCGCAGACAATGTCATTAAAAGTCACAGAAGATTGTAAACAGCTGGCCCATCATGGATTAATTATAGTGCTTCTGCCTGTGCCAACAAGAATCCAATGTATAGGAAGTCTCTTTCTAAAGCCAAAGGAAAGACTTATTCCAGGGTTTTTGATTATACTTGGACATAAAATCTCAGTGCTTATGGAACTGGATGGTTATGTCCATCTGGGGCCATATCTTGAGAATTCCTTGGTTCTTAGGAACACTTTCAGGTGCAGCCTCTTGGCTGCTTCTCTGTTCTAAGGTTTCTTGGACAGTGCATCAGTTTACTTGCTCTCACACCTAGGGATCTGTGACATATTAAAACAGAACCAGCTAAAGAATATCATTCACTGGATCTAATGATGATTCATCTTGCTGGGGGTGTTCGAGGTATGTTATGTTGGTTCAATGGCTGACTGGGTACTGAGTCTCATGTCAGGCCTTGAAGACTGACTTTATGGTCATAACATTCATCTCCAAACACTGGAGGACTGTGGTCTGTTCTGCTCTTTAAAGAGACAGAACTATCAAATGGCAAGAGGTTTGAGAAAAGAATCGACAGTGGAGAAAAATAGAAAGGGGCTGATGGCAAAAAAGCCACACGGAAAGGTAGGGCTGCTTTTAGAAAATGACTGAACATACAAAGTTCTGGATAGGGAGATTTCTAAGACAATAGGATGTGGAGATGAGGGAAGGGTAGCTGGAGGCACAGGGGTTTGAAAGCAAGAGGAAAAGGCTAGTATGCGGAGAGTGTGTGAATAAGAATAAGGCGAGGAAGGTGAGAGAGGGATACAGAGGAAGGGGACTGGGACCAGAGTACAGTGTAGGGAGGAAGGCCAGAATTTTTCCTTGTATTGAGTCAAAATTTGCCTCTGTGCATCTTCTCTCCATTTCTTCCAGGTCTGCTCTCTGGGGCCAGGTAGAACAAATCTGATCTGTCTTCTGTGTGACAGTCCATCTGCTCTCCTGTCAAGGCTATAGTAGCTCATCTGGGTACATGAACTTGACATCAACAGACTTACATAATATAGCTGGACTCCCTGCATCTTCCTGGGGCTGAGGCAGCAGCCACTCAACACCCTTGAACAGAGAAAATCTCAGGATGACATGGTCCCCTACAAATGGAGAATGAGGGAGAGAAACAAAAACAAAACAAAAAGCCAAGCATTAATCTCACTCCACTCCTCACAACTTTCTTTTTTAAAAAGTAGTTTAGACCTCTGATTTCATTGAAGTAGGGAAACTTTCTGTTTAGGAAGCTTCCTTTATCAATGCTATTCACAAATCATTCTGTATCCAAATTGCCTGGGGACTTGGTTACATGACTTCCCTGCCACAGAACTAGTATAATCAGTGCTGGGATTTGAACTCAGGTCTTTCTGCTCTCAAAAAAACAAAAGCCAACCTTTCCCATTTCCTAGGTGAACTGATTTTGGCTAGTTGCTAAGAGGGAAGTATCTGATTAAGTTAGCTTATTCTGAAGTAGGAATGATGAATAGTCAAGTGAATGCTAACTTTTGCAGGGGTATCTGAAGTTTTTTTTAATGCCATAAACATTTAGTTGCATATTTAAATGGCAAAATGACAATTTAATATAAATTACTAGTAATATATACTGCTATGAACAACAGTTCCTAAACATTAAAAAAGGAAATAAAAAAATTCACTAACACAAAGGAATGAATTGACAACAGAAGCGCTTTATCTGAGGGCCCCTCTTTTTTTTTTTTTTTGACAAAACACTCCTAAGCTAGAGAAGACCACCTTATTTATTTACATCTTATAAGACAGAGATGTGATGGTGACTGAAGTCTGATACCTTGCCTCTAATGGCCACATGAGGAAAAAAAAAAGTCAAATATCTCCCAGAATTCCCTGATATCCCACATACATTCTATCTAGGTTATTTAGATATAGTAATCTAATACCAAACGACTAATTCCTTTCCACCAAACCATCTCAATTGGTCCACAGTTTCTTCTGTTGTAGATCCTGTGCTGAATGCTGTTGAAGGATCAGGAACAGGGAACCATGGATCCAAGCTTACCCCCACTCCACTGAGGCTGTTTAGGAGATATGGTAGTAACAGGGGAGATTTCCTTGCTTTTCATTCCTGAGTAACAAAAGTAGATATGGCTTGCTTTCCATTTACAGTACCTGCGGGAAGAATTGCTTCTGGTTACAGAATGGAGATAATCAGCCAGGAGTGCTCACAGAAAAAGAAGTGGTGGTAATAGGAAAGGAAACCTCTCTCTGATAAATAGTAAGCAACTAAGTAAAAGTTTTGGGTTCATCTGAAGGGAATTTTTGGCTTAGGACCGCTCTATGGCCCCAAGGACCCAAAAGACTTGTGTAAAGCAGACTGAGAGGTGCAGTGAACCAATGTATGTTTGAGCAATGTATGCTCCTCAAAAATACTTAGAGTTTCTGTTTTGCTCTGATCAATTGAACCATAGTTAAGCAATGAGAGAGATAAGAGCTAAAATTTAGTGAGTTGATGTATTAAATTTCTTTGTATCTTCAAATTACATAATTTCTTAAAAATTAAGACAATTTTTTGTTAATCATTTTGTTAGTCATTAATGTGACTATCAATTTTTTAAAAAATTGAGTCATGTTTATGTAGAGAGATCATAGTTATAGTTACACAATAAGTAGAAAATTGTAATGTTTCTCTATCAGAGTCAGAAAAATCTAAGAGTAAGAAAAAAAAAAGGAAAATAGAATTGAACAAAATGTTGGAGAAATTTAGAGCTAAAAGACTTATGATACCTTCTGAATGGAATCA
Organism: Gymnobelideus leadbeateri; assembly: GCA_011680675.1. Lineage (NCBI taxonomy): Eukaryota > Metazoa > Chordata > Mammalia > Diprotodontia > Petauridae > Gymnobelideus > Gymnobelideus leadbeateri. The sequence continues at coordinate 198,405 of WOXC01000109.1, forward strand.
CTAAAGAATATACATGTTGTTTGCCACCACATGGCACTTATTACTTGTCACCACAATTAAAGATTGACTATGTATTGAGGAGTAAAGAAATTAGAAATAAACATAAAAAGGTAGAATTTAAAAATTTTTATCTATTTTTATCTACTTTTAGTTTAAAACATTCAGTTCCACAAGTTTTCTCTCCTTCACTCTCCTCTCCCTTTCCCTTCCATGGTGGCATGCAATCTGATACAGGTTCTACATATACCTTCACATTAAACATTAGTCAAGTTGTAAAGAAGAATTATAACCTATGGAATGAACAAGAAAGAAGAAACAAAACAAAATGAAAAAGAAAGAGAGCAAGTAGTTTGCTTCAGTCTGCATTCAGACTCCATAATTCTTTCTCTACATGTGGATAGCCTTTTCCATCATGAGTCTTTTGGAGTTGTTTTATAACCTTGTATTGCTGTGAAAAGCCTAATCTAGTGAAGTTAGTCATCACAGATACAATGTGTCTGTAATTGTGTACAGTATTCCCTGGTTCTGCTCCCCTCACTCAGCATCAGTTTATATTAAGTCTCTCCAGGTTATTACAAAGTCCGTCTGTTCCTCATTTCTTATAACACGATAGTATTCCATTAGATTCATATACCACAACTTGTTTAGCCATTCCACAATTGAAGGGCATCCCCTTGATTTCCAATTCTTTGCCAGCACAAAAAGAGCTACTATAAATATTTTTGTACATACGGATCCTCCTCCCACTTGTATGATCTCTTTGGGATACAGCCCTAGAAGTGGTATTGCTGGGTCAAAAGGTATGCACATTTTTATAGCCCTTTGGGCATAGTTCCAAATTGCTCTTCAGAATGGTTGGATCAGTTCGCAACTCCACCAAAAATGAATTAGTGTTTCACTTTTCCCACATCTCCAGCATTTATCATTTTCCTGTTTTGTCATGTTAACCAATCTTACCGGTGAGATGGGGGTACCTAAAAATTGTTTTGATGTGCATTTCTATTATCAACAATGATTTAGAGCATTTTCCCTTGTGATTATAGATATCTTTAATTTCTTCCTCTGAAAACTGCCTGTTCATATTCTTTGACCATTTATCAATTGGGGAATGACTTGTGTTCTTACAAATTTGAGTCAGTTCTCTTTATGTTTTAGAAACAAGACCTTTATCAGAGACACTGGTTGTAAAAATTCTTTCCCAGTTTTCTGCTTTCCTCCTAATGTTGTTTACATTGGTTTTGTTTGTACAAAAACTTATCAATTTAATGTAATCAAAATCATCCATTTTGCATTTTGCAATGCTTTCTATCTCTTGTTGATCATAAATTCTCCCCTTCTCCATAAATCTGACAGGTAATCTATTCCTTGCTCCCCCAGATTGCTTATAGTATCAGTCTTTATATCTAAATTGTGTACCCATTTTGACTTTATTTTGGTATATGGTGTAAGATATTGGTCTATGCCCAGTTTCTGCCATACTATTTTCCAGTTTTCCCAGCAATTTTTGTCAAATAGTGAGTTCTTATCCCAGAAGCTGGAGTCTTTGGGTTTCTCAAACAGTATGTTACTATAGTCATTGACTACTGTGTCTTGTGTACGTAATCTATTCCACTGATCTACCACTCTATTTCTCACCAGCACCAAGTGGCTTTGATAACTGCTGCTTTATAATACAGTTTAAAATCTGGTATGGCTAGGTTACCTTCCCTAGCATTTTTCCCCTTAATTCCCTTGATATTCTGGACCAAAAATGTAGAAGTTTTAAAGCATATCCTTTATAGACTATACTCAATTAAAATAGAAAGCAATTCAAGGAACACAAACAAAAGATAGACCTAAACGGAAATTTAATAATTAAATCCTAACTAATGCATGTGTCAAAGAACAAATCATAGGAAAAGGAATATAATTTAGGTGAAAATAACCAGTTTTAATGGAACTAGCCTTGTAATCTCTAACCAAGCATTTCCCAAACTAATTTGCCACAGAATATTGTGGGGCTTAAAACATACTGATGAAATCATTAAATGTAGATCTGGAAATATGAAATACTCCTGTGATTAAAAAGGTCTGTATTCAAGGACGTGCATTTGATAATTGACAGCTATGTGATAATGGGAAAGTCATTTAATCTTAAATTGTCTTAGTTAATTCGGTTCATCTAAGCTATAGAGGAGTTGCTAAGGAAGATTTACTGATGTATAGTCATTCCTACACTGATGGGACCATGGATCTAGAGCTGATCTCTATTCCCAAATCTGTCTCCTATGCCTCAGACTAGGTTAAGTTTTGAAAGCTGGTCTTTTATTTTTTCAGCTAATTTTCTAGATATCTATATATCCCGAAGTTTCATTTTTTTCTCCTTTCTCAGCTCATTTCAATTTATTTTGGATCTGCAATGTGTCTATTATACCATTGCCCTTTTTCTTATTCATTAATAGTGAATTAATTTTCAAATGAGCATTCACAAAAGAAACTTCTCTCTCTTGTTACTGTAAACAAAAAAAGCTAAAAATGGGAGTAGATTTAGTATCTCCAAAGCATTATACTATCTGAAATTTTCAAAGGGCTAAATGTAGACTTGATGTCAACAAAACCCACACAAAACCCTTCCTAACAACCAGAGTTGTCCCAAAATAGAATGGGCTCCCTGGAGAACTGGTTCTCCCCTCATTGGAAGGTTTCACATAAAGCCTCAATGCCTGCTTGTTTGGGAGTTTTAGATTGTGAATTCCTTTGCATATGGATTGTTTTAATCTTAAGCTCAGAAGACCAAGCCTTTACTTCTAACTCTTTCTCTTGGAAGCTGTGTGACCCTAGTTTAGTTTCCTCACCTATAAAATTGGTATCCTAGTACTTGGGCTCTGTACTTCTCAGGGTTGTGATAAAGAAAGTGATCTGTCAACTCTGTAGTGTAGCAGAAATCTACAAAGATACTGGAGGGTCTGAACAGTACAAGACAAGGGAGAAAATGAAAAGTAAATATGTGCAGGGGGCGCTGTCGAGGGTTAGCTCTGAGAGGTCTGCCATGGGCCTGAATCCAGGCCAAGGACCCCCTTGAGCCAGTTTCCACCCACCTGGGCCCATTATCTCAGGATGTTGACTCACCACCCCCCGTTACTCACCTCCTGTGCAAGGGAGGCTTGGAACTTCTGACTGTCCCTGAAACCATGGCTGCTTGAGCAATACAGATAAAGAAGTAATGCATGAAACAAGAAAACAAGGGAATATCCCACAGGAATGGCCTTTTGAAGGTTGCAAGCTAGGTGCCTCATGTAACAAACTACGTGGAGTTTCCCATGAGAAAGTATGAAGTAAGTGCTTCAGCTATAGTATATAAACCCTAACCCTCAGATGCTTATTTGAGATTTGCTTAGCGCACATGCAGTAAATGTATGAATGCTGCAATCTTTGCCTGGCCCACGGACTCATTATTCAAGCTCTTACATTTCCGTTGGTGCTGCAAAGTTCAGGCCACAGATATGCACAATTACTGTAACTATCACATATAGCCACTAAAAAGTAAGGCCAGAGCAAATTTTTAAAAATGGGGTTACTAATCTCCATGGCAACTCTGGAATTGCTTCTGATTTGCCCTGAAAGGCTGTCTTATTACTGACAGGTTATTTAAAAAAAAAAAGATCTCTAGGCTGGGAGTCATCTTTACTTTTAAAGAGGCAGGTTTTAGCACAAATTAATGAATGGGCTTTATCATACTTAGGGATAGTAAGAATGTAGTCCACCTTATCTCCTACATCAGTGTCTATTGCGTGGGTCTTGTATGTCTTAATACAAAGAGGAAAAGTTGGTAATGGTAGTTTGATGGGGAGTGACGATGTCCTGGTCTTTACACTGGTAGTAGCCTGATGGCTTAAGGTTGTATGAAATATTGCTTGGGTCTGGGGATAATTACGAGATTTAACTGTAATCTGCACTGGAAAGTCCCAAACACATATTCCAATCATTATGGTTAACTTTGCAGCTGGCAAAGTCAAAAGGTGTGAATGATTCTACAAAAGATGATGTAAAGTTACTATTCTCTTTTATGATTAACTGTGGCATGTCATTAAGTTGGATAGGAACAACTATCCATGTGTCAGGATTGTATTGGTGGACATGGTGACAAACCCTGCAACCATGGGGTCCAATAGCTTTAATGTGGTACAGACCATGCCATGCCTAATTGTGGATGTCAATAATAGCATTAGTTGTTACCCATTTTTCATGAGAAGAGTGAACTGGAGAGAAGGCTATGTGTAACATTGCTCAAATAACAACTAGGAGATAGGGGGAAGTTTGATTGTAAGTATAAAAGGAAAAAAAATGCAATAACCAAAACAACTATTAAGGAAAAAGGCACCCAACTTTTCAATTTTAACCAAGTGTTAAAAAGAGAGACAGAGAGACAGAGAGAGAGAGAGAGAGAGAGAGAGAGAGAGAGAGAGAGAGAGAAACTCTTTGCCCCAGATGTTGCAGGGATAGTAGCAGTGGAAAAACCTGAAACAGAAGAATTCTCATGGGCTGTAAGCTTGTGTAGTTTTCCCATAAAAATATTCCTTCGTTGGGCTGACTGATATTTTTCTGCTGTCAGACAATTCTTCTCTATTATTAGTAGCTGGTAGGTAGTGGGGTGGGGTTGGGGTTGTAGCTATAACTCAAAGATGGTAGGGAAGGTCTAGGTTTGGAGGGACTTTGAAGAACTTAGGGAAGTGGTAGCCACTATTATCATAACAGCTGAGGCCTGCTCCAATCATTGGGATATATGCAAGTTGAGAAAAGCCAATAGGAAGCAGTAGTAACATTAAAGGAATGTGTAGAGAGGAGAGTCAGATGTTTGGCCCTGTCTTAGCTACCTTTCATATTAATACTCAAGAAATTATAAGATTAGCTACCTTTCATATTAATATTATAAAATTATAAAATATTATTAAATAATATTTTAATTTAAATAAATATTAAATAATATTATTAAAATTATAAAATTAGCTACCTTTCATATTAATACTCAAGAAATTATAAGACTTAATACAAATGATAAGGAAATTTTAAAAACAACCCAACAATAACTGATCCATTCCCCTATGGATTCATATATTTCCCTGTTAGTATCATTATTTTTACTTCTTAGAAAGGGAAAAATGGTTGATATTAGCAACAAAACTAACATTATGTATCAACATAAGTGATATTAGTGCAAAGGGCAGGTTTTGTATTGGCACAAGGGACAGGTTTTATATTGACACAAAGGGCAGATTTCACATGTGAATGATGTATCCACAAATCATTTGCTCTGGTCTTGATTGCTATTGGAGTGGTCAGCAGCAACTAGAATGGTCCTTCCCAAACAGGATGGGTCTCACTTGTTCATTAGAAGTTCTTGATGTGGACCTTGTCTCCTGGATATAGATTGTGGAGTGATTAAGTCCAGTGGCTCAGTCTGTACTGCTACTCCTGTGTCATGAAGTACCTACAATCTGCTCTGCAATTCCTATATACAGGAAGCAATGGAAATATTTCCTCCCAATAAGTATATCTATATTGGGGGAAAAGGTTTTGCTTGGATATGGGGGTGTCCAAAATGTAATTCTAAGAGGATAGATATGTAATTCGCCCCCTTGGTGTTCTGGATAGATAGAACAATGTGGGGGGAGAACATCAGGCTGTTTTGGATGAGTCTCAGGACACAATTTATCAATCAATTTGAGAGGTTTAGATACAGCTTCTGAAACACCTTGTATAGCAGTGCCTTTAACGGCCTGTATAGTAGCTTCCATTGCATAAAGAGTCCTCAAAGATAGCCTCTGCAAGAGCAAGAATGGGTTGAACTGGAGCAGGCAAGAACAGTCTGTTCTTCTTCTGCAGTTTTTTTTCTTTTTCCTATCTTTCCTTTTCCTGCTTTTCTTTTTCCTGTTTCTCACTTTCCTCTCCGCCCCCCCCCCCCCCCATAAACATATAAGACAAGGCCATTCTGTGCCATTCAGGATTATCTCTTATGGAAATGCTTTCATATCTCAGGCAGTGATTGATTAACAAAGTGTGTGCAAATGATATGTGGGTCTAATCCAGCGTACTGCTTTGCACTTTTGCACAATCTATTAGAAAAAAAGTTATGGTCTCTCTCTTCTTGTAATGTATCCTAGAATTATTTCAGCTTTCTGGTCTAATTGTTCAGGCCTCCATACCCATAACTAGGAACTCTTTAGCTTCCTGTGACCTGGTATAATCCTCAGGAACATTGGGGTTCCAAAGTGGGTCCTATAAAGGTCAATTGGGGAGACCCACAGTGCTACCTCTAAGAACCAACCTATTTGTTGTTTCTATAATAGCTATCTTTCCCCAACACAAAGTAAAGTCATCATCAAATCAGTAACATTTCCCCAATAGAATCATATCCTCTAAAAATGGTTTTAAATTGGATGATAATGGCTGCAGTGTCCTCATTAAATTCAGGGATGTCCCTTCTCTAAATGGAGAGGTCAGTAGGACTGAAAGGCTCATGGCCTCTCCGAACAACTAAGTGACGCAGATGGTTGTGGAGAAGTCTTTCCTGAAGAAGGGAAACACCAGTAGGCTTTTCCTCAGTACCAGAAGTGATTAAATCTACCACTAGTTTGGTAGGAGAGAAAGATGGAAATGCATAAGGCAGTGGAGTGGGGGCAGGGGAGGAAGAAGAAGTGAGGTAAGGGAAGGAGTAGGAGGAAGAGAAAGGGGAGGCAGGGCAGCTAGGTGGCACATTGAATAGAGCACCAGCCCTGGAGTCAGGAGGATCTGAGTTCAAATCCAGCCTCAGACACGTAACACAAAAACTAGCCATGTGACCTTGGGCAAGTCACTTAATCCCAGTTGCCCTCCAAAAAACAAAATAATAAAAATTTTAAAACATTTTTTAAAAAAGGGGGTGACTAGGTGACAAAGTGAATAGAGCACCAGCCCTGGAGTCAGGAGGACCTAGGTTCAAATCTGGCCTCAAACACTTGACACACTTACTAGCCTTGTGACTTTGGGCAAGTCACTTAACCCCAGTTGCCCTCCCCCACCCCAAAAAAAAAAGAAGAGAAAGGAGAGTCTTGGTAGACATGGAAGGCATGGAGAGAGTAATAGATTATTGTAAAGGAACAGGAGAAAGCAAAGGATCAGCAAAGGGCAGAGGAGAAGGGGAAGGCAAAGACAGGGCAGGGTAGAAGGAAGGTACCTCCAAAGACATCAGACTGATGTACTCTGATGGCCTAGGTTTGTCATTAGGTTAAGGATCATTTAATTTGCCCCAACACACACCAGTCTTCCATCTGACTTTGTTTATCTGCTCTGGCTAGCCTTAAATCTTTTAACTGAATTGAGACCAAAATAGTTCATTAGCTGAATTTCTTGCTGTTTTAAACCAAATATTACATAATATAATTCCACAGATTTTTGTTTTTGTTTTGGTCATTCCTGTTCTACTGGGAGTGCTCATCTTTTCCCATGTTGTGAGTAATTTTTCCAAGGGAGTCCTTTTTTCATGCTAGCTTTAGAATTTTTTGCTCCCATTATCCTAAAAGATTTTTCAGAAGAGACCAAAGCAAAGTTTTTAAGACACAATCACACACATGGAAATACAGATAAACAGACTTGGGGCTGACAGACTTTTGTGGAGCATCCCCCATGAGGCTCAATTAAGACAATGAATATGAAGATTTCTCATTGTTAGTTTGAGGCTTCAGTAAAAGTCTCTGCTTCTCCTTTAAGGGCTGAGTTTTATCTTTTCTTGTCAGGTAAGGTACCAGTCTGGAGAAGTTAAAAAGATCTTTTACTGGTCAAATTTTTTTTTTGGAAGGCAATTGGGAATTGCCCACAATTGGTCACACAGCTAGTTAAGTGTAAAGTGTCTGAGACTGGATTTGAATTCAGGCCTTTCTGACTCCAGGGTTGGTACACTATTCACTGTGCTACCTATCTGCCCCTTAGTGGTCAATTTTTAAAACAAATTAGGCTTTTTGAATGACTACTAGAATAATTTCCTCACTAAGAAGAGTTCCTCATTAAGAATTTAATACTTTTCCTAGGAGCTCCTCCCCAAGACTGGAGCCTAGTCACAGGTTTGGTCCTTGGTTTATAGATTTAAGAAAGGCCCAGGAATCCCTAAAAGGGGTCCCTCTAACAGTTTGTGGCACCCCATTTGGCAGACCTTACAATCAAGGTAGTGGCAAAACAGGTAGTCAGTTAATGGCTAAGTAATGGCTCATTGGTGCTTTTGTTACAAATATATTCCTTCTGGGAGGACTCAGGTGTCCTTTAGTGACTATTGATTTCCCTGTCTGGGTTCACAGGGCCATATTCTTCCAGCTAGGTGCAACTACCTAGGTTCAATCTTTTTATTGGAGACCCAGTTTATGAGCTAAATGAAGGGATAGCATTTAGGACAGAAGATGGAGACCATCTCTTTATATTTACAGTGACTAAAAAAACCTGAGAGATTGTAACAAACACTAAAAACACTTATATTGAAACTAGGAAAAAAAGCTTTACAATCAAGCGTGTTATTGTTTTACTTTAGTCCCTAGATGTCTCCAGAGACCATGCTAATGATAGACTTCAAAGTCATGACGCTCCTAAGAAATTAGCATATATTAAAAGGTCACTCACTTGTCAAACTGATTCTGTGACTATATAGTTTGTCTTTCTCCCCTGATTTCTCCTGGCTTATAAGAACTGAGAGATTTCCTTGAAGAAAGAGTTCTTCAAGGCCTTAGCCCAAACCTGAGCAACTTTGTAGTAGGTAGGGACCAAAATTAAAGTAGGCCTAAACTTCCTCAGGCTGCAGATAGGTTTTTAGCAACTCACTTTCCCAGTAAAGGTATAACTAATGATTAAACTATTTTGGAAATGAACCATATCTGTAAAAAGTGAAATGTCTATTAACATTAATTAATTATACTTACTAAGATTTTTATATATCATGAAATCACATTAATGCTAAAAAAAATTACTTTGCTAAGCAGTACAAGTTTTATTATATTTTTCAGGTTTTCTTATGCTTTACATTTAGTACAAAATCCCAAACCAAGAACTGAGCCTGAAAATATCATTAAAAAGAAGATACAAAACACGATGGAGAAATACTATGGGTTAAGAGAAGCCTAAGAGATAAACCTAGAAAAGAATAATCCATAACTATCAGGTAAATCTCAGAGGAGAAAAATGATTTGGGTACCTGATCTACAAAAGTAGCTGGAAAATGAAGCAAGAAATAAAAGATTAAATTAGACATGAAGTGTGAAAGCTCAGAAAGGAAAAAAAAAGTAAAAATCAACTAAATAGTTTAGAAAAGAAGGTAAAACCTTACTGAAGTAGTAGAGACATAATAAAAAATAAATAAAACGGAGCAAAAGGAACTCAATGACTCCACAAGGCAAGAGAAAATGTTTGAATTATTCTGTGAACCTTAAGGCAATTTATAATTTATAGCTATTATTATTATTATGTTATATAACTATTATCATATTTTTCAAGATAATGAAAAAACAAAAGAAAGTATATTTACTGTAAAAAATAACTGACCTGGAAAAGAAATCAAGAAAAGAGAATTTAAGAATCATTAGACTCACTATAAACCATGATAATAATGGCTAATAATAGAAATAGTAATATAGATGGATGGAATTTAAATAGCCCTTTAAGTTTTCTAAGTTACTTTACAGATACTAACTGTTTGACATTCGATCAAACAAAGAAACAAGCAAAACCTCTTGAGAAACATAAATCAAGAAGTGAAAAATCAAGAGAATTCTTTGTTCACCTCCTGAAAGAAACCCCAAACTGAAAGTATATGGAAATGTCACAGTCAAAACCCAGAACTTCACATCAAAGAAAAAATACTAGAAACATCCAAAAAGAAAAAAGTTCAAGTATCAAGGAATTACAAGTCAGGATTGCACAAGCAACTATAATAAAATAGAGATATTCCAAAAGGGGGAGTAGGCATCCATTTTTCATTATTATCTGAACCAGACTAACACACAGAGTTTGGTATAGAAATCTCAATTTAACTAAATAGAGATAGAGATGGGCACAGGAAGATGAAAAGGAACATTAAGAAGAAGAGCAGATTCAAGCAAGAAGTAGCCACAAACAAAAATTCAACTTTGAGGATTGGTCATAAAAGGAGATTAAAGTATGTAAGAACCAGAGATCAAGGTCTGACCTTGAAGAGAGAGGAGGCAAAAGAGTAGGCATAGACCTATTCAGTGACAAATTGCTAGTAGTGATGAAAAAGCTTCTTTCTCCATCTTCTTATTCTTTGTAAAGAAGAGGGGTAGAAGATGAAGTAGAAGAAAGTGTAAGAAGTTCTGATTCAGGTAAATACATAATTAACAATCATAATAGTGAATGTGAATGGTATGAATCCACCCATAAAACAAAGGAGGGTAAAAGTGTATTAGAAAGGAATGCATACTTGAAAACAAAGATTTGGAGGATTAAAATGAAGGACTGGAGAAGAATTTACTTTACTTTGGGTAAATTTTTAAAAGAGTGCAAGTATCTCAGACAAGACAGTAACAGACAAGTATTTTTCAAAAGAAGAAAGGTAAGGGGCAGCTAGGTGGTACAGTGAATAGAGCACCAGCCTTGGAGTCAGGAGGACCTAAGTTCAAATCTGACCTCAGACACTTAACACTTACTAGTGGTGTGTCCTTGGGCAAGTCATTTAACCCCAACTGCCCTGCCTTCCCCCCTCCAAAAAGCAAAAACAAAAACAGGAAGAAAGGCAAACCATAAACAAACATATTTTTAAAAGTGCTTGATACCATTTCTGTTCTGAGAAAATACTGCTATCCTCACTTATCCTATAGTAGAAGATGATGAGATCTAGAGATGTTAATAAGTTTGTTCCAACAAATATGTTGCCATTTCCCCCCTCACCCCAGGCTGCTTGAGAAACCACATGTACTATTTGACTGTTCACAGGCTTGCATACTGATTTGATTTCTTCTAGTGAGATGGAGGACTACCAAGTCTTACTCTTTGACTGGCCGATGTGTCCTAAGGTTTTTTAACTAGATGGTGCAGTGGATAAGACATTGGGGTTGGGAAGACTTGAGTTGAAATCCAGCCTGACACTAACTGTGTGACTCTGGGTAAATCACTTAACTTCTATCTACCTCAGTTTTCTCAACTGCAAAATGGACATGATAATAATAGCACCTACCTTCTATGGTTATTTTGAGGATCAAGCGAGATAATAGTGGTAAAAAGCTTAGTACAGTGTGTGACATACAGTAGTAGCTTAATTAATACTTATTTCCTTCCTTTCTTCAGACCTTAATATCTGACTTGCCTCTATGTCCTGTCATTTGTCATTTAATCTACTGTTGAAGCTTAAGCTTGCCTGGGCCTTGCCATCTGCCCTGCAGCTGAATTTTCTTTTACATGTTGTCTTCCCCAAGTAGAGTCTGAATTCCTTGAAAGATAAATTGCCTCAGTTTTCCCTTTTGTATCTTTAGCACTTAGCATAGCACTTGACACATCACAAGTGCTTAATGAAAGCTTTTTCATTCATTCAAACTGAAGCAAAAAATCACATCTCCTCACTCATGATTGTGATCACTAGCACATGTGCACTCTCTCTCTCTCTCCCTCCCTCCCTCATTTATTTATTTGTCAGTGTTTAGAATAGAGCAATGACAAGCATAAAGAGAATGGGATGAAAGGTAAAGAAATTTCTTCAAATATTAAGATTTTGTTTTTGTTGTTGATCATTCATTAGTATATGTCTGAAAGGTAAAGAAATTTCTTCAAATATTAAGATTTTGTTTTTGTTGTTGATCAGTCCTTTCAGTTGTGTCTGACTCTGTGACCCCATTTGAAGGTTTCCTGGCAGAGATATTGGAGGGATTTGCCATTTTCTTCTCCAGCTCAATTTACAGATGAGGAAACTGAGGCAAACAGGGTTAAGTGACTTACTCAAGGTCACACAGCTAGTAAGTGTCTGAGGCCAAATTTGGACTCAGGAAAATAAGGCTTCCTGACTCCAGGCCCAACACTCTATCCACTGTGCCACCTAGCTGCCCTAGGTATAAGATAGGAATATCTAAAAAGGAGGCCTAAAAAGAAATAAAAGTTATCCAAAAAACAACAATGAAGATTCCCTGACTTCATAACCATCCTAAGAGACAGAAAAGAAAAAAAACCCCATCAAACTAAGCATCAGGAGATTAATTTCAGTGTTGATTCTGTCTCTAACTTGCCTTCTGACCTTAGACAAGTCTTTTCCTCTCTCTCTCTCTCTTTTTTTTTGGAGGGGGGAACACAAGGCAATTGGGGTTAAATGACTTGCCCAAGGTCACACAGCTAGTATGTATGTCAAGTGTCTGAGGCCAGATTTGACCTCAGGTCCTCCTGAATCCAAGGCTGGTGCTCTATTCACTGTGCCACCTAGTTGCTCCTCTTCCCCCTCTTGTCCTCACTTTTCCCATCTCTAAAACAAGGGAATTAAATTCAGTTTCATTTTAGCTTTATGGAACTAAAGGGAATACTCACTTTTTCCAGAAGTGCATAATAACAGGGAATATTGCCATGATAGAACCATGGAAGATACCACGATTCAGGTGCCCTTCTGTAATTGCATTGTGGATGGCATCCCTCATGTTTTCAGAAATATTCACCTGCCCAATGAAAAGGAAATTTATGCCATTGCTGGGTGAGTCATAGTCTGATGCCCACTCCTAAGGAAGAAAGTGCTATTCTCCTTCCTCCAGTGTCTCCTTCTTTTCTGCCATCAGAGAAAATTCTAAGACTGGAAGCTAACTGGCAGGACTGGTTCCAGGAAATTAGCCCAGAGTTGAGCTTAGGTCCCCTCTTACCCGTAGTCTGGGAGGAATTTCAGATGCGAGGAAGAGCTTGTAGATAATATTTCCTTTGGCTTTCATCAGAGCAACATCATTTTCATTGAAGACCCTGTTAACTTGGAGAACTAAGGCAGAAGCAACCAGCTCATTAAATCTGAAATAAGAGTGTTGAGTGGGATACCAAGAAAGAGAAAGTTGGGTCATTGGAGGCAGAAGACACCAGGCCCAAGCATTGTCTTTTGGCCTAAAGATGGACCCTCCCTTTGGATTAACTGCTAGCAAAATTGTGAAGTCAGTACAGTTCACTGTCAGGAGTTTAAGTCTACCCTTTTTCTGTGTCCTTCTGTCCACCCTCAGTTTTATTCTCCCTCACCACCTCAAGAAGCTCCACATCCTTTTGCTTTCTTCTTCCCTCCCATACCAAAATCTCTTCCCCTAAAGGGATCTACCATTCATCAGATAGATCACTTCTAACTTGCCGTGAATTAACTTTAAGTCAAAATGTTACCTCTGCTATTTGCGTTCTTTACTTTATAACAGTGGAGTGGAAGGTGGTGTACTCTGTTCAGTGAATGTCCTGCAACAATGAACAGCTGGAAGGGACACTTTTTGGGTTGAGGAGAGGCTTCCCAGAATTCCTCTTGGGTGAAAAGTTTGGACCAGAAGGTCAATTATAGCTATTATGTTCTGTGATGTAAAGATAGTCGTGGCTTGAAGTATTTATTGACTTTTTCAAGGTATATACAGGTGGTCTCTTGCATTAAGGTATAGTGGAAAGAAAACTGAACTTGGAATCAGAATATCTATACTTAAGTTCAAGCTTTCGCACTTATTAGCTGTAGGACCTTGACCGAGAAATTTCTTTCTCTGGACTTCAGTCTCTTCAGCTATAACATAAGAAGACTGGATTTCGTGTTGTTCAGTTGCTTTCAATCATGTCTGCTTCTTTGTGATCCCATTTGTGATTTTATAGACAAAAACACACAAGTGGTTTACCATTTCCTTCTCCAGCTCATTTTATAGATGAGGAAATGGAGGCACATAGGGTAAAGTGACTTGCCAACAGTCACAAAAGTTGTAAGTGTCTGAGGCCAGATTTGAACTCAGATCTTCTTGACTCCAGGCTCAGTGCTCTATCCACTGAACCACCTAGCTGCCCTAGAAGACTGGACTGGATGTCCTCCAATTCTTGCTATAATAATCTATGACTCATAGCAGAATAACAATAATAATAATAGTAAACATTTCACTTTAAGGTTTGAAGAGTGCTTTAATATATTATCACATTTGATCTTCACAACGGTGCTAAAAGATAGGTGCTATTATTATTCCCATTTTATAGATGTGGAAACTGAGGCTGAGATAAGTTCAAAAAGTCACAGCAGTTAGTATATGTCTGAAGTAAGATACAAACTTAAGATTTTCTGACTTCAATTTCAGTTTCTGTACTGTGCCCTCTGGCTAACAATAGTAGTATATTGTCACCCTTAACAGGAGTATTCCCTAAATATTCTTCCTTAGTATATTGTATCCCTAGAAAATTTTCCTAGAGTTTTCCCATCTGTAAAATAAACTAGAGGAGGAAATGGGCAAACCACTCCAGTATTTCTGCCAAGAAAATCCCATGGGGTCATGGAAAGTCAGACACAAATGAAATGGCCTAACAACAGAAGAACACTCTTGAAGGTTGAAAAGCCTTCAAGACCCAAAGAATGAATCTCTAATAGTGAAAATGTCAGGGGTTAAGATGGACACTGAGGGAGATGTTTTTTGTGCAGGATGCCAATCTGGCAAATCCCTCAAATTCTACCATATAGAAAGTCAACCCATTTTGCCTAGGTCTAGGAAAACCCTGACCATGAGGAAAGGCGAACAATAATGAAGGAGGGCAAGAAGAAAGAGGGAGTAGTGTCAACTTACTTCTGTATTTCGGTAAAATAACTTAAGTCATTGACCAGAAAGTTGATGATGATCATCTTATGACCAAATATCCTCCGTTTTACATATACAAAATCATCCATGTCAATGTCTAAGCCCAGCTTTTGGGGGACAGAAGTGCTTGTTGCGGTTATGTTTTTGGGTGGCCCTGGTAGAATTATATCTGAAAGAAAAAGAGAGAAAGAGGAATTAACATCCTTTTGCCCAAGGCTTTCATGAGCTGGAGCCATAGTAAGAATCTAAAATCAAGGGAGAAATCCTAGAGTGAAGATGACAAACATTATATGGCCCACAGCACTCCTGAGTCAGGACTGAACCAGTTCAAATGTAATTGGGAAATATTTAACAAAATAAATAAAAATACCATAAAATGTAGACAGATAGTGGTTTTCTCAGTCAATATATAGCCAGCAGAGATCCTTATGAATGATTCACTGGTCTCCATTTCTACTTGAGTTTGATACCACTGCTCTAGAGGACCCAGAATTTGGGTCTATTGGGTAGCTACTCTCTTAGGCTCAGGATTTAACCTTTCATACACAAACAGCTGATGAGTTAGCCCCAGGGTAAAGCTTCCGATTGATAGCACAACTACACCCTACCCCACTACTTCTCTCTCCTTAGATTGTAAATGAGTCATGAATATTTTAGCTGAAGCTGGAGCCATGAGCATGTAATCCAGAAGAAGAATGACTGACATGGATTTAAAGTTCTCAGAGTATTTTACATACATTATATCATTGGTTCCTTCCAACAACCTCATGAGGTGAGTACGAGAGGTATTGTTACTTCCATTTTTCAGATGAGAAAACTAAGGCTTTGAAAGGTTACATGATTTACCCATGATCACACAGCCAATAAACAACAGTCAGGATTTGGACCCAGACCTTCCTGATTTAAAGTCCAATGTTCTTGCTCACTAAACCACACTGCCTCTGATATTATGACTATAATAAAAATAATGACAATTACATATATTATTAATAATTATACACATATAATATATAATTAATAACTCCTTTATATACAATAATACTTAATAATTATATGTATATATTAATAATTCTACACATGTAATATATAATTAATAACATCTTTTATATACAATAATACTTAATAATAATTACATGTATTATATGTACATATATATACACCTCCTTAGAGGTAGCTAAACACAGATTACAGACAATGATCATGATAGGAATCTGAAGGATAGGTGAGGAAAATACCCCACACCTCCTCTCAGTAGAGACTAAAATAGGAGATTATGAAAGTGGCATGTGTTGATTTTGTTTTACTGTTTTCTTTGTTACAAGAGAGGATTCAGGGGCGGCTAGGTGGCGCAGTGAATAGAGCGTCGGCCCTGGAATCAGAAGGACCTGAGTTCGGAGCCGGCCTCCAACACTTAATCCATACAAAAAAAAACCTAGCCGTGTAACCTTGGGCAAGTTACTTAACCCCAATTGCCCTAAAGGGGCGGCTAGGTGGCACAGTGAGTAAGAGCGCCGGCCTCGGAGTTGGGATGACCCGAGATCAGATCCGGCCTCAGAAAATGAGCACCCACGCATAAATAATGACTAGCCGTGTAACCTTGAGCAAGTTACTTAACCCCAATTGCTTTAAAAAAAAAAAAAGAGAGGATTCCTAGGGAAACACTAGAAAAAGTCTAATTTAAAAACACACACACACATACGAAGCGTCAATAAAACTTTTAAAAAATGTAATTAGCTATGTTAATTCTTCTATTAAAGTTACTAGAAGGCAATCCATCCTGGGCATGAGACATGTGACTTTCTGGCAGCTAGGTGGTGTAGTAGATAGAACGCTGGCCTTGTATTCAGGAAGACCAGAGTTTAAATCCTGTCTCAAGACACTCACTAGCTGTGTGACCTTGGGCAACATCTTGATCTTTGTCTGATTCAGTTTCCTCATTTGTAAAATGGGGAATGATAGCAGCATCGGACTCCTAGGGTTGTTGTGAGTGAGATTATATTTATAATGTGCTTTGTAAAGCTTAAAATGTTATAAATAGTATTATTATTACTGAATAGAGTTTAGCAGGAAATGCAAGTAGGAAATTAGATAACAAGAAAGGAGAAAAGTATGATTGAGGGAGGGCAGAGATGTTTATTTTGGATATATTTTACCCCAATAGGTTGTTCCAAGCCTCATCCTCTCCTCAATAAGAGCTGACATTTTTCTAGTGCCATAAGATTTTCAAAGTACTTTCCACACATCCTCCCACTGTCTGCACAATGGTCTTATGGAGTAGGTACTACAGGAGTTATCCCCATTTTGTGGATGAGAAAACTGAGACTCAGAGACTTTCACATGACTTGTGAAAGTAGTAACAAGAAGGCAAGATTTTGATTTGTAGCTTAATGTGTTCCCAGTTCAGAGCCCTTTCTGCTCCACAATAATATGTATTTACTCTGTATGTTGTGCTTGCTCCCAGAAGAATATGAGCTCCTTGAGGGCAGGGGCTGTTTTGTTTTATCTAGAATTTTTGTCCTTTGTGCATTCCACATACATAGTGCATGTGCTTGATGAATGAATACATATAATCTGGAAGAAATAAGTAAAGTTTTACAGATTAAGAAGTAGGAATCGCATGGTAGGCTATGGGCACCTCAAGAGATAGATGTCCATGACTCTGGAGGTTTATGCTTTTGCTCCTTTCCAGAAGCCGTGGGGGAAGGCTGAGCCTTGCTCCAAAACTCTGACTTCTACAGTAGAATCACAGACCTGGCTCCTAGGGGACCCTGGAGAAGGAAAGGAAATACTCCTAGAGCTCCCTAATTTATTCTTTCTGCTGCCTTGACTTTTTAATTTGGAGAACAATGCTGAGAACCTTTTTGCCACATATCCCAAACTGTACTTGCAGAGTGACACAGGTGAAATTTTAGGCAGACCTGGTATTGTCCTACAGCTTTCTCCCCTAGCAGGACTAGGAAATCTCTTATTTCCTAGGAAGTCACAAGCTTGGGGTGCTATGAAGCCAAGAGCACTCACTGACTCTGGAGACCCAGACTTGAATCCTAGCTCTGCTTCTTATTTCCTCTTCAACCCTGGGCAACGCACTGGATATCTCTGGGCCTCAGTTTCCTCACCCGTAAAATGGAGAGTTTGAACCAGGTAATCTTGAAGGTCCCTTTCACCTCCAAATTCTATGATACTTAAAAGAAGACTGATGCTATGCTCTGTGGATACCTCTCTGGGGTCCTCTCAGAGGAGCACAGTGGTCACCATGGCAACAAGAGAGGGGTTTCTAAAGGGCAGTGATACTTACTTTCCTTATTATTCATTTCCTTACGTAGAAATTCCTCAAATTGGCGACGGCTTTCCGGTTTCTTCATTTCCCTTCGAAATTTGCAGATACTCCTTATAATGGCACTCAGGCAGAGCCATACCCTTTTCTGTGGAGAGAGAGATACAGAAGGGTTGTGAATGCTGGTGACTTGCTGCAGAACCTGCTAGAAAGTGGGAAGAAGGGGAGGCTAGTTAGTGCAGTGAATAGAGCACTGGCCCTGGAGTCAGGAGAACCTGAGTTCAAATCCGACCTCAGACACTTAATACAAAAACTAGCCATGTGACCTTGGGCAAGTCAACCCCAATTGCCCTGCCTTCCCCCCTCAAAAAAAAAAAAACAAAAAAAACCCAAACAAACCAAAAAAAAAAAAATAACAAAAAAAGAAAGTGGGAAAGAAATAAGGATAGAAAATCATCAATAAAGGCAGCAGAGAAACAGCTATTTGAATCACAGAATATCTGAGCTGGACATTAGTGGTTGTCTCTTTTCTTGCCCCTCCCACTTTCTACCTCCACTTTATGGTGGTGAAAACTGGGGTCCTGTGGAAATAAAGCAACTTGTGAAAGATTACACAGCTAGGCAGTGGGGAAGGGAGGAGAGGGGCAGGGGAAAGGAACAGCTTCTCATTGGACTCACTGACTTCTTTGGGCTTGGGATCCGTGGGCCCATGGATGGTGGGAGCCAGGGCCTGAAAATGTGACCTCAAGTCTTACAGTTAGTGTAAACTGCCTTGAACAAATGTAAACAGGGGAAGAAGCTCTCAGCTATCTCTGAGAACACTTGCACATGACGCTGGGCCATTCCTGGCACTATGCACCTGACCTGACCTAAGGGTGGTACAGGGATCCATTACTTGGCCTCTCACCACCTAGGATGACTGGCCTCTATAACCCAATTAGCCAACCAAACCCTAATAAATGAACACATATAACAATCCATGCTGGTGTGGACTGTCCTTCAAAATCTCAGTGTTCGCTTGGAGGATCCACCACCCTGCATTTGGCATAATCAGGGCAGACTATTCCTTTGAGCAGATCTTGTGTCTTTCGAACCCAATTCTTATATTCAGAGATGCCTTACCTATGGAATTCTAGACAACATCTGGACACACTAAAGTTGAGACAAGGCCTAGTTTTGTATCTTGCTCACTGACCTTCCTGAACTGTAAGTGAAGTACTTTTGTTTCCTTTTTCACTTGCTTTTCTTCTGTCTCAGGTTCTATGATTTGAATTTGAAGACGAGGTGGGAACATGTCTTGGTAAATTTTGAACCTGCCAGCAAGACAGACAGTATTAAATGTATTTGGAAAAATACACTTGTCAGACACCAATCAGGATCCAGATAAGATGTTAGAGTAACTCCTGAATATCAAGGCAGCTGTGGCTTTAGGTGTATTCAATAGTTATCTTGTCCCTTTAAGCCTTGCTTTTCTCCATCTCTGCTTCCTTATTTTACTCTTACCTTGAGTCTTAATTGAAGGGTATCTGGGAGAATGGCATAGGAGAAGACCCAGCTTTCATGAGCTAATGGATTGTACCTGAAGCTTGGAGAGCTGTTATTCTTGCATAGCTGATATAGATGCAAGAGAGGAGTAACCAGGAAAGCTTG
The DNA here is from genome assembly GCA_011680675.1 of Gymnobelideus leadbeateri. Taxonomy (NCBI): domain Eukaryota; kingdom Metazoa; phylum Chordata; class Mammalia; order Diprotodontia; family Petauridae; genus Gymnobelideus; species Gymnobelideus leadbeateri. The sequence continues at coordinate 218,085 of WOXC01000109.1, forward strand.
TTTATTTGTAATACAAAATCTTCTTTTTGGCATTTCAAGCCCTTCACAACTTGGTCCTAACCCACACTGCCAAACTCATTACACACTATTCCCCCTCCATGCACACTGCAGTCCCAGTTAACTGGCCTCTGTACAGTTCTTTACGCCTACAACTTCAGCTTTCTCTTCAGTGCCTTTGAACAGGCTGTGCCCCATGCCTGGAATGTACTTCTTCCTCCCCTTTGCTTCTTAGCATTTCTAGTTACCTTCAAGGCTCAGTTCAAGGACTATGTTCTACATGAAATTTTTCCTGATCCCTACTTGCCCTCTATAGTTTCCCTTCCCCATCATGTAGCCCAGTTTTATCTATATCCTGATATCTCTAAGCTGTCTCTCCCAGCTGGTTTGTAGGTTTGAGGGCAGGGGATGGTTTCATTCTTGTCTCTGTGTCCCCAGCATATAGCACCTGGCAGGTATAGGAATAGAATAAAAGTATTTTGATTGGTTGATGGAACTAACTCTACAATGATATAATACTGGACTGTTCATGGATGTTTTCTTCAAAAAAATAGTTGACTATATTATCAGTAATCCATATATATTCAAGGTGAATGAATTTCATTTTATCAGTTTCATGAAAGTGAATATACCTTCACCTGCACATTGTCTAGAGTTCAGTCACATAATCAGAAATTTCATGTGATTAAATGCCACTGACTATGTTGAGCACAACTCCACCCTCCCCTTCCCCTAATTGATCTGTGAGCAGGTATTTCTGCACAACTCCTCCCTTCCCCTCCCCTAATTGATCCGTGGGCGGGAGTTTCAGCCTAGGGTAAAATCCCTGCTCCATTCTTTCCCTTGCCACCCCACCCCAACCTCCTACAGGGTGTTCCCCATATCCATCCATTCTGGATTCCCTGTCCCTCAGCCTAGGGTAAACTTCTCAGGAGGAAAATTCTAATGTACACTGACCAATCACTGGTTGTAGTTTCGGCTTACATAACCTAAATATTGAATCTCTTTAAAAACCGGCACACTGTCTGTGCCAGCATTATCTGATTTGGGTATATAACCCCAACAATCCCTCGGTAATAAAATCCACTTCTAATTTTAATCTTGGGGGTCTTCTTTCTTGCTCTTTTGTGCCCTACAACTATTTAGTTCATATGTGATAAGTAATCAGATTATTTTTAAACTGGAGAATAAAAAATTGAGATTGGCAAATCCCTGGGGTCAGGTGAGTCACCTTTGGTCAAAAAGTCCCATGTTGGATGTTTAGGATGTAATATAAAGATACACTCCTGGGAATGTCAATTCCTTACCTCTGGTAGTGTTGTACTGAGAGATATTCCATGTGGTCTGATGCATCAGAATGAGGTCATTCTGGGCATGTTATTATATTATATTACATTATATTACATCATATCATATCATATTATAATATTGTATTCCCATATATATGTTATTATATTTCCATAGTTTTGAGACTTCCTAACCTGACTATAACATGGACTGGCCTTTGAGATGAGGAAAGTAGAAGGCATTGAGGGGAGAGATCCTAGATCTGCCTTAATGAAGAGAACAGTCTAGTTTATTTAAGTTCTTGTTCACCTTACGATGGTACAATATACCCCTGTGATTTGAGAACAAAGGTACTAGCACAGCAGAGAAAGCATTGCCACTGAAACAAGGGAGAAGGAGCAGAGCAAAGAATCTGCCCTGAAAGAATATAATGGAAACTGGGCTTCATTCTTGTGACTTAACGAAGCCCATACATGTTATATGAATGCATTCCTTCAGCCCATGCTACTTACCATTTTTCTTCTAGATATTTCAAGACTTGGTTCTGGGCCTGGATCAACATTGCTAAAGGGACTCGATGAAAGTGAGAAATTTCTTTGAGGATAGGCAAAGTACACTGTAGTATATCCTCTGTTAAAAACAAAGGAAGAGAAGGGGGAAATTAGGAAACACCATGTTCTCACAGCTAGCCATGGTTTGCTTTTTCATATGACCTTGACCTTCGACCCTCTTAATCTTTACTTCCACCTGATTATTCCAATTATGTGATATTTCCAATTATTCCTTTTCTCTAAATCCCCTTAGCATTCACTTTGACTTTTTTTTTTTTTGAGGTAGAGAAAAGTATAGTAGGGTCAGGGCCTGTGATTTCATCAATGTAAGGAAATACCAGTCTGGAAAAGCTCTCTACTGATGGAGATCAGAAACTCATCTGTGACTTAAGAGTATCTTACCTGCTTGGGACACTGAAAGGTTAAGCAACTTGCTTAATGTCAAATAGTATGTGTCCAAGGTAGGACTTGACTCTAGGTCTCTGAGAGAAATGAGTATTAATAACTAATGATTTGGGGAGTTCCATAGTTCTCCCCCTTTTTCTAAAGTTTTCATTTCAAAGTTCAGTCTCTGAAGGACATTACAGATAATGAGATATTGAATTAACTCTATCCTCAGTCTTGTTCCGATCAAACCCAACCTTACAGGAATTTAATCAAAGGTGAAAATCCCAGCCCTTGTGTTTCACTCAGGCTTGGGTGGGGGATATAAATTTTCTGAATAGATTACTGGGCAATTTTGAAGCAAATGATATAAAGTTATATCCCCCTAGTCCCTTATTGAAATGGGTCCACTTTTCATTGTAATATTCATTCTCTCATTTCTTGTTGATTGCACCCTCATGTACACCTACTCTTCCAAGGGCTTATTAACTGTGACCTCACTGCCATGAGTCATCTTTGGTTCAACAGAGACAGCCAAATGACAATTCCTTTTATTAATAAAATGACTACCCAGAAATTGTCTCCCACACCTTCTAAATATCACACCTCTCTAACACCTGGACTCCTTTATTACTCCACATGTTCTCTCCTCAAGTCTTTTTAATTTCAAATGGTTTTACTCAAGGTATGAGGGTATGCTAAGGTTGGGAATTCTACTCAAGCAGCTAATTGTGAGGACATAGTTTTGTCTAGCTTAGCAAATTAGTTTGACTGAGATCTCTTTGACTAATCTTCTGCCATTAAGTCACACAAGGTAAGCCAATTCACCATCCAGTATCCCTTTATGACTTCCTGACACATCTGTATTCACCCACCTTTCAATGTGGGCTAAATTTCTCTCTTTTTCCTCAGGAAAATTTTTTGGAACTATATGTCTTTTCTGTCTTCTTCCCACCAGTCTGACTGGATAAACATATCCTTTCTGTTCTAAACATTCCTTCAATTCAGAGACATATGTTATCTCCTAATGGATACATCAAATTCCCTCTAAATTGCAAATAAGTGACTAACTACTTAGTGAAGAGTTTACCCATAAAGAAGGTTAGGGTTGCTCTGGAGACTCCAAAATACCAACATGCTGGGTCCTGCCAAATGAATTCGACTTGAGTCTTCTCAGCCAAAGAAAAGGAAAGCTTATTATAAGTCCACTTGTATTGGACACAGAGTAAGTCAGTACTAGGTCATTCTATGGAGCTCTCACCCCACAGGGAGGGAAGATGGGATCTTATATACAGAAAGTTGTGGGAAGAATCTAGGAGTGGTTTAGAGGAGGTTTGGGGAGGGTCTTCAGGAGGAGTTAATGAGGTCAATGAGTGATTAAGGGTGGGAAGTTGCTGAAGGCTACCTGGAGACTACTATGATGGGCTAGGCCAGTTCAAGGATGGATTGATATTTTGATAGGTGGGAAGCAGATGGACAATGGAGGGCTAGGCTAGTAACAGAAGTCTGGGCCCAGCCACAATGTAAGGCTTATGACCTCATGCAAATGCCTCATCAAAAGGGATGATTTAATCTGAGTTCAAGGTGGGGTTCCCAGAGCCTGTACCTCAAAGATTCAAGGAGAGCTCAAGGGGGCTCCCAGAACCCATACTTCATCACTTAGTATTTGTTGTTGTTGTTGTCCTTCATTATAGAAGAGGGCCAATGACACCATAAGGGTGATATTTTGACTTGAACATGAATAGGATTTAAGTGAGGCAGAGCTGTGTAAAGTTATCAGCCTCACTCTCTCTTCTAGAGTCATCGAAGTTCAGTGGCAAGAAAAATGTCAAGACTACTGACAGTGGCCCAGGAAGGAGGGGAAGACCCTCAGAGTTTGGGGCTAAAACTGAAAACAATGATTATTTATACTTATTTGAAGCCATCCAAAGCTAAATAATGAGCCACAGAGGTTTGGGCTGGGGGCTATTATTGACCATTTAATGAAAGCCAGAGTGAGTTGGGTTTAAAGGCATAGTCAGGTAGCTCCATTTGAAACACAATGGGGTTTTTAAAAAACCTGTTTTTCTGAGCTATATTTCAAGAAACCACAAATGAAAATAGCACACAACAAAAAGTAAATTGTCCCAGCTTTTTGGAAAAATAATAATCAAATTAATTAATTAAAAAGGCAATATGAGAAATTGATGGGGGATATTTTAAATCTGGAAGATCCATCAGTCATCACATCACAAAAATCTCTACCTATTCTTGTTTTCACTCTTGTCCCTGGTAGGGGGTACTCTTCTTTTTTCTTTCTTTCTTTTAAACAATATTTTATTTTTCCCAATTACATGTAAAAACAATTTTTAACGTTAAAAAAAAAGTTTTGAGCTTCAAATTCTCTTTTTCCTTTCCTGCTATCCACCTCCCTGACATGGTAAGCAATCTGATATAGGTTATATACGTGCAATGATGTAAAACATTTATGTATTAGTCATTTTGTGAAAGAATACATGAAAAAGAAAGAAAGCTGGGAGAGAGGAAGAAAAAGAGGGAGGAAGGAAGAAAGGAAGGAAAAAAGAATATGCTTCAGTCTATAGTCAGATAACATCAGTTATTTTTCTGGAGGTGGATAGCATTATTCATCATGGATCTTTTGGGATTGTCTTGGGCATTGTATTGCTGAGAATAGCTAAGTCATTTATAGTTCTTCATTTCATAATATTGTTCTTAGTGTGTACAATGTTCTCCTGGTTCTGCTCACTTTACTTTCCATTAGTTCATGTAAGTCTCTCCTGGTCTTTCTGAAATCATCCTTTTCATCATTTCTTATAGTACAACAATATTCACAATGATATACCACAGATTGCTCAGCTATTCCTTAATTGATGATGGGCATCCCCTCTATTTCCAATTCTTAGCCACCACAGAAAGTGCTGCTATAAATATTTTTTTGCAAATAGGTTCTCCATCCCCCACTTTTTTTCATCTTTTTGCAATTTAGACCTAATAATGGTATTGCTGGATCTAAGCGTATGCACAGTTTTATAGACTTTGGGCATGGTTCCAAATTGCTCTCCAGAATGGTTGGATTAGTTTATAACTCCACCAAGAGTGTATTAGTATTCCAGTTTCTCCAATTCCCCTTCAACATTTATCATTTTCCTTTTTTGTCATATTAGACAATCTTTTAGATGTGAGGTGGTACTTCAGAATTGTTTTAATTTGAATTTCTCTAATCAATAGTGATTTACATAATTTTAAATGACTTTGACCATTTATCAATCAGTGAATGACTTAAATGACTCAGTTCTCTCTATATTTTAAGAATGAAGCCTCTATCAGAAGCTTGCTCTAGATTCCCCCCTCCCAGTTTTTTGTTTTCTTTTTAATTTTGGTTGCATTGGTTTTGTTTGTGCAATATAATCAATGCACATATATACATTATTTAAAATTTTTACCTTTTTAAAAAGGGAGAGGGGCAGGAGAGGGAAAATCTGAAACTCAAATTTTAAAAAAATGTTAAAATTGTCTTTATGTGTAATTGGAAAAAAGTTAAATACTATTAAAATTTAATGTGGTCAACATTATCCATTTTACATTTAGTAACGCTCTCTATATCTTGTTCAGTCCTAAATTCTTCCTTTATCCATTGACCTGACAGGTAAACTATTCCACATTCTCCTTGATGTAGTGTGTGAGATCTTGGTCTATACTTAGTTTTATTATATGTGAGGGAAGGAGAATATGGGGAAGAAAACAGGCAGTACCATGAGTAGGAAGAGTAGAAGAACCAGCAGCAGCTGAGCTCTGTCAGCACCATAGCTAGGGAAGGCAAGGTTGTTGTAGCTGAACTATATTATGCTACCATTTTCCTGGGATATTTAAGGAGAAAGAAGAATGGTGACTGCTGTTTATAGATAATTAGACTCAATTTAACTGTATTCTTCTTTGGCAAATTTGATTATTTGTGGAGTGGGATATAAAATCAGGTTAGCCTCTGGGGTTCAGGAAGGTTAGATTATCTGGGCTATCCAGGAAATTTCCCCTATATTAGTACATCTTCGAGTGTTTCAATATGTTAACCAATGGCAAGTGGCTAGGTTAGCAGAATAATGAATGTGTATTTCCTCTGTCTTTCTGGTGTCTCATGTGCTCAGTACCTTCTTGGCAATAGGGACCAGTTTTCTTACATATTTGAGTCATTTCTGATAGAAATTCAAAGATAGCTCAAGTTGCAACTGACAAGGAAATTCTCTGAGATGGTCCCCATTACTCTTGGATCTTGTCTAAGAGAGTTAGACATATTTCTCAACCATAGGACCCACCACATGTCTGTTTTCCCTTCCTACCTTTCTCTCCTCTCAAATTTCATCTCTCAAGGTCCCAGCCCCTGTACATAGCCCTTTATCACGGTGACACATGGTGATAAGTCTGTCTCTGTGATCAATAGGCATTTTCCTTTCCTGGACTTAGTGTCCTTACAGACACTAAGAAATATACAACTTGGATCATAAGCCCTTCTTGCAGAATTCCATTTGGAAAGCATTGGTAGAGCTCCATGCACATTCTAGGAAACTTGGAGAGAAACATTTGAGGTGGGGGCTGGGTTAGGGTTTCATACCAACGTTAATTTTGTTATGGAAGAAAGTCTTGATGATGGCATCAATGAGAATTTTCTGTAATTTTTCATTGGATTCACTACAGGTCCTCTGCATGGCAAGGATGAAATTCAGCAAATTCTCAGCCTTGTTTATTCTAAGGAATTCCTTGAAGTAATCCAAATGGACAGGGTGTTGGAGGACTTCCATGATATTCCTGCAAGACAAGAAGAAAGTAGCAGTGGCAGATATAATAGATTTTCATGTTATGACAGGCAGAACATTGCGTTTTGAGTCAAAAGCATGAGGTTTTGATCCTGGCTTAGTCACTTATGCCCAGTATGACTTTTGGCAAGTCACATCAATTTCTCTGGGCCTCCTTTTTTTTTTAACCTATAAAAATAGAGAGTTAATGTCCAAGGTCCCTTTCAGTTTTAAATATTATCCTTTTATTAATGGGGCAGTAGAGTAGGGAAAGGAATGGATTACTTGAGGGATCTTTAGGAAATGGATTTAGGTTCTGGGGGAAGAATCACACAATTTGTAATTTTCTTCACGGAAAAATTTGAGTGTTTTTGAATCTTTCTCAAATTTGGTCCTACCAACTAGGAACCCCAGGGAGGAGAGTTTAAGGTGGTAAGTTTCCAAGAAATTTTTTCTTTTGCATCATGACTACAAAAAATTGCCTAAACAATTGTCAGTCTTGAAGGAGAAGAGTCCATCTCTGTTAGGTACAGTGAATGAATGAAGGGGTGAAAGAGGACCCAAGAGGATTATGTAAAGTTCAAAAAGCAGAGAATAGATAGATGCGTTTAAAAAAAATAAAAAGCCCATTGGGGGGCCAGGTGGCGTTGTGAATAGAGCACCAGCCCTGGAGTCAGGAGGACCTGAGCTCAAATCCAGTCTCAGACACTTGACACACTTAGGAGCTGTGTGACTTTGGGCAAGTCACTTAACCCTAATTGCCCTCCAAAAAGCAAAACAAAATAAACAAAAAATAAAAAGCCCTCCCAAGTGGACACAAATGAATCTCAGGAATTAATACCATTATAAGAGAAGATGGAAATGTTTGATGAATAAACCAATTTGGGTGGACTGGGATTAGCTTTTGTGAGTTTTGGTGTGCCAGAGAAAGTAGAGTTTAGCTACATATGACAAGAGAAAGAGAAGAGGGCTTGTGGATATGGAATATGATGCCTTTGTCATCGTGACTATGATCAGTGACAAACACTGAGTACCTTATGAAAACATAAAAACATGAAAACATGAAAACAATGTCACTTTGTGATGTGTTGGGGATTTTCTTTTCAGGCTAGACCTCTGATTTCATCATTGTGGGGGACTCCTGACATGGAAACTTCCTCTACCCATATACAGTAGCAACTCATTTGTAACTCACTGTCTTCACCACTTGCCCAGGGCATATAAAAACTTAAGAGTCTTGCCCAGAGTCACATGGCTAGCACCTACCAGATGCAGATCTAAAGCTGAGGTCTTCCAATCTCCAAGGAAAGCTCTTATCCACTGTCATGCTGTATTTCATTAAGATACATGTGTTTGAGATATAATGCATATTTATTTGAGATACTATATATGTATACATATATGTGTACATTTCTATCATCTATCTATCTATCTATCTATCTATCTATCTATCTATCTATCTATCTATCTATCTATCTATCTGACTCTTTGTGTGTGGAGAGACCAGGAAATAAACATAAAAAGATTTTAATAAAAATAAAATGTAGTTTCTATGAAGTACCAAATGAATGGCTACAGATAGTATGTGAGGATCTTGGAGGCAAAAGAGATCACAGAACACTAGGGCAGTCAAAGAAAATTTCAAGAAGAAGTTAGGACTTGAGCTGGGTCTTGAAGAATATGAAATAGAACTGTAATGGATTTTAAAGGTCATCTAGCCTAAAGAATTCCAGTGATGGGAAAACCCACTATCTCCTCATGTAGCACATGCCTCTTTTGGACAGAACTAATTGTCAGGAAGTTTTCCCTTATATTTGAAGCCTTCCAAGTTTTGCTGATTATTTCTACTTCTGCAGAAAATGACAACCTACTTTAAGTTATCTCTTCTACAGGCTAAAAATCCCTAGTTCCTTCAACTAATCTTTGAATGTCATAATCACCATCTTCTGGAGGTACACACTTATATGCTAACATGTCCTAGAACTCAGCACAAAGAATTGAACCCCAGTACTCCAAATGTGGCCTGACTAGGGCACTATAAATGAAATTTAGATCATTTGAGTGGAAGGAAAGACATTTCTGGCAAGGAGAAGAGCAAAGAGGGAGGCAGGAATGCAATGCCCATTTGGAGATCAATGAATACATCAATGACACTAGAGAAGTATTAGTTTGGGTTGGAGATATATAACTGAATCCAGAGTACTGGGGACTGTGTGCCAGGCTAAGGAGTTTGAATTTTCTTCCACAAATAGAAAGCCACTGAAGGTTTTTGAATAGGAAAGTGTCTTGTGCAATAGCAATGTTTGGGGAAGATTATCCGACAGAATTGAAGGTGAGGACTTAAGAAGAGAAAGGAAGATGTTTAGAGTGAGTTAAGATGATAGTGAATGGGATTTGACTTTCTGGATCATAAATTAAGGCATTAGAATGAAGAACTTTTAGCCATGAAAGCATAGCATTATGAAAAGAGCACAGGGTTTGAGAATCAGAGGACCTGGGTTTAAATCTTGGCTCTTCTATTCTTTGACCTTAGAAAATCACTTCTCCTCTCTGGCCTTCAACTTCTTCATCTAGAAAATAGTCAATTTGGGTTAGATGACCTCAAATATAGATCTATGATCCTCATCTGTAATAGCATGGCTAAATCCAATGAAGCCCAGAGAAATGAAGACATGTCCCTGGAGATCTGATTAGATCAATATACATTTTAAACTGAAAATGGCACGGAAAGGATTAAACTGTTCAGATACAACTTCAAAACCTGATTAAGTACATGAAAAAGGACAGGTATATCTTTCTTTTTCTTTATCTTTGTCTTTCTCTGTATCTTTCACTGTCTTTTTCTCTCTTTGTCTTTCTGCCTTTCACTCTCTCTCTCTCTTTCTCTTTGTCTTTCTCCCATCAGGAAGAGACATATAAATTATAGTCCTTGTTTTAAACATCTGTACAACAATGCATAGAATTTGATTGATAAACCTGTAAGCTTGATATTTTAACAGAGCTATAAACTTCATAGGTGTCACCAGAACTTAGTGTAATGGTCTTTATGATTATTTGCTGCCATTTTAAAAAACACACACAATGAAATACAGAAGTGAGGACATATAACTCGAGATTGTTTTAAAACAGAAAGAGAATGGTGTTAGGAAAACTAAAAGCTCCTAATGGGCTCAGGCTTTTGAAAATTCCTAAGGGAAACAGAAAGGACTCATAGAAAGAAAAAAAAAGCTTATTAAGGAAGGGAAACAAAGGAGGAACTGCTCCAGTGCTAAAAGCCTGTGAAGGACTATTTCCTCTTTATTTTTTTTTTAAGAACTACAGGTTTCCATGGCATTAAGGTGGTACAATAGAGAGATCTAAGGTCACTATGGGGATAATAAAAGCATCTACTTCCCAGGGTGGTTGTGCAAATCAAATGAGTTTATATTTGTAAAGCACTATGTACCTGACACATAGTAGATATTTAATAAATGCTTGTCTCTTCCTCCTTCCTGTGGATGGAGGCAGGCACAAGCTGAATCAATAGAGTCCAGGGACTTTATGGACCAGCCCAGTTCTCTAGCTTACCCCTACTCCCAACCCAAAGAAAAACACCCTCCTGCCAGTAATTCCCACTTTCTTAGTTCCTGTGCAGATAACAACAATTCCCTGGGCTTCAAACCTCTCAGGAAGAAGCACCAGGGTGTTCCACAAACCCACAAATGGAGAAGTAGAGGGGAAGAAACCCAAGATCACAGAGGGCAGAAGCTTCTAGGACTGTATCCTAATTTGCTGTATCCCTTGAATGGTGCTTCTGGAAAAAGGAAAAATTCCTGACCCTCACTTAGATGAGCTTGTCCTGCTTTCCACTACCACAACCGATGATGAAATGATTGTTTAACAGCCAGAGGCAGGTGACTATTCAAATGACCATTCTAGGGTTCCTATGGTGGCAGTTCTCAGATTGTCATGTCACCAGTGAGGTGAGACTTTGCTGCCTCCACGTGTAGACATCCCTCCCTTCACTAATGAGTCGACAAAGGAGAACAGTTGGAGCCAATGGCACGACAACAATGAAAAGCAGACCTTCTCACTTTCTGTTTTAGTTAGGCCTGTGAACTTCTTGAAAGAGAACTGGTTTTGGCATTATGAGACCTGTCTTTTACTTTCAGCTTTAATGTGTCTTCTAAGATAACCTACCATTGACCCTGTATATTTGTATGCACATAATTATTTGTATATGTTTCTTCTTTTAGAATGTGAGCTCTGTGAGGGCAGGGATCATATTTTTGCCTCTCTTTGTATCCCCAGTGCTTAGCATAGTGCCTGACACATGGTAAGAGTTTAATAAATGCTTGTGGACTATGTGAAAACAGAAAAAAGTCATTCAACCTTACTGAGTGGCAGTTTCCTTTCCTGTTGAGTGGGGAGAAGAATATGAGTCCCTATTCCACAGACTTGTTAGGAGGGAAGTGCTTTGTAAACCTCCAGGCGTTATACGAATATGAGTTAGTGATATCATCTTCTTTAAAGGAGAAAGATCTTTAGATTGGAAGGAGACAAAAATGAACAAGAAAATTAAACCCAAGATAAGGGAGGAAACGATACAAGAACACTTAACTGCCCTAGAATAGTTCATCTGGGCCAGATGAATTCAATCCTCAATAATAGGTGGCATTTATATAGTGTGAAGTTTCACCAAATGCTTTCCCTACACCATGTCATTTGATCTTCACAACAATCTCATGAAGAAGGTACTATGTATCTTTGGTGCTTATTACTGTGCCTTGCACATAGTAGGCACTTAAAGGATAATTATTGGATAGAATTAAATAGAAGTATTATAAGTATTATTACCCTTTCTTTTATGGAGAAAGAAACTAATGCTCAGAAAAGCTTAGTGATTTGCTGCTTGGTCTACACAGCGTGGAGATTGTCAGAGACAGGAATCAAAATCTCTCTCTTGAGCTTGAGTTCTTGATGCTGAGTCTAAAATTCTTCCTATTCTACCAACCAACTGTCAAATAATTTGTTTTATTTCACTGCTATCTTGATCTCTGAGGAGACTCGGATGAGGAGAGAGGCACTAAGGGACCAGAGGTGAGAAAATGTTTCAATTTCTGACAAGGAGAAGAAAACAGATTCTGAAAACCATAAACCAGTGAACTTCATATTAATCCCTCACAACAACAAAAAGGAATGGACTGGTAAATGAGAATTTGTGGACACTGAGGAAAGAAGCAGCTATGTGCAAAATGCATTTGCAAGAAGGCATGCCAGATTTTTTAAAAAATTGGTATTTTATTTTCCCGATTACATGTAAAAACAATTTAATTCTTTTTTTTCCATCAAATTTTGAGTTCCAAATTCTCTTTCTCTCTCCCCTCCCCTGCATTGAGAGGTAAGCAATTTGGCATTGATTATAAGTATGTGGCCATGCAAAAAACATTTCTATGCAAGTTATGCTGTGAAAGAAAGCACAGACAAAAAAGACAAACAACCCACCCCCAAAAAGAAAAAAGTATCTTCAATCTGCATTCAGGCTCTAGCAGTTCTTTTTCTGGAGGTGGATAGCACCTTTCATCAAAAGTCTTTCAGAATGTCTTAGATCACTGTATTGTTGAGAATAATTAAATTATTCATAGTAGACCTCATACAATATTGCTGTTACTGTGGACAATGTTCTCCTGGTTCTGCTTATCTCACTTTGCATTAGTTCACTTAAGTCTTTGCAGGTTTTTCTGAGAGCATCTTTCTCATCATCTCTTACAGCACAATACTATTCCATCACAATCATATATAACAACTTGTTCAGCCATTTGCCAGTTGATGGATATTCCTTCAATTTCCAATTTTTTTGCCACCACTAAAAGAACTACTATAAATATTTTTGTACATATAGGTCCTTTTCCTTTTTAAAAAATCTCTTTGGGATACAGACCCAGCAGCGGTATTGGTCTGAAGTGGTATTTGGTCAAAGGGTATACGTGTTTTTATAGCCCTTTGTGCATAGTTCTAGATTGCTCTCTAGAACGGTTGAATAAAACTTCATCAACAATGCATTAGTGTTTTAATTTTCCCAGGTCTCCTCAAATACTTGTCATTTTCTCTTTCTGTCAAATTAGCAAATCTTATAGGTGTGTGATGGTAGCTCAGAGTTGTTTTAATTTGCATTTCTCCAATCAATAGTGATTTAGAGCTTTCTTTCATATGACTATAAGATAGCTTTGATTATTTTGTCTGAAAGCTTTTTGTTCATGCCCTTTGACCAATTATCAATTGAGGAATGGCCCTTATTTCTATATACTTGATTCAGTTCTTTTTATCAGAGAAACTTGTAAATTTTTCCCCCAGTAATGATTACCAGCGATGTATTCCCCTCCCTCCTATATCCCCCCTATTTATCCTACTCTCTCTCTTTCTTTTTATCCCATCCATTCTCAAGTGTTTTGCTTCTTTCGCCTCCCCCAATCTGCCCTCTTTTCTATCAGCCCTCACCCCACCCCACCCTTGTCCCCTTTTATTTTCCTGTATGATAAGATTTCTATACCCAACTGACTATGCATATTATTCCCTCTTTAAGCCAATTCCAATGAAAGCAAGATGCGCTCCCCCATCTTCCTCTCCACTTTAACATCTCTTTTGGGCCTCTTTTATGTTAGATAAGCCCATTCTACCTCTCCCTTTTGCCTTCTCCCAGCTCATTCCTCTTTCTCACCCCTTAATTTTATTATTGTTTTTTACATAATAAGTCCATCATGTTTAACTTACACCTGTACTTTCTGTCCATGTATACTTCATCTAACTGCCATAATAATGAGAGTTTTTAGGAGTTACAAGTATCATCTTCCCCACATAGGAATATAAACAGTTTAACCTTCTTGAATCCCTTATGATTTCTCTTTCTTGTTTACCATTTTATGCTGTTCTTGAGTCTTGCATTTGAAAGTCAAATTTTCTGTTAAGCTCTGGTCTCTTCATCAGGAATGCTTGAAAGTCTTCTATTTCATAGGCTATCCCTTTTTCCCCCTGAAGGATTATACTCAGTGTTGCTAAATGATTCTTGGTTGTAACCCTGACTCTTTTGGCCTCATAATCCAGGAATATCATATTCTAAGCCCCCAGATCCTTTAACATGGAAGCTGCTAAATCTTGTGTGATGCAACTGTGGCTCCATTATATTGGAATTGTTTCTTTTTGACCACTTGCAATATTTTCTCCTTGACCAGGGAGCTCTCGAATTTGGCTATAATATTCCTGAGAGTTTTCATTTTGGGATCTCTTTCAGGAGGTGATCAGTGTATTATTTCAGATTCTATTTTTTATCCTCTGGCTCTAGATTATCAGGGCAATTTGCCTTGATAATTTTTTACAAGATGATATCTAGGTTCTTTTTTAGATCATGCTTTTAGGTAGTCCAATAATTCTTAAACTATCTCTCATCAATCTATTTTCCATGTCAATTGTTTTTAATGAGATATCTCATGTTTTATTTGTTCATTCTTTTGTTTTTTATTGTTTATTGATGTTTCACACTTGGCTTCTGCTTGCCCAATTCTAATTTTTAAGGTATTATTTTCTTCAGTGAGCTTCTGTAGCTTCTTTCCCATTTGGTCAATTCTAGTTTTTAAGGAGTTCTTTTCTTCAGTGGATTTTTGTATTTCTTTTTAGGCATTCTTATCTTCATTGGATTTTTGTGCCTCTTTTACCATATGACCTGTTCTATTTTTTAAGGTGTTATGTTCTTCAGTACTTTTTTGCATCTCCTTTACCTAATCTCATACCTCTCTAGTGAGAGATAAGAAGCATGCTTCACTGTTACTTTACTAAAGTCATGATCAATTATTTCATTATTCAGAGTTTTGAAGTCATTCATTGTTTTTCTTTTACATCATGACTTTAGTAAAGTAACAGTGGAGCATGCTTCTTATGTCTCACTAGAGAGGTATGAGATTAGGTATGTTATAAAGGGAAAAAATGGAAGGAGAAATGAGAATGATACAAGAAAATCATCAAAAAAGAGCTTGGTAAAGGAGATCCATATATATGTCCCTAGGCTGAAATGATGGAAGAGTTCTCAGATGATATTTTTTCTTCTTACTTAAAAACATCCATAGTTTTATCTGTATGGACACAACTCCTCTGTGCTTTAATGGATGACATTCATGAGCTGTGATTAAGAAAATCCATAACCTGATGATCAACCTCCTGGTTAAATGTTTCTTTAAACATAGCAAAGCTGGTCCTTAGAGGACAATTCCATTTGCTTCAACAAGCATGTATTGAATGCATACCATGTGTAAGACACTATACTGGACACTATGGATATGATAGAAAAAATGAAATAAAATAGTCTTTCAAAAGACTTTCACTCTATGGGGGATACTAAGATATAAGCATATAAATAACTATAAGGTAACTTTATTTTGTCAGCTGTGTGAATGATTGCTTAGAGAGAAGAAACTTTGAGTAGGAGGCTGTTGCATTAATAGTACAGATGACAAGTGATGAATGCCTGAATTAGGGTGGTGGTCTTTGGGAGTGAGGGCAAAGCTATAAGTCCAAAAGATTTTATGAGGGGGGAATTAACAAAACTTGAAACTGGCTAGACAGAGGGAATAAATGAGAAGGAAGAGTCAAAGATTATTCTGAAGATTCAAATTTAGGTGACTGGAAGAATGATGGTGCCTTCAACAAATTAGGAAGTTGATAGAAATAGGAAATAAAGTTCTATTTTGGACATGTTGAATGGGAAATGCCTTAGAGACATCCATCAGGTAGTTGATATAACATTAGAATTTAAGAAAAGAGATTTAACTAAAATCACTCAAGAGAAAAAGTATAGAAAAAGGAGGTTTAAGACAGAGCCATGAGAGATTAGGGGGTAGGAGATGAATGGCTATCTAGGAAAGGAGACAAAGAGTGATCAGACAGGCAGGAGGAGACACCAGGTCCATACTAGAAGTCTTTCCAATTTATGAAACTTGTTCTCTGTTGGCATAAACTTTGGATACCTTGTGTTGTCTGACATGATGTGTCAGAGATAGACTTTCATAGAAAATGGAATGAAGCAATGTGTGTTGTGGAGTGGGTTAGGAATAGGGTGCAGGGGTGGGGAACATGTGGTCTTCTAGGTCCTTGGATGCAGCCCTTTGACTGAGTCCAGGTTTTACAAACAAATTCTTTTATTAAGGGGATTTGTTCTGTGAAGTTTGGATTCAGTCAAAGGGCCGCACTTGAGGAACTAGAGGGCCACATGTAGCCTTGAGGCTGCAGGTTCCCCACCGATGGAGGGAATAGGGCGTTACATATACAATAGATAAATATAAAGATCTGAACTTGGGTTAAAAAAAATCAATTGCATAAGGGAAGAAGGTTAGAAAATAATTTAGATGACTGTGTGAAAAAGTCCTGGAATTTTGTGTGTATTGCAAATAATGTGAAATTGCAGTCAAAAAAGCTCATGTGATCATAATAAGGTGGAAAGAACATTGAACTTGGACTTAGAAAGACATGGTGTTGGGAGCCAGGATACTGGTAGAACTGAGAAGGCTTGAGTTAACCCCCAAGATCCTAGTGATCAACTCTTCACCAAGTAAAACTATTGTGAGCAAAGATGTTATGGGGCAGATCTGAGACAGTTTGAATTAACTTTGCTTCCAAGTGGATTGATCTGAATGTGGAACCTTTGGACAAGGAGGATGTAAAATAAATTCTAGGACCCTAACAGGGAGTTCTTGGGACCCTAGACAACTTGCTTGGTCATTTCTTTTAACCTTCTTGCCTATGGCTTTACATCTGTTTTTATCTTAATGCCTTTTAACTGTCTTTTTGTTGTTTTTATTTGCTTCAGCCATGTCTGATTCTTCATGACCCCATTTGGAGTTTTCTTGGCAAAGATACTGGGGTGGTTTGTCATTTCCTTCTCCACTCATTTTACAAATAAGAAAACTGAGGCAAACAGGGTTAAGTGACTTGCCCAGGGTCATACAGCCTAAGTGTCATACATACACTAAGTGTCTGAAGTCAGATTTGAACTCAAAAAAGTGAGTCTTCTTGACTCCAGGACTCCACTATTCCACCTAGCTACTCCTAGGGACTGGTTTTACCTGGAAGTACTTGAATGTGTTTTTACTAACAAGATTATTTGAACCCTCAGGTTCTGAATTATATGACTATGACTACTACTATGATGATTACCACTACTACTACTACTACTATTACTACATTTACTAGCACCTAATAAGCATTGTATTAAGTAATTTGCGATTATTATCTCCCTTGATCTTTGGGTACCAATTCTGCTTCTACCACTTAGCATGACCATCAGCAAGTCATTTAACTCGAGTCTTAGTTTCCTCATATGTAAAATGAAGGTAATTTCTGGAGTAATTATCTCCCAGGACTGTCGTAAGGACCAAGTAATATAGTGTAAATGAAATAGTATATGAATCTTAAAGCTCTGTACATCATATCATAATTGTGTAGTGTCCAGAATGAATGAATCCATTTGGCAAGCCCTTATTCAACACCCTCTCTATGTCAGGCACTGTGACAGGCTCTGAGGATATGGAGATGACAGTGAGTGATATTAGAATTCTTCTGCCCTCTGTCCTGGTCAGGACAATCTAGTGATTTATCTTCTGGATCTTCTGAACACAGAAATGCTTAAAAAATGGAAAAGATTGCCATAGAAAGTAGGCAATTGGGGCAGCTAGGTGGTAAAGTGAATAGAGCACTGGCTCTGGAATCAGGAGGACCTGAGTTCAAATCTGACCCCAGACACTTAACACTTACTAGCCATGTGACCTTGGGCAAGTCACTTAACCCCAATTGCCCTACCTTTCCCCCTCCAAAAAGACAAAAAAATACCCCCAAACCCAAAAAACAAATAAAAAAACAAAACAAAAAAGAAAGTAGACAATTTCCCATTACTTATGGAGGCGGTCATCTTTAAGCAGAGGATTATAGTGATCTCCTAGATCATATAACTTTCTTGTGCCCTTCCACATCTACTCTTTCATAATTTTATGATTCTCTGATAGATTCAAGGGAAGAGTGACTTCAGGAAAGAAGACGATTTAGAAGGTTATTATAGTTCTCCAGATAAGGAGTAGCAAGGGCCTGGATCAGTGTGGAAACAAGGGCAAGGGACATAATTAATAGATACCATCAAAGCAAGAATCCAAGTTATTGTGATGGGGCTGGTGAAAGGGGAAACAGGAGGAAGGCTTCTGAGGCTTTGCATCTGACTAGGAGAATGGTGACACCATTAATACATACAGAGGTAACTAGCTTAGAAAAATAAATGGAAGTATCAGACACATCAGTGGAAGTACTGGTATCAGACACATTGAGATCATAGAAGGATCATACACAAGTGGAATTCAGAAGAGAGGTCAGGCCTACAGAGGTAGAGTATATGTAGCAAGCTCTATTTCTTACCTGGGTCTCATTGAGGGTTTCCTTAAAATACCACCTCCCTTCTTGAGGAAGGCTAAGGCATTTGGAAATTGTAAACAAGAGGGTGACTTCTTAGGTGATTCCACTGTCTTTCCTAGTGGGAAATTACAAGTGTTATAAGATTTTAAAACTTGAGAAGTCCTGTATTTATATAAGAAAGGCTGGGTGAAATTAGCTAAATTAGGGTTTGTCTAAAGGAGAATGAGGAGAGGAGTGAAAGATGAGGGGAGAGCCATGGCCCCATGGCCCCATCACCAAAGAACAAAAAATCTCCAATGGAAAAGAGGGCTACCTGTAGTCACAAAGCAGTATGGAAACAAGCAATACATCAAGCAGTTTTAACTCGGATCACTTCTGTCTGTCTTTTTCTTTATCCCAATTTGCATAGGGAAGAGGAAGACTGACTAGTTTTAAGATCGAGATGGATGAAGAGCTTCACAGGCTATAGATTTGGTGGCCAATTTATTACAATCAGAATTCTCAATTACTTATGTATATTTAAATATAGAGAAGACCTTATGTCTATGATGACTATTCTAGGTAGGTACAGAGTAGGGAAGACAGGGTATCTTCCCCTAAAGGGGAAGGCCTCCAACCAATGCCCTTCTGAAATGAAACATAGGTCCACTATAAGCTGATGGTCTTTGAGTTCTTTCTCCTCCCTCAGCACTTAGTCTTATTTCCTGGAGTTTAGGCACTCACCTACAGCTAGGGGTGTCTTTTCACGATACTTCTTGAAATCTTCACTGATTCTCTCTATGGCCAGTTTTGGGTATTTCTTGCACAGTTCTTCAAAACTCATTTTCCTTGAGTCTGTCAAAGGAGGAGAGGATTTGGGGGACAAATTGCTTACCAATAACAAACTCAAAAGCCGATTGATGTTGGCCTGGTGAAAATTTTCCATGAAAATGCATTATATATACATATCTGCGTGTGTACATGTTTTATTTCAACATGATGTCATGTTGAAATGGTATGTTTGCATAATGATACATTGGGCCCACAAGGGCCCTGCATCCAAGGAAGAGTCCCTTATTGGAAATCAAGGCTCTGCTCCTCAGGGACCTACAAAAATAATTATCAATACAGGGTAAAGGGCCACAGAAAAAAGAATATGAGGGGTTTGAGTTGATTCAGAAACCACCTTAATGTTTTGGTTCACAAGAGGTTTCAGATGATTCCAATACTGTGGCATGACTCCTTCTTTCTCACCTGACCAGCTCCCAAACACAGAGACTAATGATTTTACCTTCCCGGAACACTGAAGGCTGTAGTTCCAAATAGAGAGATCCTCCTCTTTGCAGGTCCTGAGTAGCTATCATTTGCCAGTGAATGTCAGTGAGGACTTCCATGTCTTCCAGGGTAGACAAGCCCTGGCATAACACCAGGGATTCCTGTATCCTCTTACACAACAGAACATACTCCAGGTTGTCCAACTGTTCCTTTGATTTCTGCCTCTTGATTTCACTGTTATTGGTTTGAGACTAATAGAAAGAGGTGGTGAGTTTGCCACAAGAACAGGAGACCACACCAGAGGCACTTTCCTTCTGGTTCATCCCTCCAGGCTGACACATGCCAATTTGTATCAAAATTGACAAGAATAATCCCTCTTTATATAAGTTCCCTCTATCTCCACCTCATCATTGGACCCAGTTCCTATAAAAAGTGAAATCTTCCTGATCTGCAGGTCTGTGGAAAAAAGTTGGGACCAGGTGTGTATGGGTTGGAATTATTTTAAAGAAAGCAAGAGTACTCAATTTCTTTTATGTTGGACACCATGACCTGTTATTCATCCCTGAAACATAAGTGAGTGTCTCAATCCCTTTGGTTGAAACCATAAAAACATAAAATTCTATGTTGTCAGATAAACAGTCTGTGCCAGAACAACCACCTCCTTTGTTCAGACACTCACATGAATCCCCCAGTACCTCCTCCACCCAATGCTGACCCTTTAACCCCTCCTACCACAAAGATGAGAAACCAGTGGTCATCAAGATCAAGGAAGTCATCAAACAAGGAAGCAAGAATCTAAAATCCAAACACAAAACACGAGCTGTTGAAACACGTGTTGTACTCTCTGGCCCTCTAGAGCTTAAGCTCATCTGGAATAATTAATAATAATAATAATAGTAACTACTAACATTTATATGATGCTCGACAATTTACAAAACACTTTACATGCATCATCTTATTTGAATAAGCTGTTCTATTCAGGAAACTCTAAATTGGAAGGAAAAACTCAACTGTGATCAGCAATACCAGCCACTCCCATTCCTTTGCCTCTAGGATGACACTTCATTCTGGAAGTCTGTGAGCCTCAGCTAATTACTGTTTACATAAAGGGTGGCATTTTGTGTAATTTGCTGAAAAAAACAACAATAAAAGCAAGTCAGAGCTTTGCACATATGAGATAACAGGGTTATGAAAGACTCAGAAGAGAAGATGCATGTTTTAGTGTCCTAGACTTCCATTTCCATTGCTCCCACTCTGGAGAATCATCCAATGGCACAGTTGGCTAGTCCAGCCCATGGCTGAAGCAGGATTGCCTCTGTAGCCTACCTGGAAAATGGCCATCCAGTTTTACTAGAAGATTCCTAACAAGAGGACCCCACTGGCTCTGGAAGTAGCTCTTTCCACATGGAGAGAGCTCAGCTATTTAGAATTTTTTCCCCTTATATTGAGCCCAGATTGGTCTCTTCGAAAGTTCCTCCTGCTGCTACTAATTCTGCTTTGTGGGGCCAGGTGCAACTACAAGAGAACCCTTCAAATGTTTGAAGACATTGCTTTCCTAAGTCTTTTGTTCTTCAAGCTAAACATTCCCTGCTCCTTCGGCTGACCCTCATATGCATGAATTTGAGGCCACTACTAGGTGTGGAGGTATAAGCAATTTACTAGAACCATTTGAATCTCTTTTGTTCATTTTTAAAATGAGGATAATATCGACAATTTCTATTTCACAGTTGCAAGGAAAGTCCTTTGTAAGCCTAGAATGTCTTATAAACAGGGAGCTATGCCAAATGTAATTATATGAGAGCACTCTGAGAGCAGGGATGACTTTTTTCCCCCTCTTCACCATATCCCCAGTGAATAACATAGTGCCTTTCACACAGTAACGGTTTAATAAATGCTAGTTTAATCTGGCTAAATATGAAAGCATTTTCTAAGTTTGATACAAATGGAAGAGACCAGTCCATTATTCATTCAATAAACATTTATTGAGCTCTTATGTGCCAGGCACTTTGCTACACACTGGAGGAGATTTTAAAAAATGATCAAGACACATTTGCTGCTTTCATGGAATGTGAATGAATCTTCCAGGGATGGTTAGACATTGACAAATTTGCATTATAAATGAATGTAATACAAATAAAATATGATGTCTGTATGAGACAGGATTAAAGTTCCCTGAGTTCAGATAAGGGGGAGATTACTAATGGCTGGAAAAAAAGAGGAAGAGCTCAGGGAAGAGGTGACAGCATATTACACCATGAAAGAAACAAAGAAAAACGTTATTCCAATCAGGAAGAAAAGAGTGTGTTGGGCTGGGAGTTAAAAAGGTCACTGTGTTTGCACAGGAAGCCATTATTGAGTATACAGCTAAGAATTGACCTTGCCCCAGCCCCAGGACTGCAAACTGCCTGTGGATGATTCAAACCAGTTAAAAAACAAAACCAAAAACATCTGGTTGCACCTGGAACCTGCTATTATGACCAGATGTTACCACTCCTCAGTCTCCCCAACCTTTGCTATTTCATAATACAACTTAACCCTCTCTGTTGCTACTCCTCCCAGTTGAAGTGTATGTAAACCCTGCCCCTTCTGCCCTTGTGGATGCTCCTCCATTCTGGTGCTGTGTGCTATCCTGAATTGCAATTCCCTTGCCTCAATTAAAGACCCTTGTTATTGCTACTCTGGTAGCCCTATATTTCAAGCTGACATATCTGATTTCAGAAATGGAATTTGAAAACTCCTTCCTGGTTAGCTACTGTTTTCAATCTTGAATTCCTGGTACTAGTACAGGACCCCTTGTATCCATTCTGGATTTGATTGCTCCAGCTAGGATTTGTGATCTCTTGAATTTCTGAGCTCCTCTCTCTTTCAGTTGAGTTTCTTGATCTTTGAGGGAGTTTTAAAAGACCCATGTGCAATTTTGGGTCTGTTCTAATAGGTCCCTAAAGGGATGGCTACCAGGTATGTTTTGTACAGAGTGCTATTTGTTTCAAGCATGGGGGGGTGAGTGTGAGTGTGCATGGGTTCTGGAGACAACTAATAAAGACCAAATTGAGAAGATCAACACGCTTGTGAAAAAAATGCTGGTAACTGAAAAGTCTTGCTAGTAAGGGAATATTGGGGCCACTGTCTCAGTCTGCCTTTATGTGCATGGAACTTAGAAAGAAAATACTTTGCCAGCAAATCTATCTTTCTGTGTCTTGTGATTTATTTATTTTTAGTTCTTTAAGTCTTCAGACCAAGCCTATTTCTCTTTATATTTCTGAAATCTGAAGAAGCTTTGGGGAGTGTGGAGGCAGAGACAGATAAGAAATAAGGTTGTATAATATTTTTACATTGTGGATGAAATTAGAAACTGAGTCTGACTGAAATCTAAGTTCTCTACTGTGAATAAATGTTAACTCATAGAAAACAGAAAAGTTTGTGTAAATTAAGTGAATGTGTTTTAGAAAATCTAATTGGATACTTGAGAATTTCAAAAATTAAAGTTAAATGAAATAACTTTTGAATTGGTATGTGTTTTGAAATTATAAATTTTGCTGCAAATTATATGTCTTTCTTACTTATTTTTATAATATATTATGTATTTGAATTTTTTAGAACTATTTTTTTCTCAACCACAAAAGAAGCTTATTCACAAAAGCAATTTGAAATGTATATGATATTTATTTAGAAAAATTCTTTGTTACTTCTGTGAATAATACACTAGAACTTAAATGTTCTTTCAAGAGACCCAAGGTTTTGTAAAATAATTGCTGAATGCTTCTTAAGGGAGTTTTGGTGCTTCATCTTTTATGGGGAATAACAGAATTGGAACAAAATAAAAGGTAGTTTAAGGCAAGGAAAAGAAAGTTTGAGTATGTTGACAAAGTGCTATTGACTTTTATTTTTTACTTTATTTAAGTGAGAAAGTTATGTGAAACGTGTTTATTTTATTGGGAATTATAGCAAAATAAATGTAGCTTGACTTAGAAATATATAGGGGAAAGTTATGGAGAGCTTGGAGTAAACTGAAAGCAATGGGAACTACACTCTGAGATTTTATTTGAACTAAATTTAAGTAGGCTTAAAAGCCTGACTGGGATATCACACTTCCATTTTAAAAATATTTGTCAGTGGAATGACTGGAAATAGAGGACCCCACAATATGACCTATTGTTAAAATGGTAAATTCTTTTAGAAATCTGGATTCTTTTGGGTTATAGGTTTGTTATACATCCAATTGTTAAAAGAATAATGTGAATTACTTTGTTCATTTGGAAATATAATAAATAATGTTTTTATTGTGATTTTAATGTATCAGGAATCTCTATAAAATTTCCTTATCTGTGAAAGGCAGAGTCCTAAGATCTCCCCAGCCTTGCTGACAGTTTAAAGCTGTCCTGAGAAATCCCAGAATATCTAAGCAAAGTTGTTTCTAAAAGCCCACATGGCTGCAAAGGATGTCTGAGGTTCAAGATGAAATGTAATGATTAAATGGGCATGTTGGGGTGGGATTAGGGGGCAGATAAATCCCAAGCTATAACAACTTGGTGGAAAGATCTGGCTAGATCTTGCCTTGCTTGCTCAGTGAAACATGGGGCTAAGGTAACTAATGCTATCATGGTCCACTAACTCATCAAACGTCTTGATGCCTCCCTAGGTCAACTACACAATTAATCTTGATGAAAAGGGGGAATGTTGGATGCAGTTAGCTATGAGCTGACCGTGCCCCATCCTCAGAGCCTGAGGATGGTGAAGTTGGTCCAAACCAGTTAAAAAAAACTAGTTGTACCTGGAGCCTAGCTGTTCTGACCAGAAACTACCACCCTCCAATCTCCCCAGCCTTTGGCCATTTGGTAAAGCAATTAATCCTCTCTGTTGCTGCCCCACCCAAGTACTTTTCTCTGTTGAAGTGTATTTAAACCCTGCCCTTTCTGCCCCTTGTGGGCATTCCTACACTCTGGTGCTTGTGGTGTTCTGAATTGCAATTACCCTTACCTCAATTGAAGACCCTCCTTGTTACTACTTTGGCAGTCCTCTTTATTTCAGGTTGATAATGTGTAGAGAAGATGGAGGGAAGAGAAAGTAACTCACAGTGAAAATATGAATGGCATAGTACTGAAAGACTAATTTACATTGTGCCGAGATGAGCTAAGGCTGATGGCACCAAAACGGCTGTTTTGGCTCTGTTTGGGGACAAGAGGAAGGCTAAAGAAGGGATGGGATCACTGGTCTGGATGAACAGAGTGAGGAGAGTGGATGATGAAGAGCAAGCAGGATGACCTAATTCTTAGTATGCTCATGGGTTTTTTTTTTTAAATGAGGACAACAATTTTTGAACTAGGAAGGATGGACTGAAAGTGGCAAACAAGAAGTGATTTAAAAAACAGTTAACAGGAAATGGTTAACCCAAGCAAAGACATAGAGAACCCTTAACTACCCTTAGATGACCCAATGAACTATAGCTCACAGTACTTAGAGAACTGGAAAATGTGATTGCTAAGCTGCTGCCAGTGATACTTGAAAAATTAAAAAATGGACAGATGTTGTCCACCTCCACCCCCCACCTTTGTTTTTTAAAGAGAAGAGGATGAAGTTTTCAAATTATAGGCTAGTAAACTTGAATTTACTTGTGGCAACATTCAAAAGCACATTTACCAAAGGGATGAATTGTGAAAATTTGGAAAGGGAAACCATTGTCATCATGAACTAGCATGGTTTCATTAAAAAAAATTACATGTGGGGGTGGCTAGGTGGCACAGTGAATAGAGCCTCGGCCCTGGAGTCAGAAGGACCTGAGTTCGGATCTGGCCTCAGACACTTAAAGCACACACAAACAAAAACCTAGCCATGTGACCTTGGGCAAGTTACTTAACCCCAATTGCCCTCCAAAAAGCAAAAAAAAAAAAAAAAAGAAAAGTTACATGAACATTTTATCCTATATATAAAAGGAACAACAAATGATACATAATTTGAAGTTTCATACATAATCTTTTCCCTTCCTATTCTACTGTAATAGAAATGCTTGTTTTATTTCTTAAGTTCAAAATAAAATAAATTTTTAAATCCCAAAACAATTTTAGTTTTAAATCTAAATTTCATTTACATTTTTAATTGAAAGCATTTTAAAGGCTGGTTTTAGACTGGCAGATGGAGAGAATAGCATCCCATACTTGGCCATCAATGAAACATTCCTTCCATGAGGAAGGCCCTCCCTGTCCATTTCATAGAGCCACTTATATTTCCCTTCTTTCATGAAGCATTCCCTGATTTACTGAGTTAGAAATGATAATCTCCCATCCCTTCCACCTATTTTTGTATCTCTTATCATGTTGTATTATATGTTTTCAGCATTTATGTATATCATCTTTCTTATTAGATGTTCTCTTGTCTTACTCCTTGAGGGCAGGGACCACACCCTTCAAGATATATCTCACACAGTACCTAGCATAATGCCTTGTATGTGGAATGACTTAACAATTGTTAAATTAAATTGAACTGGGAACTGGGAAGTCTCATTTAAGTCATTGCTTTTGGCCCTGGGCTTCTTCAATATTAGCCTGAGGCTACTGACTGATGTCACATTCTTTAATGAAGTCCAAAACTGTGGACTTCATCACAATACAACTTAATTTTCTAATTGTAAACTAGTTAGTATGGAGCCTGAGCTCAGGCCATAGTGAATCAGTTCCTATCCGTGTTATCTTGCTATGACCTTCTTCCTTCGTCTTCCCAACTGCTATCTGATCCTTTATACCCTTCTAGAAGATTTTAGATGTATAGATTGGGATAGTAAACCCCTTCTTCAAACTGCCCCAGCTCTCTTGGGAGGAAGAATGAATTTCTTAAGCCTTCCTTGATGAGAGGAATGCATAGTGAAACTTATGACAAACCCAGTGTATAAGAAAATGGCTATACTAAACCTAGACAATAAACAGCAACTGTCCAGGTGGATTGTTGGTGAATTTTGATTTGTGTACTTTCAGAGGGAAGTGAAAAATAATGGTCTGCTGTTCAATGCCTGGGAAGATTCAATATACCTGGTTGCTTTGGGAAGCTCATTCAACCCTGTACCATCTTCCTCCATAGTTAACAAGGAATTAATATTAGGCACAGTAGTAACACCATTGTTGGAATCCACCCACCAATGGAGGCACTTGTCCTCCCCAGGGGCCAAATGCCATGGTAGGTCTCAGCAGTCTAGCCTACCTTGCATATCTCTTTCTGTGCTTTGGGGATCCAGGGAATCACATCCCCAGAGGGCAGCAGTTCTCTCAGATGCTGAATGGTTTGAGGTTTGAGCGGCAGGATGGGGCCATTTTCCTCATTTAGATAGAGCTCACAGATGCGATTTCCAAGCGTATGCCGAAATAACAGATTGCCACCTTTCTTGGCACTGATGGAAATGGTCAGGAAGTTGTCCAGGTCCTTCCAGAGATGCAGGAGGCGGTTCTCCATCTTATAGTGTTTACTCTTAAGGTAGTCTCCAAAAGGGTTTCCTGCACAGGAATCAGCAGTCAAAGCCCAGTGGAGGTATTCAAAGGAATAACTCCTCCGAATCACCTTCTTTAGGGCTATCAGGGAGGGTTGGTTGATTACAGGGGTGGCATTACGCAATTTGGCTGTGAATTTCTTCTCACAGACTCCTTCTAGGGAAAAGGGCAGGTAGGTTTTATTTTCGTCCGCTTTGGAGTTGAAGGTCGTGGAACTGATGCTCTCCTTTACACTTAAATCACACAGACTATCTTTAAAACGAAGTGGTCTCAGGGCACCCATCCGCACTACGAGTTTTGGTGGAGGACAGAAGACATCAGGGAAGCCTTGAAACCCTTCGTCATGTGACTTGCTCTTTTTGGGATACAAAGTGCGTATGGTGGGCAGTTCAGGTTCAACAGTCCATGCGCCCTGTTCAATGAACTGCCACATCTTTTTCTTGGTTTTCTTGCTACAGTATGGCTTCCTGGTCATATAAAGTCTCCTGATGTTCATATTAAGGGGAAGGACACTTGGCAAGGAGTTGTCTTCCTCCTCCTCCTCCTCCTCTTCCTTCTCCTCCTCTTCTTCTTTTTCCTCCTCTACCTGACAAAGACGGTCTTCATATTCCTGCAGCAGAGCCTGGCACTTTTCCTGCTTGGCCATATTGATCTTGCAGTGCATGTAGAAATTTGGGAGCCAGTAGCTCTGGATTTTGAACAGAGCCACTTTCTGCATGCGGCTCAGGATCTCTCTTCTGGTAGTGGACTGTTTGGGATGCCACACAGAGAGGTTCATCAGTGACTCTGGAAAGGACACAGAGAAACAATGCGTTAAGATAGGATGATGATTTCTTTTTCAGTATGTGTGGGGGAAGGAATAGGAAAGAGATAAAATAAATGATGGTTAATTGAAATTAGAATTTTAAAAAGGGCTTTTCAGTATCTTATCTTGTTTGTTCCTTATAGCCACCATGGGAAGGAAGGGGGATCCAAATGTTAACCCCATTATCCTCATTTAACTGGATTTAAATATCAAATAAATATTATTTAATAGTATTTATAAATATTATTTAATAATATTAATAATTAAATTTAATAAAATAATTATTCATATAATAAAACATTTATTTCTATAATTAGATTATTATTCAATTAAATGATTATTTGATGATTAAATATTAAATAAAAATTCCCCATAACTCACTACAGGGAAACTGAACCATTGAAGCAGTAGTAGAAACTGTGGCTAGAGCTCAGATCTGGTGAGAGCAATGGGGATGGTTATTTGGACTGTGCCTAGTGTTCTGACTTAGCTACGGAGAGGAAAGGGTAACATATATTATCCTTCATGTAATCGAGTTCAACCCAGAATATTGAATAGATTTAGGTAAAAGAAAGGAAATCTGAGGAAATGCTAAAGATTATGAGGAGTCCCAGTCTTGAAGTCTTTTTTGAATTAGGGGTATACTTAGCTATCAAACTGCACTAGAGGACCAGAGAGAAGACTTTCCAACCCTGTGTTTCTCTTGATTGTCCCCATAAATGGGAGTGATCAGAGGCATAGCTAGTCTAAAACAGGAGGTATTGCTAGTAGGATTTAGAATGAACCTTAAATGTATTTACAATTGAACATGGGTATGTCTGGGAATTCCTTTCAGACAAAATGATGAAGCCACACTGGTTCAGGAGGAAGAGAACAACTGCTCATTTGCCCCAACCCAGTGTTGGGTCCTCCTAGCTACCTATACCACTCTGGGAAAAGGCAGCTCATCTCTCAGGCTAATGCAAAGCACCAGCAAAGCACCACCCTAAGGGGAGGTGCCTTCTTTCAGACCCTTCCTGCGTGGGCTCCAAAGGATTTTCATCATGCATAGAAAAAAGACTTTGGGGGAAAAAGTGAGCTATCAGCAAAGCATTAAACTAGAGAGTGATAGTAACTGTCAATGACAAGGAAAACAAGTGATGAGGGGAACAGTTGAAAAATGATTTAATTCTATCAATTTCCCCTTCCCGCCTCATGGTTTCCCCACTTATGGTGCCTCTCAGATTCTTACTAATGTTCATATTGCAAAGAATCAGCACAGAGGACCCTTCCTGCAAGTGAGTGGCCTTCAGCACCAGGAGGAGGGACAGGTAGGTGTCCTTTTGCTTATCATTGGTCTCATCTATCCCGAGGATTCGCTCAGCAATTATCCAGAACTCCACCAGCTCCTCCCCTGCAGAACAAACAGCAAAGTAAGAGCAGAATAGAGCCTGTGCATAGTAAGATTTTGCAGCCCTCATCCTGATAAATTTTGAAGAATTGACACATCTACCTGAACCCCCTGCCACACAGTCTAGAATTTACCAGGAAAAGCTTCTTGGAGTGAAATTCTCTACAAAAGCCCCATTACCTGGAAGGAAAGGTAGGGTATAGACCCACAAATAGGAATTCTGGTGCCTGAGGCAAATTCAGTTGGTGAGGGGAGAAAATCTCTTGGGGTTTGAGATCTTACATCCTTGCTGATCTTGGGCATCCCTTGGAAAAGGTGTGATGTGGGTCTCCAGTCATGGTGGCAGTGAGATGCAGCCCCATTGGGGACAGTCATGCTAGGAAAAGGGGTACAGAGGAGGAAACTGAGGCTCAAAGAGGTTCTATGACTTGCCCAAGGTCACAGCTAAGTGTCAGAAATAGGACTTGAAGCAAGTCTTCCTGACTCTGAGCTCAGACCATCCACTGTCTTTCTGCCTCTCCTCAATGCACTGATAGAAAAGTCAGTCCTGAATGGAGCACTAGTATGGGAACCTTGAAGCAGCTAGCAGAACAGCCCTATATGTTGAGGAGGACAGGACAGAGGACAGTGGTAATTCTATGAAGGAAATTCAGTACATTGTCTGTCCACTCTTCCCTTTCTTATTCCTCAGAACACAATAGCATATGCTGAGGGAGTAGAGGAGGTGGGAAAGAAAAAGCTCTTCTTTCATTCTTTATTCAAACCATGGTCATGGCCAAGGGTGGCTGAATCCAAACCAGCAGTCTGGGATGCAGGATTCTAACTGTGCCACCAACAGAAAGTAGGGAAGGGAGATTGAGGTCTTAAGCACTGCTATCCTATTCCTGGAAAGGGCCCAAGGTATGTGTGCCCAAGGTTCATAATCACTCCATGAAGTTTCAAGCATAGAGTGCACAGAGACCTGTTTTTTGTTGTTTTTATATGGTATCAATCTCCAGAAAGTTTTCTTCCATAGGCTTACATAAATCTAAACTGTAACCCATGGGTTGGCAAAGTGGACTCACTGTGTCTTCATTTTCTTAAATCTTGATTAAAAAAGGCACCAACACCCTTATTTTGTTTCCTGGAAGCCCCTCCCCACCCCACCACAACTGTGAGTCAATAGAAAGGAGGAAATGGAGGGAAGGAAGGAGGAGGAAAGCAGCTACAGCTGTGGGAACCCACCTGCTGTGCCACTGAGGTAGGCACAGAAGCGCCACATTCCCCGGACACCTCCAACACATTTGTAGAGCAGCCACTGATCTGCTGTCTTCCATCTCATCATCTTAGCTACCAGAAAAAGCTGACAGTGAGAGGATGGTCCCCAAGCCCCCTGGCAGCTTTGCAAAAAGCCAGTCTCCTCCTAGCTGTGGCCAGTTATATCAACCAATTAGATTATTGTACTCAGGAAACCAAGGTCATGAGTTTAAATATTGGCAACAGTCATTTCTGGGTTACCTAGGTATTGGGGGCAGCTGCCTTGGCTACTTATACCTAAGTATAATCATCCCATGAATTCCTTGAAATAAATGGCTGGGATTATCCTTTTCGCCCTCCACATGCTGTCCTTTGCTGACTGACCATTTTTCCTATTCAAGGTCACCTTTGATGCTGATTTTCACTTAATTCCACCTAGATGTACATGTATCAAAGGGGCTAACACATTGTGACTTAAATTGGTTTTGCATGTGCTATAGTTGGTCCTGAATCCCCTTAGCTGTGATCACTTAGATCAATGGATTAGAATATGTATTCTTGAACATGAGGTTGAAGGTTTGACCTCTACCTATGAAACAATTTCTCCAAACACACTTAACTCTGGCTAGGCTGGTTCAAGAAACCCAGTCCCCTGCCTTGTAAGCCCATTACTGCAAGCAATAATCTATAGATCTTAATTCTTATCCTCTCTCATGAATACAGGGGCTTTCATGTGCCAGCTTCTCCAAAGGCACCTGTAGCATAGCAATATGAACATATAGACCCTTAATGAAAACTATTGGGCATGGTATTCTTGTTGGGATGCCTTGTGGACTCCCATTGTATTCTCATTGTTTGCTATTGTCTCCTTGGTGTCCATCATAAAATAATGCTGGACTCTTTTCCCCCTCAAATATCTGACTCCTATCTCTTCTACTAACTTACTTGATGTTTCAGTCTTCAAGAGATTGTTTGATTTTCAATATTTTGAAGCCTACCACTTAAGTTTTCTTTTCCTGGTATTCAGTACCCTCCATAGATTGGCAACTCTGTACCTTGCCTTCTATCACCTCATATTTCTCATTTCCATGCACTCTATCACCTAGTCAAGCTGAAAGATTCTGTTTCCTAAATATGTACCAAGATGGAAATCTTTGTTCATTCTACTAACTAGGACTGGAATGTCTTCCCTATAGCTATTTATTTGCCTGTTGGATTCCTAACCATTTTTGAGCAGTCCCACTTAAATGCCACCTTCCCCATGAAGATTCCTTGGGTGTTTTCAGTCTACAGTGACATGGACCCTTTTGCCTCCCATTAAATGCTCTTTTTTTTTGCATTCTTCTAACTGACTAAACCATACATTATTATTTATTATATTATTTGTGTTTGTATCTTATACCTCTACATGATTGTAAGTTCCTGAAGGGAAGCAACTTGGTATATTTGTATTCCTCCCTGCACATTGCATAGTCCTCTGCACAAAATAATTGTTTAAAAGTTGTTCAGTTGAATTGAAATTGAATTGTGCTCACCACCCTCTGAGGATTTGATGAAATTGATGAGTTCCTTACAGAGCATGTAATGGTGACATAAATTGGTCTTGCAGAAATAAGGTAATCGGTATTTTTCCAACCATGTCAATAAGCCTTTGTACTTGGCAATCTAGAATTCAAGAATGACAAGAGGAAAAAAATAATGGCCGTTGGGAATCTCCCCCACCCACCTCAAAATGGGGCAAATGACAGTCCCCTCCCTGTCTCTCTGATCAAGCTGGATCCCACCAACATTTGAGAATGGAGGCAGAGGGTGCTGAAGACAGTGTCCAGAGGAGAAACTTTAGTCTGGACTTGAGGTTGGCAAAGAGGAAGCTGTATTAGGAAGGAAGAAAAATAGTGGTTTGTGCTCCTGCAATGTTCTTTCATTCCCAAATCCATTTTTCTGAATGTGTTAAAGTTGTTTAAAATAATATCTGTGGTCTATGTGAAGATGTGCCTTCTTTCTCAAAACATCCCTCCATAACCAGCCATCCATTCCTCCCCAAAAGAATTGTTTTCCCCTATTAAACTCCTTCTGAGAAGGCAGGGTCTTGATTTTTGTATTTATATACACAAATCTTAGCCCAATGCCTATCAAATAGTAAGTAAACACTCAACAATTGTCTACTGGTGAGGAACTTCTCTGTATATATTAAGAGAATTATTTACCTTGTTCAACATTGGTTGTCCTGCTCCTCATGCTTTCAACTTGTCTCAAGTTTTGTTCCCGACCCTCTTCCCCTTTCTCCAATCACGCTTCAGTTTACCCCTAAACCCCCCCACATGCCCATTCCATAATAATGAAGGTTAGAGCTTGACTTACCAAAGTGTGGGGCAACTCTGGCCACAGGGTCCACTGTAAATCATGAGCTATATAAATTGGCATTTGACCAAAGACCTGCAAAAGAAAGAGAAGATTCCAGCCAGCAGAATAGAGTTTCTCACCCATGAGTATAAAATGACTACTCTTTACAGAGCAGTGTTTCTTGGGGCCATGCTCAACTGTTTCAGAACACATTATCCTCAAAATATTCCCAGCTTAACAATATTGAGTGCTTCCTTTGTAATTGGACTAATGTCTAATATGAATGTATTTGCAGATCCCATACTGGACTATATGCTGTCGTGGGGGGTGGGGGGAGGAAGGTAAAGGAAATTTGAAATTCAAGGAACTATGGAATCGAATATTGTTAACTGAAACTAAACCAATAACTTAATTTAAAAAAATAAAATAACTAGAAACAGTCTAGAAAAGACCCTGAAATGCTATTAATAAAATAAAAAGTTAACAATAAAAAAAACCCAATATTGAGCGCTAGAGCAGAGTAACCTTGCAGATACATACCCAAATTGACCAGCCCACTGTGTGCTCTTATATCTTTTTAATTAGTTCTCCTTCTTATCCAATCTGTATGTACAAGTCAGCTGGTCAGTCAGTCAATAAGCATTTATTAAGCATTTACTATTTGCCCAGCCATTGTGCTAAGCACTGGGGATATAAAGAGAAGCAAGTTTAATGAGGAAGACAATGTATAAATAGATAGGTGTATACAAAATATACACATAGCAAATGGAAAGTAATTTGCTAATTCCAGTAGCAGCATGTGGGACCAAGAGAGGATGCCCAAAGAATGCAGGATTTGATCTGAGTCTTCAAGGAAGTGAGGGAATTTAAGAGGCAGAGGTGAGGAGTAGAGCATTCTAGGCATGGAGATAGCCTCATTCAGTAAACTAGTGAGGCAAGATTTCACAATGCACCAAGGGAAGTAAAGTGTAAGGCTGGAAAGGATAGAGTGAAATAATTTTCCAGGACAAGACAACTTAGAAGGTCAGTAGGAAGGTCTCACTCAGGTAAAAGAGAAGCATAGTCCAACAAAGGTGACATCTGGGCAATTCAACAGCAGGTCTCACCCCAGCAAGTCAGCAGTGATGTGCCAAGCCCCAGGACAGGCCAGCAGCAAAGCCCTGTTCCCCTGGTGCAAGTAAGCAATAAGGTCTCCTTCCCCTGGCACAAGAAGCTCAGGACAGTGCTCCTTCCACCCCAAGAGCAGAGCCCAACTTTAACTTAAAATTAAAAGTCATGAAGTAGGTTGGAAGAATGAGCATACAAGAAAAAAACCTGACCATAGAAAGTTACTATGGTGACAGAGAAGGTCAAAACACAAACTAAGAAGAGAACAATGTCAAAATGGCTACCTGTGAAGCCTCAAAAAAAATGTGAATTGGTCTCAGGTAAAAAAAAAAAACCCAAATAAAACTCCTACAGGAACTCAAAAAGAATTTGAAATATCAAATAAGAGAGGTAGTGGAAAAAATGAGAAAAGAAATGAGTGATGTATGACAATCATGAAAAAGAGTCAACAGTTTGGTAAGGGAAACACAAAAAAATGGAAAAAATGTACAAAAATTCACTGAAGAAAACTCCTTAAAAGCTAGAATTGGCCAAATGGAAAAAAGATGTACAAAAATCCACTGAAGAAAACAATTTCTTAAAAATTAGAATCAGACAAGTGGAAACTAATGACTCCATGAGTCATCAAGAAACAATAAAACAAAACCAAAAGCATGAAAAAATAGGAGAAAACATGAAATATCTCATTGAAAAAACAACAAACCTGGACAATAAATCCAAGAGAGATAATTTAAGAATTATTGAACTACCTGAAAGCCATGATGAAGTTAAAAAAAAAAAAAGGCCTGGCCATCATGTTTCAAGAAATTATCAAGGAAAACTTCCTGATATCCTAGAACCAGAGGATAAAACAGAAATAGAAAGAATTCACTGATCACCTCCTGAGAGATCATAAAACAAAAACCCCTAGGAATATTATAGCTGAATTCCAGAGCTCCCAGGTAAAAGAGAAAATATTGCAAACAGCCAGAAAGAAATACTTCAAATGTCATGAAGGCACAGTTGAGATCATATAATATTTAGTATCTTCCACATTAAAGGAGTGTAGAGCTTAGAATATGATATTTAAGCAGGTAATGGAACTAGGATTACAACAAAAAATCAACTGTCCAGTAAAACTGCATATAATCCTTCAGAGGGAAAAATGAATATTCAATGAAATAGAAGGCTTCCAAGCCTTCCTAATGAAAAGACCAGAGCTGAACAGGAAATTTAATCTTCAAATATGAGACTCAAGAGAAGCATAAAAAGGTAAAAAAGAGAAAACATAAAGGATTCAATAAGGTTAAATTGTTTATGTTCCTACAGGGGAAGATGATACTTGTAACTCTTAAGAATTTTTTCACTATTAGGGAAGTTACAAAGAGTATAGTAGACAGATAAGCATAAGTTGACTATGATGTGATGATATACAAAAAATTAAGGGATGAGAAAGATGATTGCACTGGGAGAAGAGGGAAGGATGAAGAAGAATAGAGTATATTATTTCACAGAAGGAGGCGGAAAAGATCCCTAAGCAAAAAATCCCTAGGACAAGATGGATTCATAAATAATTCCACCAAACATTTAAAGGGCAATTAATTCCAATACTATATAAACTGTTTGGAAAAATATGTGAAGGAATCTTTTTTAATGGCACAAATATGGTGCTAATAGCTAAAACAGGAAGAATGAAAAGAGAGAAAGAAAACCATAGACCTATAACTATAGACCAATTTCCCTAAATTGATCTGAATATTAATGCAAAAAATTATTTAAAATACTAGCAAAGTGATTACATCAATATATCACAAGTATCATACACTATGACCAGGTAAGACTTATGCCAGGCATGCAGGACTGGTTCAATATTAAGAAACTTATCAGCATAATTGATCACATCGATAACAAAACAAATACAAATTATAATATCTCAATAGATGCAGAAAAAGCCTTTGAAAAAATACAATACCCATTCCTATTAAAAATACCAGAGAAGAGGAATGAACTGAGTTTTCCTTGAAATGATAAGTAGTATCTTGAAATGATAAGTAGTATCTCTCTATCTATCAGCAAGCATCTGTAATGGGGATAAGCTTAGAAGCCTTCCCAATAAGATCAAGGGTGAAGCAATGATGCCCATTACCACCATTATTATTTGATATTGTACTAGAAATGTTAGCTATAGAAATAAGAGAAGAAAAAGAAATTGAAGGAATTAAAATAGGCAATGAGGAAAGAAAATTATCACTCTTTGCAGATACTATGATAATATACTTAGAAAATCCTAGAGAACCAAATAAAAACTAGACAAAATAATGAAAAACTTTAGCAAAGTTGCAGGATATAAATAAACCCACATAAATCATCAGCATTTCTACATTACCAGCAAAGTCCAGCAGCAAGAGATAGAAAGGGAAATTCCATTTAAAATAACTATAGACAATGCAAAATACTTGGAAATCTACTTGCCAAGACAAACCCAGGAAGTATATGAACACAATCACAAAACATTTTTCACACAATTAAAATCAAATCTAAACAACTAGAAAAATGTCAATTGTTTATGCATAGGCTGAGCCAATATAATAAAAATGACAATACCTAAATTAATTTATTCGGTACCATACAAACCAAATAACCAAAAATAAATAATAACAAAATTCATCTGGAAGAACAAAAAGTCCACATCAAGAAAATCAATGCAAAAAAAAATATAAAGGAAGGTGGCCTACCCATAATAGATCTCAAAGTGTATTATAAAGTGGTAATCATCAAAATGATCTGGTACTGGCTAAGAAATACCGTGGTGTATCAGTGGAATAGGTTAAGTACACAATACACAGTAGTAAATGACAGTAATCTAGTGTTTAATAAATATAAAGACCCAAGCTTTTGGGACAAGAATTCACTAACAAAATCTGCTGGGAAAACTAGAAAGCAGTATGGCAGAAACTAGGTATAGACTAATATCTCACACCATATACCAAGATACCCAAAATGGGTACATTATTGAGACATGAAGCATGATACCATAAGCAAATTAGGTTAGCAAGGAATAGTTGACAGGTGTCAAATCTATGGAGAAGGGAAGAATTCATGACCAAACAAGAGATAGAGGGCATTATGAGATGTAAAATGGATAATTTTGACGATATTAAATGTAAAAGGTTTTGCACAAATAAAACCAATGACATCAAGATTAGAAAGAAAGCAGAAATATGGGATATAAATTATTTACAGCAAGGCCTTGTTTCTCAAATAGATAGAGAACTGAATTAAATTTATAAGAATATAAGTCATTCCCCAATTGATAAATGGTGAAAGGGTTTGAATAGGAAATTTTTAGATAAGGAAATCAAAACTATTAATAATATAAAATTATCTAAATCACTATTAATTAGAGAAATACAAATTAAAACAACTCAGAGGTAACCTCCTCTGACCATATCAGATTGACTACTATGATAGAAAAGGAATATGATAAATGTTGGTGGGGATGTGGGAAAATTGGGACACTAGTGCACTGTTGGTGGAGTTGTGAACTGTTCCAAGCATTCTGGAAAGCAATTTGGAACTATGCACAAATGGTTATGAAAGTATGCATCCTCTTTGATTCAGAAATGCCATTAGGTCTGTATATCAAAGAGATTTTTTTTTAAATGGGTGGGGAAGAACCTATTTGTACAAAAATATTTATAATAGCTCTTTTTGTAGTGGCTAATACTTGGAAATTGAGGGGATGCCCATCAAATGGAAAATGGCTGAACGAGGTGTGATATATGATTTTAATAAAATATTATTGTGCTATAGGAAATGAGCAAGATGATTTCAGAAAAACCTATAAAGACTTACATGAACTGATGCAAAGTGAAGTGAGCAGAACCAGGAGAACATTTTACACAGTAACAAAAGTGTTGTATGATGATTAGCTGTGAATGATTTAGCTATCAGTAATACAATGATCCAAGATAATTCCAAAGGACTCATGATGAAAAATGCTATCCACTTTCAGAGAAAAACTGATGGAATCTGAATGGCAGATCAAACCATATTATTTTTTACTTCTTTTATTTTTGTTGTTGTGGTTTTCTTGTCTGTATGTTTTTTTTAATCTGGGTTTTATTTCATACTGTGACTAATATGGAAATAGTTTTGCATGATTGCACATATATAACCTATTCCAAAATGCTTGCTGTCTCAGAGAAGGAAGAGAGGAGAGAAAGAAGGGAGGGAGAGAATTTATAATGTAGAATTTTTTAAAAAGAATATTAAAAATGATTTTTCCATGTAACTGAGAAATAAAATAAAACATTATTTAAAAAAATAAAAATGACTGAACAGCAACAATGAATAAAAGAAAAGGCTCTAAGGGTGAAGTCCAGTGGAATCATTTTTATACCATTTGGGGAGTTTCCACAGACTTTAGGTTGGTCTAGTGCTGTATTTTTAGTATACTGAACCAGTTAAAATATGACCAGAGACCTCATGTTCTGAAATTGGAGTTTAGTCATTTTAATAATAATAGTTGTAAATATACTTTATAGTTTGCAAAATGCTTTTCACTTATTCTTATTTAATCCTCACAACAAACCCAGGAGATGGGTGCTGTTTTACAGATGGGGGAATTAAGGCCAACAGAGGTTAAATAACTTTCCCAGGGTTACACAACTATTGTCTGAGTGTCGGAAGCTGTATTGGTATTGCTGACTCCAGGTTTAACACTTTATCTACTGTGCCCCCTTGCTGCCTAAAAAAGATCTATGTTCACTTCTGTCTTGAACTGTGAAATCAATTTAGATTAAAATACTTTGGTTTGTTTCTCAGTTAAATTTAAAAAAATACAATACAACATGATACAATATGATAAAATATAATATGCCACAACAAGAATACTTAAGAGCTAACATTTGTATGGTGATTATTATGTTCCAGGTACTTTCCTAAGCCCTCTTTTTACAATTTTATCTTATTTGATCCTCACAACAACCTTGCAAGGTAGGTCATTTATTATCCCCAATTTTACAGATGAGGAAACTGAGGCAGACATAAGTTAAGTGACTTGCCCAAGGGCACACAGCTAGTTAAATACCTGAGGCAGGATTTAAATCTGGTCTTCCTAAGTCCAGGCCCAGAACTGTATCTGCTATACCACCTATACAACACAGTACAATTTAATATACAACAACTAAGTTAAACCTTCAGGGGTTTTGGTTTGGATTCCTAGATGCAACAAATACTTACTGGGAGAGACAGAAATGTGTTGAAAAAATCAGCAAAAACTTCATCTTCCAGCAACACTATAAGGTTTGTTGAAGCAATGACATCTATATGGGGAATAAGAAACCAATAGTCTAGGCTTACAGTGAACATCCAAAATTAGGATGACTGAAAATCTTATTTTTGCAAGGGACCTTAAAGGTCTTCTTGACCTGCCTCCCACCCAATGCAGGAGTGATCGTCTGTGACACGTGGCCCATTAGCCTTTGCTCAGAAGCTTCCAGGGATCTGGAACTCACTCATTTATAAGGCAATCCTTGCCATTTTCAAAAAGTTCCAATTGTTTGTAAGTTCTTTCTCATAATGAGCCAAAACCTCCTGTCCTGTAACTTCTATCCAGAGGTCCAGATTTCCCCTCCAGAGCTACACTAAATCAGTCTAATCCCTTTTCCCCATGACCACCTTTCAAATATTTAAAGGAAGCTCCATCTCTATTCTCCAAGTCTTGTCTTCTTCAGGATAAGCATTCCTAGAGTCTTCAACTACTCCTCATGTGACAAACTTTCCTGACCCTTCACCATCCTCACTTCCAGATGTGCTGATGGTTAAACCATGGATCAAAAAACTTCTGTGGCCCCCACTTAGGAATTTAACTCGTCTGTTACACATTTAAAGCTCTTTGCAATCTATCTTCAACTTCTCTATCTAAAAGTATTACTTTTCAATTTTTCACAAAGTAAAATTTTACTTTATAAAACCAAATTTTTACAAAGTAAAATTTTCAGATTTGCAGTACACATTTGCATATATGCAGAAGTCAGGGCTTCAGGGGGATCTGTAAATTCCTTAGTCTGGCAAGCACGCTAAAATTTCCGTATAACTTTTAGTTTTAGAGAGATATATGAGACTCAGAGCACTCATGGGACTAATCTTCAGTCACATAATAAGTATCAGAGGTGGGATATCAGACCAGGTCCTTTGGATTTCCAGTTAATATTGTATACGTGATGTCATGCTCCCTCTGAAGCATAATAGATTAAACAGTATAATAAAATAGAATAATAATCAGCTAACAAAAACTCATTGTACAGTAATGCCTATGGTCATTATAGTGAAGGTACCTGTGATTTCACTGATATAGGAAACTCCCAGATGAGGAAGATCCTTCTACCAGTGCAGACCAACATCTTCTCTGCATCTCCTAAGAAAGTTGCCTAGAGTAGTGAGAAGTTACATGACCTGCTTTGGGTCACATGGTCAGTGTGTGTCACAAGCGACACTTGGACCCTCGTCTTCCTGGCTTGAAGGCCAGTTCTCTACCCACTATGCTACCACTTCTCACTACATAATTATTGGTAACTGACATTTTCACTTATGATTTCTTAATGAGCAGATACGAAGAGTTTAGATCTAAAGCATGTATGGCTGGCATCCATCAGAGGAAAGACTTGAACCAGGACTTCCTGACTCTAAGGCTATTCTTCTATCCACCATACCATCCCCAGCCATTCCCACCATGTATTTAAAAGAGATAGGAATTGATACCAAAAAACCCCAACACATCATTTCAGACCTCTGAACTTCATAATGGGACTGGGGAGGAGAGAGGACAAAGGAATGGGAGGAGAAGAAATAGCCATCCATAGTCAGTGTCCTGTAAACTCCTCTTGAGCCACAATCATACCTGACTCGAATAAAGTGTGCACTCCAGAAATGCTGAAGGAATGAATGAATCTCTTTGGGCAGCAGTAACACTACTGCTTACCCCTGCTTTCAAAAATACTTCTATTCCTTCTGAGATGGCCTCCAAATCACTATGTCTATATCTTGTTTCTGCATAGTTGTTTGCATTTCATTTCCTCCTATTAGAATATGAACCACTTAGCATCAGGGACTGCTTTTGCCTTTCTTTGTATCCCTGGTCCTTAGCACAGTGTCTAGCCATATAGACAGCATCAATAAAAGCTTGGTAACTTGTTGACTGACTTGATTAAGTCCTACTTGTGGACTCTAAGAGGCAAGAACATGAGAGCTCATTTGGAAGCTAAATAAGGGAAGTCAGAATGTAGAGTGGAAAGAGTATTGGACTGGGCATTAGGATGCCTTGGTTCTCCTGACTCTGACATAGATTTGCTGTGTGACTGAGTTTAGCAAGTAACATTTTCTTAGTTTTCTCAATAGTTTTAACCTCCTTTCTCTATTACCTTTCTCTATTCTCTATTAGACTTTCTCCCTTGGTTTTTACCTGGACTAGATAATCACCAAAGTCCCTTTTAGCCCTGACATTCTATGATTCTAAAATTAAAATGCTATTTTCTAAGCACTTCCACAGACATCAGATCTTCAATAACCTTTGATTTTATTTTCCTTTTTAAGAAACCATTTTAATTCTCTACTCATTTTTCTGAGGGTCTTCCCCTCCCAGACTGATTTTTTTTTGACTGGGTAAAAGAGGCCATTCTTTTCTTCATTTCTTACCTAACCTTAATCACTGAATGGGCAATGCCTCAGACAAACTGAGAACTGGGCAAAACCTTAGCTTAAAAAGGCCAAGGTCTTGGGGTGGCTAGGTGGCACAGTGAATAGAGCACCAGCCCTGGGGTCAGGAGGACCTGAGTTCAAATCCGGCCTCAGACACTTAACACAAAAACTAGCCATGTGACCTTGGGCAAGTCACAACCCCAATTGCCCTCCAATTTAAAAAAAAAGGGGGCCAAGGTCTTGCACTGCATCAGGGATCATCTCTAATTGTCCTGATCTATATCTTGCCACTGGACCCAGATGACTCCAGAGGAGAAAGTGATGCTGGTGATTTTGCACAACCCTGCCTCACTTAAATCCAATTCACTTGCAAGTCATGACATCACCTTCCTGATGTCATTGGTCCTCTTTGAGAAGGAAGGGCAAACAACAACTCATTTCCAAATAATATTTTAACTTCACAACTGCAAACAATATGGTTTCCAGCTCTCAATTGAAGTTACCCTTAGTGCCTGGCCTCAATTTACAATCTTTCTTTTTAAATAAAGATTGATTTGACCTTTCTGCCAAAAACAGGGCAGTTAAAAATTCTTTTGCCTCTCCCTAACAAAAATTTTATCCTTCAAAACATTTAGGAACCAACAAGGAGAAATTCTATTCCAAATGTGATTATCAACAAGAGGGAAGAATTTCTTAGTGGTGTATAAATGATGGCAACCTTAGGGGGAAATGACTTGATCTTCCCTGGGTTTGGGATAGAAGAGATGAAAGTCAGACATGGTAGACTGACTTGTGCACTAGATTCTGGAGGGGCAGATTTCAAAAGATTCTGGGCTAGGATGAGTAATAAAAACTTAACAAATTCTATGGGGAAAGAGAGCCTAGGAGGAAGGAAAGGTCAAGAATGACATTCTAAAAACTTAAAGATAAGCAATTTCTAACAAAGAAAAAGGGAAGTTGTTTGAGCAAACAGATGTGAACACAGAGGGAACTCAATAACCGTCTTGGCCTTTAAAAAGATAGATGCAAACGACAGAAGCAAGGGCAGGTAACTGAGGAAGAGCACATAAGTGGTACAGTGTTTACTGTAAAAATCCCGTGATGAATCCTAAAGCTCAGAATAAAAAGCAACCAGGAGGAAAGCTCAGTATAATAATGACATTGACAACAGCAACAAAACATTTTCAGTTATATTTGGGAAAATAGCATGATGTAAAACCTGGGTAGCTTAGAGTGGATGGGTTGTTAGTAACTGATGACAGACAAAATATAGTTGATCAGTTTTTATATTGCTTCTGTTTTCTCTTTCAAGAGAATAACCTTTGCATTGGAAAGGGTAGGGTAATTGAAGGGAACTGATACCCAAGTTAAATAAGAAGGTAGTGGGAAAACACTGAGGGAGCCTTGGCGAGTTGAAGATACCTGCCCTGCATGAACTGTAGTTTTTCTGACTTATAGAAAGGATTGCTGAACCACTGTCAGAACTATCAGAGAGCTCATGGAAACTAAGAGAGGTGCTACAGGAATGGAATGAGGCAAGTATCCTTATTTTCAAAAATGAGAAAGGAACAGAATCTGCAAACTCTAAATCAGTAGTAAACTTGACTTCAATTCCAGGCAAAATTCTAGAATGTATTATTATTTTTTAATGGTTAATGATCATCTATAAAGGAAAGGAAAGATCACAATGAGATAGCAAGACTTGATAATGGATTGGTTATGCCATACTACCTTTATTTCTGGGGAAAGAGATGGAGATATGTAGGTTGGAAAATAGTAAAAAATAGGTAGATTTGGAACAGGTTAAGTGTCAATGCAGAGAGTAGCCATTAATGATTAGATATCAAATTGAAAGATAGTCTTGAGGAAAGGGCCTCAGGGATCTGTTCTTTACCCCATGCCACTTAACATATTTCCCAATGATTTGGATAAAAACGGAATTCTAAGCAAATTTTCGGATGACAAATCTGGGGAAAGAGACAGAGACAGACATAGAGAGAAACACAAAGAATGAAAGAGACGAGAGAGAGAGAGAGAGAGAGAGAGAGAGAGAGAGAGAGAGAGAGAGAAGAGAGAGGGAGAGAGCGAGAGGAAAGGAGAGAGAGAGAGAGAGAGCACACCATGGCATGGAGTGATAATTTGGATCCAAAAAGATTGGACAGGCTGAACCAATTCTAAAGCAGTATAGATAAATGCACTTGAAGCTTGTGCTCAAAACACAGAGTTCACAAATGTAAGACAGAGTGATCATTTGCCTGAAAACAATCTGAGCACTACATGCCCAGTATGACTCCACACTATGACAGTAAAAAGCTAATTTGGTCTTGTTCTGCATGAAGGCCAGCCCAGTCTCCAGGAATGAGGAGGTATTAAGCCCTGGGTGCTCTGGCTGGGTTAGACCATTTCATAGACTGGGTTCAGCTTTGGGTGTCACATTCTAAGAAGGACATTGATAAGGGAGAGCAGCCACTGAAAAGCAAGTCTAATGATAAAGGCCTTGAGTTCACACCATGTAAAGATCAGCAGCTGGAGGAAATGGGGCTGTATAACT
Organism: Gymnobelideus leadbeateri; assembly: GCA_011680675.1. Classification (NCBI taxonomy): domain Eukaryota; kingdom Metazoa; phylum Chordata; class Mammalia; order Diprotodontia; family Petauridae; genus Gymnobelideus; species Gymnobelideus leadbeateri. The sequence continues at coordinate 262,350 of WOXC01000109.1, forward strand.
TGTCCAAGAGAAGACTAGGGAAACATTATGTCTGTTTTCAAGTATGTGAGAGGCTGTTTTATGGAAGAGGGATTCCACATGTTCTTTGCAGGTCTCAGAAAGCATAATGAAGAGCAATAATAATAATCATTGTTATTGCTAACACTTACATAGTGTCTACTAAGTGACAGGTACTGTGCAAAGTGCTTTACAATTATTATCTCATTCGATTTTCAGACACCCTGGGGAGTAGATGCTTTTTTTATCTATTTTACAGTTGAGGAAACAGAGGCAGGGAGAAGTTAAGTGACTATACAAATGAAATGAGCCCCCCCCTTTAGAATAAAATATCGGGTTCTAAAGCCTGATGTTTAAAACCCTCCACATTTGGCTCTCAACTACCCTTTCCAGACTTAATATTAGCCCCTCTCATGCATGCTTCGTTCTAGTCAAATTTGCCTATTCACTGTTCCTGGGATATTCCGTCTTTTGCCACCATACCTTCACTAAGCTGTTCCCAATGCCTAGAACATATTCTCTCTTCCCCTCTGCTTCTTAGAATCTCTAGCTTCCTTCAAGGGTCATCTCAAATGCTGCCTTTTATACAGAACCTTCTCTCACTCCTCCCTCCCCCAGTTCTCTCATATTTTCTTGTGTTTATTTATTTTTGTACCTGTTGTACGTCTCTTAGTTGACCGTAAGTTCATTGAAGGCAGGGAATGCTTTTAACTTTAGTCTTTGTTACTCTAGCTCCTGGCTCAGTATCTTGTACAAAGCAGGTGCTTAAACATTTATTCCAATTAACTGAATCTCCATTTTACATTGGAGGAAACTGAGGCTCAGAGATGTAATTGGTAAAATTAACACAGATTCTTCCTGATTCTAAGTTTAGCATTCTTCCCAATTTACCATACCGCTTCTTCTTTTGTCGTATTAGTCTTATCTGCCCTATTAAATTATAGGCTCCTTGAGGTCACAAACTATGCCTTATTCATCTTTGCAACTGATACCGTGCCTAATACAATTCAATGCACATAGTAGGTGCTCACTGTAGCAGGTATACACCAAGACGAGTCATATAAGCCCTTCCTTTGTTGTCCTTGAGATGACTCTTTATCACAGACGGCAATATTCTAGGTTGCAAGGACTATGTACGTCCACGCGGGAAGTGTGAGACATGATTTTAAACATTCAGCTTGTGTATGAGGCATTTCTATCCTTCCCATGATGGGAGAATTTTCTTAACTCCGTATGGGTTTAGATAAAAGAATTCTCTCTTTTTGTTCTGTAAGTAAAATGATTTCTAGGTTTTTTTTTTAACTTTTTAATCTTCTTAAAAATCTTTTTAACTTTAGTAATTGCAAGGTTGCTGAGATCCCTTTCTACGAAACAGAACAAATTAGTTTTTGAAGTTCCCAGGATTTCTCTGTGTTGGGGGAAATCTCTCCCGCTGAGTTTTTGAGAGAGGCAGCTCCCAAATACGTAGCTAGATCTTGCTGTATGTCAAGTTACTCCAGTCCAAGGACTCCATGAATAAATGTTTGTCGTGTGAGTGAATGGATTACTGAATTATATTTCCTGTCGGTCTGCATGAGTAGAATCAAACATGACAGGGATTGACCATCTTTGACACTTTGCCTCTGCTCCTTGGTTCTAGAAGTGACAAGGGATTTGTGATTTGCAGTCCCTACTATTTACTTGACAGCCTTTGACAAGTCCTGGAAAATCTGATCCATCAGAGGTTTTATTGATACCCAGTTTTGCCATGGTTTAAACATCCATATGGTCATCATTTTCCTTTTTCTCCTGAATCTTCCTTTATTTTCTATATCTTTTTTGTTTTTCACCATTTAAACATTTATCAAGCATCTACCATGTATAAAGCACTATGCTGAATATTGGAAACGCACAGATTAAAAAAAAATCCCTGCTCTCAGGAAGCTTTATCTTCTATATATTTCCTCATTTCTTTCTGATTCTCAGTTCTCATCACTCCTATCCTCAAGTTTCCTATAGATCCTTGAAAACTTGTAGTAATCATTCAGTCATTCAACAAACATTGATTTAGCTCTTACTGTTTACTAGGCACTGTGCCAAATGCTGAGAATATAAGAAAAGGCAAAAATGTAGTCCCTGACCTCAGGAAGCTCACATTCTAAAGGAGGAGCTCATGTTATCAGTGACAACATTAGAGCCAATATTGGGAATTACTGCTAACCCTCCATGGTAGCCAACAGTTCCAGCCTCCTCTGCACAACACTCCCTTTCTCTGGGGATGTCAAGGAGGAATAAAGTTAACTGAATTTTGCTTCCCTTCCCTCCCATTCCCCATCCTAAAGTGGAGCTTCTCAAGTATCCCCAAAAGGCTAGCAACAGAAAGGCGGGGGGGGGGGTAAGGGTGGGGGGTAAACAAAGGGCTTGGATGACTGGAAAAGCCACTGGACCAGCCAAAACATCCGTGGTCCAGTCCTGACTGGTGGACTCTACCAGGCACTTGGGTAAGGGGATCTGAGGAATTTCAACTCAAAATCTGGAGTTACCTACCCACATGGCTCATGTTGTCCCTCTCTCTCAGCAGCCTCTAGAACCTTTGTGAAACAACAGTGGCAGCTGCTTAAAAAGAGTTCTAGATTCTAGCATGACTGGTATTTTACCTGATCTCTTGGGAGCTCTGGGAGCAGTTGGCAGGGTCCATCCACACTGCTTCCTCACAGAGATCCTTTAATCAGTACTGACCTTCTCTGGCCCACAGACTGCTTCCTGACTAGTGGCAAGGGTTTCCTGTGTTTCTGTTTTGTTTGTTGTCTCCTCAGCCACAGTTCCCAGAGAGTTAAGAACTTGATCTTCTTGTGTTCTTCCTCCTCAGCCTCAAACAGTGAGGGCTCCAGAGTGGTAGGTGACCAGTGAGTGCTTCTGAGTGGGATTTTTTGACAAGTGAAAGGTGTGTTTTCCTTTCCTGTTCCCCGAGTCCATCTTTGTGCTGATTGGCTGTGGACCTTAGGACCACAGATTGAGGAAGGCCATCTATCTAGGGTAAATCCCTCATTTTACAGATGAGACAATGGAAGCCCAGAGAAGGTGTCTTGACCAAGGTCACACAGGCAGGAAGAAGTAAGGCAAAGATTTGAACAAAGACTGGTAGTTGAATCAAGGTCATCTGACCATAAATCCAGAGTCCTTTTTACTATGGTACAATGCCTTGATTTGTATTAAGTTCTCAAAAATAGATCAAATGTCCCTTTTCTGCAAGGCCTGCATATTTGTTTCCTCCAAAACAGTTCATTGTTAGATCGTACTTCACATTTTGAAAGGAAGCGTGTTTAAATTCTTTATCTCATCTGATTCGCACCGCCCTGTGAGGAAGGCAGTGAAAACCTAATCAACCCACTTCAGTAAATGAGGAAACCAAGGCTCAGAAAAGTGAGTGATTCCAGATCAAATGGATATTATATGGCAGAGCCTGGATTCATGTGACTCCCAAGTAATGGTGACAGCATTATTTTGGCGTGCTTCAGTAGATTCTCTGATTGCTGTCTCCATCTCAAAGAGTAAGAATATATTCGAACACTTATGAGAACAGCTGACACTTACTTACTACTTTAAGCTATGTAAACTCCTCACAATCGCCGACAGGTAGCAATGAAAGGGATTTTGTCAGGGAGGAAACCCAAGTTCAGAAAGGTGCTGACTCTTCTGCAACTACCAAGTCAGTGACTATCAGAACTGGGCTACAAACACAGGTTTCATCATTAATCAGCAATCCTTTTATGTTCATTTAAGTACCTACTATGGACCAGAGGCACCGTGCTAGACTCTGGTGATAGAAACACAGAAGTTGGATGGTCAAGGTCCAGCATTCTTCTAACTCTACAAAATTGCCCTTGGGAGCTGCTTGTAACAAAGGAGTTCCATAAATCTGAGGCCCTGGGAGTATAGCTCTCAAGGTGATAAGGACTTCTGGGGTCACTGAATCCAACTTCTTCAATTTACAGATGAAGAAACAGAGGCCCAGAAAGACTGAGTGATTTACCCAGGATCACACAGATGTGCCGGAGGAAAGATTCAATCACAGGGCTTCCTTACTCTGAGGCTCTTACTCTCTCCACTATACCACACTGTCTGAGTTGATGTTGATTGACATTTGTATTGCATTTTTCTTCAATGATGACTATGTCAGATCAAAACAGATGGTTAAATGGGGAGTGGGGTTTGAGAAAAGGAACTTGGACTAATTCTTTACTGTCAACCCTTTTCATGTTCCTCTATCTTTGATGCCCTTTCTCCCAATCTCACCAAACACTTTGAAGTTTTAGAGATAATAAGGATAGGAAAGAAAATGAGGAAGGTAGCAAGAGCGATTGGTTAAAATGGAAGGAAAGTATAATGAAAATGTCCAAAGAACTTGCCCCCCATTTCTTCTTCCATCTAATGCATCAGAGGTCCCGTGCTGTTTTCTATTTCACTGGAAAAAAATAATCCAATCAAAGGAATGTCTCCATAGGTAAGAGAAAAGAATTGGTTTCAACCTAGTCTGAAATTACCATCACTTATTACAATTGTACCAAGGAAGAAAATTCTTGTCTATTAGGAAGGTAGCTTGATTCAATGAAACATGAGATTTGGCATGATTCAAACTCAATTTGAATCCCGAGCCTTCTAATTACTGTTGTTCCATTGCTTTCTAGTCCTGTTTGACTCTTTGTAATCCCATTTGGGGTTTTCTTGGCAAAGACAAGGAAACTGAGGCAAACAGGGTTAATTAAGTGACTTGCCCAGGGTCACACAGCTAGGAAGTGTCTGAGGCCAGATTTGGCTCAGGAAGATGTCTTCCTCCCTCCAGGCCTGGCACTCTTTCCACTATGCTACCTGACTGCCAGTGTGATTTCAGAAAATCATTTAGCTTCTGTGAGTCTTACTTTCCTTATCCACAAGTGAAACCATTGTGAAAAGTCTTTAAACTGGGCCATAGCCTCTGACCCAGGGATGCCACTCCTAGGCATATAATAATATTAATGCCACAGCTAAGTGGAGCGGTGGATGGAGCACCAGACTGTCAATCAGGAAAACCTGAGTTCAGATCTGGCCTCAGGCATTTGCTAGACCCTGGTTAAGTCACTTAACCTTGTGAGCTAAAGAAGGAAATGGCAAACCACTCTAGTAGCTTTGCCAAGAAAACCCCAAAAGGGGTTGAAGAGTTGGACATGACTGAACAACAACAGCTAACATTTACCTATGGCTTTTAGGTTGGTAAAGTACTTTACATATGTTAACTTATTTGATTCTCAGAGAAGCCCTGTGAGGTAGGTACTGTTATTATGCCTACCTTATAGATGAGGGAACTGAGGCAGACAGAGGTTAAAGGATTTGTTCAGGGTCTTATAGCTAGTAAGCATCTGAGGCAGGATTTGAACTTGGGCCTTCCTGACTTCAAGACCTTTCTTCTATCTACAACACCACCTAGTTGCCTATACCAAAAAGGTCAAAAACAGAGGGAAAGAAGTCATATGGACAAAAACATTTATAAGCAGTATTTTTTATTGTATCAACTGTGGGTACTTATTCATTAATGGCTGAATAATTGTGGCATCTGATAATGGAATGTTGTATCATAAGAAATGATGAACACGATGGATTCTGAGAAGTTCGAGACTTGATGAACTAATGCAGAATGAAAGGAACTTTGTTAGGGATTGAGTACAATAACACAAAGGGCAACAAGCATGAAAAGCTTGAGAACTCACTCTGATAAATGCAGTGACCAGCCAGGGCTTCAGAAGGCTGATGATGAAGCATGCAACTCAGGATAGAGAGCAGATGCAGATCAGACACAGGCATCATGGGGATGTCTTTTGCACAACTCTCCTCACAAGGGAGAACTTCTATTTGGCAGAGGATGGAGTCACAGAGGGAGTAGAGTTGGTGGGTCATGACCAGGAAAATTTTTCCAATCCCTTAGTTCTAGCTCATTCTCTCTACTAATCATTTCCTTTTCATCCTACGTAGAACTTGTTTGTACATATTTTTACTTGTTGTCTCCATTAGATTGTGATCTCCTTGAGGAAAGGAGCTACTTTTTTTGTTTCTTTTTATATCCCCAGTGCTTAGTATGGTGCCTGGCATGTAGCAGATTCTTAATGTTTATTGATTGATTGCTAATGATAGGAATTATGTAACACAATTAGAAGGATTCAGAACTGATTGAATAGTTGAATTCAAAAAAGTAATTGCTAATAATTGTTCAATATCAACATTGGCAAGGGGTATCCAGAAAAGTACACCAAAAATCTGTGTGTGGCTCTGTGCTCTTTAACATTTTAAAAAATAATATGGATAATATCGTATGGAAGGTGTGCTCATTGAATCTCAGATGACACAAAATTGGGAGGGATTTCTAATATGTTCATGAACTTAAAGGATTTTGATACATTGCATAGCATTGGTTTATATATAAAAAGATGATATGCAACAGAGATAAAGGTAAAGTCTTGCACTTGGAAACAATCATTTTCAGAAGTGTAATATGGGGAAGACATAGATAGACAACAGTTCTGAAAAAGATTTGGGGTTTTAAGGGTTATCAGCTCACCATGAGCCAACATTGTGATGTGACAGCCAAAAATCTAACGAAATCTTGGGCTGAATTAAGAGGGGTTTGGCTTCTAGAAACAGAGAAGTGATAGTCACACTGTATTCTGCCCCCATCAGCCCTCATCTGGAGTGCTGCTGATTCAATTCTAGTAGAAGGACCTTGAATTCAATAACAGCTCAAAGGAGCAGGGCATGGTTGGCCTGGAGAAAAAAAGACTCACAGGGGACATGAAAGCTGCTTGAAGGATCATCTTGTGCAGGAAAATTTGGAGTTGTTCAGTTTAACCCCTGGAGCACGGAGGCAAAGAGGCCAATTTTGGCTTCCAGTTGAGAAAACCTTAACAGTGAAAGCTGCACAAAAGTGGGAAAAGGCTGCTTCCAGAAGTGGTGGATTCCTCCACTTTGGATACTTTCAAGCAAAAGTTGGACAACTACTTGGCAGGTATGTGAAAGTGATGATTTTTTTCTGCTCCCAAGTTGATCTAGACGGACTTTCCAATGCTCAAATCCTGTGATTCTGTTAATTCCTAGGGAGAATAAAATAAAATCGAGTTAGCAAAGCATTAAAAAAAAGAAGACAGAAGAGAGCAGAAAGTTCAAAAGGGGACACAGAGAAACAGGGAAAGTTTATTACTATCATATAAAATATACTCCTTAATAAAACTGTGCATAATAAAAGCCCAGTTACCTACAAAATTCTATTTTCTGTTCTTTCTGTTCTTGTTTGAATATTAAAATGTGATTATCGTGATTATTGAGTTGAAAATAAAAATGAAAACTCTAAAAAATAAAATAAAGGGTAGGATCTCAGTGATCCCTTCCGGCACTGAATCTATGATCCTATAACAACCAGAAGATATGCAAGGAAACAAAATGGATGGAGTTGGTTATGTACAAATACTGGATTTTTGCACGACCAAAACCCAGTTAAGAATAAAAAGGAAGAAACAGACCAGGGGAAAATTTTAACTATTTCTTGATTAAAATCTGTCATTCTGGGGGCGGAGCCAAGATGGCGGAGTAGAAACAGCATTTCCAATGTGCTCTGCCCCACACAAATTTCAAACAATGTGAAAGGGAGCTCCTAACAACTTCTGGAGCCACAGCACCCACAGAACGGCACAGAGAAGCTAACCTCCTGCTGAGGACAGCCCAGCAGCCCTGCAGGGAGTGGCCAGCGCAGCGCTCTGAGAGCAGGCAGCATAGTGCTCTGGGAACCTACAGCACAGCCCGCAGAGCGAGCCCAAGTCCACGGTTTTAGCTCCAGGGTGGCCGGGCCTTCAGCCGGCTGGTGGAACCCCAGAACACCAGCAATTGTGGCAATTCCAGAATTATAAGCACAGATATGCCTAGGACAAAGTGAGAGGTTAGTGCCCTATGGACTTTGGGACAAGTATTTGGGGAACACGTGGCTTCCTCCCCTGGGGGCAAAAAGCTGCTGAAGAAACAGCTGCACAAAAGCCATTTTGCAGCCTCAGTAGTGGCTCTAGCTCCTGGTCTGCAAACTGTAGGAAGATCCAGCAATCAGTCTGGGGGTTAATCGCTTTTGCTTTAAACTGCCTGGATCTGGATTGTGGTCTGGGGGGGAAATTTGGGGTGGGTATCCAACTTGCCAGAGTGGGTGGAGGCTTTACAGAGGCCACCCAACTGGCGGAAGTTGTGAAGACCCCACGTTTGGGCGGAAGCTCCCCTGTCTGGTGGCAGAGTCCTACTGTGGCAACAAGCCCAAAAATCAAATAATTAAGTGGCAACATGCCTAGGCAAATGAAACAAAATAAACAGAAAAGTTCAACATTGGACTCCTATTTTAGGGGCAAAGAGGCTCAAAGCATGGAGGAGGACTGTGAGGTCAGAACTCCTGCACCAAAAGCCCCAAATGAAAATACAAGCTGGCTACAGGCCATAGAGGACCTTAAGAAGCAGATAAGAGAAGTGGGGGAAAATTTGGGAAGAGAAATGAAAAAGATGCAAGAAAAGTATGAAATGACAGTCAACAGCCTGACTGAGGAAAATAACACCTTAAAAAATAGACTAACTCAAATAGCAAAAGAGGCTCAGAAAGGCAATGAGGAGAAGAATGCCTTAAAAAGTCGAAATTTCCAGATGGAAAAAGAATCTTAAAAGCTCACTGAGGAGATTCATTCCTTCAGAGTGAGACTGGAGCAAATGGAAGCTAGTGACTTTATGAGAAATCAAGATACTATTAAACAGATCCAAACAAATGAAAGAATAGAAGGCAATGTGAAATATCTCATGGGAAAAACCACTGACCTGGAAAATAGATCCAGGAGAGACAATTTAAAATTATTGGACTACCTGAAAGCCATGATCAAAGAAAGAACCTAGAAATCACCCTTCAAGAAATTCTCAAGGAAAACTGCCCTGATGTTTTAGACCCAGAGGGCAAAATAGAGGTTGAAAGAATCCACAAATCACCTCCTGAAAAAGATCCCAAAAAGAAAACTCCCAGGAATATTATAGCCAGGTTCCAGAATCCCCAGATCAAGGAAAAAATACTCCAAGCAGCCAGGAAGAAACAATTTCAATATTGTGGAAACACAATCAGAATAGCACAGGACCTGGCAGCTTCTACACTGAGGGATAGAAGGGCATGGAATATGATATTCCAGAGGGCAAAAGACCTGGGAATGAACCCAAAGGTCACCTACCCAGCAAAACTGAGTATCTTGTTTCAGGGGAAAATATGGTCATTCAGTGGAATAGAGGACTTTCAAGCATTCTTGAGAAAAAACCAGAGTTGAATAGAAAATTTGACATTCAGACACAAGAAGCAAGAGATGCTTGAGAAGGTAATCAAGGAAAAGAAATCAAAAGGAACTTATCAAAGTTGGACTATTTACATTCCTACAATGAAAAACAATAACTGTGTTTGATGAAACCTTTCTCATTATGAAAATAATTGAAGAAGGTACATGGCATATGTTCACAGGTATACATGGATAGAGGGCACAGGTTGAATTTGATGGGAAGGGATGATTATTTTTTTTTGAAGGCAATTGGGGTTGGGTGACTTGCCCAGGTTCACGTGGCTGGGTTTTTGTTTCTGTGTTGGGTGTCTGGGGCCAGATCCGAGCTCGGGTCCTTCTGGCTCCAGGGCTGGCTCTCTGCTCACTGCGCCACCTAGCCGCCCCAAGGAAGGGATGATTCTTAAGGGGTGAAGTCAAGAGGTGAGAGAGGAAAGTGGCAAGAGGAGATGGAGAGAGACAGGGTAGGGCAAACTATCTCATGTAGAAGAGGCAAAGGGAAGTAGTTGCAGGGGAGGGGAAGAACAGGAAGGCAAAAAGGCAAAAGCATATTCTCATTGAAGTTGGCTCAAGGAGAGAATCACATACATACTAAATGGAATATCTTACCCTCACTCACTCTCCTGAGTAGGGGAAAGGGGGATAAGAGGGAGGGTGATGGAGGGGAGGGCATTCTGGGGAGAGGGGAGGTTAGAAGTGCCCACTATCAAAGAGGGACAGGATCTAAGTAGGGAATGGACCAGGTGGGAGGTGAGACAGGTGGGAGGGAAATATAAGCAGTCTTTTACAATATATCTACTATGGTAATGTTTTGCATAGATATACATGTACAACACATACTGAATTGCTTATCTTCTCAGAGGGAGTGGGTGACAAGGGAGAAGGGGAATGGATCTGAAAATCGAAGTTTTAAAATTAAATGTTTCATAAGATGTCCAGGCAGCGGGGCTCAGAGATTCACCTTGCCCTAATGGCAAAGTTGAAGGGGGTATGGGAGAAGATATGGGAGAGAACAGATTGAATGAGGGGATATCTAGTGGGACTGCTATTCTGGGGTAGTGGGTAGGGAAAAAATGGGGGAAAAATGTAACTCATAATCTGGTGGAAATGAATGCTGTAAACCAGAAGTAATAAAGCATTTGTTTAATTAAAAAAAAAAAATCTTAAAAATAAAAAAAAAATAAAAAAATGTCATGCTTCAAAAAAAAAAACTTTCTAAACTCTAAAGCACTATATGAATTCTAATTATTATTATCATAATGTTAATAAACTTTCAATGAAAGCAAAAAAAAATCTGTCATTCTGGGAGGCTGGGTGGTGCAGTGAATAGAGCACCCGCCCTAGAGTCAGGAGGACCTGAGTTCAAATCCGGCCTCAGACACTTAACACAAAAACTAGCCTTGTGACCTTGGGCAAGTCACTTAACCCCAAATGCCGAACAAAAAGCCAAAAAAAAAATCTGTTATTCAAAAGGTGTGAGGGAAATGACTATGACAGAGTATAGAATTATTGCCGACAGAGACATCACCCTCCCACTATGATTCTCTTAATGTGACCAAAGCTCTAATTAACCTCCTGGCTGCCATATCATACTGTTGGTCCCTGTTGAGTCTGAAGGTCATCAAAATCTCCAAGATCTTGGCACAAGCTCCTAACCCTTTACCCCACATTTTGTATTTGTACAGTTTAGTTTCAATTTTAATGTAGGACTTGATACATATCCCTATCATATATTGATTATCAGGTTCAGCCCATAATTTTAGTCCATCCGGATCTTTTTGGATCTTGAATCTTTTTTACCATGGTGTTACTTGCTGAGCCTAGCTTTATGTCAACTATAGATTTGATGAGTAAATCATCTAGAGTTTGAATCAAATTTTTTATTTAAAAAACATCTTAAGCAGCACAGAACCTAGGACACTCCAAATCCCTCTAGGTTAACATCTGATATTAATACATGAATCAATACCTGTTACCCAAGGAATTCCAAATCCACCTTTCACCTAGCTCACATCTTTATTTTTTATTCACAAGAATATCAGGGTGCAGGGTGACTATCAACTTTTGTTTCAGATCTGGGTACATCCAAAATGATTTCCACTAGGTGGTTTTCTCTAGAGGCATAATAAGTTGTGAAACAAGACCCCTGGTTTGATTATAATGATAATGTAAACAATAATGTTCTTGAGTTGTTTCGGGCATGTCTGACCCTTTGTGACCCCACTTGGGGTTGTCTTGGCAAAGATACTGGAGTATTTTGCCATTTCTTTCACCAGCTCATTTTACAGATGAGCAAACTGAGGCAAACAAGGTTAAGTGACTTGTCTAGGGTCCCACAGCTAAGTGTCTGAGGCTAGATTTGAACTCAGGATGATGAGCCTTCCTGACTGCCACGTAATAAGTTATATGAATGTTGGCTGTAATAATAATAATATTATAATATAGTATGATATTATAATATATTATACAAAATAAAAGTATAATAATTATATTATAATATAATAATAGCCAACATTCACATAACTTATTACATGGCAGACACTGTATACTGTACAGTTCAAAATTATTATTAAAGATGAAGTGGGGACAATCCAACAAGCCATTCTTATCTGTGATCCCATACGAAAATGCTGTTCACCTACTGCTTGGCTGGGGGGGTGGCGGGAATAGCCATGGATGTGGATAGTGTTTTCCATCATGAGTCTTTTGGAATTGTCTTTGGAATATGTATAAAACATTTGACTTTAAAACTTTGAATTCCAGATTAACTCCCTTCCTCCCTTGTCACCCACCCTTACTGGGTAGATAAGGAATTCAATATAGGTTGTATATGTGTAGCTAAAGAAAACATTTCCATAGTGGATATATTGTGAAAGACTGACTATATTTCTCTCCATCCTATCCCACCCCCCACTTGTTCTATTGTCTACTTTGATCCTGTCCCTTTTTAGAAGTGGGTACTTCCAACTTCACTTTCCCACCAGCCTGTCCTCCCTTCCATCATCCCCCCTCTCATCTCCTTCCCCCTATTTTCCTGTAGGGTGAGATATCCTATTTAGTGTGTATGTTATTCCCTCCCTAAACCAAATTCAGTGACAATAAGGTTGACTTGTTCCCTTTTGCTTTCCTGTTCTTCCCCTCCATTGTAACAATTTTCTCTTGCCTCCTCTATATAAGATAATTCACCCCATTCTGTCTCTCCCCATCTCCTCTCCTTATATTCCTCTCTCACCTCTTAATTTCACCTTTTAAGTATCATCCCTTCCTATTCAATTGGTCCTGTTCTCTGTATGCCTGTATATGTATACCTGTTATGTATATATGTCTATATATACCAGTACACACATATACACACACTCGCATATGTATTCATACACGCATATACCCTCCTATATAGACATATATATGTGTATATATATATACACATATATATGTCTATTCCCTTCAACTATTCTCATACTGAAAAAAGTTTCATAAGTTACAATTATCATTTTTCCATGTAGGAATGTAAATAGGTCAACTTTGATAAGTTCCTTATGATTTCTTTTCCCTGTTTACCTTCTCATGCTTCTCTTGCTTCTTGTATCTGACTGTCAAATTTTCTATTCAATTCTGTTTTTTCCATCAAGAATGCTTGAAACTCCTATTCCATTGAATGACCATATTTTCCCCTGAAACATGATACTCAGTTTTTCTGGGTAGGCGATTCTTGGTTTTAATCCCAGTTCCTTTGACCTCCAAAATATCATATTCCAAGCCTTCAATCCCTCAGTGTAGAAGCTGACAGATCCTATGTTATCCTGATTGTGTTTCCACAATATTGAAATTGTTTCTTCCTGGCTGCTTGTAATATTTTCTCCTTGATCTGGGAATTCTGGAACCTGGTTATAATATTCCTAGGAGTTTTCTTTTTGGGATATTTTCTAGGAAGGTATTGGTGGATTCTTTCAACCTCTATTTTGCCCTCTGGTTCTAAAACATCAGGGCAATTTTCCTTCGGAATTTCTTGGAGGATGATTTCTAGGTTCTGTTTTTGATCATGGCTTTCAGGTAGTCCAATAATTTTTAAATTATCTCTCCTGGATCTATTTTCCAGGTCAGTGGTTTTCCCAATGAGATATTTCACATTGCCTTCTATTTTTTCATTTGTTTGGATCTGTTTAATAGTATCTCAATTTCTCATAAAGTCACTAACTTCCATTTGCTCCAGTCTAATTCTGAAGGAATGATTCTCTTCAGCGAGCTTTTGAGATTCTTTTTCCATCTGGCAAATTTGGCTTTTTAAGGCATTTTTCTCCTCATTGGCTTTTTGAGCCTCTTTTGCCATTTGAGTTAGTCTATTTTTTAAGGTATTATTTTCTTCAGTCAGGTTGTTGACTCTCATTTCATAATTTTCTTGCATCATTCTCATTTCTCTTCCCAATTTTTCCTCCATTTCTCTTATTTGGTTTTCAAAATCCTTCTTAAGCTCCTCTGTGGCCTGTAAACAGTTTATTCTTTTGATGGAAGCTTTTGTTGCAGGATTTCTGACTTTGCTGTCTTCCTCCTGTTCCATGCGTTGATCCTTTTTGTCCCCAAAATAAGAGTCGAATGTTGGATTGCTCTGCTTGCTTTGCTTCCTTTGCTTGCTTATTTTATCACTCAATTACTGGACTTTTGAACTTTTTGCCACAGTAGGACTCTGCTAGCAGAGAGGGGAGCTTTGTCTGAATCCCTGGGGTTTTTGAAGCTGCTGGAACTATTAGTTGGGTGCCCTCTCTGAAGCCTCCACATGCTCTGGCAAACTGGTCACACACCCCAGGATCTCCACCATAGACTAGAATCCAGATCCAAGAAGGTTAAAGCAAGAGTGACTACTCCTCAGACTGGTTGCTTGGTCCTTAACATCTATGGGTTGATAATTCTGGAAACCACCACAGCTTCTGACGATCTGAAGTTCCTCCAGCCAAGGGCTGGTTGTGGCCACTTTGAGGCTAAAACCTATGGCTTGTGTGGGGCTGGGCTTGGCTCTCAGAGCACTGTGCTGGCCTCTTCTTGCTGGCCTACTGGGCTGTCTTCAGTGGGAAGTTACCTTCTCTCTGTCATTTTGTGGGCTCTGTAGCTCCAAAGTTTGTTTAGAGACATTTTTTACGTGAATTGGAGGAAGAAGCCAGAGCCACATGGGAGTCCTGTTTATATTCCACCATCTTGACTCTGACCCCCTTGCTGATTTCTTATAGCTCTGTAATATTCCATTACATTTACATACCACAACTTGTTCAGCCATTCCCCAGTTGATGGGCATCCCCTCAATTTCCAATTCTTTGCTACCACAAAAAGAGGTGCTATAAATATTTTTGTACATGTAGGTCCTTTCCCTTTTGTTATGATCTCTTTGGGATATAGACCTAGTAGTGGTATTGCTGGATCAAAGAACATGAAAAGTTTTATAGACCTTTGGGCATTCCAGAATGTTTGGATCAGTTCACAATTCTACCAACATTGCATTAGAGTTCCAATTTTCCTACATTTTCAACATTTATCATTTTCCTTTTTTTGTAACACTAGCCAATCTGATAGGTGTAAGGTAGTACATCTGATAGGTGTGAGGTAGTCCCTTAGAGTTGTTTTCATTTTCATTTCCTGATCAATAGTGATTTTAGAGCATTTTTTCATATGAATTTAATATAGCTTTACTTTTTTCATCTGAAAACTACCTGTTCATATCCTTTGACCATCTATCCCTTGGGGAATGACTTGTATTATAAATTTGACTAATTTCTCTATGTATCTTAGAAATGAGATGTTTATCAGAAACACTGGCAGCAAAACTTGCTTCCCAGCTTTCTGTTTCCCCTTCTAATCTTGGCTGCATTGGCTTTATCTGTGCAAAATGTTTTAGTTTAATATAATCAAAATTATCCATTTTACATTTCTTAATGTTCTATATCAGGGCGGCTAGATGGCGCAGTGAGTAAGAGTGCTGGCGTCGGAGTTGGGATGACCCGGGATTGAATCCGGCCTCAGAAAATGAGCACCCACACATAAATAATGACTAGCTGTGTAACCTTGAGCAAGTTACTTAACCCCAATTGCTTAAAAAAATGTTCTATATCTCTTGTTTGGTGATAAATTCTTCCCTTCTCCATAGATCTGGCAGGTAAACTGTTCCTTGCTCTCATAATTTGCTTATGTCTCAATCAGGTATCCATTTTGACCTTGTCATGGTATACAGTACAAGATGTTGGTCTATGCCTAGTTTCTGACATACTGTCTTTTTTTCAGTTTTCCAAGCAGTTTTGGTCAAATAGTGAGTTCCAGTAAGTAATTTTTTAGTTCATTCTCCAAAATTCTCTAAGTATACCATCATATCATCAGCAAAGAGTGATGGCTTTATTTTCTTGTTGCCTATTTTAATTCCTTCAATTTCTTTTTCTTCTTGTTGCTAAAGATACCATTTATAGTACAATGTTGAACAACAGTGGTGATAATGGACATTTTTTTTCACCTCTAATCTTATTAGAAAAGTTTCTAGCTTATCCTCATTACATATAATGCTTGCTGATGGTTTTAGGTAGATGCTGCTTATCATTTTAAGGAAAACTCCATTTATTCCAATGCTCTCTATTGTTTTTAATAGGAATAGGTATTGTATTTTGTCAAATGCTTCTTTTCTGCATCAATTGAGATAATCATATGATTTCTCTTATTTTTGGTATTGATATGTTCAATTATGCTGACAGTTTTCCTATTATTTAACTAGACCTGCATTCCTGGTATAAATCCCACCTGGCCATAGTGTATTATCCTTGTGACAAATTGCTGTAATGTTTTTGCTAATATTTTATTTTAAAATTTTGCATCAATATTCATTAGTGAAATTGGTCTATAATTTCCTTTTTCTGTTTTGACTCTTCCTGGTTTTGGTATCAGAATCAAAAAAAGAATTTGGTAGCATTCCTTTGCCTCTTTCCCCAAGTAGTTTATATAGTATTGGAATTTATTGTTCTTTAAATAAATGTATGGTAGAATTCACTTGTAAATTTATCTGGCCCTGGAGACTTTTTGTTCGGGAGTTCATTGATGGTTTGTTTAATTTCTTCTTCTGAAATGGAGTTAAGTATTTTATGTCCTCTTCTGTTAATCTGGGCAATTCATATTTTTTGTAAATATTCATTTCACTTAGATTGTCAGATTTATTGTCACACAGTTGGGCAAAATAGCTCCTAATTATTGCTTTAATGTTCTTTTCATTGGTAGTGAAATCATTCTTTTCATTTTTGATACTGATGATTTTGTTTTCTTCTTTTTTAAAAATCAAATTAACCAAAGGTTTATCTAATTTATTAGTTTATTTTTCATAAAACCACTTCTTAATTATATTTATTAGTTCAATAGTTTTCTTAATTTCAATTTTATTAATCTCCCCTTGGATTTTCAGAATTTCTAATTTGGTATGTAATTGGAGATTTTAAATTTGATCTTCTAGCATTTTTAGTTGCATATCCAATTCATTGATCTGCTCTTTTTCTGTTTTATTCATGTAAACATTTAGAGATATAAAATTTCTCCTAAGAACTGCTTTGGCCTCATCCTATAAGTTTTGGTATGTAGTCTCATTTTTATCATTCTCTTTGATAAAATTGATTGTTTCTGTGATTTGTTGTCCCACCAACTCATTCTTTAGGGTTAAATTATTTAGTTTCCAATTAGTTGTTATTTTGTTTTTCCATGGCCCTTTATTACACGTCATTTTTATTGCATCATAATCTGAAAAGTATGCATTTGACATTTCTGCCTTTCTTCATTGTATTATGAGATTATTATGCCCTAGAACATGGTCAGTTTTTGTGTAAGTGCCACATACAACTAAGAAAAAGGTATATTCCTTTCTATCATCATTCAGTTTTCTCCAGAGGTCTACCATATCTAACTTTTCTAAAATTCTATTCACCTCCTTAACTTCTTTTGTTTTTTAATTTTTTATTTAAAAGAAATTGGGGTTAAGTAACTTGCTCAAGGTTACATAGACAGTCATTATTTATGTGTAGGTGCTCATTTTCTGAGGCTGAATCCAATCCCAGGTCATCCCAACTCCAGGGCCAGCACTCTTATTCACTGTGCCACCTAGCTGCCCCATCTCCTTAACTTCTTTCTTATTTTATGGTTAGATTTATCTAGTTTTGAGAGGGTGACATTGAGGTCCTGTCCTAGTATAGTTTTGCTATTTCCTCCTGTAACTCACTTCTCCTCTAAGAATCTGAATGCTAGGGGCAGCTAGGTGGCACAGTAAATAGAGCACTGGCCTAGAGTAAGGAGGACCTGAGTTCAAATCCAGCCTCAGACACTTAGCATTTTACTAGCTGTGTGACCTTGGGCAAGTCATTTAACCCCAATTGCCCTGCCTTCCCCCCTCCAAAAAAAAAAAAAAGAATGTGAATGCTATACTACTTGGTGAATATGTGTTCAGTATTGATATTTCTTTGTTGTCTATGGTACCTTCTAGCAAGATGTAGTTTCCTTCCTTATCTCTTTTAATTAGATCTATTTTTGCTTTTGCTTTGTCTGAGATCAGGATTGCTACCCCTGCTTTTTTTTTTTAACTTCAGTTGAAGCATAATATATTCTGCTCAAGCCTTTTATCTTTACTTTGTGTGTATATCTCTGCTTCAAATGTATTTCTTGTAAACAATATATTGTAGGGCTATGGTTTTTAATCCACTCTGCTATCCACTTCTGTTTTATGGGAGAGTTCATGCCATTCACATTCACAGTTATGATTACTATCTGTGTCTTTCTCTCCATCCTATTTTCCCTCCTATTTATATTTTTCTCTCTCCTTTTGCCCTTTCACTCCTCACCAGTGTTTTGTTTCTGACCACTGACTCCTTTAATTTGCCCTCCCTTCTATCCACCTCTCCCCCTTTTCTTTCCCCTTTCTCCTCCTACTTCTCTATAGGATAAGATAGATTTCTATACACAATTGAGTGTGTATGTTATTCTCTCCTTGAATCAAATCAAATCAAATCAAACAATATTGTTTGATATCCTTCCTTTGATATCCTTTGAAATCTTTCCCTTCTTTACCTCTACTGTAATAGGTCTGTGCTTCTTCATGTAATGTAATTTACCTTATTCTGCCTCCTTCTTTTTTCTTCTCTGAGTATAACTCTTTTTTTTCACCCCTCAATCATTTTTTATATAACCACATCAAAGTCAACTTATACCCATAGCCTCTGTCTATGCATACCCCTTCTAACTGCCCTGAGAGAGATACAATTCATAGGAGTTACAACTATCATCTTCCCATGTAGGAATATAAACAGTTTAACTTTATTGACTAACATGTTTGTTTGTTTTTTCCTTCTTGTTTACCTTTTTATGCTTCTCTTGAGTCTTGTATTTGAAGACTGAATTTTCTGTTCAGCTCTGGTCTTTTCATCACCCATGATTGAAAGTCCCCTATTTCATTGAATATTCATCTTTCCCCTGAGATATTATGCTCAGTTTTTCTGGGTAGTTGATTATTGGTTGTAATCCAAGCTCCTTTGCCCTCTGAAATATCATATTTTAAGTCTTCTGATCCTTTAATGTAGAAGCTGCTAAATACTGTGTAATCCTGACTGTGGCTCCATGTAGCAGTAAGCACCCCAACATCCCCAGGGTGACTGCCAACACAGGCTCTTAGATCTGCTTTTCTAAAGGAAAGCAACTCAAAATGGGTTAACAAGCTTACTTTAATCAATCAAACATATATCATTTACCTAGTTCAGGGGGAAAAGGTCAGCACCCTGAACTTCAAAGTATACAGACAGAACTTACAAGACAGAGAAACAAATACATCAAGCAGACAGGCTTCTAAACTGCCCAACCATTACATCAATACCAAATCACAGTTACCAGAGGGGGAAGCATCAACATCTGGGTTTTCAAAGCCGGGGGACTCTCAATGGCTGCCCAGAGTCTCATCTGGTCAAATCACACAACACTTCTCAAAGTGAGCCCCAAAGCAAAGCCTCTCATCAGGGATTATATAGCCTTCTCCAGGCTCAGAGAATGTCACAGCCCTCTTGACCCACTGTCCACTTACAAAGCAACAAGGTGTGGGCATTCCTGAAAACTAAGCCTCCTACCACAGGCTCCATGTGACCACATTCAGCCTATTAGGAGGCAAAGTATATTTTCAAATCAAGGAAGGTTCTCATAGTCTCTTAAGCCTATCAAAGGGCCTAGGGGTAGGGAAGAGCTTTAAATTTGCATTTCCATTACACTCCATGATATTTAAAGTTTCTTTCTGTCTTCTTGCTGTATTTTCTCTTTGACCTGATAATTCTGGAATTTAGCTATAATATTCCTTGGAGTTTTCATTTTGGGATCTCTTTCAGGAGATGATTGGTAGATTCTTTCAATGACTCTTTTACCCTCTGGTTCTAAGATCTCAGGGCAATTTTCCTTGATAATTTTTTGAAAGATGCTGTCTACGCTTTTTTCTTTTTGATCATGGCTTTCAGGTACTCCAGTAGTTCTTAAATTATCTCTTCTGGATCTATTTTCCATGTTAGTTGTTTTTTCCAATGAAGTATTTTGCATTTTCTACTATTTTTTCAGTTTTACAAATTTTGTTTGACTGCTTATTGATAGTCATTGGCTTCCACTTGGCCAATTCTAATTTTTAAGGAATTATTTTCTTCAGTTAGTTTTTGTACTTCCTTTTCAATTTAGCCAATTCTAGCTTTTAAGGAGCTGTTTTTTTTTCAGTGGATTTTTTTTCCATTTGTCCAACTGTATTTTAAAATTTTTTTTGGTATTTATTAATTTGTTTACTTTTAGTTTACAAGATTATTTTCCACAATTCTTTGAGTTTCAAATTTTCTCACTCCCCCTACCCCCCCCCAGTAGCATACAATCAAGTATAATATCTGCAAATACTTTCACATTAGGCATTAGTCAGGTTATAAAGAAGGATGGTATCAGATGGAATGAACAATGGGAAAGGGAAAACAAAACCAAACAAGAAACAGAAAAGAAGCATGTAGTTTGCTTCAATCTGGGTTCAAACTCTGTTCTTTCTCTGGATGTAGACATCTCTCTCCATCATGAGTCTTTTGGGGTTGACTTATAACCCTGGATTGCTGAGAAGAGCCCAGTCTATCAAAGTTGGTCATCAAACATACATTGTGTCTGTATGTGTACAAATTTCTCCTGGCTCTACTCTTCTCACTCAGCATCAGTTTATATAAGCCTCTCCAGGTAAATATGAAGTCCATCTGCTCCTCATTTTTAATAGCATAGTAGTATTCCATAACATGCATATACCACAACTTATTTAGCCATTCCCCAATTGATGGGCACCCCCTTGATTTCCAATTCTTTGCCACCACAAAAAGAGCTGCTATAAATATTTTTGTACATATGGGTCTTCTTCCCACTTCTATGATCTCTTTAGGATACAACCCTATAAGAGGTATTGCTGGGTCAAAGGGTATGAAATTTTTTATAGCCCTTTGGGCATAATTCCAGATTGCTCTCCAGAGTGGTTGGATCAGTTCACAACTCCACCAGCAATGCATTAGTGTTCCAATTTGTCCACATCCTCTCCAGCATTTGTCATTTCTCTGTTTTGTCATCTTAGTCAATCTGACTGGTGAGATGTGGTGCCTCAGAGTCATTTTGATTTGCATTTCTCTAATCAATAATGATTTAGAGCATTTTTTCATATGCTTATAAACATCTTTTAATTTCTTCCTCTGAAAACTGTCTGTTCATATCCTTTGACCATTTATCAATTGGGGAATGCCTTGTATTCTTATAGATTTGACTCAATTCTCTGTATATTTTAGAAATGAGTCCTTTGTCAAAGATATTGGTTGTAAAAATTCTTTCCCAGTTTTCCACTTCCCTCCTAATCCTGGTTACATTGGCTTTGTTTGTACAGAAACTTTTCAATTTCATGTAATCAAAATTATCCATTTTGCATTTTACAATGCTATTTCTTGTTTGGTCATAAAGTCTTCCCCTGTCCACAAATCTTCCAGGTAAACTATTCCTTGCTTTCCCAGATTGATTACAGTATCAGCCTTTATACCTAGACCATGCTCCCATTTAGACTTGATTTTGATATATGGTGTTAGATGATGGTCTATGCCCAGTTTCTGCCATACTATATTCCAGTTTTCCCAGCAGTTTTTGTTAAATAGTGAGTTCTTATCCCAAAAGCTGGGGTCTTTGGGTTTATCAAACAGTAGATTACTATAGTCATTGACTGCTGAATCTTGTGTACCCAATCTGTTCCATTGATCCACTACTCTGTTCCACAGCCAGTACCAAGTAGTTTTGAGGACTGCTGCTTTATAGTACAGATTAAAATCTGGTATAGCTAGTCCACCATCCCTAGCATTTCTTTTCATTAATTCCCTTGATATTATGGACCTTTTGTTCTTCCAAATGAATTTTGTCACTATTTTTTTCTAGCTCTATAAGGTAGTTTTTTGCTAAATTGATTGGTATGGCACTAAATATGTAATTTAATTTAGGTAAAATTGTCATTTTTGTTATATTAGTTCAACCTAGCCATGAGCAATTGATGCCTTTCCAATTAGTTAGATCTGACTTTATTTGTGTGAGAAGTATTTTGTAGTTGTGTTCATATAGATTTTGGGTTTGTTTTGGCAGGTAGATCCCCAAATATTTTAATGTCTACAGTAACTTTAAATGGTATTTATCTTTCTATCTCTTGCTATTGAATTTCATTAGAGATATACAAGAATGCTGAGGATTTATGTAGGTTTATTTATATCCTGCAACTTTGCCAAATTTATTTATTGTTTCAAGTAGTTTTTACTTGATTCTCTAGGGTTCTCTAAGTATATCATCATATCATCTGCAAAGAGTGATAGCTTAGTCTCTTCTCTGCCTAATTTGATTCCTTTGATTTCTTTTTCTTCTTTAATTACTACTGCTAACATTTCTACTACCAGATTGAATAAGAGGGGTGATAGTGGACATCCTTGTTTCACCCCTGATCTTATTGGAAATGCTTTTAGCTTTTCCCCATTACGTATAATACTTGCTGATGGCTTTAAATAGATGCTACCTATTATTTTAAGGAAGGCTCCATTTATTCCTATACTTTCTAGTGTTTTTAATAGGAATGAATGTTGTATTTTGTCAAAAGCCTTTTCTGCATCCTATTGATATAGTTATGTGATTTTTGCTAGTTTTATTGTTGATATGATCAATTATACTGATGGTTTTCCTAATATTAAACCATCCTTGCATTCCTGGAATAAATCCTACCTGATCAAAGTGTATTATTCTTGTGATAAGTTGTTGTAGTCTTTTTGCTAATATTTTATTTAAAAATTTTGCATCTATATTCATGAGGGAAATTGGTCTATAATTTTCTTTCTCTGTTTTATCTCTTCCTGAGTTAGGTATCAGTACCATATTTGTGTCATAAAAAGAATTTGGTAGGACTCCTTCTTCACTAATTTTCCCAAATAGTTTGTAGATTATTGGAATCAATTGTTCTTTAAATGTTTGATAGAATTCATTAGTAAATCCATCTGGCCCTGGAGATTTTTTCCTAGGGAGTTCACTGATGACTTGTTCGATTTCTTTTTCTGAGATGGGGTTATTTAAGTAATCTACTTCTTCTTCAGTTAATCTGGGCAACTTATATTTTTGTAAATATTCATCCATTTCACTAAGATTTATGTACATACAACTGGGCAAAGTAATTGCTAATTATTGTTTTAATTTCCTCTTCATTGGTGGTAGATTCACCCTTTTCATTTTTGATCCTCATAATTTGGTTTTCTTCTTCCTTTTTTTATCATATTGATTAAGGGCCTATCAATTTTATTGGTTTTTTCATAAAACCAGCTCTTAGTTTTATTAATTCAACAGTTTTCTTAATTTAAATTTTATTAGTCTCTCCTTTGGTTTTCAGTATTTCTAATTTAGTATTTAATTGGGGATTTTCAATTAGTTCTTTTTCAATTGCATGGCCAGTTCATTGACCTCCTTTATTCCCCTCTAATTTATTCACTTATGCACTCAGGGATATAAAATTTCCCTTAAGAACTGCCTTTGCTGCATCCCACAAATTTTGGTATGTTATCTCATTGTTGTCATTCTCTTGAATGAAGTTACTAATTGTTTCTATGATTTCTTGTTTGACCCATTCATTCTTTAGGATTAAATTGTTTAGTTTCCAATTAGTTTTTAGTCTGTCTTTCCAAGGCCCTTTATTGCATATGATTTTTATTGCATCATGGTCTGAGAATGATTCATGTATTATTTCTGCCTTTCTGCACTGGATTGTGAGGTTTTTATGCCCTAGTACATGGTCAATTTTTGTGTATGTGCTATGTACCACTAAGAAGAAGATATATTCCTTTTTATCCCCATTCAGTTTTCTCCAGAGATCTATCATACCCACTCTCTCTAAAATTCTATTCACCTCCTTAACTTCTTTCTTGTTTATTTTGAGGTTGGATTTATCAAGTTCAGAAAGGGGGAGATTAAGGTTCCCCACTGGTATAGTTTTGCTATCTATTTCTTCCTCTAATTTCCTTACCTTCTCCTCTAGGAATTTGGATGCTATACCACTTGGTGCATATATGTTAAGTAGTGATATTGCTTCATTCTCGATGGTGCCTTTTAGCAGGATATAGTTTCCTTTCTTATCTCTTTTAATTAGATCAATTTTTGCTTTTGCTTTATCTGAGATAAGGATTGT
The DNA here is from genome assembly GCA_011680675.1 of Gymnobelideus leadbeateri. Lineage (NCBI taxonomy): Eukaryota > Metazoa > Chordata > Mammalia > Diprotodontia > Petauridae > Gymnobelideus > Gymnobelideus leadbeateri. The sequence goes on from WOXC01000109.1 coordinate 286,404, forward strand.
TACCCCTGCTTTTTTTTACTTTAGCTGAGGCATGATATATTTTACTCCAGCCTTTTACCTTTACCCTGTGCATATCCCTCTGTTTCAGATATGTTTCTTGTAAACAGCATATTGTAGGATTATGGTTTTTAATCCATTCTGCTATTCACCTCCATTTTATGGGAGAGTTCATTCCATTCACATTCACAGTTATGATTATTATCTGTTTCTTCCCCTCCATCTTATTCCCTCCCCTGTTTATGCTTATATTTTTTCTCCCTTTCTCCCTTCCCCTCCTTAATAGTTTTCCTTTTGACCATCACCTCCCTCAGTATTCCCTTATCAGCCCCCCTCCCTTTTCTTCCCCTTCCACCTTACTTCTTCCTTCCCTTCTAACCAACCCCCCTTTCGTAGCCCTTTCCCCCTCCTGCTGCCTGTAGGATATTTTAATACTTAATGAAGTATGTTATTTCTTCTTTGCACCAAGAGTGACAGGAACAAGTCTCATGCAAAGCTCCTCTCCCTCCCCTCTTTTCCTCTATTATGATATGTTTTGCATCTCTTCTCCATAGAGTCCTATGTTTAACTGGTTGTGTTATTCCCTCTTTGCACCAGAACCAATGAGGGAAAAGTTCATACAATACTCATCCTCTTCCCTTCTTTCCCTATGCTATATTGTTTTTATGCCTCTTTGTGTCTCATAATTTATTCTTTTCCACTTCATTCATTCCTCTTCTTCCATTGCAGTCACTTTGTAACCCTTAATAAGATTTTTTAATCATCATTTTGTGTAATTTATACTCATACCCTCTGCTTGTCTATAAACAGTTTGTTCTTATTAAATAACAGGGTGTGTGTGTGTGTGTGTGTGTGTGTGTGTGTGTGTGTGTGTGTGTGTTTTCCTTGTTTACCTTTTTAAGTCTCATAATTGGAGGTTGAATTTTCCACTGAGCTCTGGCTTTTTCATCAGGAAGGTCTGAGAATCTGTTATATCTCTTTGCCTGGAAGAATATGTTCAGTCCCACTGGGTAGGTGATCTTTGCTTGTAACCTGAGCTCTTTTGCCTTGTGAAAAAATTGTATTCCATTGCCTCTGATCTTTCAGTGTAGAGGCTGCCAGATCCTGCGCGATCCTCACTGTGGTTCCTTGATATTTGAATTGTTTCTTTCTGGCTGCTTGCAGTATTTTTTCTTTTACCTGGTAGTTCTGGAGTTTGGCCACAACATTTCAAGGACTTTTCAGTTTGGGATCTCTTTCAGAGGGTATCTGGTGGATTCTCTCGATTTCTATTTTACCCTCTGGTTCTAGTATCTCAGGGCAATTTTCCTTGATGAGCTCTTGGAGGATGTTGTCCAAGATCATTTTTTGATCATGATATTCTGGTAGGCCTATGATTCTCAGGTTATCTCTCCTGGATCTGTTTTCCAGGTCAGTTATTTTTCCATTGAGATATTTTACATCTTTTTCTAATTTTTCATTCTTGATGTTTTCTTTGACTAATTCTTGGTTCCTCATAGAGTTATTTGCTTCAGTTTGGTTGATTCTAGTTTTTAGCAAATTATTTTCCTCAGTTAGTTTTTGGAGTTCCTTTTCCATATCACCCACTTTTCTTTTTAAGGAGCTGTTTTCCTCATTATAGTGTTTATCTAATTTTGTAATTTTGATTTTAAAAGAATTATTCATTTTGTCTTCTATCTCTCTCATTTGGTTTTCAAAGTTCCTTTTGAGCTCATCTAGGAATGCTTTCTGTGCTTGGGACAGAATCCCTGTTGATGCTTTAGCTGTGGGTGTATGGTCAACATTGTCTCTCTCTGCATTTAGTTCCTCCCCCTGAGGATAGTAGGCCTCCAGAGTCTTTGTCTTTGCAGTCTGTTTTCTACCCATTTTGTAGCAGGGCCTAGCCACACCCTTCCTCTTGGGTTCCCAAGCCTTTACTGTTTAGGGTTTTGCCCTGGGGCAATAGTTACTATGTTTTTAGGGTCAGGTTAGGGGGTTGGAGGAGCCAGTGTTCACTCTGCCATCTTGGTCCTTGGAGGTCTTGATAGGGGCTTTTTAAATTTCTGGGCTATGGAATGCCAGGAGTATTTACTGCCCCTGCTCAGGGCCTTGCATCTGATTCTTACCTTGCTCTTTCCAGTCCCAGGCCTTTGGTGGTAGGCCTGGTAGTGGCCCTTGTGGTTGGTGGGAGGACTTGCCCCCTTCATTGATCAGGCCTCTGTGTGCTGCACCATCTGCCTCCCTCAGCCGCCAATTGTATTTTTTTAGGAACTATTTTCTTCAATCAGTTTTTGTTCTTTCTTTTCCAAGCTGTTGACTCCCTTTCGCATTTCTTTCCCATATTTTTCCTCTACCTTTCTTATTTGACTTTTAAAACCCTTTTTGAGCTCTTCCAAGAAGGCCTTTTGGACTTGAGATCAATTCACATTTTCCTTTGAGGCTTCACATGTAGGTATACTGACAATGTTGTCCTTTTCTGCCTTTGTGTTTTGATCTTCCCTGTTATCATAGCAACTCTCTATGGCCAATGGTCGTTTTTGCTTCTTGCTCATTTTTTGCCTATTTCATGGCTTTCAAAGTTGAGCTCTCCTCCTGGGCACAGGGTGCACTGTTCCAAGCTTCTTTTCCTGGGAGCCAGTGGCCCGAGCACTGGCTTTGTGTGCTGGGGCCTCAGGTGCTGGCGGCTTGCTCACTCCACTGGGGTGACTTGTCCTAGTCATGCCTGTTGTTGTCTGGTTTCCAGGGCTGGAGGCCTCACTGCTGGTCTGTTGAGCCAGGACAGAGGGGCCAGGGTTGCTGATCTATGCTGTGACTGAGAGCCTCCTGCTAGCTTGCCCAGACACTGTTTGCACTTGGCTGCACTTCTCTTTCACCCAAGTGAGACAGATGTTTCCTCAAGTTTTTTCTAAGTTTTCTTAAGCTGGAAAATTGTTTCACTCTGTCTTTTTGTGGGTTCTGTCCCTTCAGAATCTGTTTAGAGTGCTGTTTCTGAGGGAAACTGGGGAGAGCTCAGGCAACTTCCAGACTTCTCTCCTTCATCTTGACTCTGATTCTCTAATAATAGTGTTATTATTAAATAAATATTAAGTTAAAAACCCTGAAAAAATATTAAGGCAACAAAGAGGAAGGTCACAAGGCAGGGACAGTTTTGAGGGTGCTTAATCCCCTAGTGTGTCAGCTGAGTCACAAATTATATGTAGTTGATTGTAAGTTCCTAGAGGTTTGGGTCTATTTCTGATAGTTCATTATTTCCTCCATACTGCCTAGTACAATGGTTGCTTAATAAAGATTAAATTATTTTAATGGCTTAGAAAATATATCTATGTCACATAGGTTGAACAGATTTCAGGCCTCTTCCACAAGAAGAGTGCTTTAGTGAATATTTTCAAATGCTGCTTCGCTGGATCTGTGATTTCTCTGATGTGATTTTTCTCTGCTAGCCAGGTCTTTTCATCCTGGATGCTTCTTGTCCACCTCTTTTCAACAATCCTCCATGAGATGTCCAATGTACAGGATGCCTTCATTTGATTCTTCTAATATTTCCTGGATCCCATGTGTGCTATTGCCTCTACAGCCCAGAGCTACATTTATTTCCCTGAAAAATAAAGGGTTAGATCCAGTCCAAGGTTCCTTCCCATTCAGTTGGACTGGGATTTGAGAGGACAGTTCAGGGACTCTTACCAAAGTCCATGTGAAAGAGGGATGAGAAGGGATTGAATTGAGGCTGTGGCCATAGGAGCTGGCATAAGGGGGTGAATGTGAGAGATATGATGGAGATAGAATCTATTAGCTTTGTTAACTGACATAAGGGATGAGGTCAAGGAAAGAGTCAAAGATACCTCCAAGATTATGGATGGGGTGACTGAAATGAGAAGGGTAATACCACCACAAACAGGAAAGTTTGAGAAAAGGTTGTACTAAAGGAGAGAGATCATTTATTAGGCTAGGTGAGTTTAAGATGTTGGCAGGACATTCAGGATATGTCCAACAATGCTGGTATAAGATCAGAGTTCAAGAAGAGGACTGATAGATAGATTTGGGAATTATATGAGTAGTGGGAAGTAGGGAGAAGGGAATAAGCATTTACATAATATCTACTATATGCCAGGAATTATGCTAATAAGCACATTACAAATGTCTCATTTGGTCTTTACAACAACCTGTGAGGTAGATGCTATTATCCCCACTTTAAAGTTGAGGAAACTGAGGCAAATTGAAGTTAAGTGACTTACTCAGGGTTACACAGCTAGTAAGTATCTGAGGCCAGATTTGAACTCATGATGATGAGTCTTCCTGATTCCCAGCCCAGTACTCTCTATCCCTTGGACCATTTAGCTGCCCTGGTATCTATATATATATATATCTATTCATCCATCCATCTATCTATCTATCTATCTATCTATCTATCTACACACACAAACTAGATATTAGTTACATTTACACATAATATATATGTACATACATATATATGTATATAGATAGATATAGATAAATAGTAAATAGTACTAATAGATAGTGCTATTGATGAAATCTGAGGCCTGACAACCTTGCCAATATTTTGAAATATTGTAAGTTGGGAAATCCTCTAAGTTTGTCTTTGTTTAAAAAGGGGGCTTCAGTTGAGATTGTTTTGCTATGAAACTTAATAAGATATTGTCTTAATGCTAAAACTTAAAATTGTTCAAACAAGCTGTAATACTCCTTTCCTTGTGGTTCCTGGTCTGACCAGCCTGGAATTCCAATGAAAGTTAGATATAGCTAAAACATCTTAGCAGATTCTGAGAATTAATTATGAAGTTGGAAATTGATTATTGGATTGCTGGAGTACCTCTGCAGCATGGGGATCTGTCTTTAAACAACCAGAAGTTTTGTTAACCTTTCTCATCCCAGATCAGATGGGAGAGGAGAATGCAAGAGAATTGTGGGGATGGTGCTTAAAGTCTGGCAATAGGCCCACCTAACTTCATGGGAAAGCCAGCCTCTGCTCCAGGTAAACTCAGTACTTCTATGTTCCAGTTGCAAAATGTATTTTATTTCTGTTTAACCTGTTTTCTGAATTTGTAAAAGGAAGAATAATAGTGTTATGGGATTAAAATGGTATAATGATTGTAAAATGTTTAAATAACTGGCATGTGTTGGATACAACATCATTATTTAACTTTGAAGTGGCTTTTGGATGCCAGGAGTCATAAGATCTATTAATTTATAAATCATTTTATGTCATTTGAAACTCACTGTTATGTTGTTGCCATATCTCTAACACTGTAAATTTGTGATCTAGAAATTCTGCTTAATACATTAAGAATATATGTCATTTAAGAACATTGCACACTAAGTTTAAAGAATTCTGATTTTAAAGGTTCATTGTTGTTTAAAGAAAAAGAAAGATATTTAAGACCTCTCAAATTAATTTTTTTCATAAAGGTTTAGTGATTATTTCTAAAACAGAAAAATCTTGCTGTTTTAATCTGAATTTGTCATTATTGAAAGGCAAAAGCAAAAATTAACATTTGTATTTGAACATATGAGTGAAGATTTAAATCCCTGAAGTATCTCACTCTTTCAGACTGAGTATAGTTAGGATAGAATAAAAAAACTTGCAAGGAAACTAGGATTCCAGTGTAGAATAGTTATGTTAGTTAAAAAAAAAAAAAGAATAATAAATTATGAGATATCTTGTTTTATGGTTTAAAATGTAAAGGAAAGTTGGATAATCTGTATAACGGGTTTGGAAAGACAATTTGGAAAGATAATAAAAGTTTGATTAGAAATATGGAAGGCAGAAAGATTTGTAATTTCGTTTCATAATTAGTAGATCAATCAAATTTTAGATGGCCCTATCTGAAAGATACTAGTCCATATTTATTTGCTATTTAATAATTTGGGGGACTGTAAATTTTACTGTTATTTTAAGCCTTGATTACAGAAATCGTTGTCATAAAGGCCAATAATGGGATGGCAGTGGCTGCAGGCTGAGAACTGCTAAAGGTGGATGTTTTGGGCTTGGGAAAAGCTTTGGAGCCAACCTTGGATACTGCCCGGGTGAGATCCTCAATTCTATTCCTGACTCTGCCTTTACCTTTCTGAAAAGGGAAATTCCCACCCAAGTATGCTAAAGCCCTGCTTTCAGCACCAAGTGGCTACCTGAATGACTACCAGAGGTGACTCATGCCTGGAATTAAACAGGGCTAAGGAAGTTTTCCTTCTGGCAAGATTTATGACAGTGTCCCTCTTTTTCTTTTATAGCAAATTCATTGAGATGTAATATTCAGGGTCAAATAAATGAACAAATAAATATAGAGATAATATCCTTCAAAGGAGGAAATGATAAGTAATAAGGCAAAAATGTAATGCAATAGATGCCTAATTGAATAGGATAGTAAAGCTTGAGGAGAGCAACAGGATCAGACTTAGATGATTCCTCTAGGACTATATACACAGATGTATAAGATTGGTTTCCAAAAATTGCCTATTATGAGAATTTAAGCTTTGAGCATGTTTTGGAATAAGATCAAAGGTTGTATAAGATAGTGGTAAGGGTGAAAATAATGTTGCTTTATTAAAGCATCTGTCTGATAATTTTAAAAAGGGCAGATGAAATAATTTTAATAGATCTTTACATTTTTAAAAAGATTCCTTTACCAGGTACAGGATTTAGGAAAGATGGAAATAACAAAGAATAAATAAACTGAAAAATTATCTGAAGTTTCAAAAGGTGAAACTAATCTAAAGTGATTGTACTAATTTATATTAAGTCAGAATTATCTGGTAACCTCTAGATCTGAACTGGAGAAACAGAACTCTCTTTTTGAACTGGGATTCAAAAGTGGTGTTTAAATGACTAATAGGAATAGGTCACTGGGATATAAAGAATTGGATGTTAATTGACAGTAATAATGATTCTGTTAATTTGTATGGTTTGTGTGTATGTTTTCTTGGTTATCTTGGTGACATGTAATCACCTTTCTAAAATCTAGTATATTGTGAGTCATCTAAGAAATTTAATCTGTATCTAACTTAATGTAATCATGTAATTCTGTAAAATTGTGAGAAAACTTTATTGTATTGTTTGAGCCTAGACCTGTGTGGCTAAGAAAACTGAACTATTTGGTTATACTGTTTGGACCTAGCCTTGCATGGTTGGAAAACTGGGTATTGCTATGTTTCTGGGAACCCACTCTGTCAGGTCTGCCTGGCTGTGCCAGCTTGTGTATATGAACTTTAGGCATCTGAAGATTACCCCTCCTCTGAGCCAAGGGATATGAAAAAGATGACATCAGATGCAGACAGCTTTCCCAAGAATCTGGACCTGCCTTTACTAGGACTGCTTCTTTCCTGGAGACCCCATCTTGGGAAGATGAGCAATCAAGTGAGAAGTTTTCAGAGGGTGAAAAGGAGAGTAGAGATTGTCTGGGGAGTGAAAACTTGAAAACTCCTTAGAATGGATCTTATAAATTGGTATCAGTTCTGACTATTTCACCCTCCCCCCCCCTTCACTTCTGCAGTCAATCAGCAGCAAGCCCTTTCAGGAGTCTTTTGACCCCCACCTAGCTTCAGTCCTTTGTCTGTTTTCCTGCGTCTGTGGGCCCCTCCCCCCGGCCAGTGGGAGTCAGGGACAGCCCGAGCTCACTCCCCCAACTAATGGAAGTGAGGGACAATGGGGGAAATATGACCCTGCTGTATTAAGAGTTTAAAAACTCTGTTCACCCCACATTGGATGCCTATTCCTCATGACCAGTCATCGGCAAGACCGCCCTTTTCTCCCAGGGAAAGAGAATAAATTCCTGTTCTTATGCTAAGAGATATCCGTGTTCTTGATTAAATTTTGGATGAGGTTTTTCATCCCAAATACTTCCTTCCTTCCTTCCTTCCTTCCTTCCTTCCTTCCTTCCTTCCTTCCTTCCTTCCTCTCTGTCTGTCTGTCTCTCTCTTTCCTTCCTTCCTTCCTTTCTTTCTTTCTTTTCTCTTTTTTCTTCAAACTTGGAATATGTTGGAAGAGTTACCTGGTGATTCCATCCTTTGATCATAGAAATTGCAAAGAGAAATGCTTCCTGTCTTCAGCTTGCCAGGGGAGCATCATGGTGAACTGGCCTCTGAGTTCCTGCCAGCCCACAGATCATGAGGCTTGGGAAATCTCCCTTGGAAATTGTATTCAAGGGGAGGGTAAGAAGCGTAGTGAATAAAGTGCCGGCCCTGGAGTCAGGAACACCTGAGTTCAAATCAGGTCTCAGATACTTCACACTTACTAGCCATGTGACCTTGGGCATGTCACTTAGCCTCAATTTCCCTGCTGTCTCCCCTCCAAAAAAAGCAAAAAAAATTTTTTTCATTCAAGCTCTGACATTCTCAGACCTTTTCTGGGGGCAAAGCTTCATTCTCTGAGGAGAGATTTGATTTCTGGACAAAAGCTATTTGGAACCAAGTTCAATGAAAGGTGGGCAAGGTAATATGGGACCAAAAATGAAATGGGATTAAAAGGGTATACGATGCATTTTCTTACGTAACTCACGTAATATTTCTGAAGGCACTTTGGGGCATGTGTGTTGTTTCTATATTTAAAATACAATAATCCTCAACAATTTATAGTCACACCTTGCTAAATATGTAAGTGAACCCCAACACATAAAATGGTCTCATTCCAAAAGTAATTTTTAATTTGGTTGTTTATAACTAGGAATACATTTCTTTCCTCCAAGAAATGATTTTCTAAATCATAATTAACTCAAACAACAAACAGTCCAGTAGAAGGTAGAGAGAGAAGGGGCTATGGGTATGGAATGTTGCATGGGAGCTGTCAGTTGGTCCTGCTTAACTGCCTTTCTTTGTTAGAAGGGAGGACCCCGGAGGGGGAGGTATACTGGGGAATGTGTGGGGGGAAAACAAAAGGCAGACATAAGACTTTCTTAAAGGTTGATTTGATCCATGATTTAGCTGACCCTCAGCTCTGGTTCCTCGGCTGTGTGGTGATGGTGGTGGTAGTAAGGTGAAGGGAAGTGGGAAGAAGGGAAGATAAGAGGAAACAGGGAAGAGGAGAGATGGGAAGGAGGAAGGGGTGGAAGAGTTAGTTACCTCCCCATTTCTTAGGTCCAGGACTGCCCCAAGGCTACTTTTTGAAACAGGTGATTTTGACACTGTCACCTTCATATCCCCTTTTCACTTCATTCCCCTCCCACCTCCTATTATATATCTCCTCAGGCATTCAAGGCCCTCCTTTGTCTTAAGCCCTGGCACCCCCTGCCCCACTTGTTAACTTTCAGAGATGGGGCTTGATCAATAAAGAACCTGCTGTCTGTCCTTCATTGGGGAGGAGGCAGGGAAGGAGATGGATAGTTGACTTCAGGGTATGGAAATGGTGGCAAGGTTGTCAGGGCCAGATGAACTGAGGCAGGGTCTAGCGGTCTAGAGGGTGCTGAGGGCCAAGCACTGCCAGAGAGAAACACCTTTGATTAGGGAAAGATGAGGGATCATCAGTCAGCAGTTAGACTAGAGCAGGGTTGAATCACTAGCAGTGGCTGAGAAAGACTTAATCTAAGAATTTGCAGGTCAAAAGCATTAGACATAATAGCAAACTAGCTTTAATGCTCAGGGGTTAGCAAGCATATTGCTTTTTATCACAATAATGGTCCTTTTGACCTACCTCAGTTGATGCTCTTACCATTAACACTGCCAGCCCCCAGCTTGATCAATTGTAATTGTTACAATAGGCCACAGCAGTGTGATAATTCTAAATTAAATCACTCTGCCCAGGCTTTTCCTGCTCCTCAAGAATCCCAGATTTACCTGCCTGTGTTCCTTTTCATAATCAAAACTCCTGCTCCCTAAATACAGCTGGCCTCAATTAGAGTTAGGCAATCAAGATGGTTGGACTACATATTAAGACCTGTTCGGTCTCTGTGACTTACAGTACTGCCCTGGGTAGGCTTCCAATGTTCGAGGCAGGGCTGTGCTCTCCATGGTTCCCCTGTCTGGACTATATTACTTTTCTCTGCAGCTCTTCTCCACACCCAGAAGTTGCTGGTCTGTACTTCTCAAGTCCTTCCTCCAACTCCTCTTCTGCAGCTTCCCACTGTTCCCAGGAGTGTTAGTCTCTGGGCTCCTAGTATTCTCTGTGACCGTTTTCCTTTTCCTTACTGTACCAACTCCATTTGGAGCTGAGGGGGAAAGATGAAGCTCATGTTCACATAGGAACTTACCTCAACATGATTTATTCATATTAAAAAATATTATAGGGCAAGGACATGTGGTAGCCATAGATCGAATAGCATCATAACACAGGATGACACAAGAAATTGGTCTGGGAGCTAGTCAGTTCTGCCAGGACTGGGCTTTGACCAACAAAGTGGAACTGAGTGTTGGGGCTCACTCTGCGTCATATTCAAGAAGGTGAAGGAAACTGGAGCCCTTGACAAAGGGACCGGCCTGGGCTGAGCTGACCCCAGAAACCTCATACCGCATCAGCCATGGCTAAGCTAGATACAGATTAATGCAGGGTTTGGCAAAATGACTTTGGTTCTCAGAGGCTGTCAACCTGGCTGCTTTTCTCTACATTCCCTATCTTCTCTCGGAGTGAGGGTTGGAATGGGGAGAAGTGATGCTCCCTTGGCCTCCACTGTGAGCTCCAGCCAATGATGCCCATCTGCGTTTTCGTCCCTTGATGCTGCAGTTCAGCTTTCCTCCAGTAGATGGCACTCATTCCCTTTTTAAGGTGACCAGCTCACTCAGTCTTGAGCAACGGAATGGCAGCTGTAGAGATGAAAAATTGTCTAATCCAAGGCCCTCATTTTACAGATGAGGAAACTGAGGCCAAGGGAAGTTAAGTGACTTTTCCAAGGTCATACAGCTAGGGGTTTGAACCCAGGTCCTCCAACTCCAGAGCCAGTGCTCTTTCTGCTATACTTCTTTAGGTTGAGGGATGTAAATCTAGGGATTTTTTAAAGGCTAACTATGGATTTCTGTTAGTCTTAAGTTAGTCCAACAGCAGGGTTATGGAGGCTAGGAGTGGGCAGAATGGGGCCGTAAGAACCACTCTCACTTCTCAGACAAGTCTCTGACTGACCCCAGCCTCTGGTATCTCCTCTCCTTGTCCCCCAAATGGTGCACCTGCTGCTCATGTGAAAACCCACATTCCTTGCTAGGAGCTGGGGTTCGAGGAAAGGAGCCGTGCTCTCTCTCTTTTGAGTTCTCCCTCTGTTCCCTGCCTCCCACTGGAGCAAACCGGGTGAAATTTTTCCAAATTGCTTTGTTACAGGAAAATATCTCCAAAAATGCTGGATGGGTACCTAGGAGGCAGGTCTGAGCTGGCTGAGGGTGCAGCTGCTGGGAAGAAGGGGAGTTGAATGGGGCATCCTAACAATCAGATGTCCCTAAAATGGAATGAGTTGCCTCTGTGTGCTGTTAACTTCTCCTCACTGGGTCTCTTCAAGCAAAGGATGGATAGTCACTTGTGAGGGACTCCTGTGTGTGATTGACTTCAAGACTGCTGAGGTCTATCCCAGTACTAGGATTCTCCAGTTTTACGATCCTGACATAAATCTGTAATTGGTAGAATTAAAAGCAGTAACAAAGTGAAGTGAAAAATTTAAGGCACTCCCTGAGAATCAAGAGACCTAGGTTCTATTTCCAGATATGTCACTGACCACCAATGTGACTGTGACATGTCATTTGGCCTCTGTGACAAGCAGTTTCCTTACCTATAAAATGAGGGGATTGAAGGAGATGATTTTTAAGATTCCTTCATACCACTTTTTTCCTCCTCCATAAATATCCGGAAGCCTAGAGGACCACAACATTACCAGGTTTGTCCTTAAGAGCCTAGGATACTACAGCCCTGTGGCTCGGAACAACCACCTCCTGCTTATATCTGCAAGGAGTAGTGTCTAGACATTTAGGTCAGGGCCTAGAGGGTTAATTTGAAGCATCCTTCACTGATGACACTCTGCCTAGTTTCATTCCCCAATGGTTTCTGTTCTCTTGTTCCCTCCTTTCCTCCCTGACTCAGAGATACTGAATTCCCAACTATCAAAGAATAATATCCTCTCTCCCCAATTCTAGCTGTCCATTTCTCTGTTCTCTTTCATTTCAACATTACCCTTGCAATGCACCCTTCCAAATCTTCACACCTCTCCCACAGTGCTCTCTGGAACTCGTGCTCCATAATTAACAAGCACTGTTGCCTCTCTTCTTCTGTCCTCTGGCATTCTCTGGGGCCTGGTTCCCTCAGGATGCCACTGCATCTTTGGTCTCCCTTTTCAGTATTGGCTGTGCTTTCACTCATGGATTCTTAGTCATTGGTTCCAGTGGGAGAGTCAGGATATTCCTTGGTCCTTAATGCTACTCCCAGCCTCTCCTTTGGGACTCATGAAATTCAAATTCATCACTCATCATAGTTCTAGTAGCTGTTACCTATTGATCTTTTAAATTTGTGGGGATAGGGGAGGGGGAATGATTTTTTTTTTTTTGCCAAGCTCATAGGACTGCAGTGTAATAGTCCTTGCTTAAGATATAGAGGACTGGGTATAAGACTGCCGAGGTCTATCCCAGAATGAGAATTGGGTAAGCTTGGACTGGCTGCCTTTTGAAGGGCCTCTTGAGTTACTAAAAACTCTTGAGTATTGAATTTCTTCCCATCTTAGGAAGAAAGGAAGCTCACAGAAGATCAGTCTAGATGGCAAAGTTTTCAGCTACAGTGGGAATTTTAAAGAATTTTGGAGTAGGGTTGTGGGGGCAGGGGGTAGAGGGAGTGGTGTGTGGAAGCCCCACAGTCACCTCCTCCTCTTGGCATCCGTCTCCTTGTCAGAAAGTTTGTTACCTCTTCTATGAAAGCCACCCTTGGCAATATGCCACAGCCTTTTTACATCTACCATGCATCTTTCCATTGACCTTTAAGTCACCCAAAATTTAGATTCTTCTAAGATGTAGTGCTGTGGCCATGTCATATCAGTGAAGGGAAACTGGTGTTATAATGATGGGTTTTTGTGAGAGAGTATGGATAGGGCACTGGGCAACTATCCCAAATGCAATATAGGTCCTCCTCTTCCTCTAACTCTGTTCCCCAGGTCATTATTTACTTGCAGTGCCTGTCCAAGGTAAAGACAGATACAGGGACTCAATCTGTCTACTTCTATGTCAGCTTGGTCATTTTTCTTAGATGTGGCTACGTGCTGTGGATAGAGTGATAGGCTGGGAGTAGAGGAAGACTTGAGTTCAAATCCTGCCCCTGACACTTCCTTGCTATGTGACCCTGAGCAGGTTGCTTAACTCATTATGCCTCAGTTTCCCCAAATGTAAAATGCGAATAATAACAGCGCCCACCTCCCAGGATTGTTGTGAGAATCAAATGACACGATCCATTCTAATGCTCTTTGTGAGCCTCGACATGCTCTACCAGATCTCCCTATAATCTCTTCCTTTGTGGGTTATTGGATTGATCTCTTTTCAGTAGCTATGGAATTAGTTGAGGAAGTCCTGTAGTATTTGTGGGCTTGGTGCAATCAGCACAAGGTCATGCACAAAGTAGAGTATCTGTAGGACTTGACCATTGATAAGGAGTCTCTCATCCATTTGGACCCTGGGCAGATGCCCTCTGTTACATGGCAATACCTTAGCTGGGCATACATTTCCCTTATCTTTTTTTTTCCTTTTGGAACAGCATAATTAAAAAAAAAAATCACACAGGATCAAACTAGACATTCCTTGTATTGGAGAACATTTTGCTCCAAAACCAATATACAAACAATTTATCAGGATGAGAATCAGCACAATCTGATGACTGCTTTGTTCAGGACACTTAGCTTGAATGACTTTTTAAAAATCAGTAATTACAAACAACACTTAAAATGCAGTGCTTCCTGCACGGAAGCAGTGCAATCAATGTAGGATACTTCCTATGTATGCAGCACAAGATATTGGGTCCATTGGTCACCTTTAAAGAGTTGATGGGTGAAGTGAGGGGAGACTGGTGTTCCACAGTGTTGGGATGTATAAAGCTTTCCCAAGATATCAGTTCTTGGTCCATGTGTGTATTATGGATGATCGATGATTTGGGCTGATTGAGTCCAAAGTACCTTATGGTTACATTGCATTCAGTGTCTTTTCTTAGAGTTTCTATGATGATTGACAAGCAACTTTCAGCTGGTGTGTTGAGAAGTCTTCCCAGTGAAGCACTCAAGGAGTGTGAGCTATATTTCACAATCACCAATCACTCCATCTATCAATAGAGCTGCTAGGAGCATGTGTTAAAGCGGTAGAGAGAATGGTAATGGCACTTGGCATCTTCTTGTCTGCATAAAGTCAACTGCAGGGTTCCCTTGAGTAGACCTAGAATGCATAAAGGACACATCAGTTTGGAGTTTCTCAATCTTTGTGTCTAGATTCTTGAATTTTATATCAACGAGTCTGTTGAGACTATCAGCAGATGTTGCAATACTATCTAATCAATGTACAATTTGGTTCCTTAGCTCTTGGATGTCATAAGATACATCATTACCTATTGACCCCTTATTCCTGCCTCCTCTTCATTTGGATCACTTGAAGTCTCAGTTCTTCTGTGGATAATTCTTCCATTCTGTCTCTTCCTCTGAGATAGCCAAGAACAGAATTTGATCTGTCTTTTCTTCAGGGGAACCCTGCAGGAATGCTGGTGGGTGTCTGTATTCCTGATTGCTTGGTAGGGTCTGTTAACCAAAGTATCGAATCTGACGATGAATCGTCTGAGAAGCTTGGCAAGGGCTCTGACATCTGGATGTCAGAATGATATTTTTTAGAATATAAATTTTAAATACTTGAATAATTTTAAATTGGAATAAATTTTAAATATTGGAATTCAAATATGTAAATAACAGCCTAAGAGAAAATAAGAAAAATGAAGATTCACAATGAAGCAGAGGCCAAGAAATAACAGAAGTGATGATTATAGATAGCAGAGAATGTTGGAGCACTTGACTTGGGTTCAGATGCTGCTCTTGCCACCTATTGGCTGTGTGACCCTAGGAAAGTCATTTATTCTTAGCCAGTTTCCTCATATATAAAATGGAGATCAATCAGCCAACATTTAAGCACTTACTATGGTAAACAAGGGGGATATGAAGAGAAAAGTGAAAGTCCCTGCCCTCAAGAAACTTAGATTCAAGTAGGGGAGACAATGAGTGCAAGTATATACAGAATACAAGGTGTCCCCTGAAATCTTGGTGCAGTTTTAAGCTTTAATTATTAAAAACTACAGTAAGACTTTTGAGACAGCCCTGTATATAGAAAAAGGGAATGGAAAAAGGAGTGACTTAGCAGTTAGGATTAGAATGATTATACCTATCTTACCAGTATTATGGTCCATAAGATGATCCAACATTACCTATTTTATAGTATAGTATTATAAACTCCCTCATAGGGTGATTGTGAGAATCAAACCAGATAACGCATTGGAGAATGTGCTTTGCAAACTCTAAAAAGCTGTGCCAATGCCAGCATTATTATTTGGTATTTGTCTGAAAAAATTCCCCTTTTTTTTTACTGTTGTTAACTCCATCCAAAAGAACACATGTAGATTGACTTTGAGGAGTAGACACATTGTCTTTGTTTTTAATGACCTCTTTTGCCTTCTTTTCGGTCAGGATTAATTGCCGTTTATAGCAATCTTGAACAACATCTCAGCCAGTCACTATACTATTCTCTTGGTTCTGCTCTTTTGACTTTGCATCTCTCTTTGTCTCTTTATATTAATGTAATTTCTTTATACTCGTTTTTTATTATGCAGCAATATTTCATTGTGTATGTGTGTAGGCCATAGTTCACTTAGCTGTTGTCCAATTGATGGGCATCTAACTTTTCCAGGTTTTCGCTAAGACAAGTAGGGTTGCTGGGAAATTTTTGTGCAGTCCTTTTCATGTAAATAACTTCTTTGGGGGGGCCAGTGTAGTCTGAATGATGAGATCACTAGGCCAAAGGGTATACACATCTTGTGACTGTTACTGTATAATCCATTCTACTTTCCAAAAAGGTGGCCCAATTAACAGCTTTACCAGCTGTGTAATAGTGTGTCTACTGTATAATAATCCTGTCTATACTAAATTTTTGCCTTTTATTATCTTTGTTAATTTGATGGGATTTAGATAGAAGCTCAGAGTTCTTTTAATTTGTATTTCTATGATTTGGGGGGATTTAAAACATTTTCTTAGGTTCTTGTTCTTTTTTCTTTTTCTCATGGCATTCTTGTTGTGAAAAAGCATTTAATATAACACATCCATCTCCTTTGTCTCATAATTTCCTCTACTTCACAGATTACAAAGTAGCTTCTCTTAACAGAATAATTCCTCCTCCTTAAGACCAGGGACTGTTTTGTATTTTGTTCATGATTCCTAGCACCTAACCCATTTTTTTGCAGATTGGAAGAGCTTAATAAGGGCTTGTTGGATTGGATTTTGAAAGCTATAATCCTTTGAACTCTACTTTAAAAAAATGTTTTCCTAAAAATATTTAAATGGTAAAGCCACTTGAGATGTATTGTGGTGTATGATAGAAGATGCTGGTCTCTTTGCATTTTTTGCCAAATTGAAACCCAGGTTTTCCAAACATTTTTGTTGAATAGCAAATTCTTTCTCCAGCTTCTAAGAATTCTAGCTTTATGTATGTGTCAGTTTTGCAGCTCATTTTCTAACTCAATCCACCAAAGAATATTTCTATTTTCTATCCAGTAACAAATAGATTTGGTAATTGTTGTTTTATAGTATAATCTGAGATATAGAAATTCAAGCTCCTCATCTTGATTTTTCAAAATATAATTTCTTTTAATAATCTTGATTTTTTGTTTTACCATACAAACTTGGTCATTATATTGTCCAGTTCTATAAAGTATAATGTTTGTGTTTGGATCCATATAGGACTACCCTATTTGCTACTCCACATGGTCTCTCAAATAATATTTTTAGTAGAACCTGACAGAATTCAGGTTCTGCTGGCCTAGCTTCAAGAACTCAGGGTCAACTCTGAACCATAATGAGGCGTCAAACACTGAAAACAAAGATGGAACAAAATCATTTTAAAAACATGAGTTAGATTTAATCTTTACTTTGCAAAAAGGTACTACTTGAACTTTGAAAAGTGCAAGTGAAAATATAATGGTGATTCATTGCTGCTAATAGTTCTTCTAAGTTCCGAAACACAACTTTATCTCTGATAGTACCCACCAAGTTTCACAGTGCTCATGTGACTTATTTAACCTGTTTTTAGGTGAGAGTTTTGTGACCTTTCTTTTCTCAGTCACATTTGTCTCAGTTATTAAAACCTCTAACATAGATGACCTTTCACTTTAAAGATGTTCATTTCATGTCAGAAGAGAAATAGATGGGAATTATTAAAAGGGGGAAATGTAAGAAAGTGAAGATAGGCATTATTTTCCTTAATGACAGAATTATAGAAATAAGCTGACTCCTACTGAATTTAAATCTTTGAAGTGGGACCACCTTCTGTGTCCCTTCATTTGAATAAATTAATGTTTAACATTAAAAACTGACTGGGGGCAGGGAGGAGTGTATGCACAGAACACTTTTAAATTTAATCTGGAGGGCCGCTAGGTGGCGTAGTGAATAGAGCAGTGGCCCTGGAGTCAGGAGGACCTGATCTCAAATCTGGCCTCAGATACTTAATAGTTACTAGCTGTGTGACCTTGGGCAAGTCACTTTACCCCAATTGTCCTGTCCTCCCCCTGCAAAAAAAATAAAAAAATTAAAAAAAATTAATCTGCATTATTTACATTTTCTTTAACACTTAAATCTAGACAATTAATAAAAAATAAATCAAGCCCTGATTTGTAGCATTTGCCAATTTCTACCAAAAATTCAATCATCAGCTCTTGCAAGCAGGTCCCCTGTTAGAACATAAGCTTCTTGAGGGCAGGGACTGTCTTCTTCATATTTGTATTCCTACCACTTAGCACGGTGTCTGACACATAGTAGGCATTTAATAAATGTTTATTGATTGACTGGCCTGTGGACCTCCATGGGCAACTCAGAGGCAGGGCATCTTAGTTGTCTTACTTCAGAGTGTCCTCAATGTGTATCTTTGTTGACTATCTCCTACTATAAATGAATAAATCCATTTTTTATAAATTGTTGAATGACCTATAAGTGTCTCATTTCATTCCATTATCAAATGTAAGCTACCAAGGTAATGGCTCGAGTCAGGCCCAACCTAAAATATGTCTTCAATGCCCACTCTCCCCAGCTCTGACTCCTGAAATGATAGTACATCCTGCCCTCTTCAACCAACCTCACTAAGGCCTTATCAGTGGTGGTCTTGTTCTCTTGCCCAGGTGGTCTTGTTCTCTTCTAGCTGTGCCTTGGAAGCAGGGCCATTAATCCTTCTCTGTGGGCAATCCCATCCCCCCCCCAACATCATTTACTAAAACCCTTCTTCCCATGCCCAACTCCACCTTTGGAAGCAAACGGCTTTTTCTAGACAAGGACAAAACAGTTTGGGGACATGGTACCCTGATCATGAAAGAGAGGAAGAAGAAGTGAGAAGCCTTGCTCTTAGTCAGATCACAGGACCTGCCTTCTGTAATTTCTGAATGCCCTAGTCTAGATGCCTTACAGATGTGAGGACAAAGCTATACAGGAGTAAGAAACTTGCCTGCTCATTAAGGGCTCCACCCAGGCCTCAACATGTTCAACAAGAAGCTGATCCCCCAGGACTACTCAAAATGGTGTTACCCAGGACCACGTACCTCACTATATCACCAACTGGAAAGTGTCTGAGGGGCTTGAGGCCACATCAAACCTTCTTAATGGGTTGAGTTCCCATCTGGTGATTATTATTAACCCTGGTTATTATCAAGATAATGAGTCTGCAAGAGTTGCTACTCCAAACCTCCCTTTATACCTTATGATGGGTGATGATTTTGTTAGTTCTACCTCTGCTGATGCCTCCTCATGGCACAGAGGTGACCCTGGGTCCTTGAGGGTCAAGCCAGAGGATTGCTGGCTCTGTCTAGTAGTCCTGTCTATCCAGAAAGGCTTTGAAGTTGGACCATGTGAGACTGCATGACCCTTGTTTAAGGACCCACCTAGCTGAGTTCAAAGATCCTCATAATCGGATATTCTGTCCCCATGTGACATGTTTCTTTGGTCACAACTACTCATAAATACCACTGACAGATGTGGAGGGGTTGTGATTTGTGCTGGTGAAAAATGTTCACATCACCAAATGGTAGATCCTTAAAGGAAGAAAGTAATCCCAGCTAATTGCCTCTAAAAGTGATCTGTTAAGGGTACATTATGCTTCAGACTGAGTGTGGACTTGTCTTCTACCCACAACTCTTTTCTTGGATGATATTGTTTCTCTTGCTCCAAAATGTTCTTTCTGTAGCTTGTGGTTGATTATGTGAGACATTCCTTATGGCACCTATACTTTGCCCTGCTTTTTGCATTGCTTATAACAAAAGAACCAAGGTTCTTTTTTTAAAAAAAATTTTTTGTATAATGAACCCCCTTTGATAGTATGGTCAAACCTATGGACTCCTTGAAATAACACTTTTAAATGCCTTAAATAAAATACATGGGATTACAGTGGAAACCAATTATATTGAAATCTAGTTGTCAAGATAAATTAAAAAATGAGTTCACAGATCTTTAATTAAGAAGCCTTGATCAGAAAGATTACTTCAAAAACCTTCATTCTTAAATGAAATGGAGTAGGAAAGTGCCCTGAAGTCACTTAGTCCAACTGGTACCTGAACAGGAATATCTTCTTTACTCTCCCCCAAAGTGGTTGTCTCATCTTGGTTTGCTAACTTCTTCTTCTTCTTCTTCTTTTGTTGCAATATATCTATTTACTAAAATTAAAAACAAGATTTTTAAGATACAATTTGAAAGCAGTAGAATTTCACATTATGGTTTCAAGTATCTGATTTTGGCATCACACCCATATATTTTACAAACCACTTAGCTGCTCTAGTACTGTATGCATAAGCAAAACATGAGTTCATTCAGTTGTGTGAATTATTCTGAAGACCACCAGACAAGGAATTACCATCTGAGTGTAAACAGAATAAAAAGGCATTTTATGGCTGGAAGATTCGAAATGGTCACACACATCTTAACCTCCAAACCATGAAGGGGAAAGCATCACCAGAAAGGGACCTGGAATTTCCCAACCAGAGAGAGGAGAGAACAGCACCTTGAACCGTTATGTCTAGTCACTGAAAGTTTAAAGTATAAAAGGTAATGTGGCAGCTAAAGTGGAAGACACTAGTGCAAACCTTCAAATGAAAATCACTGGAGGCTCATTAGCATCTCTGATTACTGGTCATCTGAACACTTGATCATCCCAGGAATCCAGGCTCTCAGTAGCATGTCCTGGAATTCTAGTTATGGCAGGCACAGATTATGGGTGAGCAGTCTTCAAAGCCTGATTCAGGTCCTCCAAGAGATCATCTATGTCCTCCAAGCCAACAGAGCCAGATCAGAGTATCAGTGATGCTCAGCTTCTGCCTGTCTTTTTTAGGCACTGAGGCATGAGTCATGATGGCCAGGAGCTCGGCAAGACTTTCGTATCCTCCCAGGCTTTCCACCAATGTGAAAACCTTCAGGTTCCTAAGGAAGGCTTCTGCGTGTCCCAGTTCACCCTTGATATAAAAGGTGATCATTCCTGGGCAACCTGTGCACTGGCGCTGAATCAATCAGCTTGTACTGAGGATGAGATGGCAGGCCTGGATAAAGGACCTTTTTCCACCAGATTATTCTCCAGGAAGCCGGCCACTATTAATCCATTTTCATAATGTCGCTCCATTCGGAGGTGCAAAGTTTTCAAACCACGAAGGCAGAGGTAACAGTCAAAAGAAGATGGAACAGCCCTGAGAGAATTTTTCAAGAAGCTGGTGGACCAGTGAGATTGGTGGGACCACGGCCCGGCTGGACCACTGCTCAGGCTCCTGGCCCTCGTGGATGGCTTGGGTGTCGAGGTGCAGGAAGCCTTTCTTGGGGGGCTCTCGTGTCTGCATTCTCTGTTGTGGGGAGGCAAGGTTCTCACCTTCTGGCTGGAGGCAGAGAGAAGGGAGGATTGGTCTGCTGACTTCTGATGAGAAAGGCTCACTCTCTCTTGAGGCCAACCATTCCTCTTTTGGACAGTTCTCATTGTTAGGAAGTTTTTCCTTACATTGAGCTGGAATCTGTGCCCTCTGTAACTTGTACAGAACCCTTTGATATCAGTGTAGAACACCTTCCTGTTCTCTCCTGGCTCCTCGCCTTGATTCTCTACTCTGACTTTTCTCTTCACCAGAGCACCCCCTCTTCACTAGTCGTTCAGCATGGGCAGAATTTGAAATTTATCCCTTTCCCCACCCCTCAGCTTTTACCCCAGCTGTAGTTGTCACCTATCTTCTTAAAGCTGAAATAAGAAAAAAAACCCAACAACCTTGAAACTGTAACACGATTTCACATTAATAACTTACTCCTTCATCATCCCAGTAGAAGACGCTAAATCTGACTTCTTAGTTTGCCTTTGTGCACTGTTTTTGTTGTTAGGGGTCCATAAAAAAGTCCCCTGGAGTAGAACATCTTATTCTGTTGGTGGATGTTGAAAAAAGCATATTGGTACCAAAAGCTGCTTGGTTATCAGAGCATAGATTTTAGAACTGCAAGGAAACTATTCTCACTCTTTCCCCCCCCCCCCCCCCGTGTCATCTACCCACAGTTGCAGATGAAGGGACTGAGAACCAGAAAGTAGGAGTGACTTACCCAAGATCACAAAGCACAAAGTTGGGATGTGAACCCAGTCTTTCATAAGTCCAGTCTATTCACTCTTTAGGACCCCACACTCAAATTCAGTCTCAGTCTGCTTTTTAATGATAGTTTTCAAATTTCTTCTATGTTTATGTTTGTTTCCACTCCCTTTATTATACTTTTTTACTTTGTTTTTGTGCCTCTTTCCTCTTCAAAACCTCTCATCAGAATTCTCATTGGTCTAACGTTTTAACCTAATGTGAATGTCAGTGTTAATCACCTCATGTTTTACCTTTTTAATGTTTCCAATTTTTCTTTTGCATTTTGCCTCACTGTGTCCACGTGGCTCTTTGGTGTCTCCTGTTTGAATTTTTCTGAGGTGCCCCTTCTTTCGAGTCAGAGATGTAGAGCTGGAAACGTGACAGGGGCTTCAGAGGTTCTTATATCCAGGTACCCATTGTGCAGAAAAGGAAACTGAGTCCCAGGCACTGAAGTAACTTATCCAAGGTCAGACAAGCAGTGAACATCGGAGGTGGGATCTGAACCCAAGTCTGCTGACTCCAGAGATGCAGCTCTTTCCACCGCTATGGTCTTCACGGATTGCTGCTACCTAAAATCCCAAAATCCTCATTCTGCAGAAAAAGAGGTGACAGACCTTACCACACTTCGCCAGGTTGTGCTTAGATGTCCATCACCAAATTAAATATTTGTGACCCCTTTTCTGAAATTCTCAGTGATGCCAGCCTAGCCATCGGGGGGCAGAAAAGAAGCTCAGCTTGTGTGTCACCTGAGGCATAAAGTGGGAAAAGCAATTGACTCAGTACCTTTGATCATCGTGATTTGGTTCTAGCTCTGCCACTTACTAACTGTGTGACTTTGGGCAATTCACTTAACCTCTCTGAGACTCCATCTCCTTATCTGTAATGAGTGTATGATACTTGTCCATTCTACTTACCTTATGGGCTTTTTGTGAGGAGATAATAAACTCGTGAGGGTTTGTCTCTTTTAGGTTTTGATAGGGAAAAGAGAAAAGACAAAGAGAAATGTGAGATATATGAAAAATATGAAGAAAGCTCCCTACAGAGCCAGTGCACTGATGCAGGGAAAGGTCTGCCTCGGTCCCAGTGTCTTGTTTCCCAGGGGCTCACTTGCATATGACCAACAAGAGAATTTCATAGATAATAACTGGGAAACTCTGAACCCAGAACTGTTTTGTGATTATTGGCCAAAGGTACATTACTGAGCTATGGATTCGGTGGTTGATCTGTACTGGTTAATCGCCATAAGCTAGAGTGACGTTTCTCTAAGACAAGACCTTACAGCTCTTTGGACGAGAGGCAACGATACCTTTCTGTGCACCTGCTCCATGGAAGGGTTGGTTGGCCAAAGAGACACAATTCTTCTCTGCCCTATCAACTGCTGTTTGGGAAACAAAGTCCCTAGAACTCAGGCAAGGGAGCAGAACTGGAGAAGCTTCTGCAAATCCCAGGATAAGGAAGGGTCTCTGCCCCTTGTGTCCCTACAAAGAAGAGGTCCAGCAGAGGAGTGTCTTGGGCTAGTCCAGTGATGCAGCAGCAGCAAACTAGCTCAGCAGAGATACAAGCCCAGCCCAGACACCACATGTACCAGTGAGCTTTGTAAAACTGAGGCCCATACCCCCCAGAGTTGAGAGTTGCTTTGGCCACGTGCATTCCCTACACATGTGTGTACCTCATTGCCCTGGCACTGTATGCATCTGCACAAGAGCATTCCTAGGCTTATGGGCAGAGTGTTAACTTAAGTATTATTCTTACTCTGCCTCTTGAGTAAATGCTTTTTGTTAAGAGTTAATTGAGTCAGCCAGCTGACTTGTTAATGGAAAGCACACTGATGGAGGCTCAGGCATCTGGAGAGTAGCCACCCAGCAGGGCTACCCTTACAACTGGGAGAGTTGTTGTAGAAGCTGTCTCCTCTGGGGAACCCCAACCTGCCAGTGCAGGGACATGTTAGGGGGAGGAGAGAAGCAAGCTGAGAGAGAGAAAAAGAGAGAGAGACAGAGAGACACACAGAGAGAGACAGAGAGACAGAGAGAGGGAGAAGTGTGGGGGTAGGGGCTAAGGGAATAGAGAGGGAGAGAGGAATGGGAATGGCTACCCACTAAGCAGGTAAACTATTTTGCAGGCCTTAAGACACAACAGCTATTTTTTCATCTTTACTCTCTAATTCTCTTGTATTTTGTCATGGATTTTTATATGAGTCTAAAGACCATGCCCATGGCAAGGGGGCCACATGAACAGGCTTGGGTTTCTTTCCTTCTGATTTTTACTTCTCTCACTAACCCATGGAACAGATACTGAAAAACATCAATGATTTATCACTGTGAGTCCTTCTCCCACGGTAAGATACAACTTAGCCACATCTTTTCATCCTGCCCATCCTTGTCCAGGCCCTTTCCTCTATCTACCATAGAGGACCTGCCCAACATGCTGGAGATCTTCCTATGGTCCTTTTAAAATGTCTAGTGCTGTGCACACTGTATGTTCTTAATAAATGCCTGTTAGATTAAATTGGATTCATGGATTCCAGTACAACATGTGGTCTGTTTATCTGCCATCTTCTCTCACTTCATGATCAACCCAAGTCTCAAGTTTATACGACCTTGAGTCTGTTTTTATACCACTTCTTGTATCCAAGTTATCATTGGTGACATGTTACAGTCTAATTACAACCAAAGGGACAACTCTCAACTACCCTTTGGATCATTTACAATTCTGACTCTCCTCTTTTCTCTTCTCCCCTTCCCTTCCTTTCTCTCCCTCTGTCCACATGGGGTATCATGCCCTTAACTATAGGTGCTTTGCCCAAAGCAAAGGAAATTGTGATAGCTGAAACCTAGCAAGATATCTTAGGCTTTACTGGCTATATTTCTTTCTTAAAGACTTTGACTTAACCCCAATTCACTCTGGCTCTCACTGATTGGCCAACAGTAGGTATGAACCCAACACCACTTAGTGGTCATTGTTTGGGCCCCCATGCCTCAGAGTGAATGTAAATAGTAATTATTTCTGTTTTGGCTAGAAATCCTGAGGGTCTTCTCTTCCCAGACTGATTTTTTTTTTTTAATAAAAGAGGCCATGCCTTGGCTCATTTCTTAATGAGAGCCTTTATCAGGCCTAATCATCTAATGGGTGTTGCCTTACTCAAAGTGAGAACTGGGAAGGGCCTTAGCTTAAAAAGACCAAGGTCACCCACTGCATCCTGGGCCATCTCTAGTTATCCTGATCTATATTTTGCCACTGGACCCAAGATGGCTCTGGAGGAGATAGAGAGGCTGGTGACTTTGCACAGCCCTCCCTCATTTAATTCCAATTCAAATACAAGTCTTGACATCTTCCTGATGTCATGGTCCTCTTTGAGAACTTGAGAACTAAGGACACACAACAAGATGGAGATATTCCATGATTTGCAGCCACAAAATATCACAGGGAGCTTATAACATTTCAACAGTTTAGCGTACACACACACACACACACACACACACACACACACACACACACAAATTTTGGTATTGGCATAGTCTTTTTTTTTTGTATTACTTTATCCAAATATGTTATTTCCCCCTCCCCCACCCAATGAACAATTATTTGTAGTGTTTAATATAAAAGAAAAAAGCACAGTTCATCAAAAACCAAATATCAACTATATTTGAAAGTATATGTAATATTTTATCCAAAGATTTCCCCCCACCACTCACCCCTTGCAAATAAGGGAGGAAGGTAGCACACCCATTAAAAAAAAAAATCCACTGTCAATATATCAAGGAGCTGTGATTTCATAGGTGTGGGAGCTTCCTCTACCCAAGTCTGGTACAACTTTGTCAATAGATTTAGAGAGTTGCCTGAAGCACAGAGAGGTTAGGTGTCATACCCATGTCACACAGCTAGTAAGTGTTAGAGATGGGATTTGAGCCCGAGGTCTTAAATACTCCAGCTGCATCACTCTATTCACTATGCCATGTTGCCTTTCCTTCACATTTTTGTCTTAAAATGAAAATCCTAGTTTGTCTGCTCAGTCACTCTTTCTTTATTTCAAGGTCACAAATATCTTCCCACTTCCTTCCTTTCTTTGGCATATCATTTGTTTAAGTTCACGGGTCAGCTCTTTTCTAATCCTTTTTGGTGTTCTTCTGCGCCTTGTAATGATTAATCTTCTTCTAGTCTTGCTACCCTTTACTACAAGTTTCATGAAAAGAGGTCTAATCAGTGTTGAGTGATGCTTCTGACCTCCAGTTAACCAATATCCTCTCATTTTCTCTTGACAAAACACTCTGTTAATGTTCTTTTTCTCAAAGTGCTGGCTCTCCCGTATGCATCTGTATGACTAGCTTGAAAAAATAGAAAACAAAGCTTTTTGGGGGTATCATTCAAAAGCCTCAATGAGTAAACAAGACTAAGAAAACAATATACACAATGACTATAATGTAAATAGAAAGAAAATAACATGATAAAAACAGAATGCAGTAAAATTAAACCAACAGAGATTGGTCTTGAAGAAAGATATGAAAAAACACATCACCCCACTTCTTTGCAGAGGTGGGGGAACACTACATATAATGTCAGGCATTTCCTATATCTTAAATTGCTGAGCTGCTCTCCCTCCTTCCTTAAAATTTTTTTTTAATTGTATAAGTGATGGTTCTTGGAATGGAGTTGGGGGTGGGGAGGATGGGATACATTGAGAAATGTAGATTATGTCAATCAAATAACATTAAAAAATTGTTTTTAAAAAAGCTTGA
The DNA here is from genome assembly GCA_011680675.1 of Gymnobelideus leadbeateri. Classification (NCBI taxonomy): domain Eukaryota; kingdom Metazoa; phylum Chordata; class Mammalia; order Diprotodontia; family Petauridae; genus Gymnobelideus; species Gymnobelideus leadbeateri. The sequence continues at coordinate 312,864 of WOXC01000109.1, forward strand.
TGAATTCTGCCATGAAATCTTCAAACCAAGGAATTCCCTCTGTTTTTAGCAACCAGATTATACCACCTGTCCCTTGAGTTCTGGTTCTCACCTTTAAATCAATTAGCTACTTCATCCTCGAATTGGACCAAAGCATCACCCTAGGACCCTGTCTGCTTTCTCTATCTCAATGGGTCCCCAGAAAGGATTTCATAATGAACACTTGCAACATTCACAGTCTTTCATTTCAAACTTTATTAGTTCATTCTTCTCTCTTAAGCCCTCCTTTATCTTCTTGTCTTCCTCTTTTACACTTTAAAATGTGTACTTTGCCCATTTTACTGTTTTGCACACAGCGGACACAATAAATGGCTCTTGAATTACCCTTGGCTGATCATCGACAATGCCATTATTCTTGAAGGATCTTACTTTTCTTCTTTCATCACCCTGAATTTTTCTTCTCCATTCATTAATTTCTTCTTTGATTTGCACTATTTCTGTTTTAATTTCCTCATACAAAAAGGCTACTCTGGGTTATATGCCTTGACAGCTACAAACGTCTGTACTATTCTGAAAACCTTTGGCTTTGCCCTCTCCCTCAAATGTTCTTTACTTTAACATGTCTCATCATTGTCTGACATCTTGAAAGGGATCACAGAACTTTGATCATTCCTCTTATATTTTTTTAATCTCTTCCTGTTCTAACAGGAATTTGCTCATTTTCCCTATTCTTTTGCCAACTTTCTCAACTCTGGAAAAATTGCTTTCATCTATTGCCACAGCATGATCAGAAAAGGAGGGTTTCTTTCTCTTCGAATTTCCCAGCCTCGATTCTTTCTTGCTGATAAATCCCAACAATTCTACTGGCTTGCTTCCCCCTTTTATAAGTTTGTTTCAGTCTGGTACCATGGTCACCTAAACAGGCATAATTTAATTTTGTGTTCAAGAAGTCCTATTTAGGACTTAAGACTAAACCCAGTTTAGATTAGGCTTCATAGGTCACTTTTGGATTACTTCCATATTTTCCTCTTTTTTATTATATAGACAGTTAAGATACCTCCCATCCTAGCACAACCGACCCTTCTTATGGTGAAAGACAAGAAAGATACATTTTTCTCCTTTGCTCACTACAATGGCTGGCTCTTCAAAAGTTGGGCACCCTCGATCTACTCTATGAGATCTTTTGAGAACTCTCTTGTCCCTTCATTTATCTGACTGCATTGGCATTTGTACTCATTGCATCCCTGGCTACTTTCTATTCCTTTTCTTCTTGCATCACAATCTGAACTCCATTCCCCTCAAATGCTATAATATCTCAGGGTTCTCTCTTTTTACAGGTCCAATTAACTTCTCAAAATTTATTTGACCAGGTGTGAGATCACTTCCACTTTGCTTTCCTCCCTTCATTTTGTATCTTTGAAAAGGGTCCAGATATTTCCTGCCTCTAAATTCTCTAAAAATGCTTCAAGAGATTGTATAGCAACCTTTCATCCCCCCAAATTATACACCTGGCCTGGTTTGCCAGAAGGAGGACATGGAGGGAATTGTTGGGACAGTGCAGAGTAAAAGTGAAATGTAAAATGTTGGAAAACAGTCCTGTAAACAGCACCATGTATTGGTATTTGAAGTAACCGGCTTCCAGGAGAGTGTATCATTAATTTTGCTTGTGAAGTTTTCTGTCAGTGCATGCTTTTGAGTTAAGCATTTCTTTTGCGGGGAGAGAATAGATAGCTGTTCTATGCTTGATTTAAAGATTAAAGATGGAGTAGCTTTCCAATTCTTCAAATCTGAGTAGATCTTGGACATCAGCTAAAACCTAACTTTTAAGTAATTTCCCCTGGGGGTTCAGGGTCGGTTTGTAAAGAACAAAAGAAAGACAATGAGACTAGAAGACTCCTATTCTTTTATTTGGAGAACAGACTACTCAAGTTTTGAACCATGTCTGTATGCATGTTTGGGTCCTTAGTGGAGAGGAAGAGGTTGCAGCACCCCAGGCTTCTGGACTCCACAGTGGCAGTTGTTAATACTTAAGACACATTCTTTTTTCACTATAGCCTTTCTCTATCTCTAAGTGAAAAGCACCTAAAAGGTCATCAATCCCATCCTCACCTTGACATATCCCTATTTCATAGTATATTCCCTAGCCTCAAATTAAAATATAATTAATGCTTTTAGTGGAGCTGCTAATTTATTAAAATATACATGCTTTCATTCAGCCATCAAACATTTATTAAAAACTAATTGTGTGTGTGCAGGGGTGGCTAGGTGGCGAAGTGAATAGAGCACCTGCCCTGGAGTCAGGAGGACCTGAGTTCAAATCCATCCTCAGACACTTAACACAAAATTAGCCATGTGATCTTGGGCAAGTCACTTAACCCCAATTGCCCTGCCCTCCCCCTCCAAAAAGAAAAAAAAAAGCAAAACCAAAACAAAACCCCAAAACAAAAACTAATTGTGTGCAATGAAATCTACTAGGTTCTGGGTATACAAAAATAAAGAAGATGGGGTGCCTGACTTTAAGGGCTAGGAAAGGAAGGTGATACATATCCAACAAATTAGGTCCCAATTAGAGCAAATAACGAATCCTGAGAAATGATCGCATTATTTAAATTTGCATTATTCAAAGTTATAAATATATGTAAAATATGGTAATTGGTTCTAGTCCAATGAAAATATGCAATGAAAGTTTTTTTTTTAAGAAATAAGGCTTTCTATATATATGGTAGCAAAGAATAAGAAAAATGTATTTTCAATTCAAGTCTATTACAGAGTAATAGAGCAGTTATAGAGGGCACAATTTTAAAAGTTAACAAAAATGTTATTATTGTCACTTAAAATATTGTAGCAGTATAGACCAAACTGACTTATCTTTCTTTAAGTCTTCATATATATACTAGTAGGAACTGAGAGATTTATCCACATCTCAGAAAATTTGAATGCTGCCATTTACATGCAATGAACCAAGTATAGTTGGATGACCTGGGATATTATCTAAAATCAGCAATACTGTTGTCCTTGTGATATTTTTCGATAGGTGAGCTAAAATCACTTGAAAACAACTCTTCAAAAACAGTTTTAGTCATTCCCACTTCTTTATTTGATCACCAAAAAACTGAAAGTGATCAGTGGGTGTAGACTTCCAGAGGGTGAGGATTTTGAGATTGGTAAACTAGCATTGGTTTGACCTTTCTATGTTACCTTCCAATAAAAGTGTTAGGCAATCCCTAGACACTTTAAATCCAGGTTGAAGTTTTTCTTTCTTTCTTAGAAAAGCAAGTTCTATAAGGCATTCTCCCTCCCCCTCTAACCCAATAAGCCTGCTCATCCACGTTAAAATTTTATTGATCCGGGTATCCAACCTCATCGATTACTTTATTCAAAACATCCAGACACTTAGTTGCCACAGTCTCTTCTGCACTGGCTGCATCTCCATCTGCACTGGTCACCTCTTTGATAATTTGAACACAACACAATTGAACTTGATTTTTAAAGTATTCAGGCCAACCAACATTGGTAGTAAAAGTTTTCTTTCACTGCCTGACATAAACCTGAAGCTTTTGTCTGAATGGTTACTCTGTTAAAAGGAACACTTTTTTGATTGCAATCTTTAATCCAATGTGGCTAAAAGGCGCTCCATTTCTCTCATTGTAACACTTCTCTTCCTTGTAGTTGTTTGCAAACCACATACACACATGAAAAGAAAAAGACAACTGAAGAAATTTTGCATTTTTTCTTTTCTTTTGCCTTCACCTTATATAATATTCCACAATAGATTCAGGCATTCTGACATCTTGCCCTATCTTAAAGTGACTATGACTTCATGTCACTCAATTACATAAACTTTTTATCCTTATGTAGTAATAAGCATCTTCCTTTTTTATGCTGGCAGTGTTCCCATCTGAAATAGTCTTCCTTTTGTCCATTTTGTTAAAGGCTCTTTTAAAAAAAAAATTAACACAGCTGTTGGCAATATGGTACGCAGCTGCAGTATATCACATCCACACACAATGATAGGCAAATGCAGACTGAGGATGCACGAGTGTATTAAAACCCTCAATAAACTCATACCATGTCACATTAATTGAATTTTGGCTCACATTAAATGTGACATGGCATCTTTTTGTAATTTACACTAAAATGAATTTCATGTTATTCAAATCTCTATTAATCTCAAACTAGTTATAATCCAAATTAGACTATGGCTAGAGCATAAACTATCACTAAAATCCTCCTCCTATGCTCTATCATGGCATGGAGGTGTGACCTTCAGTCCTCTAGAACTATATTAATAGGGCATGAGCACTGGTGGCTTGTAGCAAGCTAGAAAGGCTTTGTGTATTGTCCTAGGGACAGATGGTGTACTTGTCCGAGTATCCTGCTACATAAGTTTGGAGAGGCTCATTGCCAAAATGTTGACCAAGTAGTGAACTTTTGAGTCTACAAAAATTCATGGAGACCATATACTAAGGCATGGAGGGTTGGTAGTCTGAGTTAATGGAGAGATTATCCATGCCAAATGCACTAAAGGACCAAAAGCTGAGATGAAGGGGGTACTTTTAGTTATAGTTGAAAAAAGGTGACATTTGAGTTTGGTCTCTGAGGATGGTCAAGATGAAATTCTAGGTTCAAAGGAACTATAAAGCTAAGGCTGAAAAACTGGAAAGACTTAATTGGGAAAGTATTTCCCAAACTACTGCTCCATTCCCAAAGAGCATGAACTAAGTCTTTGGTTTGGCCCTGCTGGATGAAATCCCCACAAAGTTCTTTTCAAAACCCCAAGTAGCCTGGTAGAGGCTCCAAAATCAATCCAACTGCTCCAATGATATAAAGTTCACAAACTCCTTTATCCTTGGATTTTGAAGTTATGTAAACAGGAGAGATATCCATGGTATCCTGGCTAGAGGGATGACATTGAAATCAAGAAGACCCGGGGTTCAAGTCTTGCCCCTGGTGGGTGACTCTGGGCAGATTACATTCCTCCCAGTGTTCTTAGACAACTCTTAAAGAATGTAAATTACAGATGTGTTGCTGTATAGGTCTGCTGGTCACCTCCTGAAAGAAACCCCAAAATGAAAACTCCCAGGAATGTCAAAACCAAAACCAGAATTTCTGGGTCAAAGAAAAAATAGTGTAAGCAACCAAAAAGAAAGAGTTCAGGGGGCAGCTAGGTGGTGCAGTGAATAGAGCACCGACCCTGGAGTCAGGAGGACCTGAGTCCAAATTCAGACTCAGACACCTAACACAAAACTAGCCATGTGACCTTGGGCAAGTCACTTAACCCCAATTGCCCTCCAAAAAGCAAAAAAAAAAAAAAGAAAGAAAGAAAGAAAAAGAAAGTTTCAGAACTGAAGAAGTACAATTGAGATCACAAAAGATTTAGCAAGTACAACTAAAAAGGAAAAGAAGGCATAGAATATGATATTCCAAAAGGCAAAAGATATAGGATTACAGCCAAGAACAAGTTACTCAGCAAAGCTAAGTTTAATTCTATGGAGGAAAAATAGAGGACTTCCAAGCATTTCTGATGAAAATATTGGAGCTAATTAAAAAATATGAAATCCAAAGAGAAACATAAAAAGGTAAATAAAATCCAGCATTTGGAAAAGACTTTAAAAGGATAAAGGATTTAAATTTTATTGGGATGAAGAAGAGGTGACACAGACATCCCCAAAGCACTGTAATGTCAAAGATGGAAGGCCTGGGAGTGATTTTATGTTTTAATGACATTAAAAGAAGAAAGGAAAGGGCATATACTAGAGAAGAAAATAGGAGGAAGGATGAAAAGACTTTTAAATAAAAGGAGATGCAAATTGAAGGGTATGAGGAAGAAAATGTGTGTCACTTAAATCTTACTGTCATCTGAACTGGCAAAAAGAAGGTAGGAGAGAAAGAGACAGAGACAGACAGACAGGCAGAGAGACAGAGACAGACAGAGAGTGCTTTGGAAGCAGGAATAAATAGGGAGAAGGAAAAGCAGGAATAAGAGGAAGGGGATATCTAGGGATGGATTATTTCATAAGGAAAATAAACTCTAAACTCAGAGGTAAGATCATAGCTTACTTTTAATAGTAAAGAAAAACATCTAGGAACCTGTGATTGGTGAGGTAAAGGGAAAAGGGGAATGGAAGCTATTTGCATTAAACATAGAGCATTGGTACGAAGTTCACTCCTGTTTCATACCCATCTACTATGTAATGAGGTAGCAAGGAGCAAGAAGAGGAAACAGAAAGATAATAAGATGGAAGAAAATATATAAAATTAAATTTCCCCCTCCCTACACTCTCGTGCACGCACAATCGAGCACACACACACACACACACACACACACACACACACACACACACACACATCCAGTTCAGTGAAGATTAAGAGGGAAAGAGATAACTGGGGGAAAAATCTTTGCAGCACCTTTTACAGTCTTATCTGTTAATATTATCAGTTAAGTAACTGATTAAAATTTATAAGAAAAAGAGCTATTTCTCAATTGATAAATTGTCAAAGCGTAAGAGGCAGTAGGGAAGTTCTCAAGAGAAAAAATTCATGCTAATTATAACCATATGAAGAAATTTCCTCTTAATTGCTAATAATTAGAGAAATGCAAGTTAAAGAAACTCTGAGGTTCTACCTCACACTCATCAGATTGGCAAGGTGGACCAGAAAAGGAAATGACAAATGTAGGGGTGACAGGAAAATAAGCCCACTGATGCAGTGTTGGTAGAACTGTAAATTGGTCTCACCATTCTGGAAAACATTTTAAACTAAACTCCAAAAGTTACTAAATTGTGCATATTCTTGGGCCCAGCAGTACCACTACTAGGCCTATTATCCAAAAAAAACTTGAAAAAAAGAATGAAAGCTTTTTTAAGTTGTAATGGAAATGCAAATTTAAAGATCTTATCTGCCCCTAGGCCCTTTGGTAGGCTTAAGAGACTCTGAGAACCTTCCTTGATTTGAAAATATACTCTGCCTCCCAATAAGCTGAATGTGTTCACATGGAGCCTGTGGCAGGAGGCTTGGTTTTTAGGAATGCCCACACCTAGATGCTGTGTGATTGGGCAGTGGGTCAAGAGGGTTGTTACATTCTCTGAGCCAGGAGAAGACTATATAATCTCTGATGTGAAGCTTTGCTTTGGGGCTCAGTTTGAGAAGTGTTGTATGATTTGACCAGATGAGACTCTGGGCAGCCATTGAGAGTCCCCCGACTTTGAAAACCCAGATGTTGATGCTTCCCTCTCTGGTAACTGTGATTTGGTATGGATGTAATGGTTGGGCAGTTTGGAAGCCTGTCTGCTTGATCTGTTTGTTTCTCTGTCTTGTAACTTCTGTCTGTATACTCTGAAGTTTGGGGTGCTGACCTTTTTTCCCTGAACTAGGCAAATGATATATGTTTGATAGATTAAAGTAAGCTTGTTAACCCATTTTGAGTTGCTTTCCTTTAGAAAAGCAGATCTAAGAATCTGTGTTGGCAGCCACCCTGGGGATGTTGGGGTGCTTGCCACTACATAAGTACAAAAACTTTTATAGAAGCTCTCTTTGTGATGTCAAAATATTGGATGCCCCATTAATTGGGGGAATGGCTGAACAAATGATAATATTTGAATGTAATGGAATACTATTGTACTGTAAGTCAAGATAACAAACATTATTAAGCACCTTCTATGTGCCAGGAAATATGAGAATCCTTGGGATTGCAAACACACAAAAAAAGGCAAAAGCCAGTCCCTACTCTTCAAGGATATCACAATCTAATGGGGGGGGGGGGGGAGACATACAAACAGCTATGTATAAATAAGATACATACAGGATAAATTGGAGATAATTAGGGGAATCATCTCCTTATGGAAGGTGGGATTTTAGCAGGGGCTTGGAGGAGGCCACAGAAATCAGGATGCAGAGTGGAGAAAAGACTTGACAGGAGAACGCCAGGTGAAAATGCTTAGAGATGGGTCATAGATTGTACTGTTAAAGGAACAACCAGGAGGCCAACATCACTGCATACCACAGAACTGGAGAAGGGGAACTCCTGGTCTCAGGAGATTGGAAAAGGAGGAGTGGGCCAGGTCATGAAGAACTTGAATGCCAAACAGAGGGTTCTGTATATGATCCTGAAAGCAATACAGACTAGAGGGGTGTGATGGAAATGCAAATTTAAAGATCTTCCCTGCCCTTAGGTTAAGTGCACCTGAAGCCTGTGGTGGGAGGCTTGATTTTCAGGAACGCCCACACCTTGATACTTTGTGATTGGACAGTGGGTCAAGAGGGTTGTTATATTCTCTGAGTCAGGAGAAGGCTATATAAACCGTGATGGGAGGCTTTGCTTTGGGGCTCACTTTGAGAAGTGTTGTGTGACTTGACCAGATGAGACTCTGGGCAGCCATTTGAGAGTCCCCCGACTTTGAAAACCCAGATGTTGATGCTTCTCTCTCTAGTAACTGTGATTTGGTATTGATAATGGTTGGATAGTTTGGAAGCCTCTCTGCTTGATCTATTTGTTTCTCTGTTTTGAAACTTCTATTTGTATACTTTGAAGTTTGGGATGCTGACCTTTTTCCCCTGAACTAGGTAAATGATACATGTTTGATTGATTAAAGTAAACTTGTTAACCCATTTTGAGTTGCTTTCCTTTAGAAAAGCAGATCTAAGAACTTGAGTTGGCAGCCACCCTGGGGATGTTGGGGTGCTTGCTGCTACAAATGGTGAAGAGGGATGGCATCTGCTGAGTAAAGGAAAGTCCAGAGTCTGGGATAATTGTTTGTTTCCCAGCTGTGGTAGCTGTGATTCTGTGGAGCCATGGAGCAGGAGAGAAGAATGGCCTGCATGCTGACTTCACTGAGCTGAGAGCAGGAATGGTGAGCTGCCTGCATGGAGACCTATGGAGAAACCTGGAGCTGCTGCCTTTTGTGGGAGGAGAAGGAACCCAGGAGTTTGGAATTCAGCCACAGGACAAGATAAGGACTGTGTGGCAAAGCAGGGTCACTGAAGGTGTTTCCTTGCTGCATAACACAGTTTGGGACCCAGGGGGAGGATGGACTTGTGACTATGGTGGATGGGGTGAAGTGCTATGGACCCCCAAGGAGCCCACCCTGTTGATTTTGTTGCCCAAACCCCTCTCTGGACTTGGAAGTAGGGGCTGGAGCAGTGTGAGGGGAAGGACACCCCCCTTCTCCCAAGAGAACTTTATTTGGACTCTTGTTTTGAATTGATGTGATAATGCCCAGAATGAAAAGGGACTGAGATGCTTTAAGATCCAGCCCCCAGGTAAATCACCATGGGGAGTGAGGGGAAGTCAGGAATTTACCAATGGGGGGAAAATGGGAAAGAGACCAAAATTACCAAAGATTTCAGGAGAAAGAAAACTCAAAGACCTTTAGTATTAGCAGATAAACCAATAATGAAGATATTAATAGCAGAAGGAAATATGGCCTCCAGATCTAGTAAGATAATTGAGGCATCTATGAATAAACACTGCAAAACAAAGGGAAATGATTCAACAGCTGACAATGTAGAAAACCCTGTGGACTTTGAGGAGAATGGGGAGCCACAACATGCTGCTCCTGAAAGGTGTAAAAGATAAATGAGAATTGGGAGAGCAGAATGTATGGCCTGCACAGTGAAAGTTAGCAGAATAGAAAAAATTTGAATCCATGGTGGCAAGTCTCATCAAAGAGAAAGAGAGAGACAGAGAGACAGAGAAAGACTGAGAAAACAACTGATTGAGAATATAAATTCATAAGAGTAAAGGACAATCTCAAAGAACAAAAGAAAAAGCAATAACTTTAAAAGAAAACATTTTTGTACAAGCAAATTCTTGAAGACAGGATGCAAAAATACAACCTCAAGATCATAAATCTCCCAGAAGAACATGAAAAGTTAAATAACCTAAACACCATAATGCAAGATACAACACAAGAAAACTGTCCAGAAATTCTTAATACGGGAAAAAAAAGGTGCCAGTAGAAAGAATCCACAGATTTCCCCAGTAGAAGTGGGGAACATGGGGGCGGCTAAGTGGCACAGTGAGTAGAGCGTCGGCCCTGGAGTCAGAAGGACCTGAGTTCAGATCCGGCCTCAGACGCTTAACACACACACAAACAAAAAAAACCTAGCCGTGTGACCTTGGGCAAGTTACTTAACCCCAATTGCCCTCCAAAAAAAAAAGCAAAAAAAAAAAGGTGGGGAACAGGGCTTCAAGACACATAGTGGTTAATTTTTTCACATCTTATTGACAAATAAGGCATTCTGTAAGCAACTAGGAGAAAAGACCTTCAAATACAAAGGGAAGGAAATTCAAGGAACATAAAATTATTCTCTACCCATCAGAAAATACAGGTAGGAATAGAATAATGTGCTCTGAAAAACAATGAATATCAAGATGTAGCCCTTGCTGATTTACCTTACAAATATAGGCTTAACTATAGATAGATAGATAGATAGATATGCATATTTTAATAATAAAGAGCCATTTGAAGCCTTCTTAGAAAGAAAATTTGCTTCTCAAACCCCTCAGACAACAGAAATGTAGGGGTAAATGAAAATAGCAGCCAAGCACAGCAACATCAGAGTGACAGGAGAGGGACCATGAAGAGGCTTCTTGCACATCAAGGGAAGACAAGGAATCAAGATGAAAGTGAGAATCAGAGGGCAGTGATGGTGGAGGGGTAAGCCTGGAGCATTATGGACTGAGCTTGTGGCACCCCACCTATAGGGGAATCTATTTTTGGGGGGTGGGATTAAATTACAAAATGGGAGAATGCATGGAAGGGGAGAGCGAAGAAGAAGGATAGAGAAATGAAAGGGACATGCATTGGTCAAGGGAGGGGCTAGTGGTGTGAGGACAGTCTCCCTCAGTTTCTTAAGAAGAGGAGGCCTATTGGGGCACAGAGGAAAATGATTAAAAAGGGAAAGAAATAAGAGGTGGCCCCTAGTTTTTGGGATAAGAATGCACTATTTGACAAAAACTGCTGGGAAAACTGGGATATAGTATGGCACAAACTGGGCATAGACCATTATCTAACACCATATACCAAAATCAAGTCTAAATGGGTGCATGATCTAGGCATAAAGGATGATACTGTAAGCAATCTTGGAAAGCAAAGAATAGTTTACTTGTCAGATTGTGGAGAGGGAAAGACTTTATGACCAAACAAGAATTAGAGAACATTATAAAATGCAAATTGGATAATTTTGATTATATTAAATTGAAAGGCTTCTGTACAAACAAAGCCAATGTAACCAAGATTAAAAGGGAGGTGGGAATTTTTACAACCTATGTCTCTGATAAAGGACTCATTTCTAAAATACACAGAGAATTGAGTCAAATCTATAAGAATACAAGTCATTCCCCAGTTGATAAATGGTCAAATGATATGAACAGGCAGTTTTCAGAGAAAGAAATTAAAGATATCTATAAGCATATGAAGAAATGCTCTGAATCACTATGATTAGAGACATGCAAATCAAAACAACTCTGAGGTACCACATCTCACCAGTCAGACTGACTAAGATGACAAAACAGGAAAATGACAAATGCTGGAGAGGATGTGGACAAACTGGAACACTAATGCAGTGCTGGTGGAGTTGTGAACTGATCAAACCATTCTGGAGAGCAATCTGGAATTATGTCCAAAAGGCTATAAATAATCTCATACCCTTTGACCCAGCCATACCACTTCTAGGGTTATATCCCAAAGAGATCATAGAAGTGGGAGGAAGACCCATATGTACAAAAATATTTATAGCAGCTTTTTGTGGTGGCAAAGAATTGGAAATTAAGGGGGTGCCCATCAATTGGGGAATGGCTAAACAAGTTGTGGTATATACATATAATGGAATATTATTATGCTATAAGAAACGAGGAGCAGATGGACTTCGTATTTACCTGGAGAGGCTTATACAGACTGATGCTGAGTGAGAAAGAGCAGAACGAGGAGAAATTTGTACACAATCACAGACACAACATATGTGTGATGACCAACAATGACAGACTGGACTCTACTCAGCAATGCAGTGATATGTCAATCCCAAAAGACTCATGATGGGGAGAGATGTCTACATTCAGAGAAATAACTAGAAAGAACTGAGTTTGAATCCTGATTGAAGCAAACTACCTGATCTCTTTCTTTTTATTGGTTGGCTTTATTTCCTCTTGACCATTTTTCATTCCATCTAGTAATCCGCCTTTGTAACCTGACTAATGTCTAATGTGAAAGTATTTGCAGATCCTATACTGGATTCTATGCCATCATTGTGGGGGGTTGGGGGGGAGAGGGGAGGGAGGGAAAGAAAATTTGAAACTGAAGGAATTATGGACTCGAGTCTTATAAACTAAAAGTAAACAAATTAATAAAGACAAAGAAAAAAAGAAATAAGAGGTGGCTCTGTTTTGGTGGTGAGTGAAGAAAAAAGTTCTGTGAAGAGAAATGGGGACATTATACTGGGAGCTGTCCACAAGGATACCATTTGTCCTGCCTTGGGAGAGAGGAAATTGAAACTCCTGGGGTCAACTGACACTTGAAAATAGAGGGAGCATAAAGACTCAGGGAAAAAATTTCACTGCAAGTGGGAAAAGGAGAGGACCAAGGGAAGGACATATGTCAGTAGTGGGCTGCATAATCAGGGATGTGGGGTAGGGGAGGGACATGGTGCTACACAGCAAGTGTCCTTTCTATTTTTAGGAAGTGGAATTTTCCTCAGAGTAAGTCTCAATGGAAAAGGCAGGATGGAGGCAAGATCTAAAAAGTAGAGGCAGAGATTGCTTATAGATACCCAGAATGGGCATCTCAGAAGTTTTGACTTGATGAGAAGTGCCAAGAATAGAGAGGGACTAGATAAGCATAGGGACCATGAACCAGAGAATGAGGGTCTAGAGTAGACAGGGAGGATGGGATAGTGAAGAGAGGGAAGGAAATAAATTCTCTCTGGAAAGGTGTACAGAAAATGAAAATTTAAAAACTTATGAACAGTGCTAGTTAAAGGGATGGAGAGGAAGGAAGATACTACTTGACTGAGAGGAGAAAAAAAAGAGGTGAAGAATTAAATAGCCAAATTAAAGCAGGGTAAAAAAATAAGCAACATTTCAAAGGTAATGGTAAAACAAATAGGAGTGGGGAGATCACAAAAGAAAGGAAGTAAGCCAATGGGAATGGAGCCACTTTTAAAAAGATTAAGTTAAAATAACTGAGGAGACAGTATTATATTTAAAGCATAAAAGGTATAACATTCATAACTTTAAAAATATCAATATTAGAAATGAAGGAAAATATAAACTTAACTCTTATAATTTTAAATATGAATGAATGAGACAACCTAATAAAAGGAGAAAATAACAGACTGATAAGAAAGTAAAACCCTACAATCTGTTGCTCATAAGAAGTACACTTAGAAAGCAAAGACATAAATAGAATAAAATTGAGGAGTTGGTTTTTAAAAAATGTGAATCTAAGTGAATCCAAAAAAACAAAGTTGCAATCACATCTGAAAAAAAAAAACAACCCAAAACCAATAAAAAAAGGGAAAGGAATTAAAAAGGAAACCACACTATGTCCGAAGGAACTAAACATGGTAAATCAATGCCTTAACATCAAACTCCATAAAAGAAACCTTAAGAGGGAGGCTAGGTGGCACAGTGAATAGACATGGGCCCTGGAGTCAGGAGGACCTGAGTTCAAATCTGGTCTCAGACCTTTGACACACTTATTAGCTGTGTGACTCTGGGCAATTACCCTCCAAAAAGCAAAGAGAGAGAGAGAGAGAGAGAGAGAGAGAGAGAGAGAGAGAGAGAGAGAGAGAGAGAGAGAGAGAGAGAGAGAAAAGAAAAGAAAAACATTAAGCTACAAGAACACATAGACAGTGACATAACAGTGACGGGAAATTTTCATTTCCTTCTCTCAGTTATGGATAAGTCTAAAAGAAAGGGAAACAAAAGGGAAAATAGAGAAGTGAACAAATTAGCTGGAGTGACTAGAACTAAAAAATGTTATAGTATCTTCTCAATGGAACTGCAGAAGACTACACACATACATATATATGCACTCATATATTTGTATTCTACATATACCATGTGGAATTTTTACAAAAATTGATCATATATTAGGGCACACAGATATTGTAAACAAATGTAGAAAAGCAATAAATCCTAGATTTATCATTTATAGTGTATAATGTAGTAAAAATAGTCATTGGTTCAGAGACCACAAACAAAAGACAAGCCCAAATAGAGACTTAACAATGAAATCCTAAATAATTGATGAGTCAAAGAACAAATCAGAGAAACAATACTTAAGTGAAAGAAAATGGTAATTAATGAAACAACATATGGAAATTTCTCCAATTCAGCCAACGTAGTCCTTGGGAAAAATCATAACTCTACAAATATGCATCAACAAAAAGAAAAGAAAGGACACTGAACTGAGTATGCATTAAAAAATAGAAATAACCACAAAAAGGAGTTATTAAAAATAGAGAAAAAACAAGCTGGAAACCAGAAATTATATAGAAATGAAAAACTAAACTAAAACCTGGTTCTTTGAAAAGACTAATAAAATTGATAAATCTTTAGCTACTCTGATTAAAAAGAGAACAGAAAGTCAAATAAATAAAATAGCAAACAAGTAATGGGAAATCAAAACCAGAAGAAGTAAAATGAATAATGAGATCCTATTATGCATAGTTATATGCTTACAAAGTAGAGAACACAAAAGCAGTAGAGGAATACCTTCAAAAACATAAAATAGTCAAAGTGACAGAAGACCAAATAGAGATCTTAACCCAGTAAAGGAAATAGAACTAGCCATTTAAAAAAATAAACAAAAAAACTAGTAAAGAAAAAAGTTCTGATGGATTCACAGGAAAATTTTATCAAACTTTTAGAAAAAAATTAGTACCCATCTAGACAAATTCTTCTTTAAAATTTAGAAAGGAGGGGCGGCTAGGTGGCTCAGTGAATAGACCGCCGGCCCTGGGATCAGAAGGACCTGAGTCTTAATCCATACAAACAAAAACCTAGCCGTGTAACCTTGGGCAAGTTACTTAACCCCAATTGCCCTAAAGGGGCGGCTAGGTGACGCAGTGAGTAAGAGCGACGGCCTCGGAGTTGGGATGACCCGAGATCAAATCCGGCCTCAGAAAATGAGCACCCACACATAAATAATGACTAGCTGTGTAACCTTGAGCAAGTTACTTAACCCCAATTGCTTTAAAAAAAAAAAAAGGCATAGACATAACTTGGCATGAGTTTTCCAAGTAGTCTCAGTCTGCTGGCAGAATCCTATTAATGGGCATAATCACAATAATATAATGGTGCATTTTCATAGTGCCTTTGTACATTATCTTGAGTATGTGTCTTAAACTAATTGATGTGTTATGTAAAGAGGGGGTGTGTGTGAGAGGTACAGAGCAAAGACCTAGAGGTATGTTCTACAAAGGGAGAAGCCTCCCAAATATGAGAGTTATGCAAAAAAGAAATGTACTACCAGGGAAAGAAATGGGTTCCCTGTCACTGGAAGCATTGTCAGGGATATTATGCTGGGAATTTCTACCCTCAGACAGAAACTAGATGAGACTATCTCTGAGGTCCTTCTCAACTCTGAGATTCTATAAATTCTTGTTCCTTACAAAAATCCTGTGAAATCATAATCTTCCCATTAGAGAGAAAATAAGATACAGAGAAGCTAAGACATAGCGGAAAAGTCAGCCTCTTGAAGAACAGGCCAAGGGAGCTGTCCAGGAAAGCACAGCAAATCCAACCCCTACTTTGCCTGTTCCATAATGATGAATTTCTGATAAGTAAAATTACAAAAAGGATGCTGTTGCTTTCTCCTCACCATCAAGAGCTTTATAGCAAATGGCATATAAACTAAAGACTCTCCAGACTGAAATCTTAGGACTCTCTCAGGAAAACATACATTTTCACTGAGGTTGCTGCTTTCCTGGGTGGTCTTGAGCCAGGCTAACATGTCATCTCTGTCTTCAGCTGGAAACAAGTATTCACAATCTGAGGTGTGAAATCTGAAAAAGTCTTTCCTCTTGGTTTTGCTGTTTTTCATAGGCTGTTCTTCCTCTGATGGAGTTGCTTGTTCTCTTTTATCTTTGTGCAAGTAAATGGCCCATTGGTTTCCATGGCTGAATGCTCTCACCAACTCGACAGAAAGCAAAGCAGTGCATAGAGGACATTGACTTTAGTGTTTGTGCAAAGTTGCTCATAAAAAAGTTATAGAAATCAACTCAAAAAGTATTCCCCTTTGGATAATAATAATAGCTCACTTCTATATAGTGTTATAAGTTACATGATGAGAACACATCCCTAAAGTGCTGCATAAACATGAACTATTATCCCTACTTTTAAAGAACCAGTGATCTAGATGGGGAAAAATAAATGAAAAAAAAACCCTATACAATAGAAGTATACTGTAAGCTATACACAGAATGAGGTAGATTCAGAAGGGCTTTTTTTTTTTTTAGGAGGAAGTAAGGACTGAGAAACCTTGAAGCATAAGATTGAACTAGCTTAGCCAAGAAGATCCAAAATATAGTATGAACAACCAAAAAAGGGGAGCAGGCAGTTGAGGGATGGATGTGTTTGAATAACAACAGCCATGGAGTCAAATCATTGAGATAGGGAAGGGTATGAGAGAAAGGAGTTTGGTAATCAGGAAGGAATGAGTTCTGGGAGGTTATCAATAGAGTCCTCTCAGGCTATTAAGACCTTCAGGCAGGTTGCCTGTGAAGCAAATAGGATGGAGTGGCATTTTACTCCTTTCCCAGCAGACAGGTGAGGACAGCCCAGGAGCTGATTGGAGGGATTTAATGCCATTGGCTATACGCCTCCTTCCCAAGCAGGCAAGTCCAGCCAAGCTAGAAGTGAAAATACAAGCCAATTTCAGGAACACCTGGGAAGATGGATACTGAGGCAAGAGTGAAGGGAACAGAATCAGGAAAACAACTGATACTTTAACATCAACCTTGAAAAATGAATGATCTTGAAAGACCAGAATTCTCATCAATGCAATGATCAATCATAATTCCAAAAGACTGATGAGAAAGATAATGCTAACCTACCTTGAGACGCAGTGAGATGCACATTGTTGATCATGGTCAACACTGGGCTTTGTTTTCCCTGACTATTCTTATTTACAAGGACTTTTTTTCACCAGTGAGGAGAGCAAGATGAGAGGGAGAAAAAAAATGCTTGAAAACTAAAAAAATAAAATTTAATTTTAAAAAGCTCAATAAAAAGATTCTCTCAAAACTGTGTAGAGACAATTCTGAAGGACTTATATTGGAAAATGCTGTCCACCTCCAGTGAAAGAATTGAATATCAATCAAAGCATACTTTCCTAACTTTTTTTTGGTTCTGTGTTCTTTTTTGCAGTGTGGCTAATATGCAGATGTTTTGCATGACTGTACATGTTTAATTTATATCAAAGTGCCTTCTTTCCCAAAGGGGCAGAGGGGATGGTCACCCTGATATGTAAATGCCCTGATTGTTATGATCAATACCTATATGAAATTTCACCATTTCTATAAATTGTCTTAGTTCCCCTTCTATTGTTCCCTGGAATCCCTGGCAGTGTAGGGTCACCAGTGCACAACCCTCCCTCACTTAAATCCAATTCACTTATATGTCATGGTATCCCCTCCCTGATGTCATGCTCCTCTTCGAGAACAAAAGACAAATAACAACCTCTGTGAGTAGAAAGTAGATGCTGCCCAACTGGAAATGGCCAATTGGGCAACACAGGAAGCAGCAGTCATCCATTAAAGGAAGGAAAAGAAAAAAGCATTAAAGATTCCTTCCCCTTTCCTGGGTGCAAAGTTAACTCTGATCAAGACTAATCTAATCCTTTCTTGCCTCTTGGTTGTCATGTTCCCAATGCTGGTCACCAGTATTTCACAGGCAAGCTCTCTCTAATGGTGGCCAATCAGGAGTAAATGTAGTCAGTACAATTTGGATAGGCATTTATAGGCTGGATCTTCAATACAGCATCATCAGTTACTCCTGACCCATACCTTGTGGACTTTGGAGTATGTTAAGACACAAATTCAGACCATTACACAGCTGTGAATACCTCCACTTGCCACAATGAGTCCATAAGGGAATAGAGCCTGAGGACACAAAATGAAAGACCTCACAGCTGCGTTAGGCCTCCCAAGCTCAATTGCCTTGCCTGCACTGCATTCAGTCCCTTCTGCTCTTTTTAACCACTGGAGAGACTAACGAATGGCTTCCCTAAATGCTACAACAGAGATTATGGCGTCAAGAAGCTCCACTTGATATGGCTGTTCCTTATGCTCTCAGTACTACCGGAATATTCTAGATACATCTCCCATGCACCATGAAAAGTACCAACTATATTCTCTTCTGTCTCTGCACCCAACAATGCCCTGTTATCCCAACCATAGTGTCATTAGCGCTCCTCTCAACACTTGTTTGCCCAGTGGCCATATTGCCCTGATCTCCTACAGCAACACTAGGCCTCTCCTCCACAAAGGGCCCTATGCTTGAAAATTACTTACCTTTGCCCCTCCACAATTTTGATAGGGTAGAATGTTAAGACTTCTGTAATCCTGTAACTTTTACTATTGTTGGTTATTCTAATCTCCCATATGCTTCCAAGGGTAGAATAAGACCCCATTTCAGAGCAGCAGATTAAGTGTGTGGAGAGAATCAATGATTGAACAAATTTATGGCAATATGTGAATGACTAAATAGCCTATTAACTTTTCTAGATATTTTTGTCAGTTTAGATGAAGGTGTTTGTTAACCTAAATAAATCTTGAATTTATAAGATTTCAGGCAGTAAAACAAATCAAAGTATAGTTATCCCTTTCACATTGGAAGGGTTAAGGGCATGACACCCCACAATCAGTAAATCCACATAAAAATTTTGGCCCTCCATACCAGAGAAGAAATCTGAATTTTTTCTTTTTCTTTTATGGGGTGCTTACAGTACCTTATTGTAAAATTTGCGTTGATATTATATAATACTCTACATATGTTTCATGCTTTCGGAGTCTCTGAACTTTTTTTGTGTCCTCTACTGACCTTCATGTGTCATCTGCAGCTTCCACAAAACTCCCCCAAAATTCCCATTTAATTTCTTATGCCAATCCATGATATATCAAAACCACAATGGGAAAAGTCATGATGTGAAAGCCATAACTGTAAATCCGTTCAGGCAATAGGAGATAAGCTATTTATGGCCAACAAGCCATTCCATAGGCAGACTAGTCCTTCCTGGGGAGTTTATCCCTAAGGTCAGATCCTTCAAATTTCTCTGCTTTTCACAGAATTATCTATGAAAATAATAACAATGGTGGGAAGAGGGCTATTCCAGGCACCAGAAGACCTGGGCTCAAATCCCACCTAGGGTATATACTGTTGGTATGTCCAATAGGCAAATCCCTTGACCTTCCATAGCCTTCATTTCCATATTTTAAAACTGAGTAATAATATTCATATTATCATCCTCACAAGGTTATCTTTTTTAAACTCATGACTTTTCTAAGAAGCATGAGTATTTTCACAGTGACTTCATATTAGTACTAGTGATGGTTCTGGCATACAACAGGCTAAGGGACAATAGGGAGAGCCAGGAAAGGGCAGAAATTTGAATATGGGTTATATGGATTGTTGGAAAATGGCAGACTGTCTGCAATTCTTGTCGATACCTCTCATTGCCTCTCTTGCCTACCTTCTGATACACCTGGACAGAGTCATGCTGAACCTCTTAGTATCTATATTTTAACTGAGTCTGGGTCATATTTGAAGAATAATATGGGAAAAGAAGATGGACAATGATACCCAAGATGGAAACCCTATAAGCAAAGAAGACAGAAAACCAGTCCTTTGTTGATGGCTTCCATTGCCTTCTATCTACAGAAGTAGAGCTTCTAGTTTAAGAGGAAATATTTTCCATTGTATTTAGAGAGCACCATGGAGGAAGGCTGATGGATCCATGATAGTTCCAGGGGCCAGTGGAGCATTTCCTGTGGCCTATTGGGTCACTCAAACTTGTACTTGTATTCAAAGGGAAGAAGTTCCAGTGGTCCTACTACATCAATGCCTTTTAACTAATTGGGAGTTTGTCTAACTTATTTTTACTGCTCATTCAACCCCAGATGGACACCAGATAAAGTTAGTACAACTCCCTTCCCACTATATGCAAATAATAAATTATCATCTCTCAAAAAAGTGAGTCTGTTCTCATCATAAAGAATTGGTCTTTATGGACTAATACTGCCAGGTAAAGGTAGGGTCTTAATTTTTCTGCCTTGGACCACAATCTATGAGGCAGTACCTATTATGATCAAAGCATTGAACACAAAGATAAAAAAATGTCAAGCAGCCCCTGTCATCAAGGAATACATGTTCCACTAGGAGTTCTAAAATCATAGGACTTTATTAGACTGGGGAGAATAACCAGTACAACTTCTTCATTATTTTATTTGAGGAAACTGAGTCTCAGAGAGGTTATGTGACATGCCCACAGTCATACAGTTGGTGAGCATGGAATGGCGGGTAAAGTGCTAGACGCTAAATGAGGAATCATATCCCATTTCTCTCTACTTAAGTTTCCTCATCAATAGATTAAGCATGAAAATATCACAAGGTCAAATATTATAACCTATAAACATCAGCAGATATGGTCTTAGTTATAAATGTTATTTTATATTAACTAACCTTTGGTTTCCTTTGTAATCCTATGCATTTCATTTTATTCATTTACAAATGACATTCTAAGGAAGTCCAGAGGCTTTACCACATTGCCAAATTGGTCTATGATAAAAAAGCAGTTAAGAACTCTGCTCTAATATTAGCATCCTCCTTTTATGGTCAAATTCCTGTTTCTGGGATTTTATAGATCCCAAGTTATTGATGGAACTAAGAAAAGAGAAAGTCTTGGACAGCTTTTTTACTGAATAAGCTCCATGTTCTATTCACCCCTCCCAGGGCTCAAATGCTCCCATTTCTATCAGACAAGAGGAGAGACATCCTTCTGCTCCTCCCACCCTCCTCACTACCACCAGTACCTATAAGGGTGAGCCCACATTGGGCATCTTTCAAACTAGCTGCAACTCTCTTCATTCATTTTCTTCTTCCTTATAAATACCAGATTTAGGATACTTGTCCCTTGAGGTTACAAACAAGCACCAAAGCAATACAGGGTAAGATGAAGTGATTAGTGTTGATATAAGACAGGAAAGGGACCAAAGAAATAAAGGAATGAGCCAAGGGAATGAGTGGAGTAATTGATTTTACCGAAGCTTCCTCTGGCAATGATCACAGAGGGAGCATGGCAGA
The DNA here is from genome assembly GCA_011680675.1 of Gymnobelideus leadbeateri. Classification (NCBI taxonomy): domain Eukaryota; kingdom Metazoa; phylum Chordata; class Mammalia; order Diprotodontia; family Petauridae; genus Gymnobelideus; species Gymnobelideus leadbeateri. Next base: position 334,144 of record WOXC01000109.1, read on the forward strand.
TGTTTCTTTGCAAATGGTGGCTTCCCTTAGCAGAGTCAAAAGGCCTTAACTAGCACTTCCAAAGTCCAGGCCTACAGAAAATAAAAATGACAAGGGAATTTTTGATTTGCTCCGTTTGGGATGCAGACTTAGTTCCCCTTCTATTGTTCCCTGGAATCACCAGTGTTTTTAATGTTAAGGACATGAAATAGGTCTGGGTGTTATTTTGAATGTGTTCTGGAAAGGGGAAAGACTTCTGATGTGGCCAAATCATAAACCTTTATTAGCTTGATCGTTTGTTATAAACAAGGGATTCAGGAAATTATAGCCAATGAGACCTTGTTACAGCTGTTTTGGTTCATAAGGAAAGCACCTAGTCTAGATCTAAAAACCGCATGTTGTTTCCAGACTTAATGAACTGTTTTAGGGTCCCTTTCTTGGCAATATCAATAGGGGTCACTTCATTTTACTGGAAGCTCCTTGGGAGCCATAGAATGAAATGGCAGGCAGAGGCATTCAATGGACAGGTGGGAATTTGTTATGTTATCATCATAGTTATCAACAACTCCTGCTGAAAAATATTCTCTAATGCTATGTTCAGATTTAAACATTAGACTGCAGAGGCTGCAAAAATTATGCTTCGTTTGGGTCAATGTCTGTTTTCACAGGTGCACAGTTAAGATGTGTAGGACCTGGGGGCGGCTAGGTAGCGCAGTGAGTAAGATCGCCGGCCTCGGAGTTGGGATGACCCGAGATCGGATCTGGCCTCAGAAAATGAGCACCCCCACACAAATAATGACTGGCCGTGTAACCTTGAGCAAGTTACTTAACCCCAATTGCTTTAAAAAAAAAAAGATACGTAGGACCCCAAGTACAATACAGTTGTCCCTTCCACATCATGACTTTCCCCATCATGGTTTCGACACGGTGTGGGTAGGCATAAGAAATTAAATGGGAATTTCTTGGAAGTTTTGTGGAAGTCACAGATGAAATGTAAAGGCCAGCAGATGACACAGAAAAGGTTTAGAAATTCAGATATGCATGAAACATATGTATAGTATTGTATAATATCAACATATCTTATCTTTTAATACCGTAATAATTCAGACTTCTTCTCTGGTATGAAGGGAGGGCCAAAAAATTTTACGCGGATTTTCCAGATTGCTTGGGCACTGCACCCCTAGCCCTGCTATGTGGAAGGGATAAGTGTAGTGTCTCCTTCCCAGAACATAGAGAAGGCACTAGATTATGTGTTCTCCTAGGAAGATATCATGTTTCATAATTCCCTTTAGACAGATCTACTATCATTAAGAATCATTCAACAAGTAGGTACCCTAGTTTTCATTGTATATATAACACAGTGGTAGGTATTTAGGATCGTAGGATTGAGAGTTTAAAATAACTTAAAATCAATTCAATCCCTTACTTTTACAAAGAACCTCCAAGCTCTAAGTGGAAGGACTGATTATTATTACAAGTAGTCACTTTTAAATGCCTAGGTTCTTATTAAGATAATGCAGGTGAATGCTCATTATACACTATAAAATTCTGTATGATTGCAAGCTGTTCATTATAATTTTTTTAGAGGGGGGAAGGCAGGGAAATTGGAGTTAACTGACCTGCCCAAGGTCACACAGCTAGTAAGTGTTAAGTGTCTAAGGTTGCATTTGAACTCAGGCCCTCCTGACTCCAGGGCCGGTGCTCTATTCACTATGCTACCTGGCTACCCCTCAAACTATTTGTTATAGTAATAATGATACCATGGCCAGTAGTTGTTTTTGCAGCCTATTGCTTGGGAAAAAACAAACAAACACTGAAAGAGGCAAAGGGAACTCTTGCACAAAGCAGAAATCAAGGTTTTCTACATTGTTTTGTCTTATTTATAAAATCTATTGTTCTCAAAACCTAAAATTATTGTAAAACCTATAATTACCTAGGCTTTCTTGACAACTTCATTTTGAAGAAATAAAAACTAGAGATTGTCGTTGCATTTTTTCAGTTATGTCTGACTTTTTCTGAGAGTCGGTCATTAAACATTAACCTGCATATCCTTGGTTGTCTTCCTCAATGGAATATAAGCACTTCAAGGACAATTTTAATTTTTATTCTCACCACTAAGCACAATGCCTGGCACACAGAAAGCATTTAATTTATTTGTTCATATCTATCTTTGTATCCCCCATAATATTTGTAAATTTCTTAACACCCAGCTTGCCTGGTAGATAGTGGGTGCTTAATAAATGTTTATTCCCTCCTCCCCCTCTATATAGTCCTTTGCATATAATAGACAATTAATGTTTGTTGACTAAATCCCCATTTTTTTGCAGCGACAGTTTCGGTGTATCTCCGAAGCAAGCCAAGGTGATCAGAATGAGAGCTTTCCCCTTCATCATAAAGGTGCCTATCATCCCTCCAAGGAGACAAAGGCAGTAGGTAGAAACCAAATATTTTCAGGGATTCCTGTGCATCTCTCAATATAGTATTCTGTAGACACCCACCAGAGCAAAGACTCCAGAATTCAGTGGATCAAAGCATTATTCAGAGCAGGATTCTCCCTTCTGTGTCACAGCTATGTGGACTCTCCTTCAGCAAAAATGTATTAAGGATAGCGTAGCTGACATGATGATATTATAATCAAAACACCTGGGCTCTACATGGTTTAGCTAGTGTCTTGCCTCTTTCCCTGATAAGCAGCCATCTTGGGATGTCTCTGGTTGTCACTGATAGGTTGAAAGTGTGGTTTTAAACAGGAAAAGAAAAGGATAATCTATAGAGTGAAATTTAATTAGATCTTTAAAGCCAGGATATTCTTTGGCAAACCAAGCTCACTGTCTGTCCTTGGGCAGATTGCTTGACCTCCTTGTTCCTTCTGTCATCCCAGCTGGAAAATTAGGCAAAAGCAAGACCTTGCTAAAAGCCGGTTGCTATATCTGAGCTGGGCTGAATCTTCTTTCTAGATTTCACAAGTCCTGAGCGAGAAAGATTTTGGACTGCAAGTAAATTGTTTGGTTATTATAACCATCTTTTGAAATATACTCCTCCCCGCTTTTCTAATTTTAATGAAATTCTAAGTCCCCACTAATAAAAAAATAAACATGCTTCTTTTATTCTGCAGCAATTTTCCCTGAACACAATGCTAAGAACATAAAATAGGGGTCTTGGGCTATTGAGGCAGCCTTTAAGAACTAACTCTCTCTCTCTTTCTCTCCGTGTGTGTGTGTATAGAGAAAGATACACATTTACATACATGTATATGTGTATATATATATGATATATGTATATATGACACACACATACATGTATATGTGTATATATATGAATGATACTTTCTGTCACTACATTATAAGCATTTCTAAAAATACTCTTCTTCCTAACCCAGTAAATCAATAACTATACCTTGTTAAATAGAATAAATAGAAAAAGAAAAATAATCAAGCAAAAACACCTGAAATAGTGACCAGGTCTGACAATTTATGGGACATTCCTTTAGCACAACCTTGGAAAGAGTATTTTTAACAGGAACGTGCAAGATCACATATAACTTTAGGACAAGGGTTCTTCCCTATGATTATGGATTTAAAAAATATTTTCATTACTGTGTTTCAATGTATCTGGTTTATTTTGTAATCCTGCATATTTTATGCATTTAAGATCGCCGTTCTGAGGAGCGGTTCATCCTCAGCCAACTGTCGGAGGGGGCTGTGACACAAAGAAGGTTAAGAATACTTGCTTTCCTAAGAAGCAGTAGGGAGAAGGATGCTTTGGCATCCCCCAAGAGCAGCCACCGCCTCCCTGTGACCCAGAAGCCCTGAGCTCCCAGAGCCAGTCAGAAGGCTCAGTCTGTTATTGGCACTGCAGTCAGCAAAGGCTCCTCCCTTTGTGAGCCTCCACTCAGCAGCTCTGCCCTGAGCCCAGCGGCAGAGTCAATGTGATCACCTGCTTCTCTTGTTGCTATGGGTTACAGAATGAAGCTCACGAGAGCCAGGCCAAGCACCCTGAGTAGAAATAAGTGTGTCAGCTCCCTGAAAAAAGGGGGGGAAACGGGGGGAGTTGGTCTGGCCTGTTAGCCAGGGAGGCATGATGCCCAGGACCCAAAAGCTTCCCTAAATACATGGGGTACCCACTGTACATGAGCCTACCATTGCCCCTTCATCTTAATTAGTTCTTTAAAAAGATGGAGGAAGGAGGTGAATGTCTGTGGTAATGGCATTCTCCAATCTCCATGGACCTAACTCTTAGATCTAAGGCTCACTGTAGCCTCACCACCTAGGCACTGTGGAAAGGTACTAAAGAAACAGGACAGAGCCTTCGTCCTTGAGAAGTTTACAATCTAATTAAGGAATGGGCGTCTATAAGGAAGAGGTGGGGGGCCAAGGGCTGAGCTACACAACCATATACTCCTGTTGTTTGATGGCCCATTAGGGGAAATTTTGAGAAGAGAGCCTCCAGCAGCACTTGACCATTTCTACAATAGAGTACCAAGAAACTCTTGAGCTGGAAACATTCTGAGAAAGAGCAACCCTTTTGTTGTTTTGTTTTGTTTTCTTTTTGGACGGCTATTGGGGATAAGTGACTTGCTCAAGGTCACACAGCTAGTATTTGTGTTAAGGGTTTGAGGCCAAATTTGAACTCAGGTCCTCCTGACTCTAGGGATGGTCCTCTATTCACTGCGCCATCTAGCCACCTCTAACCCTTTTGTTGTTGTTCATTGTTTTCAGCTGTGTACAACTCTTTGTGACCCCATTTCAGGTTTTCTTGGCAAAGATGCTGGCATGCTTCTCCACCTCATATTACAGATGATGAATTGAGGCAAACAGGGTTAAGGGGGGAGGATCACATTGTTAGGAAGTGTCTGAGGATGGATTTGAACTCAGGAAGATGAGTCTTCTTGACTCCAGGCCCAGCAGCCTAATTACTGTGCCTCCTAGCTGCCCTTACCATCTGCTACTATCTAGTCTCTCTACTATCTCTGTATTCTCAGGGAACAGAGGTAGTCGCAGTATGTGTGGGGAATCCATTACTCACTACTGTAGTTCCCAAGCCCCCAGCACCGTTTTTATCATTTATTAAAATCTCTCACTATGAGAAAGTATTAACTCATTATTTTTTCTTGGAGAAAGGGGAGGAAAAGAAGGCAATCAGGGTTAAGTGACTTGCTCAGGGTCACACAGCTAGGAAGTGTCTAAGGAGGGATTTGAACTCAGGACTATGAGTCTTCCTGATCCCAGGCCTGGCACTCTAGCCTCTGTGCCACCTAACTGTCCTCAAAAAAAAGATCATTCCTGTTCTTTTGCAATTGAAGACGCTGAGAATAGAACTGACTTGCTTAAAGTGACACAGCTAGTTAAGAAAAAGGTTGAAACAGGAGCTCTGGGTTCTAGTTTTAATTTTGCCACTAACTAGCAGTGTGACTTTGGCCAAATCAGGGTGTCATGGGATCCAAAGTTGTCTTTTGTGTATAATGTCAGGATGGATAGAAGAAAAGAAAGAAGGAAAGAAAGAAAGAGAGAAAGAGAAAGAGAGAAAGAAAGAAAGAAAGAAAGAAAGAAAGAAAGGAGGAAAGAAAGAAGGAAAGGAGGGAAGGAAAAGAGAGAGGGAGGAAGGGAAGGGGGGTTGGAAAGGAGGGAAGGAAGGAAGAGAGAAAGAAAGAAAGAGGAAAAGAAAGAAAAGGAGGAAGGAAGGGAGGGAAGTAAAGAAAGGAGGGAAAAGGAAAAGAAAGGAAAGAAGAAAAGAAGGGAAGGAAGGAGAAAGAGGAAGGAAGGAAAGAAGGAAGAAAGAAAGAAAGAAAGAGAAAGAAAGAAAGAGAGAGAGAGAAGGAGAAGGAAGGAAAGAAGGAAGGGAGGGAGGGAAGGAGGGAGAGAGGGAGGGGGAAAGGAAGAAGATAAGGGGGAGGAAAGAAAGTTTAGCAATAGTTAATTTCATGCTTCTATCTGTATCAGTCTTAAAAGTAAGCAACTGAGATGATAATGCCAGTCTTCTTTAGGCCAAAGACAGCAAGTTTTTAATAGAGGAAAGCACATTGGGAGTCAGCTTAGTTGATTAGGATCACAGGTTTGGGGCTGGAAGGGAGCTGCGTGGCCCTGCTGGAATGCCTTCCTTTAGTGATTAGGAGCCAAGGCCTGTAAAGATGAAGTGATTGGCCCAAGGTCACACAGGTAGTAAGTGGCAGAGCTAGGATTCAATCTCAGATTCTTTGGCTCCCAAACCAGCCCCCTGTAACTGTACCATTTCAGGCAGGACAGATTTTTTTTCTTCCATTTCCATAAAATAGAGACTGCATTTGACCAACTTTTTTTTCTTTTGCTAGACAGTGAAGGTGGAGGAGGAGAAACATCATTATCCTCATCCATTTGATCACTGGATCACAGCTCTAAAGGAATTGCTTCAGTCGTTTGTGACAGGTTTCCTGGCTCAGAAAAGTAAAAAATTCCCTTGGTTTTTTGCCTCATGACCTGCAATGGACTTCATCCATGGCAATGTGGGTGAGGGGATACTATCTTGATATTATCCCAAGGATTTGTTCTGTGAAGTTTGGATTCAGTCAAAGGGCCACACTTGAGGACCTAGAGGAGCACATGTGGCCTCAAGGCTGCAGGTTCCCCACTCCTGGATTAGCTCATGGGCTAATTTGTATCTCTAGAGAAAAGGAACTTCCTAAAGACAGCTTTGTTAAATAGTCATTCACTCTTTCTCTACCAGCAGCTATTGTGACTAAGGCTAGAGCCTTAACAGTAAGATAGTAAAGCTGCTAGTAGAGAAAGAGTGATTGGCAAAGCTGTCACAGAAAGTCCCTTTTCTTTAGGCCATCTCTTGCCATCAGCTCCAGAGGAGAGGGTGAGACTGGTGACTGCACAGCTCTGCCTCACTTAAATCCAATTCACTTGCAAGTCATGGCATCCCCTTTCTGATGGACTGGTCCTCTTCAAGAATGAAGGGCCACCATCACCACCACCAACAAGCTTTTGTAATCTTGTTATCAGTTAAACATTGCTACTTCAAGGGTTCAAGTTCTAATATTAAAAGGATGTTGGGGATGGTGTCAGAGGCTTATTATTCACAGTTACAGTGAAAAGCTTAAAGTCTTCTTGATGTCAGGAGAAATGAAACCATCAAATCCTGCCTCTTATACTCCCCAGTCAGGGCAGGGCAGAGCACCACTCAGCAAGCTGGCTTTATAGCAGCATGGCAGGATTACAAAGGGTCTTGCTCTTAGCCCATGTTCCATAGCAGTGTGAACATTGTAAGGTAAGGGGTTTGTCTAGAACCAGGATTCCTAAAAGATAAATGGACTGATGGGACAATGCCCCCATTCTTGTTTTCCTATCAGGAAGCTGTTGACATTTGAAACAAACTGGGGAAATTTTAGGGCCACATCTTGGAATGTTGATTAGAGGATGACCCAGAAAGTTCTAAGAAACTGTTGTCCTGTTTCAGAGCATATGTGAGATACTATAATAGCAATTCCAAATGCATTATAAATAAATCTGATGTCTCTAAGATGGAAAGATTAATTCCAAAGCCTAAAACCCCAACTATTTCTTAGTGGCCAGGTAGCCCAGCATTGAATTACTTGGTTAATATCTTTCTCGCAACAGCTAAAACCCATAAATCTTTCCCTTTCTTCTGGGGTTCCTTTTCAGTTCTAAACATTTTCCAAAACTCATTTTGCTTCCCACCCCCACCCCCTTTCAGTCACTCCCTGAGTCCTTCCCCACTTTTTCCTATTGACTCACTTCATCTTAGTATATCAAAAGATTTATGATTATACTCGTCTGTAGACTTCCCTAATGAAAGCAGATCACAACTCCTTAGTATTAGACCACCTTGTGATTTTCTGGTGATTTGGCCAAAAAAAAAAATCAAACCCTTATCTTCATGTCATCTGTAATCCAGCGACACCGTTTTCCTTGCTAATTCTTTGAACTATACATTCCATCCCTCATTTTCACTAGCCAGCCCCCTTTCCTGGAATTCTACCCCTCCTGGCTTTGCTGCCTTCTTTGGAGGCTTAGCTAAAATCCTATTTTCTATAAGAAGTCTTTCCTGATCCCCCTTAATGTTAATGCCATCTCTCTGAGACTAGTTCTCATCTCTCTTGTATACATCTTGATTGCACATAGTTGTTTTTATGTTGTCTCCTCCACTAGACAGACTGGGAGCTCCTCAAGAACAGGGATTGTCTTTTGCCTTTCTTTGTATCCCCAGTACTTAGCACAATGCCTGCCCATAGTAAATGCTTAGTAAATGCATATTGCTGTCCTTCTGGTCATGGGACTCTCTGATCATAGCATTGCTGGTCCTTGGATGACAGACACACAGTTTGTCCCTGGGCTTATACCTGGTCAGCTCAGTCCATCCTGACAGAATATGCTATGCTGGCATAGCCTTTGAGAATTCAGCATTATTTCATGTCCAAATAGGCATCTAAATAAGGCTGAGTTGAAAGGTCCTAATTTAAAAAGAGAAGAAAAATGTCTTCTTGGAGGTCTGGTATATAATACAAGTGTCTATCACACTGAAGGATCTAATTAATTGCAGAACAAAAATACCTTCAGTCCCTTTGCCCAATGTAAATGCATTTATTCTTGCTTCCTCTCCTCCTGTACAGTCCTTAAACAGAGCTACTTACCGGAACTAGATTTCCTATTTACCTTGTGCTGATGACTTGTCAGAAACCTGCTTTGACCACACACTGTCAACATCTCAAAGTCATAGAAAATGCAAAGGATCTTACCCAGTGATTCCATTCTTTGCTTGAATTTTAAATCCATGACGTTTGTTTGAGTGGGTTGAAAATCTCTTTGAACATGTGCTCCCATCTCTGGAGGGAAGATTAATTACTTGCCGTTGCTGCTGGTTATGCCTGAAGCTTTCAGCAATGAAATGAGGGTGAAATATTTTTGGCTTTTACAGTTGGTATCTGACAAAGAAAGAGACTTTTTTAAAAAAATCCCACAAAGCTAGGTGTAATTTATAACAAGGTTACTCTATTTTCTATGGCATTTGGGGCCAAACAGCATTTGTTGTGGTTTGAAAGATGACGGAGTCAGGTGAGATGGTCTCCCCCACACACTAAGTTACCCTAATCATGCTCCACACACATTTCTGAATTAGTTCCAGCTAGTTAGCGTCACTGCAGGACAATTTAGACTGTCGGTGTTTGAGTGTTCAGCATAGTCTCTGATGATGGATTCCTATAAAAGGCAAAATCCATTATTTACACACAGTAGGAAAATAAACCTTCTCCCCAGCCTAATGCATGGAGATTGGGAAAGCTTTTCATTTTAGACAGTTGGAAATTTTGCATTCAAGCAGCTTTGGGGACTCTTTTAATCAATGTCCCCTGGAAAAACAAATTTAGAAGTCTGTTCTTTCAATTCAGTAGGGCTGAAATGTAAGTAAGGGTATTCCTTCTCCAAGCCTCATGGTGTGATAGTCAACAGACTTCTAATAAAGCACAGTTAACTGGCAGCTGCTATGTCAAGGCATTTTAACAATAAGTGAATGGCCCAAATTCATAAGGAAGTGATGGTGGGGACCAGGAGGGAAAGACATTTCCTTCCTGTGTGAGGGGAAAATATTCCCATTTCCAGGTGATGGAAGGTGTGTTTATAACCATAATACTCACATTTTCCTGACCAATACAGCAACTCAATGGTTTTTTCTGGGCCATATTTAAACCTCTCCCTTAAAAAGAAATGACAAGAGATTGGGAAAATGTGAACACAAGTTGTCCTTTCTGGACAGGGGAAGCATTTTGGTGACAGGAAGGTTGTATAGAAGGTGAGGCAGGTTCTATAGGGAGTGAGGGCAGGTGTGCTGCTGGTGCACATATCACTGGAGATGATGATACAAGGAGACCTATGTCAACTGAGAAGATAGCCTGGAAAAATGGGGGAGAAGGACTGGACTGGACTGGGACTCCGTGGCCTGAGTCTGGTCTCAAGTCTCTTGCTGCCAAGTCTTGTGATCAAGTGAAAGTCACTTCCCTTCTGTGAGAAAATCAATACAAAGAGTTTTCCAAATCTTAAAGTGCTTTATAAATGGAAATTATTTTGTCATAACTATTCTTATTAATACTGTTATTACTTGAGCCTTACTTTCTTCACCCATAAAATGAAAGTAATATTGCCTGTCTTGTCTGTCCTATTGTGAGGCCCATATAAGACACTAGACACAAAAGCATTTTATGAACCTGTGAAATTTTATACCATACAAGTATGAAGAACTGTAAGAAACTAGGAGTTACTGTAACAGACACACTGATGAACAAAAGAGAACTATTTCCTCTCTATGGAGGCAGCTGGCAATCCTTCACATGTTTGGAAAGCCCCCAATTCAGGCACTTTGGAATCCTCCTTTCCATCCCCAATGACAGACACAACTAGTGGGGATTACTTGATTCTGATGCTTAGAAGCTGTCCTCATGGCCAGACTTTCTGGGAAGGTATTGATCAGTCTATCAACAGGCATTTATTAAAAGCCTGCTGTGTTCCAGGAACTCTACTAGGCACTGAAAATATAAATACAGAGAATTAAATCCCAACTCTCAAGGAGCTTACAGTCTAACAGGGGAGGGAAGGGAAGAAATAAACGTTTATTAAGCCCCTTCTGTGTTGGCAGCCTTACAAATATTATCTCATTCTGTCCTCACAATAACCCTGTGAGGTAAGTGTTGTTCTTGCACTTACAGGTGGAGAAACTGAGGCAGACAGGGCTTAAGTGATTTGTCCAGAGTCTCACAGCTAGTCACTGTCGGAGGCCAGATTTGAACTCCGGTCTTCCTGCCTCCAGGTCCAATGCCCTAGCTACTGTGCTACCTAGCCCCCCAAGATTAAGTGTGTATGTGTGTGTGTATGTGTGTGTAGATAGATTACATAGATAAATGAAAAATATACAAATAGATAGATGGATGGATGGATAAATATTCTGTGCCTGTAAAAATAAATACGAATAAATACAAAGTAGTTAAATATGAAATGGTTGTGGATGAAGGGCACTATAGCAATTGGGAGGAGCAAAAAGGTCTTTGTGTAGACAGCACTGCTTGAGGTATGTCTGGAAGAGGGGGATTCCAGGAGGCACAGGTGAGGAGGAAGGGCATTTCTAGGCATTGTGGACAAACAATACAAAGGCATGGAAACAGAGGGAGTGTCATTTGTGAGAAACAGAGAGATGGCCAGTTAGCCTGGATCACAGGGTACATAAAGTACAATGAGTCTTAGGGTGGCAGTTAAGATTACTGCCCTGGGCAGAAAGACTCCAGCATGGCACTGGACACAGCATGAAGACTTCTGAGGGATGTGAGGGGAAGGAGGCAGGGATGAGATGGCCTCCCCAGCCCTTCTTCCCCCACTCCCCACCCACACTTCAGAGCTGCTTGGCTGACCACCAGAATGAGCCTCCTCGGGGCCAGCCAATCATTTGGACTAGCTGTACACACTAGATGTGAAACTTAGACCTAGTACAACACAATATTTCTCACACTTTGTTGGGGGGGGTGGGGGGAAGGGGGTGGACTCCCCCAGGAGGTTTGTGGGAAATTTCAAATGAGTTATTGAAGGGCTCTACTAGAGTATAGAATGTCAAGACTCCAAACAGCTGTTGGAAGGCAGCCTCCTTCAGCCCTTGGGCCCTTTCCCAGCATTTTCTTTCCCTACCCCCACCCCACCCAGTTTTCAAGAACCAAACAGAGCTGGTTGTAGACAAAAGAGTGAAGCTGATGACTTAACTACATTGTGTCCAGCCTCCCTTTTTCTGCCATTCTCTCTCCCTTCTGCCAGTTCTCACTAATTTTGGTACCTAGGACCTTTCTCTTTGGCACAATTTGCTATCATGAAAGACTTGCTATCAGCCATTAATGCATTAGTATGAATTCAGATCAGCGTGTTACCTTCCCCAAGGAGATCAGAGATCTGGAACTTTAAAGGGCTTTGGAGATCATCTAATCCAGCTATTACAGATGAGAAAACTGAAGCCAAGTTATCTGTTAAGCCATGTCTGCCACAATTCATAGTGTCTGGTTTGTGGTTTCTATGACCCTTCTTTTGAAACTGCAAATCCTGTTCTTTCTCTGGGGAATGAAAATGAATTTATATTGCTGGCTGGAGAGTGTATACATGAATGTACATATTTATACAAAGCCATATTTGTCATTGAGGCCTTTTCCTCCATGTTAGGATCTTTGTGTGTTGGAAGTTTATTTCTTCCCTCTGTTGTACAATCAGGGTTATCATTCATATGTATAATCCCAAGGGGAAAACTTTAAGTCCCTTCTTCAGAGAGGTTTTGATCCTTACTTGCCTAAAGCTATCCTCCTGGTAATGACCAGACAAGTAAGAGTCACAACTCTCTGGGAAGTGTCATACCCATATTAACTGGCTCCTACCCTGTTGTTGTTGTTCAAACTTCTCAGTTGTGTCAGACTTTTTGTGACCCCATTTGGGCTTTTTTGGCAAAGATACTGGAGTGGTTTGCCATTTTCTTTTCCATTTTTTTTTACAGAGGAGGGAACTGAGGCAAACAGTTTTTGTTTGCCCAGGATCATGTAGCTAGTGAATATCTGAGGTCAGCTTTGAACTCAGAAAGATGAGTCTTCCTGACTCCAGCCCCAGCATTCTATCTACTGCACCACCTCGACCTACATAGTTTTAACTGATTCTTCTCTTCTTTAATCCCCCCAAACAGTAAAGAAAGTCTCCCAACCCCCCCCATCTTTTTTAATTGTAGCTTTGTAGCTAAGTGTCCATCTGGTCCCAAAGAGCCTCATAGCTCTTGGGATCATAGATTAGATCTTCTACACCCCTTGTTAGCCAACTGCTGGTGGATAGTGGAACATTACCGTTCTGCAATTTTTCAACCCTCTCAATCAATTACAAAATTAAATCTCCCAAAGAGTCGATCTGGAAGAAAAAGTCCTAGAAAACATCTTGATTGATCCTGGATGTCCTCCCCCAATCTAGCCCATTTCAGAGATGGGATATTTTCTATACAGAAAAGGAAAGCTGGAAATCTATCTTGTGAACTATCATACTGCCACCCCAATCTAGATGCAGAGTCAAAGGGCTATAGAACCTTCCTCCCATTGTTAGCCCTCTTGAGGTCCCAGTTAGCTCTATGGAATAGCTTTTCATATACCATGTTTGGCTGCACAAGGACTGTGTGGGTTTTCTCCTTAACATGTGATCGCTCATTTGGAGGATCCTGTGCTGACATATATAGGGGAAACTGAAGATCTCCATTCATTTTTAAATGAGCTATGAGTGGTCCTGATGGAGGCCCAGAGAGTTAAATGAGCTTCCCAAGGTCACCAAGATCCTTTCATTCTAAATTCATAGATCTTTGGCATTTGTATGCAACCCAAATCCTAAAGCTCCTAAAGGTATGGGACCCTCTCCTCTTTGGTGGAGGTCAGTGTCCTACACCTGAGTGAGGGGCAGGATGGAGCTGGTGAGACAGAGAGAGAGGAGAGCTGTTCAGTTCTCTCTAGGTCTTCGGACCTGCTCTGAATTTCTTCAGGCTTCTGGTGTTTCTGACTCCCAGCTTCAAGAGAAAACAGAAGAGGCCAACCCCAGTCCAGGTTACTCAAAGGAAAAGACTAGGAAGGACCCAACATGAGGAGCTGGCTGTCCTCATTGTGTTCCTGTTCCCAGCTTGCTATACTAGAGACTCCAGGGAACCTCGCCGTGGTGAGATCTGGAAGTATCTTACTTGACCTCTCTCGTAATGGGAGACCTCTTTCTCTCACTATTGTCTACCATATATATTCCTCTGTATACTTTCCTCTGATTTCTGTCTGACTCTGATTCAGACACATGGGTTTCTTTCCTAAGTGCTCGATGTTTTCATTATGGAATTGATATTTGGTGGGGAAGGAGTCAAGCCTTGTATATAAATTTTGGCATCCCGTTACCTCAATTAAGGACTAGCAATCAGAAATTTATCTTGAACATGAACATATCCCCTAGACTAACAATATTTAAGGGAGCGTATAGATATAATTCTAGGCTATTATCCTTTCTCTCTGAGGGAAACAGAGCAACCTCAGCCCCAACCTCCTGCTTCCCCTCTTGGCAGGAATAAAGCATCCCTTGGAGAAGGGTGGGAAGAGAAGACTAGAGAGGGTCTATTTTGCTTTCTTTTGAACCACAAAATAATCCTCCCACCCAACTACATATGGGAGAAACCCTTGCAACACAAATTTTTAAACTTTCCATTAATTATGGAAATTAAAGGTTTTGTGCTTGTCCAAGGAATGCCAGGCTACTAAGCCAGTCCAGCCAAACTGGCCCACTAGCTGTCACCCAGATTTGACATCCTATCTCCTGTTTCTGCACCTTGACATAGGATACCTCTCTGATTGTCCTTGATTTTTGCCTCTGCCTTTTAGAATCCTAGCTTCCTTAAAGGTGCAGCTTGGGTGCTATGGAAGGGAAGGAAGAAGGGAGGGAGGAAGGAAAGAAGGAAGGAGGGAAGGAAGGAAAGAAGGAAGGAGGGAAAATAGGGTGACTCCAAAACCAGACCTCTTTCACTATACCAAAAGATGCCTCATACTGTTAGTTGTGTCAAATTCCTGCTCTGGAATAATACCACTCCTGTAATTCTGATTATGTGAGCTCAGCTTCTGCTTCCAAATTGGTGCCTCGAGCTCCTTGTCCAGGCTTCATATCTGATCTCCCCATTTTATTTTCCTTTTTTTTTTTTTAAAGCAATTGGGGTTAAGTAACTTGCTCAAGGTTACATGGCTAGTCATTTGATTTATGCGTGGGTGCTCATTTTCTGAGGCCGGATCTGATCTCGGCTCATCCAAACTCCGAGGCCAGCGCTCTTACTCACTGCGCCACCTAGCCGCCCCTTTAGGGCAATTGGGGTTAAGTAACTTGCCCAAGGTTACACGGCTAGGTTTTTGTTTGTGCGGATTAAGTGTCAGAGGCCGGCTCCGAATTCAGGTCCTTCTGATTCCAGGGCCGGCGCTCTATTCACTGCGCCACCTAGCCGCCCCTATTTTCCTTTTTTTTCAAAGAAGCATCTGTAGAATAATGGCCTTGGAGCCAGGAAAACATGAGCTCAGGTCTTGACACATACTGACTGTGTGACCCTGGCTTCTTATCCTCTCTCAGTGTTCCAGGCTGTTCTCTTCTCGAAAGTGTACTTGTTGCAGATGTGCACTGATAGGGTTTTTCTATTTTGGAGTTCCCTTTTTTATCAATGAAATCCCAATCCCAATCCTTGGTTCTATAAAAAGACAAAAGCATATGAAAGTTGAAGAAAGCCACCATTTTCAATGGCATCATCATTTGGCTCTGCCCTAAGAATGTGGATGGAGAGCTGGTCTTGGAGTCAAGAAGACCTGAATTCAAATTTTGCCTCAGATACTAGTGTGACCCTAGGCAAGTTACTTAACTTCTCTCAGACTCAGTTTCCTCACCTATAAAATAAGGGGATTATACTCAGTAGCCCCTAAGGTCCCTTCTGGTTCTAAATCCATGATCTGGGGTCTTTTCCTCCCTAGAATGCTCATAATAGAGTCCTGTTGGTCTAACTGGGGAAACCTCCCAGACCCTACTACTGCAGGCAGGTCCCAGGCATGCTCCCCTTTATTCAATGGTCAGCTTCTTGACAACTGTGTTACCCTTGGGAGTGTACACCACCCCATTGCTTCTGATTCTGGGGTCATTATCAAATCAATGCAACGTTACTCTTGGAAAGGGTGTATCGGTCTGCCCCCTCTCAACCTCTTCACCAACCTGGTAACTTTCCAAACCAAAATACTCTTCCCAATACATTACTCTGCTATATATGGTGTCTTCCTCTATTAGAAAGAAAGCTTCTGGAGGGCAGGACAGGTCTTCTGTTGTTGTTGTGTTTTTGTTTTTTATTTAATATTTCCAGTGCTTATCACAGTGCTTGGCACATACTAAGTGCTTCACAAGTGATCATTCATTCATTCATTCATTCATTCATTTATAGGTTTAGAACAGGGAGGGAGTTCAGAATTCATATAATTTAATCCCCTCATTTTATAGATGAGGAAAACAAGACCCAGATAATTAAGCAAACTTCCTAATGTCACACAGGCAGTAAGTGGACAAATCAAAAGTTGAACTCAGTTCCTGGGACTGGATCTGGACCAATATTCTTTCCCCTATGACATAACACCCAAATAGGGGCAGAGCAAAACTGCCCGGTGGCAGCAACTGAAACTATAAGTGACTTCAATACAAGCCAAGAAATACCTGGGTAAGTACATCTCAGGTAGGAAATCATAACAAAAATGACCCCCTGAAGAAAAGGATCATTTAAAGCTTCATTTAGACTTAATTCCTCCAGAAATTAGGAAATTGCAGCTTCTTGCCTTATTATATACCTTTCAAAAAATTTTCTTTTAAGACTCCTAGGAGGCTGCTGTATTTATTCGTGTTGCAAGCAATAGATACAGCCTGATTTCCTGCCTTTGTGGCTCCATGTTTAACATCATAAGGCTTTATTTTAACATTCACTGAGAATTCCAGAGAGATCCCACATAACCTGAATAAGGTCACTCATACTTAATGAATCCTTTTCTCTGAGCACAATAGTGGAGACTTCTGAGTGTGAAACATGAACCGACTCATGCATATTAAGGGAATTGTTTGTTACTAGGAATACAGTTATCCCTTCCACATCATGACTTTCCCCATCACAGTTTCCATATAATGCAGATCAGCATAGGAATAAATGGGAATTTGGGGGAGTTTGGGGAGAGTTTTGTGGAAGCCACAGATGACATGTGAAGACCAGAAGACAACACAGAAAATGTTTAGAAACTCAGAAATGCATAAAATATATGTACAGTATTGTTTAATGTTAACACCTTTTCTCTTTTGATACCATAAATACACACCATTTCTTTTTTAAAATTAAAATGAGTATTGGGGCGGCTAGGTGGCGCAGTGAATAGAGCGCCGGCCCTGGAATCAGAAGGACCTGAGTTCGGAGCCGGCCTCCGACACCTAATCCGCACAAACAAAAACCTAGCCGTGTGACCTTGGGCAAGTTACTTAACCCCAATTGCCCTAAAGGGGCGGCTAGGTGGTGCAGTGAGTAAGAGCGCCAGCCTCGGAGTTTGGATGACCCGAGATCAGATCCGGCCTCAGAAAATGAGCCCCCACGCATAAATAATGACTAGCCGTGTAACCTTGAGCAAGTTACTTAACCGCAATTGCTTAAAAAAAAATATTAAAATGAGTAAAAAGTTAAAGTTTGTGAAAAGAATGTGAAAGCCAACAGATGACACACAATGGCTAGAAATGTAGATATCTTAAAAATGTTAGTAATTCATAAATCCATAAAATGTATATACTGCTATGTATAATATTACCTGTGCGATATGTATTTTACTGTTCAATAATATAAATGAAGATCTACACAATTTGTTCCTTAAATTAAATTTGTAGCAAAAAAACTGACATTCTACAGACTGGCTTAGGGATGCCAAGGGTGTTTGTGGCAGACTCTCAGGTGACATTTTGAGATGATGGTTCATGGTCTTTGCATCTTGAGTTTCTTGTATCTTGTGTCATTTAAATTGGATAAGAGAGGGCCAAACAATTCTATGTGGATTTCCCAGATCACAGGAATGGGGTTGGAGGTAGTGGTGAGGGAGGGCATCACACCCCTAACTTGTGCATTGTGTGTGGGATAATTGTATTTTAAATGGAGTATTATGCTTCCAAGATAAGACTTTTGTTTTTATTATTTGGCAGTATGGCTCAGTGGAAAGGGTACTCAGTTAAATCCTATCTGTCATTTGCTACCTGTGACCTTTGGTCTCTACCTCTCTGGGCCTCCATTTCTCCATCTGTAAAACAAGAGGATGGGGACAGTTGGCCACTAAAGTTTCTTTCATCTCTGAATCCATAAACTTAACCTGAACAGATAACTCCCTGTCTTCTTGTTGTTGTTGTTCAGTCATTTCAGTCTTATCTGACTCTTTGTGACCTTATTTGGGGGTTTCTTGGCAAAGATACTGGAGTGGTTTGCCATTTCTTTCTCCAGTTCATTTTACAGATGAGGAAACCGAGGCAACCAGGGTTAAGTGGCTTGCCCAGGGTCACACAGCTAGTAAGTGTCTGAGGCTGGATTTGAACTCAGGAAGATGAGTCTTCCTGATACTAAGCCCAGTGATCTTAGCACTTATAAATTCCTTGTCTTCAGTTTTTGCCATGTTATTGCTGATTACCCTGCTATAGACAACAAATGTTCACTGCTAGTACCTCACATGGCAATGAAGTTGATTTTGTATTAGGTATCATTGATGGCTTGTTACTCTTCTCTGCTCACACCCATGCTTTGGTCTGTACTTCACTCTTTGCTCACAGTTTCACACTTCTGGCTGGGCAGGGCCTAAAACAGAAGAGGGCAGAGTCGAGGGACCAGGAAATACGTCTCATGGAAAGGATGATGAGGCTGATTCTTGATGGCAGAATGGAGGAGGAACAGAAGTGGGCTCTGGTTGGTGTTAGAAACCAGCATGGAAATTCAGCAACCCTGGAAGTGGGATGGGTGTCCCCAACTCTAGGAACCCAGTTTGGAAGTCATGGGATTGACTGGATTTTGAATTGGAAAGAACCTTGAAGATCACAAAAAATGTTTGTTGATTGATCACGTCATAAAGCTTCCTCATTTTTTTTATGAAAGAGGAAACTAGGGGCCAAAGAGTTGTAATGACTTTTCCAAGCCCATACAGCTACTAATAAAAGGCAGAATTTAAACCAGTGTGCTTTCTATTTGTACACCCTTTAAAGCTGTGTAGTAAGCCTTGACCTATGTGTGGGGATCTTGATGAGCAGTGTCCCTGATTCCTATTCCTAGAGTCTACAAAATGGAGAGATGCACTTTGTCTTACCATCTCTCTTTTTTATTCTTCTTTTTCTACCTTTCATCCATCTCATGAACCAATGCCTTCTGGCTTTCCAAAGTCCCACCAAAGGCTGTCCTCTCCTGCAGTACCCCAAACCCTAATATTACTCCTTCCATTCACTCATACAATGCCTTTTCCCCTCATGGAGACCTGTCCCGTGATGGGGATTCTTTAGTCCCTGCATATAGGTGGCCACCACTTTTGCTTCTGCTTATGACTGCCATCAAATGTCATCCAATCCACCAGAAGTCCATCCACACAATTTCCCCCCCTCCCCTCCTCCGTGACAGTTTGTTACTGCCTCCCCTTTACTCTTCCCGATTCTAGGGGCTTATTTGATACAGTTCAGACAGAGTGGGTCTCAGGAAGGAATATGTGGAGTGGCTGAATGTGGGTCTTTCATCTCTCTTGCTGGGGACTTTTTTTTTTCTGGAGGAACTAGGAATTCTTAGCAAAGAAAAGAGAAGACTTAAGGTAGGAAAAGGATCATGGGGTGAATGAACCAACCAATTAACAACTATTTATTAAGGGCTTACCATGCACCAGACACTGGGGTAAGCTCTGGGGATTCAAACAGAAATTCTAATTGGAGACAGAATGCAAACAGAAAGGCCCAACTTCAGGCCTGGTGTTCCTTAACATGCAGCAGATAGTAAGAGCCAGGATGCTTCTGGTACAGGTATCCTACAGCTCTAAGGACTGGCCACACAAAGAGAGTTCAACAACAGAGTTGAAGAACTTGCTGGAAGGGTGGGCGTTTGAGAGCACAGCTGTAGGGCATCTGGTAAGGTCCAATAATTTATGATCTTATTGGAACAATTCTAAGTAATAACTCTTTGCTCACTGAATTGGTTTGAACTATTGGAGGGTTCTAGACCTATTATAGTCAGGAATGGGAGAGTGAAACCTCATTTTGGAATGGAGGTAGAAATCTGGTCTCCTTCCTATGTGTTGGGGATAGGGGCATTGGTAGAAGGGACTTCATCTAGTCCAGCCCCTTCATTTTACAGATGACATGATAGCCATCTTCATGTATTTGAAGGACTGTCCTATGGAAAAGAAATTAGATTCATTCTTCTTGGACCCAGGAGACAGAAGAACTAAGACCAATAGGGAGAAGTTACAGAAAAATTTATTTTAGCTCCATGGAAGAGAGAGTTTCTTAATAATGAGACATGTTCTTTAGTGGAATGGAGTGCCTTGAAATGGAGTCAGCTCCCCATCACAGAGGTCTGTTAGTGAAGGCTGGATAACCACTTGTCAGGGATGGTGCAGTGGAGATTTATGTACAGGTTGGATTACGTCCCTCCTGAGGGTTCGTCCTTCTAGTTGTTCTTGAGCTTCTCTGAGGAAGATAAAGATGATGATAGTTGCTCACCTTTTTTTTTTTTGAGGCAATAAAGATTAAATGATTTACCCAGGATCACATAGCTAGTAAGTGTCTGAGGCCGGATTTGAATTCAGGTCCTCCTGATTCCAGGATTGGTGTTCTATCCACTGCACCACCTAGATGTCCCAATGGCTCACATTTTTGTAGTGCTTTTCAGGTTACAAAATACTTTCTTCACAACAGTCCTGTAGGTTATTTTAACATGATTATCTCCATTCTACTATGCTTTGTGGTTCTCTGTACAAGACCTACCATCTTCAGCCTTGAAGCCTTACATAAGGGCTATGCCTTTGCACCTCATGCCTAGAATGCTTTCCTTCCTCATCTCTAGCTAGAAATCCCTAGCTGTTTTCAGGGCTCTGCTCTACCACCATCTCCCACATGAGACCCTTTCTGACCATCACAGATATGACTGATTCCTAGCTCTAACCTTCCTCCAATCCTTATCCTTGGCTTCAGATCATGTTGGTTTTACCTTACACTGCTTTCTATTACTCATTTGCATGCATGCTATCTCCCCACCCCCACCCCAGTATAGGGTAAACTCTTTGAAAAGAGGGCCTATTCCTAGGTTTTTTGTTTTGTTTTGTTTTCCTTTTATCTCTGTTGCTTTACACAACACATGATACACATTAAGCACTTTATAAATTCATATTGAATTGATTTGAATATTTTCTTTCTTATCAACTTTTGCATGAAGAATAAGCCAAATAACTCAATATGCTGTCTAATGCAAAATTGTCCTGCATGGCATATAGTTCTTTGTTTCTGAGCTCAGTGAGTTTCCATGTCATCAATCAATCAATATTTATCAAGTGCCTACTATGTACCATGCCCTGTGTTAAATGTTGGGAACACAAAAAGAGGTAAAAGACAGTCAGTCCCTGCCCTCAAGGAGCCCACAATTTAATGGCGGAGACATCATACAAACGAACTATCTTCAGGATAAATTTAAGGAATGATTGAGAAAAGGGAAGGCATTGGAATGAAGAGGGGATGAGAAAAATCTTCCTGCAGAGGATGGGATCTTAGTTCAGACTTCAAAGAAGCCTAGGAAACCAGTAGGCAAAGTTGAAGGAGGGCATTCCAGGCATGGGGCATAGACAGAGAAATGCCCAAAGCTGAAGACTGTCTTACACATGCAACCACAAGGGGTCCAGTGTCCCTGGAATGAAGAGTATGTGTCAGGGAATAAAGTATAAGAATACTGGAAAAGTAGGAGGGGGCTAGGTAACGAAGAGGTCTGAATGCCAAGCAGACTGTTTTGTATTTGATTGTTTTGACAATCAGGAGCCAGGGGATTTTAGTGAGTAGAGGTATAACATGGTCAGATCTGTACGTTAGGAAAATAACTTTGGTGGCTAGGGAGAATGTATTAGAGTGGGTTGAAACTTGAGGTGGGCAGACCCAACAGCAGGCTATTGAAATAATACAGGTTTAAGGTGATGGGGGGTTTGCCCTAGAGCAGTGGCAATGTCAAAGAAAAGTAAGGGGAGTATGTATTTGAGAGATGTTAGAAAGGTGAAATGAACAGACAGTGGTGACAGATTGGATATGGGGGAAGGGAGAAAGGGTGAGGGATGGTAAATAGTCTAGGATGAGTCTTAGATTGAGAGCCCAGGGGAAAAGGAGGATGGTGTCATTGCCTACAATAATAGGGAAGATAGGAGAAGGGAAGGGTTGGGGGAATATGGGGGTTTCAGAATTCCCGAACATGCAAGTGGTATATTTGTCAAGATAGCAAGATAGAAGTTATGATCATCTCTGTGTGGGACTGAAGTGGGGTGGAGGAGTAACTCCTGGAAACTGAGTAGATTGAAAAAACTGAGTTATTAAGGGAGAGTCAATATGTATTTGAAGTCCCCTAGGATGAAGACAGCAAATGAGGAGGAGAAAAAAACTGTGAGCCTTTCTCATTGAGGAAGGAAGGGATGTGATCTGGAAGTTTACAGACAATAGCCACTAATACTTTGGCAGGTGGTGGGTATAAATAGCATGTACCTCAAAGGAGGAGAGCTTAATGAGTAATGAAGGTAGGGGGAGAACCTGGAAGTATCAATGAGGAACAAGGAATCTGCCAACTCCCCTGACTCAACCAATGAATCAGGGGAAATGAGTGAAGGTGCAGCTAATAGTGCAAAGGGTAGATCTTCAGGGAGCCAAGTTTTAGTAATAGCTAATAGAAGGAGTAGGAGAGGAAAAGATTTAGTATGAAGGGAAGTTTATTGCCTATGGAATTGGCATTCCATAGCACACAGTGTAAGGGCTGGGTGGTGTTTCCTAGAAAATTTGGGAAAAGAAGGTTGAGAAGAATTGGAGTAGTGGTGAGGGATGGGGAATGAGTTTTGGATAATGACCCACAGGGGTTCAGAATCTCTGGGATATGAAGGGAATGACTAGGTGTAATAATGCTCATTGTTGAATGGTAGGTGCCATTCTTCTTCCCAAAGGTGGCTGGAGATTGGACTGGAGGCAAGTCAGTATGAGAGGCACAAAGTCAGATGTTCAGATGGGAGGCCCAGCTTCACTACTTCTTTTCTCCCCAAAGAGTAGATATTAGGCGAGAAAGGTCAAAGTAGGAGATGGAAGTTGAACTGATGCAGCAGGACAAAAAAGTTTCATTTCCCACCAACTTTCCTCTTCCTCTTACCTCAAGGGATAGGCTCAGTAGAAGATGGTTGCTTCTCTTTGTATTGCAGTTGGAAGATTGGGCTAGAAGCAACATCATCCAATTTGTTTTCAAATTTTCCCTGAAATATATATAAGGAAAATGTATAATTGTTACATAATAAGAAGAAGATGCTGAATTAATCTCTGGGAGTTTAAGTGAACTAGATACAAGCAAATTTAAGTCTAAGACAACATTTCCTCGGCAGTCATATCTTGGCATAAAGCCACCCCTTTTGCATTTTGAAGTATTTAAATGTCATTTGCTAAAGAATATATTATTTATGGAAATTTTCAATATTTCAAGAGATGACTACCAAGGGGAAAGTTGGAAATATATATTCACACATATGTATATACATATATGCATACATGTACACATGCATACATATATATGTGCAAGTGTATAAGTACACTTGCATATATGTATAAGTGTGTGTATGTATTTCCAACTTTTCCCTTGATGGTCATCTCTTGAAATATTGAAAGTAATCATAAATAATATATTTATAGATGATGACCTACAGGGGTCTCATCTGTTTTTGAACTTTTCTCTCAGTAATATATATGTACACACACACATGTGAAAAAAAATGGAAACAAAGTGAGTGCTCATCTATTGGGGAATGATTGAACAAATTGTGTTATAGGAATTCAGTGAATTATTATTGTGCTGTAAAAACAAAAATATAAAAATAACAATAACTAACATTATAAGTCACTTTGAAATTTCCCAAGTGCTTTACACAGATTTTATGTGAATCTCACAACAGTCCTAGGATGTAGATATTACATTTGGCAGATGAAGAAACTGATATTCAGAAATTATATGACTTGTCAAGGTCAAACAAGTAATAAGTCTCAAAGGCTGGATTGAACGTAGGCCTTCCTAACCCCAAATCCAGCACTCTGTCCACTATGCCTGCCCAGTGACTCTCATATATGAAAAATTCAAAGAAATTTGGGACAACTTGTATTAACTAATGCAAAAGAAATAAGCAGAACAAAATGAACAACTTACACAATGATCACCCCAATCATAAAGGAAAATAAGACTGAAATATATCAGAACTCTGGCCAATTCAGTGGTGACCAATCTTAACTTCCAAGGACTGACAATGACACATACCTTTCTCATATTAGTGGAAAGGTGGTAGACTGTAGGTATGGAGTGAAGCATATAATGTTGGTTTGTTTTGCTTAGCTATAGATTTCTGTTTTTCTTCATAAGGAAGGGTTTGGGGGGGGTGTCTTTAGGAAAGAAAAGTGATGAAGAAAGTCATCAATAACATATTTGTTCAAGAGAAAAAAGACATTAATTTTTCAAAAGTCCAAACTTATAAGAATCCATAGCTTCCCAAGAGTGGTCAAAGTATTTGAATAGACAGTTCTCAAATGAAGAATTCAAATTATCAGCAACCATATGAAAAATGCACCAAACAACTAATAATAAGAAAAATTCAAATTAAAATAACCTCAGCTGAGTAGATTGGCAAAGATGCCAAAAGAGGAAATTAGCAATTGTTGGAGGGCTTGTGGGAGGATAGGCACACTAATTCACTCTTAGTCAAACTATAAATTCTTTTCCTTTTTTTAATAACATTTTTTCCCAAAATTTTGTTTTAGACTTGAATGCCAGAACACAAAGTGAGAATAGAGAAAAGAAACAAAAACACATCATAAATACTGAAACTTAAATTCAAAGTTAGAAAGGAAAAAAAGCATGTCATGTGCATAGCAGAGTATAAGAGAGGCTTCAAAATATGTAACAATAAATTTTCATTTCAAGAAAGCCTGTATGATAAATAATACTCATTGTGTTGGGAATTGCTCATCTTTTCTGTGCTTCCTTCTGAGTTTTCTTTTGTTCTCTGCTGTGCACTTTTTTACTTTGGTCTTTTTTCCCCTCCCCCTAACTCCACTCCCAGAAGGCCACAATAAAGTTTAGATATGTTTCTCTATAGCTATAAATATAATTGTGAATTCTTTTCAACCACTCTAGATAACAGTTTGAAATTATATACCAAAAATCACTATATTGTACATAACCTTTGGACCCAGGAGTACTGCTATTATAATGTACCATAATAAGGTCAAGTACAGAGGGAAAGGACCCATAATGTACAAGAATATTTTTAGCAGCACTTTTTTTTTGATCAGGAAGCTTTTTGTCACCAATTTCATTTTATTTTTTTTAATTCATGGAGTAAAAGAAGCATTCCCATAACATAGTATAATAGCAGCTCTTTTTAATGTAGCAAAGAACTGGAAACAAAATAGTTGCTCGGCACTTGGGGGATAGCTAAACAAAATGTGAATCACAGATCTATAGCAAAAAGGGAAAGGGAATTCGGGGGCCATTTAGTTCAGCTCCCTCATTTTGCACCCACAAGGTTGGAGGGACTTATTCAAGGTCATTGAAATAGTATGTATCTGAGGTGGCATTTGAATTCAGACCCTTTGACTCTAGAAACTAAATTCTCTCTCTTCTGTACTAATTTGCTACTGTCAGAATTACATGAAGGTAATGGAATTTTAGCACATCCTATGAAATAATGAATATAATCAATATAGAGAAAGATGGAAACACTTTGTATAAACTGATGGAGAATGAAATAGGCAGAACTTGGAGAACAATTTACATGATGACCACAAAAATAGTATGAAGGGAAAGAGCTTTGAAAGAACTCAGAGCCCTGACCAAAACAGAGACCAAGTATGACTTCACAAGTCTGAGGATGAGACGTGTGTCCCACCTCTTAGCCAAAAGGGACAAATAGATAAGAGGTATGGAATCTGATGTGAATTTTCAGAGTTGGCCAATGGGTTGTTCTATTTTCCTTGACTAAACAAAATTATTAAAAGGAGAGGGCAGAGAGAGGCAGGTTAGTGGGGAGTGATCATCTTAGGGAAAATAGAGCATGAAAAAAACATTTTTAATCACACAGATTAAAAAAAAAAGAATTCAAGCAATTTGGAAACATAACTGGTAACATACGCTGTTTTTAATAGTATCAAAGGAGACTTCACAAGCTTCCTTAGGTTCCTGAAGTGAAATATTGGAGAGGATATGAGATTTGGAAAGGCATCATGGTGCAGTGGGAAGAATACTGGAAACTGGGTTCCAGTCCCAGCTCAGACTTCCTTCCTATCTTCAGGTCTCAGTTCCTCATCTATGAAAAGAAGGGGTTAGACAGAAACTCCACTCAGAAGCATAGCTTCTGAAGTTCCTTCCGGTTCTAAAACCATCATCCTTTGATCCTCTTACTTACTACCTGTGGCTCACAGGGCAAATGACTCCATTTTTCTGTACCTCTGTTTACTCACATATAGTACAGGAGATGTTCCCCAAGATCCCTTGCAATGCTAAGTTTTATGGTTCTGACAAATGATTGAAAAATATTCAGCCCTGGGAAAGTCTTCTTTATAGGTAACCTAGCCCATACTACAGCTGAAATTTGTTTTTTGTTTTGTTTTGTTTTTGCTAAAAGCAGAGACAGAGAAAGGCTTGTTAATCTCTTCTATAAAATAGCCCTAAGAAACTTGAAACCAGGGATGTGCTGAAGACAGCTCTTCTAGATTCTAGATAACCAATTATTAAATTTCTACTGTGAGCATTTACATCTTAAAAAATAGGCAAATGTTACAAATCAGGGCTTTATTTAATTGTTGAAGTAATAAAATGATGGAGAAAATGTGAATGCAGATTATACTGAAAAGTGAGTATTATTGGGGCATCTAGGTGGCACAGTGAATAGAGCACTGGCCTTACAGTCAGGAGGCCTTGAGTTCAAATCTGACCTCAGACACTTGACAGTTACTAGCTGTGTGACCTTGGGCAAGTCACTTAACCCCCATTGCCTGCCTTCCCCTCTCAAAAAAACAAAACAAAAAAAGGGAGTAGAGTGCGCAGGGTTTGGGGTTTTTCCCCCTTCAGAGATCCAGTTGTTCAACATTTACTGGCACAGCATTGCTTGAAACCCTTAAAAAAAGAGAGAGACATTACAGTAGACAAAACACCAGGGTTGAATTCTGACTCAATTTCCTGTGTCACCTTGGGAAAGTCACTTTCTATTTCTAGGCTCCATTTTCTCCATCTTTAAATGTGAGGGCATTAGACTAGGTGATGTATACAGTTACTTTCAGCTCTAAAATGTTCTGATCCCAGGCAATCGTCCTCTAGTATGAGATGGATAGATGTATCATGGAAACTATGAATCTAAGCCTGGACAGACCTTGAGAGACAGCAGAGGATAGAAGAACCTAGAGTGCTATGGTCTGAAGGATCAGGAAGAGTCGGACATAGCTGAGCAGCTGAACAAGAAAACTTCAGGCCCCTTCAACCTCCTACTACAGGTTCCATGTTCTAAGCCTAGACTTTTAAACTGTGAATTAAGTAATCAG
The DNA here is from genome assembly GCA_011680675.1 of Gymnobelideus leadbeateri. Classification (NCBI taxonomy): domain Eukaryota; kingdom Metazoa; phylum Chordata; class Mammalia; order Diprotodontia; family Petauridae; genus Gymnobelideus; species Gymnobelideus leadbeateri. Next base: position 361,485 of record WOXC01000109.1, read on the forward strand.
GAGCATCAAAGATCAAGAAAAGCCTAGAATGGTCAGCTAATTGGGAGGAAGGATAGGCCTCCGAATAATCTAGGCACAAGGGTGTGAACCTCAGGTGATACATACTAGAGACATCAGCATTGGTTAATGGTGATCCAGGGAGCTCAGGCACAGAGTTTAGAGATCAGAGACATTCCAAAGGGAACCCAAAGTGCTCAATGAACCCAGACCTCCTCAGAGTCTGGGGGGGGAAGGATGGCTGATTTTATCTTGAAAACATCTCTGGTGAATGCCCTCTTCTCCCCTCTGACACCGCCACTACCAAGCGACTACAATAGCCTTTTGGTAGGTATCTCTGTCTACACCATTAGACTGTGAGATTCTGGAGGGCACGGACTGCTGTTTGCCTTTCTTTGTGCCCCCATCACCCACCACAGTGCTGGGCACATAGGAGACACTTGAGGAAATGCTTGTTGATTGACTTACTAACCTAAAATCAATTCACATCATTCCAAAATTTCTTTTGGAAGGGAGGACACACACTGACTGGCACAGGAAGAGAATAAAATAAACCTGTGGAAATTAGGGGATACGTTAGGACCTGAATACCATTTCGCTTAGGGCAGCTGGGTGGTGCAGTGGGAGTCAAGTGGATCTAAGTTCAAATCCAACCTCAGACGCTTCCTAGCTGTGTGACTCTGGGCAAGTCACTTAACTGTTTTCCTCAGTTTCCTCATCTGTAAAATGAGCTGGAGAAGGAAATGGTAAACCACTCAGCATTTTTGCCTAAGAAAACCCCAAATGGAGTCATGAAGAGTTAGACACAACAACAAGCACTACTTTGTTTGCTAAAGTCTAACCTTGTTTTGCCTCCAGCTGTTACACTCTCTCTCTCTCTCTCTCTCTCTCTCTCTCTCTCTCTCTCTCTCTCTCTCTCCTTCACTCATTCCTGATACAGTGAAGGTACCTGACTGTAACAATGTTTGGGGAAACTCCTTGTACTTAGAAACTACAATAACTTTTAGTGCTTCAAGGCAGTCCCCATCTTTCCTGGTTCTCTAACAAAGAGCCACTTAAAAGGACAGCAGATTTCCTGCCGTGTTTCCTCCTTGGTGGGGGAAAAAACACTCAAAGGAAATTTTATCTCCTCTTGGAGGTTGACAATATTTAGGTAGAAAACCACACACACACACACACACACACACACACACACACACACACACACCCCAATTCTCCTGGAAAATGATTGACACAAGACACAAATGATGGGGCTGCTAAGACACGAAATATTTTATTTTGAAAATGCTGCCTGTTTTAAGCATATAATCGACTGCTTGGCTTATGCTAAGTTTTCAAAACTGAAATGTTAGAGTAACTTAAAAAATTTAATCTTAAAAAAAATTAAATTATGTTCCAATCGCATGAAATACATATCAAGCACTGTCAGTGAGGGGAAACTATCAAAGAGTTTGGCTGTAGGCTGTAGAAACGAAGTCCCAAGGCCTCAATTCTTAGAAGATCCCTTACTAACTACACGCACAGCACAGTTTGGTAAGTACTGAATCTGAATCTAAAGTCCTAAGGCTTTAAGTCTACATGTGAGCATGGAGAATGACCACTGGGTGTCACTGTTGTTGGTGCTGTGGACAGCAGGGAGGGGGAGGGGAAATTGACAGTCATTTTATGGGATACCTTTCTATGGGGAAGTGAAGATGATGTTTTTTAAAAGATAATACAATATAATATAATGAAGATTTTATATTTATTATATATCATACATTAAGTTTTAATTTGATTGAATATAATTAAGGTATTGTGAGATAATATAATTAAGATAGTAATATAAAATATTAAGATATTTAAGATATCTAGTTGTTGGGGTTTGGTCATCCTCACTGTGAATTTAGTGTCATGCTGTAGAAAACTTAAAGACAATAAATCAGTAAGAGGTTGAGATTTTAATTCTTAGAATTTTAGCTATGACAGATTGTTGGAGTGACCCTGGAATCAGAGATTGTTAGATCTGGAAGTGTCCTGAGAGATGGTCTCACCCTCCTTGTGCCCCATTTTATAAAGAATATGAGACTCAGAGGTGAAGAGACTTAGCTAGGGTCATATGCTACTAAATGACCCTATGAAATCTAATGCAAATCATCTATTAGTATCCAGAAGATACTGCAGAAAATAAATCTATCTAAATAATTCCCTAAACACATAACAGACAAGCAAAAAAAAGTCAGTTGTTTTATATTTGAAGAAAAACTGGAAAACAGCGATGTTTACTTGAGACTAATAAAATTAGATGAATAAATTCCTTTTTATTTTGAAGGGGAGAAGGGCAGGACAATTTGGGACTCCAGGGGTGGTGCTCTATTCACTGTCCCACCCAGCTGCCCCTTGATCTTTCTTTTTTTTCCCTGGTGATTAGTGAAGTGACTGGCTGTTACATATTAGTCACTTGATAAATGCTTGTTGACTTGACTTTACTATGAGCGGTCAATTAGGAAATCCAGTCAGAAATCACAATTAGCTGAACAAGGATTCTTTTTTTTTTTTTAATGATTATTACTGAAGACTAATTGAACTCTGGGTATGGTCAGAAGAAATGAGAGCTTGTCAAAGCCTATGGAAAAAATCAGACAATAAGAAAGAAATTTCCTGGATTCTGTACCAAAGTACCAGCCCAAGACAGAGTACAAGCTGGGCGGTATCAGTCTGGTCTCTAGCAGGTGATTGATTATGTTCTGAAAACAACCAGGAGGCCTAGGCCTGTGCCACACAATCATTGGCTTCTGCTCAGGGATAACTGGCACTGGAACAGCCAGGTCACACGGGCCAGGACTCTGCAACCTGGAAGGGATTTGCAAGGGAATTTGCTCTTTGCTAGTGCTATTTCCATTGAGTGTCTCTAGCTGGTGCTGTTATTCTTTTGCTTTCCTGGGCATAGAAATCCAAAATGTTTAAGGAAACAAGGGAAACTGTTGTGGGAGGCTGGGGGTGGAGTTAAAGGAAGAGACAGCACTCTAAATGAGAAGCAGGCAGGGCTTATTAATAAATAGTCTTCAAAAGAGTGTCTTAAGAACAGTAAAAGGAATTATAGCAAAAGCTCAGCAGCTTGTAGGGGCCAAAAGAGTATAGGAAATACAGTCTGAAAAACAGGTTCCCTCACTCAATGCTAGTATAGACAAATCTATGAAGTTGTGTTATTCCTCAGCTTTTGACATTTATCAGTATAGCATTGGTTATTTATTCTTTACAACATCCCTGAAAGGCAGGTTAGTGAAATGATCATCATTTTATACGTGTGGGATTGGGTGCATAGAGAATCTGCAACTTAAATAAGATCACATCTGAGCCTCAGTTTACCCATATGCAAAACGAAAGGGCTAAACTACACGATAGACGAAAGATAATATTTTTCAATCTTAAAACTATGGTCCTATAAGCCAGTAACAAAGTCAGGGTTAGAAAGTTACCATATTTGAATCCAGAAGGGACCTTAGAAATTGAAAATGAAACCCCTCATTTTACAGGTGTGAAAGTTGAGGCTCAGAGGAATGAACTTGCCTAGAATCATATGTAATAGAGTAAAGTATTCCAACCATGCTTCTCTGATTCTAAATCCCAGCCACTTCCCACAGCAAAATTCAGATCCCTAACCACCCACTCCCCAGTTCTGATCTCCCTCAACCAGATTCCTCCCCTCTCCTTCTGCCATGTCCCACTTAAGGTCTACTCACTATGTTCTCTGACATGAATACTCCAGAGGTAACAAGCTTACAAGCTTGCTTTGATCTTAAACCTTTTCCTTTCTTATTGCTTCCATCTTCTTGCATTCACTGGGACCTGGCTCCTTACCACCACAAGCTAAACTTTCACTCATACCCTGCCTCTTCTCCCCACTGCTACTTTCCCACTCAGTAACCTCTTCAGTGAGGTTCATCCAATCCATAAGTATCAACCATTTAAGATTCTGGTAACTATTATCTACCTGCCTCCAAGTTACTCTCCTTTTTGCCTAATGGATGCCAGTGCCTGACTCTTAGTCTTTCCTGCCCTGATTCTAAAGGACTTAAACATATAGATTGATTCTCCCTCAAACACCTTTATTTCCCAGTATCTCAACTTGTCCATTTCCTATGACCTACTCATCCACCCCAACTTAGGCACACACAGAGATTAGCCATACCTTTGACTTCTGACCTCTGACCTCCACATCACCCACAAAAGTCCCATTTCCATGTTCATGAACTCTGAAATTCCTTTATCTCATCATAATATGTTGTTGTTCCACCTTTCCCTCTGTCTTATCTGGTTCTTCATCCTCACAGTGAACTAATACCTGCTCTTTCCCAGGCTTCCAAAATGCAATGATCACACCCCTCCATTCCCCATCGTGTCCTCTTTGTGAACCAATTCTGTACTAATATTTTCTCTCAAGTCTCTTGTCCCCTTGTCCTATCACCAGTCTTGCCCTACAAAACTCTATACTTTAATTACTCCCACCATTCAATGCCTTCACTCCTGCCTACTGAACAAAGCTGGGGAGAATCATGTAACTAGGTTGATTGAGTCTACTACAAACACATGCTATAATATTTCAACTGGGCCCTCACTATGGCAAGGCAATCCTTTTATACCTCCTTCATTGATTCACCATCCCACTCACTACATTTACCACAGAAGATTTTCCAAAAATTTTCATCCTTTCTTAAGTCTCTCATGACTCACCCTCCCCTCACCCTCTCAGTGGAGAGTCTTACCTCATGTTTCACTGAAAAAATTCAGGTCATGTGCCAAGAGCTTCCTTTTCTCCCCTCATCCTAACTTCAAGAACACTGCCTGTGATCCAGAGATGGCAGCCTCCTTACTGTTTCTTGCACAAAACATTTCTTTTCTTGACTGCATTTTCATGGGCTGTCCTCCATGTCTGAAGCTATTTCCCTTTTGGTCTCCTTCTTCTGACTTCCTTGATTTCTCAGTTGAAGTTTCATCTTTTTAAAAAAATTTACTTTAGGGGGCTGAGCCAGGATGGCGGAGTAGAAGCACAAACTTGGCATGAGCTCCAGCTCCAACCATCTCCAATACATGTAAAAAAATGACTCTAAATAAATTTTAGAGCTACAGAACCCACAAAGTGACAGAGAAAAACAGATCTCCCACTGAAGGCAGTCTGGGAGGCCGACAAGAAGGGTCTAATGCACCAAGCTGGGAGCAGAGCACAGTCCTGTGTGAGCCCTGTGGTTCTGGCCCCAGGGTGACCCTGACCAGCGGCCACCTGAACAGACTTCAGAAGAATGAATCACCAGTAGCTGTGGCGGTTTCCAGACTTCTCAACCCATAAACGCCAAAGATAAAGTAAAAGGTCAGTATGGAACTCTGTTGGAACAGGGGGACAGAAAAGCATGGTCTGGCCCCTGCCCCCAGGGCAAGAGGTGGTGGAGGCACGGCAGTGGCTGCAGCTGCTGCCACATTGCTTCCAGAGCTCCTAGCCTGTAGATTGTAGGGGGACCATGCAACCATTCAGAGGGCAATCCCTCTTGATTTAACCTGCTTGGATCTGGATCATGGTCTTGGGTGGTGGTCCTGGGGTGTGTGGCCAGTGTGCCAAAGCTTGTGGGGGCTGCAGAGAGGGGGCCCTCCTAATAGCTTCAGCAGCTGCGAAAACCCCAGCAATTTCAGACAAAGCTCTCTGCAATCTGGAAGCAGAGTTCTACTGTGGCAAAGAGCTCAACAGTCAAGTAATTGGCTGGTAATATGAGCAAGTAGAGGAAATGTAATCAGAACATAGATTCATTTTGGGGGGACAAAAAGGATCAAAGCTTGGGAAGACAATGAAGTCAGAAGTCCTGCATCAAAAGCTTCCAAGAAAAATATGAATTGGTTACAGGCCATGGAGGAACTCAAGAAGGATTTTGAAAATCAAGTAAGATAGGGGTGGCTAGGTGGCACAGTGAGTAGAGTGCTGGCCCTGGAGTCAGAAAGACCTGAGTTCGGATCCGGCCCCAGACACTTAACACACACAAACAAAAACCTAGCTGTGTAATCTCGGGCAAGTTACTTAAACCCAACTGCCCTCCAAAAGGAAAAAAAAATCAAGTAAGAGAAGTGGAGGAAAAATTAGGAAGAGAAATGAGAATGATGCAAGAAAATCATGAAAAGTGAGTCAACAGCCTGCTAAAGGAGACCCCAAAAATACTGAAGAAAATAACACCTTAAAAAATAGATGAACTCAAATGACAAAAGAGGCCCAAAGAGCCAATGAGAAGAATACCTTAAAAAGATGAATTTGCCAGATGGAAAAGAAGTTTCAAAGACTCACTGAAAAGAATAATTCCTTCACAATTAGATTGGAACAATTGGAAGCTAATGACTTTATGAGAAATCTAGATACTATAAAACAGATCCAACCAAATGAAAAAATAGAAGGCAATGTGAAATATCTCATTGGAAAAAACCACTGACCTGGAAAATAGATCTAGGACAGATAATTTAAAAATTACTGTACTACCTGAAAGCCATGATAGAAAAAAGAGCCTAGACGTCATCTTTCAAGAAATTATCAAGCAAAATTGCTGATATTTTGGAACCAGAGAGCAAAAGAGAAATTGAAAGAATTCACTGATCACCTCTTGAAAAAGATCCCAAAAAGAAAACTTCTAGGAATTTTATAGCCAGATTCCAGAATTCCCAGGTCAAGGAGAAAATACTTCAAGCAGTCAGGAAGAAACAGTTTGAGTATTGTGGAAACACAATCAGGATAACACAAGACCCAGCAGCTTCTACATTAAGGGACTGAAAGGCTTGGAATATGATATTCCAGAGGTCAAAGGAGCTAGGAATAAAACCAAGAATCACCTACCCAGCAAAACTGGGTATAATGTTTCAGGGGAAAATATGGTCATTCAATGAAATAGAGGATTTTCAAGCATTCCTGATAAAAAAATCCAGAGCTGAACAGAAAATTTTACTTTCAACTACAAGAAACAAGAGAAGCATGGGAAGGTAAACAGGAAAAAGAAATCATAAGGAACTTATTAAAGTTGAATTATTTATGTTCCTACATGGAAAAACGATAATTGTAACTCATGAATTTTCTCAGTATGAAGATAGTTGAAGGGAATGTATATATTACATACATACACATATATGTATTATAGGAGAGTATATATGTTTATAAATATGTATATGAGTGTGGGCATATGTATGTACAAGTATACATAGGCAGAGGACACAAGATGAGTTGAATATGAAGAGATGATATCTAAAAAAATAAAGAGATAAGAGAGGAATTTATTGGGAGATGGAGAAAGGGAGAGATAGATCAGGGTAAATTATCACATAAAAGAGGCAAGAGAAAACTGTTACAATGGAGGGGAAGAGCAGGAAGGTGAAAGGGAATGGGACAACCTTACTCTCATTGAATTTTGCTTAAGGAGTAAATAACATACATACTCATTTGGGTATCTTACCCTACAGGAAAATAGGGGGGAAGGGGATAAGAGGGGAGATGATAGAAGGGAGGGCAAATTGGGGGAGAGGGTAGTTAGAAGCAAACACTTTTGAAAAGGGATAGGGTCAGGGTAGCTAGGTGGCTCAGTGAATAGAGCATCAGCCCTGGAGTCAGGAGGACCTAAGTTCAAATCCAGCCTCAGACACTTGACACACTTACTAGCCATGTGACTTTGGGTAAGTCACAACCGCAATTGCCCTCCTAAAAGCAAAAAACAAAACAAAATGAAAAGAAAAGGGATAGGGTCAAAGGAGAAAATAGAATAATTGGGGGGCAGGATAGGATGGAGGGAAATATAGTCTTTCACAATATAACTACTGTAGAAATGTTTTGTGTAACTACACATGTACAACCTATATTGAATTGCTTGTCTTCCTAGCAGGGAGTGGGTAAGGAGGGAAGAAGGGAAAAAATCTGGAACTCAAAGTTTTAAAAACAAATGTTTAAAAAAATTTGTTTTTTACAGGCAACTGGGAAATAGGATAGACAGGCACTGGGGTTTAGAAATCCATCTTACCCTACTAGAAAGTTAGGGGGGATGGGGGAAGTTATAAGAGAGAACAGATTGAATACAGGGGTATTCAATAGGCTTGCTATTTTGGGGTGGGGGTAGGGGAAAGATGGGGAAAAATTGTAACTAAAAATCTGGTGGAAATGAATGTTGAAAACTAAAAATAAATAAATTGAAAAAAAGAAAAAATTACTTGATTTGAATTTATGAAATAAAATAAGTATTTCCATAACATAGTAGAATAAAAAAAAAGATGATTGCACATGAAACTGCAAAACTATTGTGTACAACATGTTAATCCTTTTAAATATATAATGAAGTTATCATGTAATTTTTTCCCTTCTTTTTCTTCCTTTACCTCTCCCCTCCCTCCCTACCCTTAGACTCAAATATGTATACACATATATGTAAAATCATTTTGTACATACTTCTGTTTATCTGTTCTTTCTTCTGGATACAGATAGCATATTCCCTCATAGGTCTTTTGTAGTTAATTTGGGTATTTATAATAATCAAAATGACAGTTACTCAAAGTTGTTCTTGTAGCAATATTGCTATTACTAAATACAATGTTCTCTTGGTTCTGCTCATTTCACTCTTCATTGTTTTATGCAAATCTATTCATGTTTTTCTAAGATCATCAAGCTTATCATTTCTTAAAGCACAGTAGTAAATCCCACCTTTTACAAGAAACCTTTTTTGATTTCCCTTAAACCTAGTGCCTTCCCTATGTGATTAACTTCAATTTATCACACACACACTATACATACATGCATACATACATATATATACACATGTGTGTGTACTGCACAAACTCTCTCTCTGTATGTGTGTATATACATATATAGTTTGTACATAGTTATTTGCCTATTGTTACCCTCATTAGAATGTTAGTCCTTGAGGTCAAGAATACAGTCTCTGTATTCCTAGAGCTAGGCACAGTGCTTAGTTGGTTGGTACTTAATAAATGCTTCTTGACCTGACTTGACTTTCACCAACAATCTCCCCACTGGATATTTTCTTTGTTGCCTCATTCAAATTCTGAATATTTTGCCATATGAAACTTATATACTTGATAAAAGTCAACAATCATTTATTGAGGACCAATTATTATCTGTGGGTAGGTAGGTGGTACAGTGGACAGAGTCCTGGAGTCAGACAGACTCATTTTCCTGAGTTCAAATCTGACTTCAGATACTTATGACCTTGGGCAAGTCATTTAATCCTCTTTGCTTCACTTTCCCTATCTGTAAAATGAGCTAGAGAAGGAAATGTTAAACCACTCCAGTATCTTTGCCAAGAAAATCTCAAAAGGGGTCATGAAGGGTTGGACATGATTGAAATGATAGAATGACGACCACAAATTACTATGTATAAGGTAGGAAAGTGCTGAAAGGTATAAAAATATCAATAGGATTTGATCTCTACTCTTGTGAACCTTACAGTCTAGTAGGGCTGATGGGGTGTGCAGAAATAACTATAATACTAGCTATAATAAAGAAAAATGTGTGGCAAGTGTGATAAAAGAGGTATAAAATACCAAGTTCAGAGGAGGGGAAGATCATATCTCAATGGGAAGAACAAGGAAGTTTTCATGAAGGAGATCACATTTAAGGTGGGCCTTAATAGAGGAAAAGTGGTCTTTGAGGGGAAACATGATATTAAATGTAGGGAATGATAGGGACAAACTCATAGAGCTGAGACATTGAGGAGTGCTCCATTCAGAAAAGAGCAATTTTACTGGAGCACAGAGTAGGAAGGTGATGAGAGAAGTTTATAAATGTTGATGTTTAAAGGAAGGGAGGCTTTGAATGCCAAGCTAAGGAGCCTGGGTTTTATCTGAAAGGTAAGATGGCAGTCTGCTGAAAACATTCAAGTAAGCAGATGAATCATAGAACTCAAAGCAAGCCTAGAGATTTTCTAGTAGAACTCTTATAAGATTAGGAAACTAAGGCCCAGAAAGGGCTGAGGCTTAGTCACTTGTCTGATGCCACAGAGGCAGAAAATGCAGAGAGGCAGTGGAATCCAGGTTCTCTGACTCAACTCCAATATTCTTTCTGTTGCACCACCATATCGTCATGATCAGAGCTATGATTCAGGAAAATTAATGTGTCAGCACAATGTAGACTAGGTGAGACACTAGAGGCAGGGAGATCAATTAGGAAGCTAGTGTAGTATTTCAGGGAAGAAGTGATGAAAGGCTGAATTATTGTGGAGACTGGGGCAGTGGTGGGAAGGGAGAGGATGCCAGCAATATTGTGGAAGTAGAAAAACAGAGGATGCAGGGAATGATTAAACTGAAGTGGGTGGGGAAAGGTGCTAAGGATAGGGAAAATTAGAAGATGACACTCAGATTGTGAACTTGAATGGAAAGATGGAACTAGAGCAGGGTGACCAAGGCTCTTCTATGAACTGAGAGTAGCTGGCAGACTTCCCTGCACTCGACCTAGTTGCTGCTTATACACATATATCTCTTAGCCCCCCATTATCCTTCTATCCTGAGTGATCATGTCCTTCCTCAGGTCATGTCCTTGGTCACTACCTCCAAAGGTGTTTCTCTCCCTCTTTCTCTCCCTCCCTTCATCCTTCTCTTCCTCTCTTTGTCTCTGTCTCTCTTTCTGTCAATGTTTCTTTTTCTGTCTGTCTCTCTCTGTCTCATCTTTGTTTCTGTTTTCCTCCCTCCTTCTCCCTCCCCCCTCTCTCTTTCCTTCTCCTCCTCCTCCTCCTCCTTCTTCTTCTTCTCCTCCTCCTCCCCCTCCTCCTTCTCCTCCCCCTCCTCTTCCTCCTCATCCTTTTCCCTCCACCTTCTCTGTCTTTGTCCTCTCTTTCTGTCTCTCTCTCTCTACTTCTTTTTCTCTGTCTATCTCTGTCTCTGTCTCTCCATATCTCTCCCTCCCTCTCTTTGTCTGTCTATCTGTCTCCTTCTCTTCCCCCCCCCCAAGCCTGAGTTGTCTCACTGTTGCTTGTTAACTTCTCCATCCCCACATCTAACCCTGAGTTAAGACTTCCAAGTCTAAGGATCACAAATCACAATGTGGGGACTTGGGCTGGATTCCCTCGAGTATGGATAGCCCTTGCTCATAGCTTGACTGCACTGACCTGGGCTAGACTATTCCCTCCATCCAGAAATGAATTTGCTGATAGCACCACCAAGATAACTTGGAATGGAGTGGTACCACAGTCAGAAGTAATGAAGTTAGAAGGCAGAGCAAATTTGGGGGGGGGGATATAAATTCTTTTGAATATGTGAAGTTTGTCCCACTGATATGACATGCAAGGAAAGATGGTGTTAATGATGATGATTAGCCTTTCTATAGTATTTTAAAGTTTGCAAAGTGCTTTACAAATATTATCCCATTTGGTCCTCACAATAACTTTGGGAGCTGGGCACTAATCTTATCCTTATTTTACAAATGTGGAAACTGAGGCAAACAGAGATTAAATGACTTGCCCAAGGTAGCACTGTTGGTAAATATCTGAGGCAGGATTTGAACTGACATCTTCCTGACTTAAATTCCAATGCTCTGGCATAGTTCAGGGCTGGAGAAAGAGATATGGGGATCATTTTCACAAAGCAGGGGAAATGAAAGAGAATGCCAAGGGAGGTTTGTTTAGGCTGCATTGAAAGAATAGCGTCAAGAACCAGGCAGGTAATAGGCCAGTTCTCCTCTGTCCTGGTCAGACTGCATCTGGAGTACTGTGATCAGTTCTGGGTACCACAATGTGAGAAGGATTTTTACAAGCCAGAGAACATTCAAGAGAGGAAGATAAAGGGTCTCAAGACTGTGCCTTATAGGGATTGGCTGAAGGAAGCAGATATATTTAGAAAAGGTTTAGGGAGGCCATGATTTCTGTTTTCCAGTATTTTAATGTTTATCATGTAGAAGAGAGATTGGATTTGCATTGCTTGGCAGCAGAGATCAGAACTAGGAACAATGGGTGAAAGTTGGAAAGAGGCCAATTTAGGCTCCATGTAAGGAAAGACTGCCTAATGATTAGAGCTCTTCAATAGCAGAACAGGTTGCCTTGGGAGGGAATATGCTCCCACTCATTGGAAGTCTTCAATCAATCAATGTTTATTAAACACCTACTATGTTAACCAGACATTATGTTAAGCTTTGGGATACAGAAAGAGGTGTCCAATAGTCCCTGCCCTCAAGGAGCTTACAATTTAATGGTGGGGACAACACGTAAACAAATCTATACAAAGCAAACTATGTAAAGGATAAATAAGAGATCATTAGTCAAGGGAAGGCAGTGGAATTTTGAGGACTTGAGAAAGGCTGGATGACCATTGTCAAGGTTCCCCTAGTTTACGTTGGGTTGGACTAGCTGGCCTCTAAAGTCCAATCCAAGACTGAGATTCTGAAAGGATGGCTAGAAAACCAGAAAGCTCCAGACAGAATCCAGGGCAACACCTTCCTTTAAGAAGCATCAGCAAAAGAAATGATTCAATACTGGTCAGCCTCCTTTATCTGACTCCTGATTATCTACAATCTCCTTTGCTAGAATAGTATGCTAGGCTAGGTGGGATAGTAGATAAAGTGCTATACCTAGAATCAAGAAGACCTGAGTTCAAATCCTGCATCAAATATTCACCTGCTCTATGACCCTGGACAAGTCATTTAGCTTCTCTCAGTTTCTGTCTCCCCATCAGTGAAATAAGAAGTACCTGCCACCCAGGGTTCTTGTGAGGATCAAATGAGAGAATATTTGTAAATTATATTGTAACCCTTGAAGTACTATACAAATGCTGGCTATTACTATCATTATCATTGTTATTATTAGTTTGAACAAAGAGAACTCTCCAGTTCTGTTTATCCATCTGCTTCTTACCTCTTCACCCCAAAATCAAGGCAGTGTCAATCATCTTTGCCTCTGACCTCTCCAATTTCTTTAACACGTAGAAAAGGGAGCTAAGGGGGCAGCTAGGTGGCACAATGGATAGAGCACCAGTCCTGGAGTCAGGAGGATCTGAGTTCAAATCTGGTCTCAGACACTTACTAACTGTGTGACCCTGAGCAAGTCACTTAACTTCAATTGCCTCCAAAGAAAAAGAATAAGAAGAACATGAGGGGGAGGGGGAGGAGGAAAAGAAAAAGAAAAAAAGGGGGTGCTGAGAGAGCCTTCTAGACTTTGAAATTCATGCCTAATTACAATCAAAGTCAGGACTAGGGTTATTCAAGGCAGACAGCCACCTTGCAAGCAGCCTGAAGAACAGATACAAAGAGAAATACTTTAAAAATACTACTTTTGGAGCAGCTAGGTGGTACAGTGAATAGAGCACCTGCCCTGGAATCAGGAGGACATGAGCTCAAATCTGGCCTCAGATGCTTTACCACACTTACTAGCCATGTGACTTTGGGCAAGTTACTTAACCCCAACTGCCCTCCAAAAAGAAAAAAAAATTATTTTTAACAATCTATATTTGAATGCAAACTAATTGCTTTCCATGGCATATAATTATTTATTCTATAATGAGTTATCACACATGCTACAGTAAAGGTTTAGAGTCTCCACTGGACATCATTTTATGCCCCTCCAGAGGGGTACAATGTCCAGTTTTTCTTGCCTAGGGCACACAAATGTCTTTTCTGGACTCTGCAATTTATCCAAATGTCTGAGGCTAAACCATTTTCCCTCCCTTATGATAGTTATACACTGTGGTCTGAGTTAAATTGTTGGTAATGAAAGTTACATTTTAAAGACACCCCTTTCCAGGGACTTTCATTTCCTTGGCACTCACACACACTAAAAATTTGCCAAAAGAAACTCAGCTACTGGGGCGGCTAGGTGGCGCAGTGAGTAGAGTGTTGGCCCTGGAGTCAGAAGGACCTGAGTTCAGTTCCGGCCTCAGATACTTAACACACACACACACACAAACAAAAACCTCGCCGTGTGACCTTGGGCAAGTTACTTAACCCCAATTACCCTCCAAAAACAAACAAACAAACAAACAAAAAACATTGGTATCTCACAAAAATTAAAAAAAAAAAAGAAACTCAGCTACTACTGGTTGTATTTGAAATTGCCAGAGCTACATAAATTTCTGTTTGGCCACTGACTGAGGTGGCAAAACAACAAATGAGCTCCGTAATAATCCTGGTAAGCTACGCACATTCTAAAGGACAGTTTAGTGCTGCCATTTGTCATTAATAGATGTAAGGAGGCCAGGCTCCTGGCTGTAATGTAGCCGTATTCATGGATACGGTCAAAGGGAAGCAGCAACACTAGAAGCTAGACCTAGTGGAAAATCATACTGAGGAATCAAAATGAATTTTGATGAGAGTTTGTCCCATTACTTTTAAGATGGACACAGTGTATAAGCGTAGAGGGCCATCTACGTTCCATTGCTGCTACTGCTATAATAATCAGCCAATACCATCACACTCCATATCTCTTCCAAGAAGCAAATTGCACAAATCAAAGCTTGGAGTCATAATAAGACACATTCTATCCAAGTGTGCTATGCAACTCCCAAAACACTCCCAATTCTAACAGACTTTTGGAAAATGTGCCACATTTTATTACACAGCTCGAGATACCGCTTCTGCATAACTACCTCCATTACCATCACAGTAAAGGAAAAGATAAAAAGTAGAAGCATTTTTATTAAGATAATTATGTATAATTACAATTTTAAGTCAAGCATATTGAGATTCAGAGAGACATCAAAATTGTCTTTCTAGATATTTCCTTCCCCAAAACCTTCAAGAGAAGAAACCATTCCAAATCCTCTTAGGCTGGCTGACAATAAGTAACTGGTTACCAATCTGGCAAGAACTGGAGTATCGAAATAACCTTTACTAGTTGCTTTGGGTTAGATACTGTGGGATCCTCCCCCCCACCCTTTTACTTTTAGTTCTGAGATTCTGTATCTCTTTGTTCTTTAAATTCTGGCTAAATCTGAGTATTATAGTATTCTATAAGGAATATAAGCATATGGAATGAACTGTATTCCAATTCTGGCTTCTGCCCAGAATTTACCAGCTGTATGATTCTAAACAAATTCTGTTTCCTCATCTATACCCTGGAGATATTAGTATTCATTAGTGTTATTGTCAAACAGAGATACTGTCATTTTCCCAGTAGAGTATAAACTCCCTGAGGGGAAGCAGTGGTTCATTTTTGCCCTTGTCTTCCCAGTGCCTAAAACTTCAATAAGTGCTTGATGAAATGAATTTAATTAAATTAATGTCATACTACCTAACCCATATGATTCTTATGAAGAACATGTTATGTAAACCTTAATGCACCATTGAAATGTAGTTTGTTATTATTATAAGACCAGAAGCATTATAAGAAGTCAAATAAAGCAAGGCAAACATCTGTTGGAGCCACCATATTTCTCCAATGGTTCATTTCCAACCAGATCTTTGGCATTCAGGTTCATGCTATAAGTTTGGTTTGAGGATCCCTAGATTAAAAACAGGGAGGAAAGCATGAAAGGAAACCATCAAACTTACCCAGTTTTCTCAGGGTCATTAGGATTAAGAATTAAGTGGTCTTGTAGATCATTGAATTGAAAAGCTAGGAAAATCCAATAAATAATGATCTTCCAGGATGGGTCAAAGACCCTCCAAGGGCACAACTCACCCCTTTTGAGAGTCCTTCAGGCCAAAGAAATGCCAACATGTATACTATATTGAATGACCATTTGACTTCACTACATTCAGTTTCAAATCAATCAGCAAGTAAGTCTCCAAGATGGCTTCAGTAATCCTGAGATAGATTAAAATTGCATTTGGGATTAATACTTGTATAATCTGTGGAAGATTTAATTTCCCAATATGAGTACCCAGCAATTTTTCCAGGGGAAAAAAAAGATCTGAGGGTTTTAGTGTACTTTGAGCACAGGATTAATTAGTAGAATCAATCACATAGAAGTGGAAAGATGAAATGTGGTCTTGGCCTACGTTAAGAAAGGCAACAAGTAATAAGGAGGTTATAGAACTTCTATATCCCATTCTGGTCAAACCACATCTGGAGATTGTACTCTCTTCTGGGCACCACATTTTGGGAAGGAAATTGATAAATGCAAGTGTCCAAAGGAGGGCAACTAATATGGAGGAGGATCTTCATTGCATAGAGGAGTGGCTGAATGAACTGGGGATTTTAGCATGAATATAAAACATAGAGGAAATATGATCACTGTATTTGATAAATAAAGGATTGTCACGTGGAAAAAATAAAATTAATTTCATTTCCCTATCCTCATGTTTATGCAGCATGGTTTGGTAGGTAGAGAGCTGAATTTGAAGTCAGAAAGATTTGGGTTCAAATCCTGCCTCAAACATGAATGAGTCTTTTGACTCTGGTAAAGTCATCATAAGGGGCAGCTAGGTGGCACAGTGAATAGAGTGCTGGACTTGAAGCCAGTAAGACCTGAATTCAAATCTAGCTTCAGACACTTAATAGTTGTATGACCCTGGGTAAGTCACTTAACCCTGTTTGCCTTAGTTTCCTCATCTATAAAATGAGCTAGAGAAGGAAATGCAAACCACTTTACTATCTTTGTGATGAAAACTCCAAATGAGGTCATAAAATGTCAGACACAACTGAAACAACTCAACAACAATGAAGACACTTCATCTCTGTGGGCTACAGTTTCCTTATCTGTAAAATGAAGGAGTTCAACTCAATGGCTTTTCAGATCCCTTCCAGCTCCAAATCTTTGAGCCCATTTTGCAAAACCTTTCAAAATTCCTAAGAATTTTTTGCAAGGTGCATTAAAATGTATATACAAATAAGTTATGGCTAGCAAAAAAAGTGCATCCTATATATCTGTTAAAGATTCAAATAGTTGATTTTTGCAAACTATATACTTGTTAATATTGCAAACTAGATACTTTCTATTGGAGTGAAAGTTTAAAATGTTTAAACAATATCAAAGGACTACAAATAGTAACCAAAAAAGTAATGAGACATAAAACATACTCCAGATGAGATCTAAAAAAAATGAGGTCCCTGCTATGCTTCTGAGACCAATCACAAAGGGATTGTCCCACTGTTCAAACAAGGAAGGATTTTGTCCCTCTTTCTCCAGCCAAAATCTGCCCTTCTGCCACTATTTTACCAATTAGTATAAGTCAAATGTTTCCCCATTTACAATCCTTCACACAGAGTTCACAGTAACTATAATAGACATATTGGGTACCATTGGATCAAGAACACTGCAGGAAGTACTTATTGACCTTCCTATTTGGAAGTGCCTCATTCTGTCCACTCTCAGTACATCATCCACAAAGCTGCCAAATTGATATTCTTAAAGCTTACGTCTGACTACATCACTTCCCTGCTCAAGAAGTTTCAGTAGTTTCAGACATGGACAATGTGGAATTTATTTTGCTTGACTATGTCCATTTATTACAAGGACTTTGTTTTTCTTTTTTTCTTTCTTCTTAATGGTGAGGGGGGAGGGAAATGAGGGGAGGTTAAGGATAGGATAGTCAGAAAAGAACCAAGAAAGAAAAGAGAGTCCCTAAAGCAGTTTTTTTAATGGAAAAAAACAGAACAGAAAGAAGACCAGAAAGAAAGCCAGACCTCATTATACATTTAAAAAGAAAAGTAAGCTGTACAGAACAAGGACCTTTCATTTCTTGTGCAATCTTCTGTTTTTTCAATTCTACTACATGGATGTGAATGCTCATTCTATTTATTGTTGATTAAGTTCAGAATAAATTCTTAAGTTGTAATAGCTCCTTCTGGGCTCTAGGATAAACTATGAACTCCTTTGTTTGACATTTATATTACTCCCTAATATACAGCTTACACTCCAGTCAAACGTAGATAACTTAATCAACTGTTTTAGCCAACAAATTTCATTGCCTGGTGGCCAACACTTTGGTGATCAACCTCTATCAATTGAACTAGTCTGGTCTTTGGTCCAAAGACATATGGGACATTACTGGGCACAAATTATCAGTAGTAGCAGTAGTAGTAGTAGTAGTGGTGGTGGTGGTGGTGGTGGTGGTAGTGGAAGTAATTGACATTTTTAGAGCACTTCAGGGTTTGCAAAGTCATTTTTACTGAGTGTCATAATAGTATTGACAGGCAGATTGTGCCCATTTTATAAAAGAAACCAAAGCTTTGAGAGTAGTAGGAGGAGGAGGAGGAGGAGGAGGAGAGGAGGAGGAGGAGGAAGAGGAGGAAGAGGAGGAGGAAAAGAAGAGAAGAAGAAACCAAAGCTTAAAGAGTAGTAGAAGTAGTAGTAGTAGTAGAAGAACTACTAGCAGCAACAGCAGTAGTAGTAGGAGGAGGAGGAGGAGTAGAACTACTACTAGCAGCAGCACTAGTAGCAGCAGCAGCAGTAGTAGTAGTAGTAGTAGTAATAGTAGTAGACCTTTTGAGAGCACTTTAGAGTTTGCAAAGCCATTTCTATTGAGTGTCACAGTGGTACTGACAGGTAGATAATGCCCATTTTATAAAAGAAGAAGCCAAAGCTTAGAGAGGTTAAATGATCACACAGCTAGTAAGTGTTGGAGGAAGGATGCTCCAAACATTTCCAGCTTGGATTTACCCAACAGAGCCTATATTCTGCTAACTTAGCCTCCAAGGGTAATTTAGGCTCACTATTGTCCCATGAGGCTTTGGAGTAAAATTTTTGTGGAAGTATACCAAGATACATATGTGAAACTCTCCAAATTTGTGAGAAATGGGAAGAACAAAGTATGGAGATAATTACTGGAATGATTAAAATTACTGTAGCAGGTGAGACTAGAAAGGCTTTCTGGAAGAAATGAGTGAGTCTTGAGAAGAAAAAGAATGATGAGAGAATTTGGCCACTGGGGAGGCTGTCCGCAAGGGAGGGAAACGGCATCTGCATTGGCTCAGAGGCGGAGAGGATGAAGAAGGAGAGAGGAGGCAATATGACTCAAATCTGCTATTATAAGGGAACCAAAAAAAAAGAGTTTTGCTGACAGTTGTGGGGATGTTAATGCGGCACAGAGGTGTCGGTAATAACCTGGTATGAGCAATCTAATTTAATGGAGGACAGATGGAGGTTACAGACACAGTCAGATGAGCCCTCTGCTTCAGCTATGTCTGTGTATGCATATATCTTTAAATGTTGATAGAATTGTAAATGTGTATATATCTTCTTCGGATTCAATTTGACTTTTTGCATTATGCTTCATCCTCTCCTGCTTTTGAGTAATTACAGATGTCATTCACCTCACCTGTCTTTTTCTCACCAATCTTTATCAACAATGTCCCTTTCTTCTTCAACATTTCTCTTAAGGCTCACATTTTCCAAGTTCATGGGTTTGATTCCCATATGAATCCACTTAACCTTGCTCTTTTTCTTAGTAATTGTGAATATATATCATATATGTTTATATATAATAGATGTTATATAATATATCAGTATGTATTACATGATCTATCACAATACTATATATAATTAATATATCACATGCAACATGTTCTTAAATAACATGTATAATATGTCATAGAAATTACTAAGGAAGAGACATATGCATGTTGTCATCCAGTTGTTTTCAGTCATGTCTGACTCCTCGTGACCCCATTTTAGGATTTTCTTGGCAAAGATACTGGAGCCATTTGTCATTTCCCTTTCCAGTTCATTCTACAGATAAGGAAACTGAAGTAAACAAGTGACTTGCCCAGGGTCACACAGCTAAGCAAGTGTCTGAACTCAGATGTGAACTCAGGTCTTCTTGACTGCAGGCCGGGTGCTCTATTCACTGCAACACTTAGCTGCATCTATTACTGCCATAGAACAGGGAATCATTTCCATTAATGCAGACTGAGAGCTGATGGGTAGTCAACCCTTAGAGGTTATATGACTTCTCCAAGGTAACACAGCTTGTATGTATCAGAAATTAAACCTGAGTCTTCCTGGCTCTTTATCCATTACTTCATGATGATTATCATGAGTTATATCTCTATCTGTTTCTGTCTCTCACACTCACACACATGCATATATATATGTATATATATAAACACATATATGCATATACCTACATGATACACATATACATATATATGTATTATATAATACATAGTGTTATTCAATCTTCAATGCCCAGATTTAGGATTACATTTCTAGAATTAGTAGACCAGATACTCAATTAATTACTCTTGTGTGTATATGTGCAGACATTTATGTAAGTAGATGCTAACTGAATACTAAAACTATCTCTAAGTGTTTATGAGTGGAAAACTTGCAAGAACTGATCAGATTAGGAAGTATGAGCCAACCCAAGGAGAGTGATAAACACATTTGTTAAGGGTAAGGTTTGTACACTCTAGAGACCTTTTATGAATATAATTTGAGTCATATAGTTGGCACCACTAGCTTTCTATTGAACCAGACACCTGCACATCCCTGCAATGCCCTTCCCTCAATTTTTCTATTGTTTCTTACAGGCTTATATGATATGGCTCCATCACCAAAATAAAGTTTCTGGCCAAATGTAATTAACCTGAATGAAGTTCTAGCGGCCTTCTTGGAACCCCTGAGCTGGGTGAATGGATGAAAGTCATTTAATGACTATAGAAACCTGTTCATCATCAAGGGAATAACGTTTTCTGTCACTTTAAACCAACAAGAGGACTCCAGACACTCTAGCAAGTCTCCCATTACACAGGAGAGCAGCCTGAACATCAAAAGACTTCTTCATAAGAAGGGAGGAGGAGGAAGCATGCTTTTTTTCAGCTGTTCTTGGTTGGCCAAGTGAATCTAATGGCATATTAATAAGAAGCAATTAATTGTATAACCGGCCCAGTAGTTCTAAGAAATGAAATCCTAAATCTGATACATGAAGGGCATCAAGGATTGAATAACTGTTAAAAAGTAGTTTCTGGCACTGCCTCGCATCAATAAAGACATAAAGAACAAAGGAGCCCCATGCAAGTAATGCACAATCAATAGACATATGAAATCTAAAAGTCTTGGAGTGGAGAGAACAAGAATCTAGGAGTATAAAAGTGTGAAATAAAAGTATGAAGTCAGTTTGGAAGGGGATTCAGGAGCTCAGACTGGCTGTTCCCCTGCTGAAATTGCTTCTGCTGGGCTACTACATAAACAGATGAGATCCATTGTATTTTTAAAGCCTTCTAAAGAAAAATGTAAAGACATCTCATATGTGAATAAACATACAAACTGCGATTTCATACACATTCATAACTGTGTAGTTAAACTTCCCATATGGAAACTCCCTCCATCAATATAAATTGCAGCCCATTTCTGATTTACTGAGTAAATCCTAGGGCATGGATTCTTAACCTGGTGTCTATGAACTTGACTTAATACATATAGACATAAATACATATATCTATATATGTAAAAATATATATGTTTTGATAATGATTTTTCAATATGATTGGTTTCTCTACCTCCCTGCTTCAGCAAAACAATATATACTTATTGATTTTTTTAAATTAAAGTATGTTTCTTTCTTTTAGACAAAGGTTAGCAAATTCATTTTTAGGCAATTGAATTATCTACATGGCAGAATGAAATAATTAGGATTTCTGATGTTAGCTGTACTTGTTAGTTGATGACCTATAAAGTTTATCCTTCACCCCAAAAGGAATAAAGTGGAACTATTCTTTCAGCCATAAGAGGGTTATACCCTGAGATATCCCCAAATTTCCAACCTTGTGACTTAGCAATAACATGAGTTACTTATATGAGTTCATCCACTTACATGAGTTTCTCCAGAAACTACCTAAGAAAATTGTTTTTCCATCATGGTGCTACTCTTCACAAAATAATAACAACTTGGAAACCAAAGACCATTGGACAAAATATCAAGAAGACTCCAATATCTGATTGAAAGAATAGCTGGAAATCCCAAGAAATCTGAGAGGGAGAAAGACAGGATTTGTAGCCTTACTGATTATCTTTACTGATTGTCCCTTATTGATAACTGATCCTGAAGTTGATATACAAAATTTGTACTTGGATTCCTTTTTCTGAAGATAAGCTAGATCTCTAATGTCCTTGAATCCAAATTTCACACAGTTCTTATTTTCATACAAGGACTAGAGGAAAAGCTTTTAGAAAATGCTTTAAGACTATTGGAAATTTTGGCTCTACCCAGTAAATTACCAGAGTTCATGATCCACATAATGTGAGATTTCTTGCATACAAACATCACCTGAGAAATTGGGCAAATGCTATTATTGCACACTCCATAGCCCTTTTATTCTTGTTCATTTAATTAAAGTGAGGACATGGAAATTTTATACCTGTTTGACAGTTATTTCCATTTAAGTTGATATTCAGCATCACTCCCAAGAGTTCAGACTACTAAATATAGGAGGCAGGTAGTGGTCAAGGGTCCTGACCTTAGAGTCACAAAGACCTTGTTTCAAATCCCACCCTCAAAACTAGACTGACTGTGTGGTCCTAGGCAAGCACTTACCATCTCTGTGCCCCAATTTCCTTCTCTGGCAAATGAAGGGGCTTGACTTGATGGTCTCTCAGGTTCTTTCTAACTCTAATTCTATGATCCCATGATCCTTGTTGTAACTTTCCTAGAAGGCAAGTATTATTAATTTGATATAATATGACAAGAGGATTATATGTCCTATATTATATGACATACATAAAGGTATGTAATAGATCTTTTTTCAGTGTAACAGATTAATGAATAGCAATTAGTGACTTTTATCTATTAGATAAAAGGGCTTATTAGCACATTATTTCTCTCCTAGGAAAGAGAAAGATAAGGCTATACTCTTGTTCCTTGAGGAGGATCCAGAGAGAAGAAAAGACAACTATCCCAAAGGGTTTTCTCATAAAGTCCCCTTTGTTCAACATTTATAGGAAACCACCCAGAAGGTTTTATTAATGAACACTCACTGAGTGTCAACAATGTGCTAAGTGAAGTGGGGAACATAGAAAGAAACTCGATCCTGCAAGCTAACTATTTAAAGCAGGCACATATTTTATTGTATGTGTGCTGCAAAGTTTTTATGCATTGAACACATCTTATAAATCAAATAAATAAACAAATATGCTTGGCAATAGCTTATACACATCTGTGGATAATTTAAACAACTGCAAGTGAGAATAAATTTTCCTTTGCATGTTTTTACCAAACTTTGCTAATTTTATGGGGTGAAATGTTGGCTCTTTCCAGAATTCTAAATATGAAACCTCTTTTTAATAAAAATAAATATAAGTAAACTTAATGGATAAATTAGAGAACAGTCTATGAACCAGAGATTTAATATGTACTCTCTGCATCATGTGTTTTTGTAATGCAATATTGTGCTCATGACTAGTAAACACCCTATAATCATTGCCATATGTCTGCTGGATTTGGACAACAATTGCAATCTTCATAAAATGGCAAATTTCCCTATTGATTCACAAAATGGAAATAATGGGGACCATCCCTAAAATTTGTAAGCTATACTCTGAAATACTAAAGAAAACAAGTCAATAGCACATTCCTTCAAAGCTGGAAGAAAGCATCATCCTTTGTTCAAGTTAAGATTAAAGATGATAGCAGGGTTCCTGAATACCAAGCAGGAAAAAAATCTCTAGGGATCTATTGTCACTAGTAAAGGTGTTGAGAAGAAATTCAAGTGGTTATATATATATAGATATTCAAGATATGCTCCCTAAATACTGAACAATAAGCAAATACTACTTGGGGCACAGTAATATAAAGAAGGTCCTGGTAGATGACTGCACCAGAAATAGTTCATCTGTGGCCCAGATGACCTGAAGAGGTTGTGTATGCAAAAGGGCATCATGACAAAGTATTATGGTCCACACTTAGTACATATTACTCCAGGCTGAGATGACTTGACACCATTAAGAAACTGAAATTCGAATGGATGCAGGTAATATCTGATTCATCCAATGCCAACTGTAAATGAAGAAATGAGAAGACTGAAAATGAGGACCAGCTGGTGGACATGTTTTGGATTTGCAGAGGATCAGAAGGCAGTCTGTGATGAGAAAAGTGGATGGTTCCCACATAAGCAGAAAGGGTACTGACTTGCTGAAGTTTTCAACAAATGAGCTTCATCTTTATCCCATCAATTAATATTATGTATAGACATATAGACTATTAAAAAGGGACAGGAAAGGATGGAAGGAAGAAAACTCTTCAGCTGTGTAATCAATGACAAAGCTGAAAAAAAGGGAAAATGACAGATGCTAGAGGGGCTGTGGGGAAAAAGGTACATTAATGGAATGCTGGTGGAACTGTGAACTGGTACAGTCATTCTGGAAGGTAATTTAGAATTGTGCCCCTAAAGTCATTAAGCTATGAATATACCCTTTGACCTAGCAATGCTGCTATTAGATCTATATCCCAAAGAGATCAAAGAGAGGAAAAGGACCCATGTGTACAAAAATATTTATAGCAGCTGTTTCTATTGTGGTAAAGAATTAGAAAGTGTAGTACTCATCAACTGGGAAATGACTGAACAAGCTATGGCATATGAATATGAAAAAACCTCATGAAAAACCCTTCAAGGGAAGGTTTCAGTAAAACCTCGTAAGAGTGTATGAACTGATGCAAAGTGAAGTGAGCAGAACCAAGAGAACAATTTATAGAATAACAACAATATTGTAAAGACAAACAACTTTGAAAGACTTGGGTGCTTTGATCAACACAGTGACCAACCACAATTCCACTCATGATGAAACATGCTATTCACCTCCAGATAGAGAGGCAATGGGTTCAGAATGCAAATAGGGAAATATCTTTTCTGGACATGGTCAATGTAGGAATTCATTTTAATTAATTATATGTATGTAATAGGTTTTTGTTTTTTTTTTCTTTCTCAAAGGGGGGAAAGGTGAAGATGGAGAATAAAATAAAATTGAATTGAAAAAAGCAAAAATGTCAACCAAAGTTGTGCAATCAGGCACACAATTCAAAGTCAGTACAAAGAAAATAGAATAATAAATTAATAAAAATAATGAAATAATATAGAATGTAAGAAGAATGCTAATTAATTAAAATGTCTATATCTAGATTTAACAGATAAAATATCTGAATGAAAAGAAACAGAAATAGGTATATTAATGAAGCAATGAATGAACTGTGTGAAATCTTCTAAGTCTCATGGTATCATTCTTATAAGTGGAATGTTGATAAGCAACCTATGTAATTGAGATGAGAAAGCAGATCAAGGTGGAAAGATGACATCACACAGACAAATGAAGTGCTAGAAAGAGGTGACAGCTCTGAAGAGGTGAAGGCAAAGTAATGAAGAAAAAAGGTGATATCCCCTTGTATAGACCACAGAGATTACAAAGGGCTCTTAAAAATCAATTAGTTCAAATTGCTTACCTAGCAGATATGGACCCAGAGGTCCAGGAAGGAGAAGTGACATTTATCTAAAAGTCATCATATACCTAGGTATCATCAGAATTGTCTCCTAACTCTGAGGCAACAGGATGTAGTAGGCAGGAGTTCAATGTTGGGGGGAAAGGGCTGGATTTAGATCAATCCACATTCAAACCATAGCTCTGCTGCTTCAAAGTCAGTCATTTGTCTTTTCTGAGTTCAATTTCCTAATATATAAAATGAGATATCTGATTTAGATTAAATATATGATCAATGAATCCAAGGTTCCTTCTTTCCTTCTACCACATTATTCTCATTCTCATCTCTCTCTCTCTCTCTCTCTCTCTCTCTCTCTCTCTCTCTCTCTCTCTCTCTCTCTCTCTCTCCTCTCTCTCTCCCTCCCTCTCCCCCTCCTTTCCTCCACCCTTCCCCTTTCCTCTATCCCTCTCCCCTTCCTCTTTCTTTCTCCCTCTCCCCCTTTCTTTCATTTTTTTCTCTCTTTCCCTCTCCTCTTTCTCTGTTTCTGTCTCCCCGCTCCTCTCATCATTAAGTCTGACATGACCTCCAAAGATTTTAGGGTTCCTCAATGAGCCCAGGGAGACTAATCCAGTTTGTCCAAGAGAAACCTAATGTACTCATTTATTCTCCTTGATAGAACTCCCAGGGGTTTAACTTGTCCTGTAATCATCTTGGCTTAGGAAATCATTGATTATCAGAGTCGTAAAGGATGTTAGAGTCCATTTAATCCAACCTGGTTGTTTGAGAAATGAGGAAACTAAGACCCAAGGAAATGAAATTTTTTACATAAGGTCACATAGTGAGGTAATGACAAAATCAGAACCTGAGATCATATGATCATAGATTTAGAGCCAGAAGATACTTCAGAGTCCATCTAGTCCAATACCCTCAATTTACAGATGAAGAAACTGAGATCCAGTGCAAGTAAGTGACATACCCAAAGTTGAACAGGTAGAAAATGTCAATGGCTAGAAGTTGGAAATATTCTCTGGCCTCCAGGAATACATTGGGCTGTTGTGGTGCACATACATGTTAGTCATTCAAAAAGGAGAATGTTTGAAAATTCAATGAATAAGAAACATCTTTCCTATGTCACTTAACCAGGACTGCTTAATGATGTACAAGCAGAAAAATGGAGAATAGCAAAGGAAATAGATTACAAAGAAGCATTTCAACAATCATTTCCCAGATGTGTGATCAAATGCCTCACTTAACCAAGCCTATTTGGTAGTGGGAGTTAAAGAAGAGTTTGTGTTATCGGTCAGTCAATCTGTAGGATGTTGGAGCCTGTGCCAGACCATGGTAAAACAAAAGACAGAAGAAAAGTCTCTATTAATGAGAACCTTATAATATAACTGGGCCATTTAAAATTAACTTCCCTGAAAAATACTTAAGAATGCTTAAATAGTAACATATGGCAAATACTGCTAGATACCATGCAAACCTCAACAGAGTTGAGAGAACATTGAACCATGAGTTAGGAGACTCAAGTTCTAATCCCAGCTCTCCCACTGACTAGCTGTTAGATCTTGGACAAATTGCTTTACTTTTCTAGGCCTTGAGTTTTTTTTATCTATAAAATAAGGCATTTAGACTGGATTGTCTCTAAGGGCCCCCTCAGCTTTAAAGTTCTCTAGTTCTAAGGACTGGGAGACATGGGAGCAAAGGCTGGATCTGAGTCAGGTGGGTTTAATTAGGCTCATTAACAAATGAGTGGGAGCCTGAAATTCATAATGTTTCTAAAATGCCTGGGATGCCGAAACTGTTCATTTTTTAATCTGCTTTTAACAAGAGAAGGTAAGAAAGAAAATTAGGACAATTAAGAAATAATGAAGTCATTACAAAAACAGTTACTGATTTAAAAGCAGGTAAGGGAATACACTATCAGTGGAAATTTTGAATACCTACAAATGAACAGTTCTGCATGACAAACCTACTGTGGGATTAAGGGATTCACTCAGATCACTGACTAAACCATTTATAATCATCCCCCCCCCCCAAAAAAAATTATGGCTAATGCAAGTGTACTAATCATTATAAGGAATATGCATTCCCTTGAAATTTGACCATCCCTCAGTCTGTTGAAATTATATCTGCAGAGGACATTGCCAATGCTTTGCTCCCAGAGTAATTTGCATTTCCGGAGAGCAACATCCTGAAGGTTTCATTGCAAGTTGAAAGAATTTTGCTTTGTTGTGTTTTTTTTTTCTCTTCCCAAATTATCAGGAAAAGCAGCATCCTGCAGAGATAGGTGTCAGGATGGATACCCAGAAGCTGGCCCCTAAATCTCAGCTCTGCCACTGTGTGGCCTTGGTCCGGTCACTTGATCTCTCTCATCCTCTTGTTTTGATGAGGATCTCTCATCCTCAGTTTTCTTGTTTGTAAAATGGGAAATCATAATTCTTAACCTTTCTACTTCACTGTGTTGAGGAACAAGATTCTTAAACCTTAAAGTACTATCAAAATGAAAGTTATTATTATTACTGAATCAATGTTATCAAGGTCTGATTAGCTCAGTGTGTGAATTCCCTCCACCAATGTATATTGGAATCCATCTTTATTTTAAAAGACCAGTCTGAGACGCTGAGACACTAAGCTCTCTAACTAGTAAATGGAAGAGAAGGCATTTGAACTTCCTAACTCCAACTCCAGCATTCTAATACCCTTTTGCCACACTATTTGTCATCATCACCACCACCACCATCATCATCACCATTGTAATATTGAGGCAGCTAAAGGGAGGGCAAGGTTCCACATTCAGGAACCAATAAATTCATAGGAAGGACCAGCCTTCATTTGATTTAATCACATAATGAGCAATCAATAGATCAACAATTATTTATTGGATGCACACTGTTTACATGTACTGTGCTAACTACTATGAAAGATACAAAGATGTAATAGACATCTTTATTCTCAAGCTGC
The DNA here is from genome assembly GCA_011680675.1 of Gymnobelideus leadbeateri. NCBI lineage: Eukaryota > Metazoa > Chordata > Mammalia > Diprotodontia > Petauridae > Gymnobelideus > Gymnobelideus leadbeateri. The sequence continues at coordinate 389,716 of WOXC01000109.1, forward strand.
TTTCAATCTAATAGGAGAGGGAAGACAAACACAGAACACAGATAACAAGAAAATAATGGAACCGAAGAGTTAATGCAATGCTGACTCAGTGGGATACACCACCACCCAAGAGTAATTATCAAATGAATGGTAAATCCAATAAATGGGCCACTAGGTGGCGTGGTGGATAGAGTGCCAGGCCTAGAGTCAGGAAGACCTGAGTCCAAATCTGGCCTCAGACACTTACTAGCTATGTGACAAACCATTTAGGAAAGTCACTCAACCCTGTTTGCCTCAGTTTCCACATCTGTAAAATGAGCTGCAGAAGGAAATGGAAGGAAACCACTCCAGTTCTTTGCTAAGAAAACCCCATGAATTAGTATTAGTGTGTTATCTTCTACAGGGTCACAAAGAGTCAGACAATGACTGAACAACAACAAAGCTGATGAATGCTGTTATTTTAGAGGAAGGAATTTTCTGGAAGGTCTCCATGGAAGAAGGATTTGCAGTAAGCCTAAGTATTTAGGATTGGATAGCCAGAAGGGAGAGGAACATTCCTAATGATCAAATCCTTGAAATTATCAAGTGAGTGGAGAATGCCAAATAGTAGAGGAATAAGTATTTATTAAGCAGTTACTATGTGGCAGATGTTGGGGATGTAAAGAAAGACAAAAACAGCCCTTGCCCTCCAGAAGCTTACACTTTAATGGAGGACACAACAGGTATTTAAGATACATCCAGAATAAATAGTAAACTTAGAGTCGAAAGATGAAAACGTCTTATTTTTTTCAGAAATTGAAAAATTGAAAAATAATGAAGCATGCCACTTCAGAACACTTTGTGCTAAAATTACATTCTGTGACAGCATTTGTCCATTAGCATCCGACAAAATCACACTAACTAGCCCCCATCATGTCCTGTGAACATGAAGTTGGGTGAAGCAACTTATTTTCTGAATCCCTAATTATTTTAGATAAAGCAAGCTGGATTCTTAGTGACCTCCAAGTTTAATTAATCACCTCTAATATTTTTCGTGTCATCTAGTTCTGCCTGAAGTGAAACATTCATTTGCAATTTCCAAATTTGACTGCTTGGCCAAAGGCTAGAGGGAGGGACAAGAGGAAGGTTGTGCTTTCTCTGTTCTGAGAACTGAGGCCCAGGCAGGGGAAGGGGAAGGAAGGTAGGCGAGCTGGTCACTTTGGGTTTCCATGCCATAAACTTGCAATTGCAAGGAAATAGCTATGACTAAATTGTAGGTCATGCTTGAGGCTATTTACATAAAATCTTTTACATGGGACTTAAGAGCCTGGAGTCAATCAGAAGTTGAACAAAATATTTTGATCCGTGATCTGCAGCTCTTCCTGTAGGACAGAGAGCATGGATCTTTGCAGATAAATCTAAGATTTGTCATTTGAGAGACTAACAGATGGATGTATGTCTTCCTTTATGACATTCTCCAAACTGCAATACCCATAGTCCTTTGTGCATGGAGAGGAGAGGGACAGCATATCATAAAACCTGGGCACTCCCAAGTAGGGCAACAGGAGCTGGTGTTCTGCAGCAGAATATACAGCCCCCAAATAAGTAATGAGTCAAATCTTGGACAGGATTAGTGGCTATTTCTTTTCCTCATCTTCCCTCTCCTTCACCCCTTCTTTCTCCTCTTTTTCCTCCTCCATCTCCCTCTCTATTCCTTCTCTTCTCCTCACTTTCACTCCCATCCTCCTTTCTCTCATCTCATCTCTTCTTCCTTTCCTCCTCTTTATTTAATCACTGATAAAGTTATGCTTGCAAGATAGTATGTATATATAGTTTTAGGATAAAGCTTTCAAGTTTTCCCTGGGTGGGCCACAGAAATATATTTGGGCACAAAAGAAATCCAACTCTGCAACAGCCAACAGATATTTCCTGGCACACATTCTTTACTTCATTCATACAGTAACCATTTATCCAGTGGCTACCACATGTAAATCATAGTGCTAGGTGCTGAAGATGCAAAAATGAATAATGCATGGTCCCTGCCCTCAGGGGGCTTATAATCCAGCCAAGAAAGATGGCCAGTGTTAGGAGATGAGTTACACACCAGAAAAAAAAAAGGCATGAATTCTTACTTGAAGCAGCAACTCTATAAGAAGCTTTAAAAGAACAACTAAGGTAATTGTACATAGAAACTTAACCAGAAACAGGACAACAAGTCTCTGGTCACTTCACATTTCATGCTCTACAAGCCTGATGTCTTTTCCCTTAAACTACTAGACATTAATCAAACAGACCTGCACACTCAAGAAGACAAGTACCAAATAAAAGTGGGAAGTGTCTTGTGTATTTACTTTGTATTTTTAAGTCCCAAAAAAGACCTTAATAATGATCTCAAGGTTTTTTACATCCAAAGCTTAAGTATCAGAGAGAGTTATCTATATCATACCACACTTATCCTCACTCATTGTTCTGTTGCTTTTCAAACCCCAAATGCCACGTAGTAACTAACATTTGTCAAAACTTAAGTCAAAAGGAATGGGTTTGATTAAAACTCATGCCTGAGCAGTTCATTTTCAAATATCCATTCTAATTGAGCCACAAAGGAGGGGAGCAAAAACACTGATAATCCCAAACAGCATATAATCTGAAATAACATATTCAGATTTTTAAAAAAATACATTATATGACCAGACTTTTGGCTGTAGATCTGCCTTTTTGATATTTAGCTTAGGTTAATATTCCAATTAATTTGCAGTCTCCCTCTACAAAGTTAATGATGATAAGATGGTTGGCTCAAAAGTAAGAAGGGTAGCAAGAGAAAAGTTGCCTGGCATCACACTTTTATTCTGGATAAGCCACATACAATACACTGATTTCAGTATTGATCATTTTGGAAAACCCAGAAGATAGTGAAAAAATGTCCTGATCAAAGAAGAGGATCATATACACCCACTCATCATAGCTAACTGACTCCAGGCAAAACCACTGCCAGATATAATACGAATTAGTAAAATTTCTGTTTGACTATGAAGTCACACTCTAAAATCTCAGAACAAAGGATATGATTTCTCCAAAATGACCAGGTTTAGACAGCCCTAGAAATCATTATTGCTCTTTTTTCTCCATTGTATTTGCCAAGTCAACTCAACAGACATTATTTAGTGTCTATTCTGTATAGCATTATCGTTGAGGGACTTTCAGTGAGCCTTCATAGAGCTTGCAGCCAAGTAGGGAAACATACTTAAAATAGACAATGTAAATATATCACAAAAATATGACACCAAATAGTATGTGAGGTACAAAAAAGAAAGTCATTACTAATGCAGTATGTCCAGGAAGAAAATCTTCCTAGAGGAGGTAGCATTTGAGATGGGCTTTAAGGGATCATAGGAATTCAACAGATGAAGAAAGGAAGAAAGAATATTCCTGACACAGGGATCAGAAGAGGAAAGCAAATGGAAGCTAGAAAGCTTCTAGTTTGGTTGGATCATGGATGGGGGAGTGATGGGAAATAAAATGAGCAAAGCAAGGGGCCATTAGATTCTGAGGGACCCAGCAGCACAATTTCAGACACCAGTCAGGAAAGGAGAGAGGATGCTTAAGAGCATCAGGGCTTTTGAACTCTGCCTATGAAGATGACCATCCTGTTCTCCTACAGCTTCCAGTTAATCTTTCCCATAAATGTTTCCAAACCTATTTCAGATATATGAAGTTTGTATAGTAGGAAATGAAGACCAAAATCTTCATATGTTCTAGAATATTCTCTTTTCCCTGAGTTTTCGTGATTCTGCTCTCTCCTGTTCTTCCCATCTGCCACTCACTAGTTTCCTTTGCTAGGTCATCATCATTCACACTCCCCAGCCTGCACCCTGTGACTCATTCCTGGGCCCACTTCTCTTTTCTCGATAAGCTATCTCCCTTAAATGAGATCAAATGAGATGATATTTGTAAAGCACTTAGTACTGTACCTGCTTAATAAATGATCATTCCTGTCTCCCCCTTTTCCACTTCTCCTTGGTTATCTCATTAGCTCCCAAGGGTTTAATTATCATCTCTGGTTAGACAATTTCCAGATTTATATATTCAGCTCAAACTCTAATTCCACATTACCAACAATTGACCATATATCACTAACTGTATTTCCCATAGGAATCCCACACTCAACACATTTGTTAAACTGAATTAAATTGAACTAAGGAATTAGAGCTACCCAGAAGTAAAATGACCTCTGTTTAAGAGGTCTTCAAGTCAAAGTTGGAAGAACATTTATTGAGTATATATTTCAGGTATGAATTTTATTAGATGGCCTTTGATATCACTTCTAACATTGCAATTCTATAATTCTATGCCTAAAACAGACCTTATTATCATAGGATAACAGATTTAGAGTTGTGAGGGACCTTAGAGGTCATGTACGACTACTTTCAGTAGAGTAGTTAGGTGGCACATTGAATAGGTTACCAAGTCTGGAATTGGGAAGACTTATCTTCATGAAGTTAAATATGGTCTCAGACACTTAATAGCTACAGGACCATGGGCAAATCACTTAATCCTGTTTGCCTCAGTTTCCTCATATGTAAAATTAGCTGAAGAAGGAAATGGCAAACCACTCTTATCTTTGCCAAGAAAACCCCAAATGGGGTCATGAAGAGTTAGACAGGACTGAAATGACTGAACAACAACAAAATACAACTACCTAATTTTACAGATAAGGGCACTGAGGCTCAGAGCTGAGAACTGGATCCAGGTCCTCTAATTCCAGTGCTCTTTCCTCTATACCATTCTGATTCCCAGTTATGGTGTTCTCCAAACCCTCCCTTCTTAACTTGTTGCTGTGTATTGCACCAATCCCCTTCCATCCACCCAGATTCACAAATGTAGAGTCATTCTCCATCCTTTCCTCTCCCTCACCTTTCATGTCCTATCAGTTGCCAAATCTTACTGATTCTACTTCCACAATTTCTTTATCACCCATTCCCTACTCTCCACTCACATGACCATCAGCCTTGTTTAGAAACTCATTACTACTAGCATGAACTATTGTAATAGACTACTGTTGGTCCTCCTTGTCTTCCATCTCTCCTCTCTCCCACTCATTCTCAGGATAGTTACCCTACTGATATTCCTAAAACACAGGTGTGACCATGCTACTCCCCTCTCAAAAAGTCCCAGGGGCTCTCCAATGCCTCTTGGATGAAATATAGTCCCCTGTGTTTGGCATTTAAAGCCTTTTACAATGTGGCTCAAGCATACCTTTTCATGCTTCCTGAACTTTACTCTGACATATTCTGGGTTCCATCTCAACTGACTTTCTTGCTGTTCCCAGTACAATATTCCATCATGCATCTTCATACATTTTCACAGACTGATCCCATTGTCTGTAAGGAATTCTTCTCCTTGGCCCCCAACTTTTGGTATCTTTCAGAGGCTTAGCTCTGGTGCTACCTTCCCTGTTGCTCATGCTTTCTCCATTGGAAATTACTTTGTCTATATTTTGTATTTATTTGTTGTTTCTCCATAATAATAATAATAATAATAACAATAACAATAATAATCTCACAATAATAATAATAATAAGCTCCTTGAAGGCAAGAAAAGTTTTGCTTTTGCCTTTGTATCCCTAGCATCTTAGAGTGCCAAGCACACAACAGGTATCAAATAATGTGTATTGAATGACAATATAATAATAATAATAAGACTTGAGCTGGTATATGATATAATATTAACAAATCACAAGGTTGTGTCAGAAGCGCTGAAGGCTGATGTATTAGCAACCACACTAGCACACAGGGTGGGCTGCTAGCACAGGTTTTTTGATCTGCTTTTGTAAAGGAAAGACAGCTTTAAAAAGGGTTAACAATCTTACTTTAATTAACAGACAGAAAAGTAGAAAGAAGTGAAAGAATTCAACAGACAGGACTTCAACTGTCTGAACAAAGTAATACAATCACCTACATACACCACTGGAAGAGCACCAACATCTGAATAGTCAGGGGGCTCTTAATAAATGGCTACTCAGAGTCTTGTCCAGGGAATCAAAAGGTCCTTCTCAAGAGTGAGCACCCCACATAAAATATCAACCTCCCAGTATCTATAGTTTTCAATGAATAGGCTCAGAGCCAGAAGGCATAACAACCCTTGTGACTCAATTACTACTTACCTTAGTAACAAAAAGTATGAAAGCCTTCCTGCAAGCAAGCTTCCCTGTAAGCAAGCCTCCCCCTAAGCAACCCCTCCCCCAAGGCAACATAAATCTCTATATGGGTTTTATGTGACTCAGGATATATCATAGCTATGATTAAAATACCTGTGTTCTTTTAGACCTGGGAACATGGCTCCTGTTCCAAGGGAAAGGGGGACACATGTGGTCATATAAACCTATTAATGGATGGGGAAGACCTTCTTATTCCATTCACATTACAGCAGACTTCAAAGGATAGAGGGACTTTTGTATTTTGTGAAAGCTGTATGGGGCAATGGACTTGTCAAAAATATCCTCAAAGGACATAGAGGTAGAAAGCTGAAAGGGTGGAGAAGAGAAGTGCTCAGGATCCTTTTAAGACTGAAACTTGGGGGCGGCACCTTGCAGTGTATAGAGCATGGGCCCTGGAGTCAGGAGGACCTGAGTTCAAATTCGGCCTCAGACACTTAACACACTTAATAGATGTGTGCCTTTGGGCAAGTCACTTAACCCCAATTGCCCTTCAAAAAGCAAAAAAAAAAAAAAAGACTGAAACCTAGCCAAAAAAATCAACATGGCATAGTGGAAGGAATGCTAGACCTGGAACTTGCTTGGTCAAGGAACTGGGTTTGAATTCTACCTCAGACACTCATTAGCTGTGTGATCCTGGGCAGTCACTTAACTTCTCTGGGCTTCCAATTGATCAACTATAAAATTATGTGACCTCCAATGTCCTTTCCAGATCTGAATCTACGGTCCCATGAACCCATCATTCTATTAGGGTCACCCAAAATGACAATAAAAAGACACATGGTAGGAGTGGGAGACTGGAACACGTGACTATTGAGGAATTGCACAGGAGAAATAGAGTGAAGGATGGCACCAGAGAAATATGTCTATAGAAAAAATAATGAGCTGGTCATATAGCAAGAGTGAAGGAAAACTTGGGAACAGACATTGGTATCCATGTGATATGAAAGGAATTCAAGGAAGACTGCCGACATGTTGGGTGGACCTCCTGTGACTAATTTACAGAACAATTTCCATTGTCAACTGATTTATCTTGCATTTAAGAAATGAGTCACATAGGCTAGAGGGTTTGGTCAAGTTGCAAGGAGTATCCACTTAAATGATACCACAGATGCATTGGATAACTGGAATATTGAAGTTCTTCCTTACCATGGTTGTTGTAAGGGTCAGCAGAAATGATGTAAGTAAAGCACAAGCCTCTGCAAACCTCAAAGTGGAGTATAAATGTCAGATAAGTGAAGATTTAGCAATTATATGTTGTTTATATAATCTCTGGGAGTCCTTATCCCAGCTCCCACCCAAGGTGTTAGCAAGTGGTGTCCTTAGAGGGAGGGCAGCCCTATTTCCTGCTCAGGGGTGCCCCTGAGGGCTTACAGCTTTCCAAAGCTATCATCTCAAGTCCCCATTCTGGTGCGTTCTATCCCCCAACATCAATTGCCAGTTAATATCTTTTCAAAGTCATTGATAACAAAAAATTAGCACTTCCCCCATCCATTTAACCAGTCATTTTCTCTTCTATAACAATCAGCAATTAATGTCAATTAGCTTATACAAAAATATATTTGCTGAAAAATTAAAGTAAACCAAAGTACAAAAATATCCCCCTGTACTGGGGGCACACTGGCCCTTCTACCATCTGTACCTAAGGAGAATGTGTTCAGACTTAAAACAGTTACTACAAATCATTCATCCCACCATGTTCACTTCTCAGTGTATTATAGCTTAGGTCAGTATCTTGACTTCCAGACCATTTCACTGGCTAGATCTCACAGTTTGCTATCTGGGGCTATGCATATGCCCCACTCCATTCAGTTGTAGTGACTACAACAGTCTGTGCCACAGACTCCCATAACTGAACATCTGGTAGCTCCTCAGACCTTGTGAATCTCACAAGATTATAACGTTCCCAATACTCCTTCACCTAAGAAGAGGAATGGATAAATACAATATGGACAGTTGCAACACTGGCAGTAGGTGACCAAGTTTGAGACCAAGCCTCCACCATCCAGAGACCTATAGCAATTTTTTTTCCTCTTCATCCAAATTTCCTGGGTGCATGGAAGACAAATTGACCAGTCAATGCATTTTATATTCACACTTTGTTCTGGTCCAACAGCTAATTAAAAAGCTTTTGTTCACCATGCAATAACCAGATAAAAAATGGCCACAATACCAGCACATGCTCTCCCAAGTTATCACACACTTCCAGAAACAGGCTCACCAAACATCCCCGTGGATCTTTTGCAGGTGCTCCAAGGGCTGGGTCCTTGTTGGCCCATCCCCTGTTGTGTCAGAAGGGAAAATCAGACTACATAATTCAAAACTCCAGGTCATTTTATTTTGTTTTGCTTTTCCCAGATTATCTAAAGCCCCACACTAACTCTATCCTCTACTTAATTTCACTGCATCCTAGCTATAATCATTCAAGCTCCAAAATGGATTTAGGATCTTATCCTCCATCCATACTTGTTATACAATGATCCAGGATTCACCAGATGTTCCCTTTGTTTTGTGTTATGTTTCTTTAGCCCAAGTGACCAGGGAGTAGGACCGGTAATCAGGGTAGTAGGGAGAGATCCTGGTCAACTGATTCATCTTGCATTTAAGAAACCAAGAGAGTTGTTCAAGAATGCTTGCAAAATGTTGCACTGCCTTCACATACATTCCCATGGCTCCCACTTGAGCCAGGGTAATGTGCTTGTATTTTATTATAGCTGAGTGTGGTCCAAAAGGCACCATGTACATGTTAGAAAGATTAATGGACTGTATCATCTCACTGTTGACTAAGAACTTCCAATTATGTGAGTCTCAGTGTGGAGTCTAGAGCTAAATCAGAGCTTGTTTTCTATTTCACAATTTAAAAAAATATTACTCATTTTCTAATGCCAACCCACTATGGATATGGTGCTTGGCAGGTCCCTGAGGATAATACCAACTTTCACCAATTCAAATGCTATCATCATCTAATAAATCAAATGACAGAACTGTTTAATTGCCAAAGAGCACTGTTGAATGGTGGAGTTAAGGAGTGCTAGCAAAGAGAAAAAAACTGAGTCTGAGTCCCCAAGGATCTTGGAGGCAGTGAGATTTAGTTGAAAGAGCACTAGAAAAATCAAGAAACTCCTGCTCTAAATGGATAGCCTTGAGCAACTCAGTATTCATTCAGCAAACATTAAGCACCTACTATATGTAATGTGCTGAGCTAAACACTGGGGAAAATACAAATAGAAATAAAACAGAGTCTCTGCCCTCAGGGAACTTAGAGTCTACTAAAAAAATGTGGCCAAATTCAACGGGGAAGTGAAGCATTTTCAGCTAAGTCTTATTTCATAGAGGCACATTGAGATTAAGTGAGTCAAGTGAGAACGAATGCTTATAACTTCTCTGAACCTTAGCTTTATTATCTGTAGATACAGAAAGAGTAATACCTACCTGGGCAGCTAGGTAGCACAGTGGATAGAGCATCCAGCCTAGAGTCAGGAAGACCTGAGTTCAAAATTATCTCAGACACTTACTAGCTGTGTGACCCTGGGCAAGTCATCTAACCCTGTTTTCCTCAGTTTCCTCATCTGCAAAATGAGCTGGAGAAGGAAATGACAAGAAAATCCCAAATAGAGTCGTAAAGCGTAGGACGTGACTGAAAAGAGTGAAACACAACAAACAATACCAACCCTATCAGAGACAGTCAAATGAAATGATGTTCATGAAAGTGCTCAGAAAAACATAAAATGTTATATTCTTTTTTTTTTTTTAAAGTAATTGGGGTTAAGTAACTTGCCCAAGGTTACACGGCTAGGTTTTTTTTGTTTGTTTGTGTGGATTAAGTGTTGGAGGCCGGCTCCGAACTCAGGTCCTTCTGACTCCAGGGCCGGTGCTCTATTCACTGCGCCACCTAGCCGCCCCAAAATGTTATGTTCTTGAAAGTCATTGTTCTAATAGATGGTTCATGGTATTTGAAAAAAAATCATAAATGGTTATATAATTTCTACTTCTGAATTCTTTCCCCCCCTATACAGATTAAGGAGAGCTTTTTTTAAAAAAGACTGCAAAATGTAATCAGGTTCCTTCTCAACCGCCTCCCCCCACCCCCCCAACTCCCGTTTCAAATAGTAATGGCCACTTCCTGCAAAGGCTTCTTTAAGCAGAATGTACTTTGTTCTTGCTGCGACAGACAAAGATAAATTAAAGGAGGAACCAACTATTTGCTACTGCCTGAGGTGGAAGGACAGCAAGCCATTATTTACTCTTCTTTCCCCACCCAGAAATCCCTTAGCTATTTCGCTTCTCCGTCTCCCTCCTATCTCAGGACAACTGGAGGTAAAGGGCAACCAGCCCCCATAATGCACCTCCAACCCTATAGGGAGATATAAACAGTGACCTGGAGCAGCAACAGCTGCCTAGTCTTTCTTCCTTTGCTCCAGAAAGGACTCAAGTCCTTATCCTGAACTGGGAAAGGAAAGGAAATCTTAGCACCAGGTTTGAATCACCTTGCAAACCATTTTTCTTTTTGTCCTTGCTTCTAAATCTAATGAACATACAGGCTTATTTAAAGCTACTTCTAATTTGTTTTAAACTGGGAACTAAAGGAAGTGCTGAGGAAGGAAAAATATTAGATTTAGTTTATCACCCATAGCTGTGATGCTCTGAGTGGATCACTAAATGAAAGAAAATGTCCAAAATTAATCAAGGCTGCTGAGGATGCCAATAGACCTAGATACTCAGAGAATTTCTCTCCCTCCATACTCCTCCTTTCCCAATTTTGAATGAATTTCTATGCATCCTGATAAGTAAAGGGTAGAAATTTGGTTTTGTGAAACTACAGGATAAGACATTGTATAAATAAAAATAAAGATATGTTGTATACATGTACGTCTATGTCCTCAGATCCAAAGTCTCCCTTTTAGCTCACTAGAGAACAACAATGTTGCTGTTGTTCCTCTAAACTCACAGAATGGGAAATGCAAACAAACCACAAACAACATCTCTGTGTTCACAAAGTAGGCAAGAAGTCTCCGTGTTTATAACAATCTCACTTCTCTTCGTAGATCAGGTTGGGCTGACTGAAGAGAATTAACATCAAGTTTTTTGGTTTGCATTTTGAATGATGGAACAGTGTCTGTACAGTATCTGAAGTTTAGCCTTGGCAACAGTTTCAAAATTATAATTATTTTTTTTCAAATTATGTTCCTCATTAACAATACTAAAAGAACAATTCCTAGGAAGAATAAAAAAATGAATGACTTGGCACAGGACCTGTTGTTAACAGTAACACCAATAGGGTCCTTTACCAGAACGTATTCAGACAGTATCTTTGGTTAAAGGAACTGTAGGAAGCGATGGCAAAGTTTGAGTCTTGACATTTTTACAACCAGATGACCTAATTGTTTTATGAAGTTTCTCCAATGAAGCCTAATAGCATCTGGCTGCTCTCATTTTTATCTAACCTGTGCTGAATTTTCTCATATCTGTAGGTGGGAAGGGAGAAGGGAAGAGAGAGGAGAAGTAGGAAGTCAGACGAACCTAGGTAGGAACAGAGGAAAAAAAGAAGAAAATACTACTTAAATCTGAGAGAATTTCATGCACAGATGTAATTTTATCTGAAATATGGGTTCTACAATTCTTGGTAAGTGAGCCTATCTCACTAGGTGCTGTGAGAATAAGTGAGGTAATATGTGAAGCCCCAGGAGCTCCGGAGAAGAGAGGCATGGGGTAAGCTCAAAGTACTGTTATTTTTACAGTTACTATTATTCTGTAAATAGTGGAAAATATAGGCAAATGAAAAGTTCAATGAGAATATTCCTGAGAAAGAATGTAAAAGGCAAACATATAATGTATGATGAAGAATACTTTTTCCCCTAGATGAAGTTTAGCAACATCTTAGGGGGCCCAGGGTTGCCACTGCCAGGATCACCCACTTGTGATTTACAACACCACCCTATGCCCCTTTGGAGGCATTACCACCTGGTGCTTTCCAGCTGCCATTCATTTTGGTGGGATGTAAATAATTGATAACTGCGAGGGACCTGAGAAACAAACAGCACCGGAACATGGATATACTTTATGACATCAATTACAGGGCCAATGATTTGATGAGAAAAGAAAAATATTTCAAAATATACTTTAATGATCTCTACCAAGAACCCCTAGTGTTCCCAATGAAATGTCAGGCTCTGAGCTCATCAATGGTCCTCATTTTTGTTCACAGCTCCTTTTTTTCCCTTTTTCTCCCTTAAGGAAATGCAAGCTATAGTTGAACAGAAGAGATGGTTAATTATTTTCATGTTTGTACTTTGTAGTGGAAAAATATAGATGCTGCTTCTTCTAAAAGCAAAGGAGAGAAGCTTGTTGGCTGAGGTCTGCCTCCCTCCCTTCAGCAGCAACAGCTTGTAACTTACCAAGAGGTACCAGAATGTGAAGGCCTCAGAGCAATATCTACAATACTAGTTGAGCATATCAGTTATGACATTGGAACATTATAGCACGTTAAAAATATTATAAGCAGCACCATTAAGGCTGCTGAAAGAAATCAGAGTTCAAGCATTTCTGCACGAGGTACTTTATGTGGTGTTGACTTCTGAATTTATAGTTGTGAAGATGGAAACTAAGATGTTGGTTTAGCTTGAGAATTGGTTTGCTAACCACTGGGTTTCATGATTGGGAAGTCTATGGGACACACACACACATATACATACACACATAAATATACACATAGCATATGTGGGGAAACAGATTACACATGTATTTGTGTGTCTGTGTATACATATATTTCCATGTATGTATATCAATCATATAGTCATGTATTTGTTTAGATAAATTTATTATTTATAGCTTCATATATTTATAGCATCTGTAAATGTATGATTTATATTATTTTATTATATAATAGCATTAATAAATTTGTATTCATCTAAATCTATCTTTATATATTTGTTTATATTATTAAAATTAATTAATTATTATTAAATTTATTAAATTAAATTTATTAATTATTAAAATTAATTAATTAATTTGTGTGTTTATCTAAATCTATCTTTATATATTTATTTATATTATCATGTTATATAATAGTAAAAGAAGCTATTTCTTCAAAAGAAAAGACCCAAATTGTTTAGTAGATAACCAGCAATTCATCTGGGACTAAGGCATAGGGACATAACGCAAGTAGGTGGTAGTTGGAGGGGTGGGGGCTTCATTTATGGATTCTTTGCAGAATTGGTGTGGAAAGGTATAGGCTTTTAAGTGTGATTTCAAAAAGAAAAATGATCCTACATCAGAGAGGGAAGCTTTTTCATTATCATCACTACTACAGCAGACCCTTCCTTGCTGTTATATGACTGCCTAAGTAGATAGAGTTGCATATACCACAGGTCAAATCAAACTCTCCAAAGCTTCTTTTTTTTGAGGGGGTCGGAGGGGTGGGGTGAGGGGAGGTATGATTATGTGACTTCATTGTTGTGGAGAACTCATGATATGAAAATTCCTCCTACTATGCAGAACGACAACCCATCTCCAACATAGAGGTCTGGGGAGTTGCCTAGGGCACTGAGAGGTTACACTATGTGCCCATGGTCACAGAACCAGTATATGTCAAATGAAAAACCTGAACCCAGGTCTTCCTAATTACAAGGGCTGCCTTCTTCTAGCCACTGTTAAATACTGCCTTTAAGGACAAAACTACATACCAGAAAAGCTAAAACAGGAGTTTTAGTCATAACTTATTCTGTAAACATCACACAAGGAACTCACTGTAATTCTGTGTGGATTTTGAGAGCCTTTGATGGCTAAGTAAAAAAAAAAATCATTCCAGGTTAGTTACTGTAGATCCCACAAATAGGCCTTATAACCCCAAAACAAACAAAGAAATTTGCTTTCTTCCATTTCTCTTGTTGAGAAAAGATACTACACACCAAGGACCTCATATCTGTAAATGCCAAGGCACTCATACCTTAAACAATACATTTCTGATTATAAAAGATTGTTGATTGATTTGATCCACAAGTAGGAAGGAAAAGGCAAACAGTTCAGAGAAAAGAAAGAGTTCTTCCTCTTCCTTCCAGGTCTTTGATCCAAACTGACCCTAATTTTCTCAGTTTTTAAAAGCTTCACTTCCTTACCATTGTTCTACATTTTCCTCATCCTCCCTCTGGGCTGATCATGGTTGACGGGCTGTAGGATATAGGATCATGAAACTACTGCAAGCAATATTTCTCATGATTTCCTTTCTGAACTGTCTGGCAGTAGTGAATGATTAGAAATTTAATCTATTTTTGTAAGGTTTCCAACACCCAACTTTGCCAACTGGAGAAAGTCATATCAATTCTAGAGGCAATTCTTTGAGCTGGACCCAATTCCTCAGGCTGTTATCATTTGTCAATCATGGGAGATGCCTTGTTTGGGAGGGGTTCATGGCTCTTGATACATTAGATTTTTCAGTGCGATCTCATAAGCAGTTGTGAATAATGAAAACCAGTCAATTCAGTAGGTACTTAATTGCATCTGGGTTAGTTCAGCCCTTATTTCCAGTCTTAGAGTCTCTGACCTAGGTATCTAACCTGGGCTCTAATAGGAAGCTAACACCTTTTTAGCCCCACAACCACCCCTTCTAACACATTAGTCTGCTTATTGTTATGGAGATGAGGTGGTCAACAGATGAGATATGCTGTCAGTCTCTTGCAGAGCAGATGATGCTAACATGGTCCCTGGTTCTAAGTCTACGCATCATTTTGGGTCCCTGCCAGCATCTTCCCTATTAGGGAAGGAAGGGGTGCTAGTTCACTTGTCAGTTAACTAGCATTTCTTAAACAAATACTTTCAGGATTCTCTGCTATTCATTTATAACAATTTTGCCTTGGTAGATTTCCTGCTTCTTTGTCCTGTTCTTTCAGGACAATTGTTCGACATCTGGCATATAATTCCCTGGGGTGGTGGGGGGGGGGGTGGATTAGAGATTTAAAGGAGTCTGGAGAAAATAACTAATCCACTATGTTGCTAATCATGTAATCTAGAAGTACATCTACATATTCTTGGGGGGAGTATATTTTGAAACAAGATTTTGAGAAGGATGAGAAGTGGAACCTGCCTCAGCCATATCCCTGGTACACTAGACCACTAATCCATAACCTAAATGTACCACATCTATTGGACACACTCTCAGATCTGGGTTCTAATCCTCCCTTTGATACTTACTAGCTGTGTAAACACTTAATTTTTCCGAGCCTCAGGCAACTCTTCAAAATTATGAGCTAACATTCTCACAACAACCAGATCAAGTTTTGATCTATCAACATGTCTTTAAAAAGATCTTTCTTGCTGCATCTTGCCATAAAGTTATCTTTGGTAACATGCAGCAGCCTCAATTTACCCAGAATCAAAGCATTTCATAAAATGTTGGATGTTGAAGGGGATGTGGGAAAACAGGGACACTAATGCACTGTTGGTGGAGTTGTGAAGTGATCTAACCATTCTGGAGAGCAATTTGGAACTATGCCCAAAGGGCTATAAAACTGTGCCTACCCTTTGATCCAGCGATACCACTTCTAGGGCCTTATCCCAAAGACATCTAAAACAAAAACAAAAATGGAAAAAGGACCTATTTATACAAAAATATTTATAGCAGCTCTTTTTGTGGTGGCTAAGAACTGAAAATTGAAGGGATGCCCATCAATTGGGGAATGGCTAAACAAGATGTGGTATATGATTGTAATGGAATATTATTGTGCTATAAGAAATAACAAGCAGGATGATCTCAGAAAAACCTGGAAAGACTTGCATGAACAAATGCATAGTGAAGTGAACAGAACCAGGAGAATGTTATACACAGAACTATGGATGACTTAGCTGTTCTAAGCAATCCAACGATCCAAGACAATCCCAAAGGACTAATGGTGAAGTATACTATCCACCTCCAGAGAAAGAAGTGACATTATTTGAATACAGACTGAAGCATACTATTTTAAAACTTATCTTTCTTTCATTCTTTTGCTTGAGTCTTCTTGTACAAAATGACTAATATGGAAATGTTTTACATAATTGCACATGTATAACCTATATCTGCTTGCTGTCTTAGGGAAGGGCAAGGGGAGGGAGAGAGGGATAGAATTTGGAACTCAAAACTTTTTTTAAATGTTAAAAATATTTTTAACATATAATTGGGGGTAGAATAAAATATATATTGAAAATTTTGTAAAAGAGTTCCATGATATGCAGTCATTACCATCTCTAGAAGAGAGGGGGGGAAGGCAGGAGAGACAGAATTTGGAACTCAAAACTTTTTTAATGTTTTTAAAAATTGTTTTAACATGTAATTGCAAAAAATAAAATATTATATAAAAAATAACAAAAAACATGATAATAAAAAAGAGTCCCATGATATGCAGTTATTGAACATCACAGGAGACTATATCAGGGTTTAAAAAAGAGACTCTTACACCAAATATATTTCCTCTTGGGTCCTTGAGGATCTCTAAAAGACAACATGAAATCTCCAAAGAGTTGTGGACATCAGGTTACTTAGGAAAGAATTTAGTGGTTAGGGCATAAGCAAATGAGAAATATAGCAGAATAAATGAATTTAATTTTCCTACAAATTTACTAATTTTCTGTGTGACCTTAGGTAAGTCATGTGACTTCTCTGAGTCCTGGTGTCCTCATGTGTGAAATGAGGAAGTTATAGTAGATTATCTCTAGCTTCTCATTCAATTCCAACCTTCTTTCATGGGAAAGGGAATGGAGAAACAGAGAGACAGAGACAGAGAGGGAGAGATGGAGAGAGAGACAGAGATTATATGTAAAATGTACATCTATCACACTTTCACACATCAATAATAAGCATTTACTAAATTCGTCTACCATGTACCCAACACTTTGCTAAGTTCTAAGAATACAAATAACAAAAATTACAATCACTACGCTCCTGGAGCTTACAGGTTACTTGGCAAAAAATATGTCTGATAAAAGTACATGAAAATTACTTCAGAATGTCTGCTGAGGGGCGGCTAGGTGGTGCAGTGAGTAGAGTGCCGGCCCTAGAGTCAGAAGGACCTGAGTTCGGATCCGGCCTCAGACACTTAACCCACACAAACTAAAACCTAGCCGTGTGACCTTGGGCAAGTTCCTTAACCCCAATGGCCCTAAAAGGGGCGGCTAGGTGGCGCAGTGAGTAAGAGCGCCGGCCTCGGAGTTGGGATGACCCGAGATCAAATCCGGCCTCAGAAAATGAGCACCCGCACATAAATAATGACTAGCCGTGTAACCTTGAGCAAGTTACTTAACCCCAATTGCTTATATAAAAAAAAAAAAGAATGTCTGCTGAATGCAGACCACAAAGTCCAAGTAAGCTACAGAAGTGCTTACTTAGAAATGTGAATTTATGATAAATGAATGAGTCAGCACTAAAAATTTAAAAATACTACAATTCTAAGTATCCACATTTACAATTTTATGTTGAAGCTCTTTAAATTTACATTGATATCTTTTGTTCACAAATCACCTTCATTTCCCAATACATCTTTCCCCCTTCTCTCTCCCAAATGACAAAGAATAAAAAAGAGAAAAAAAACAAAAATGGTTCAGCAAAACTAATCATTACACCAACCAAGTCTATGCAGTTATTATGTGCAGTTGCATGTCTGTGGTCTTCCTCTTCACTTCCTATTTCTCTTCTTTGAGGCCAAGCTTCGGTAATTCTACATTCATTGCATTCAACTACAGCTTTGCTCTTTCTCTTTCCATTTAGATTGACTTATCAGACCATTGTGTATATTGTTCCCCTGGTTCTGCTTGCTTCCTTTTGCATTATATACATCTTCCCTTGCTTCTCTAGATACCACATACTCACCCACAGTATTATTCCATTGCATTCATGAACTTGGGTTTCTTTTGCCTTTCTCTAATTGATGGACATCTACTTTGTTTCTGACTATTTGCTACCACAAAAAGGGCTGCTATGGATAGTTTGAGGTAGCTAAGTGGAGCAGTGAATAGAGCACCAGGCCTGGAATCAGGAAGACTCATCTTCCTGAGTTTAAATCTGGCCTTAGATACTTAGTAGTGTGTGACCCTGGACAAGTCACTTAACCCTCTTTGCCTCAGCCTCATTTGTAAAATGAGCTGGAGAAGGAAATGGCAAACTACTCCAGTATTTTTGCCAAGAAAATCCCAAATCAGGTCACAAAAAGTTGAAAACAACTGAACAAAAAATGGATACTTAGGTGCATAAAGAGTCTTCATTTTTATCTGATGTCCTTGGGAGTAGCTGTCTAACAGTCTGGATGTTGGCACTTTCGAAAACAACAACAACAACCAAAAAACAAACCCAATAACCTGTTTTGAGCATGCTTTTTTGTCATACAGGTCCTGCTTGACCCTGGATCCCTTTGAGATTCCAGGTTTAATGTGGGGTATTTGAGGAAATTGTAACTGCACAAATATGGCTCAAACTCTCTTCTAGTGAATTCTCTATCAATTGACGAAACAGAAACCACAACTCAAATAGCAAATTAATTAGGACAGAATAGTGAAGTAGAAAAATAGTGGAGATCATATAGCAGAAGAATGTTAAGCCCTACCCTCATACACAAAGGGGTACGATCTTCTATAGCCCCCCAGACTGATGGGAAAGAGAACAACACTCCATGGAAAACACATGCTTCTAGGTAATAGTTACACATGGGAGCTGAAGCTCTACCCAGTGACTGTCTCTTAGCAACAATCTGTGCTCCATCACTTTGCCCCTCTGCCTGATGAAGCCCCCTTGGTGTGGTCCCACAGTTCCCTTGTCATTGTACTCTACCTCTTCAGTTGCATCTGCGGCTGTGAATCCTTCTTCCTCAGAGGAATGGGAGGAGGTGGTGGATCTCTCTTTGTAAGATTGCCCTGGTCCGACATGCCTCAATGGCTAATCAACACATTGTCAGCTCTTTTGTTAGTCAGGCACACAGCTACACCCCACCAACATACAAAAGGCCCCTTAGACAGCTGTCAATACCTTCTCTACTTGCTTACTACCACCACCCCCTCACTAACATGTCTCCAGTTCTTGCTCCTAGTTCATTCTAGGATAATAAATTCCGTTTACTTCTTCTGAGAACAGAATTTGGGTGATCCAGCTCACTGCAACTCTAGCTGAGTATCCATGAGGCTGGGGATAAACAAATACTCTACCTTTCACTTGTCATTTCTACTTTCATTATGCCTCTAGCTAGTGCCCAAGCCACGCAAATTTGCTTTGAATTTGCACTTAGTAGCACCAGAGGAGACACAGAGCTGGCAATATTTGCCCTCCATCCCTGCTATCATGGCAAAATGACCCCCAAAATGTCTCTTTAGGTTTATGATCCTCAGGAAGAACTTGTGACTGGCAAATTTTAGAGGAGTTATTTTTAATAAGTTTATCTTTGGAGAGGAGGTGAGTACTTTAAGTGGGCACCATTTCACATTTCTACTCTTTTTCCTCCAGAAAAAAAAAGCAGTTCCACAAGTTGAAAAAATATTTGGAGGAAGTGGCTTTGAAGAGGGTACTGCAAAATTCATCCCAACTGCAAACAGAAGTAATTAGAAGGTTTATTATTTTGGCAGCAGCTCAAAGTTGTTTTCCATTGTAAATAGCATTAAAGTGCTTGGTGGAGAAGGAGGAGAAGTGAGGTGGGGGGGAGGCCAGTATTACTTTTTTTTTCTTTTGGCCCATTCTATTCAGATAATGGTTCTTCTGCTCTCATGGTACAACAATGAGATGCAGGAAGTTGGGCAGAATATATTTGGGGACAGAGGGTATGAGGAAAGAGAGGGAATTCATATGGTAAATATAGAGAAGAGAAATGTGTAGATGTAGATGTAGGGTGTAGATGTGGTATTTGTGAATACCAAGGCAGTGAACATCTGGGAAACCTGCACTATATTATGTGGTCATTCAGCTAACTTTTCCAGAGTCACATAAGGATTATATAACATTTTAATTAGATCTGGAAGGGATCCAGAAGGGGGAAAAAGTGGTTTGGTGAGCAAGCTGTCTTTTAGTTTGGCTGGGTTTATGAATTGTAATTAACCAGTAAGCTGTTTTCCTAAATGGGCTGTGGGTAATAGAACAGCAAAGGTGGGCTCTTACCTAGGACTGAGCTGTAAAAGAAAAAGCAAACGGGTGAATGTCAGTGACAGAAGATGAACCAATCATGTATCAATTATTGATTAAGATCCTACTAGGCCATGGTGGGGGAGCCAGTGAGGATACCCTTCCAGCTCAAAAAATAACTGATTTTTATATATCCCTTTCTGATTTCCAAAGAACTTTGTATGCATTATCTCATTTGATCTTCATAACAACCTTATAGGGTATCTTATATTATAGGGTACATTATCACCCTCATTTTGTGGATAAGGAAACTGAGGTATTAATTTGCCCTAGGTGACACAACCAGGAAGTTCTTAGTTCAAATCTTTTTCTAAATCTAATACTTTTTCCTTTGGGCAGTAGCTGCCTTGGCCCTTGTCTGGCAAAGATGAAAAAGATTCAATCCATGCCCTCGGGTAGTTTACAATCTAATTGGGGAGATAAACCACAAACACTGAAAAAGTGAAATAAGATAAAATCACTAGAGAGGCACTTGATATGTATTAGAAAGACTGCTGGATATGAGGTCAAAGAATGATGGTCAGAAGATGCTAGCTCTGCTACCTCTGTGACCTTGGGCAAAACACTTTATTTCTTTTGGTCTCAGTTTCCTCCTATATAAAATGAGAGTGCTTGACTGTATATCCTATAAAGTGCCTTCCTGTTCTGTCACTGATCTCTCTGCACCTCTACTTTCCATTCCATTATTGCCTCTAGGAGAATGCTAGAATCAGCTCAAAACGTTAAATTTTTAGTGTGATCATTTATACTACAGAAATCGGCAAACAGGCTACAGATCAGGGCTTGATTTATTGTTCTGTTCATTGTCTAGACTTAATAAAATAATAGAGAAAATGTTAGGCATCTAGATTAAACTTAAAAATATGTCAAATGTACATTTCTCTACCCCCCCCCCCCGAGAGCTGGTTGTTAAACATTTACCAGGAAATCCCTGATTACATCCCATTTTCTTTCACAATCAAGCTCTGAATCTCAGCTTGCTTGTGCCCCAAACAGAAATGCAATGTCACCATCTTTTCAAAACCCAAGTTTCTCCTATGCCCAATGTGGCCTGTAGGAGAGAGCATAGGTTTTTCCCTTTTTTCCAGCTCCCTAAGAACAGTCCTCCACTCATCTTTTAGTAGCTTTAAAGGATTTTAGAGCCATCAAGTCCTATAAGGAAATATTATAGGGAGGAAGAATAATCAATGTCAATTGCCAGGTTTCCAACCCTTATTTTCCATATCCTCTGTTATAAAGAACAAGGTTTTGCTGCTTCTTAGCTCTCCCTCACTTTGTCTCCCCACCTCCCTACTTCTGCTAGATCTTGTCCACATGGTCAGTGGTCAACTGATCATTCATTATCTCAGTCCTTAGACCTGACCAGATAGATCTGGATATGGAAGCCTGTGAGTTTAACCAATGTCATCATTTGAGAAAAAGATGGGGGCCCACAGTAGACAAGTCGTCATTTCTTTAAGAAATGAGTGTCACGGGTCGGTTAGGTGGCTCAGTGAGTAAGAGCTCTGGCCCCAGAGTCAGGAGAACCTGGCATTGGTTCCGGCCTCAGATACTTAACACCCACACAAAAATAACTGGCCGTGTAACCTTGAGCAAGTTACTTAACCCCAACTGCTTTAAAAAAAAAAGAAATGAGTATCACTTAACAGACAAAACAGAGACACATGGTGGGTGTGATCTGCTAGCAATATAAAACAAATATGGAACTATGAAGAAGAACCAAAGCAAAGGATACCATCAAAGAAATATCTAGTTAAAAAAAAAAACCTGGTCATGTCATGAGAGCAGGGGATATGCAATGGGAAGTCCATGCTCTTTAATGATATCCTCATGATGTCAAGAGAAAGCAAGGATGCCTTCCAGTATATGGGGTGGATCTCTAGTGATGAGCTTATGGAAGGGCATCAACACAATAGCCAAGGATAGTTCCTTTGCTGCCATCTCACCCTGGAATTTCCCTTAGTCCCCAGAGCCATCTCACCCTGAAATATTTCTCCAGCATGCAGATATACTTCATTTCCTTCCTGGCTCTGCTTTTGACTCTTTAGATTTCAACTCCATACTCCTACACAGGTGCCTTCCCCTTCTCCCTCCTCAGCCCCTACTTTTCAGATCCCTTTTCTGTGTTCTCTTCTCCCAATAGAATGTAAGCTCCTTGAGGCCAGGAACTATCTTTATTTTTAGTTGTATTTATTTCCCCAGTACGTAGGGCAATGCCTGACACATAGCAGGTACTTAAATGTTTGTTGCCTTACAGAATCAGCAGGAATGGATGAACTGTGATCAGCATTATCCACATCAATGAAATCCCAAATCCATTGGGGCATTTGGACATTATGTTCAAACATTAAATTAGTCACTGAAAGTGATACCATGATCATAGATGAGGCATGGTCCCTGCCCTAGAGAAGGGGGAGATCAGGCAAGTGCACAAACAACCATGATCACAACTGAATAACAGTACATGACCGTCTGTTGGGGTTCAAACTGCCAAATGACCAGTACTGATAAGAAGTGCTATGAATTCAGAAGCCATGGTCAGACCTGCCCTTTGGGAAGATCACCTTGACTGCTGAGTAGAAGATGGAGTGGGAGAGAGACTTGATATCTGAAGGGAGACCAACAAGAAGCTTAGTGAAACAAGGCAGAGGTGAAAGTACATCTTGTGGCAGGCAATAAAAATTACACAGGGTTTTGATGGTGTCCAGATCAGTATAGTAAGCAAGGAAGACCAGAAGATGGAAACGGCGAATTAAAGAGATGAATCAAAAATTTAAATTCTAAACAAAAAAACCATATCGAGGTAACTCAAAATTTAGAGTAATTGAGTGAGTCCTAACCTTTTTCTAATAGGTTTCATTTGGGGGACAATTTGAGGGATTCTGTCTTCTAGTTTTACTCCCATGTTTCTCATCTCCCCAGGCCCAAACTCCAATACCTTGAGGCCCTCGGGATAACTTGAAGCACTGCCCCCTTTTCACCATTCTCCTTTTGCCAAATAGATGTCATCCCCTCTTCCTTTTCCCTCAACATATCTCCTCCAGACGAGATTCTTTAGTTGTACCATGAACCTACAAAAGAGTCCCCAGGACACAGTTGGAGTAATTTTGTAAGGAAGGAGAATGTCATCTGACTCTGGGAATAACCCCTCTCTCGAGCCTCCCAGCTGCACAGCATACGTGTACTGCTTGATTTTATGTATTAAGAATGTTCAAAATGTTTCTCAAGTCAGAACATGATCCTCCATACTGTTCCCTCTAGTCCAACCAGAAATCCCAGTACCCTCCTCCCCTAACTCAGTAAACCAAATCTAATTGGAGAATAATTATTTTTTTAAATGCACTGATGAGCAATTTGTTTCACCAGCCTAATAATTAATTAGTCTGCTACTCATGGTTCAAAAAGATATCTTAAGAGACGGTACCAGTTCTTCTAGCTCAAAAAGAAGAAAATGGAAAATAGACTCAGAGAAGTATCTTCATAGGAGATGACAGGTAGTGGGTAAACAGAAAAGATCCACACACACAAAAATCAAGGTCTATTCTTGATTATCCTGTGAGATTCTCCACCCACCCACTCTGCCCCCTTCTTCATGGATTTTCCCTTTAAGTCATCATACAAGTAAAGTGGTATGTTCCCCAGATGAACTGGCAAGTAACTCGATCAACGGAAGACATCTGGGGCAGGGGGTTTGCTATTGAAACTCTCCAGATAGCCAGATGCTTTCAGGTGAGAGAAGAGCAGTCCTTCCTCATGGAACTACTTTCCAATTGTCTTTTAATTAGAGTCCAGATGTTACCCTTATTCAAGTAATAAATAGCTAATATGTTTTCTCCCTTCCCCCCATTGAAATGTTAGGCTACTGAATTTGCTTGCATGAGGTAGGGTTATGCCTTGTAGCAGGCAATGAATGCCATAAGTTTTCCCTTTTTATTATTTCAGCTACATATGGGATGTATAACCTGTTATTAAAGGTTCAGTTTAAGTGATAGGAGACCTGTCTGCCTCCAGATAATTGAAACTAATTCAGGTCATTTCAAATTTTTGTTAAAGGTAAGGACTAAATTATTGAGAATGTACCACAAAGCCTTTTTTTCAAAATTCTTTTTTTATTGTACATTTAATAAAGGCATGTGATAGGATGCCATGGGAAAGAAGTCCCTGATCCACCATTATAAGCCAACACAGGTAATATATTTCCCATTTTAATCATTTCAGCCTGGTCTCTGGTTCTATAGTTTGACCTTACTTTTTGAAATATACTGAACTCTGATTTATGGCATCAATCCCTTGGGAAGCTGCTCCTTCAGGAGCAATGTTGAGCGTTACACATACAAAAAAAAATCTTCACTTAATGGTAGAGGAATCGCCAACAATCCCAAAGGGTTATTGCTTCTGCCATAATTGTCATGAAGCTCCAAGCAGGCATACCCCACCCTTTCCTAGGCAAGGCCCACTAGAGAGCTTCCTCTCCCTAGGCCCATGTTCCAGGGTCAGACCTTGTTGTCCAGGAGACCTTATGTTTGGCATAGCAACTCTGTTTACTTTGGCAAGTCATTGAAATATGTGACGGCAAATGAGAGTTCTCAACCCATGAGTTCAGCTGATTTGCAATCTAAGGTCTAGGAAGAGGAAATAGTAAATTCCTTGTAACATGGTTCTTTGCCAACGCCTTCATGCAAACACTGTCTGATTTTTTTTTATTCCTGCTTTAACATAAGATAAAAAATTTAGCTGAACACATTTTTAAAAAAAACTGACCAATTCCTTCTTATTGTTTGCTGCAAAGTAGTTGGGGTTATGTGTATGTGTGTTTTAATGTATGCTTATTTTATATCAGGATATATAATGATGCTTGAGACTTTCTGTTCACAAATCACATAGTAAATCACTTCAAATATTCCTATTTGCGGTGAGCTGTTCAGTGTCCAGCACTTAGCATGATTCGGAGACGTAAATGAGAAATGACCAGGCCATGTGTGTAGTTCAACGAAGAAAGATGAACTCCATTTATTGAGTCTCAGGACAAGGTTTTTATAGAGCAATGAGACAAAAGAAGACTCAAGTATTCTTATCATTATCTTAGCGTGTCATATCCTGGAAGTAGCATGGAATAGATAATTTGAAAAAGGATTTGTTATGTAAGACCTTTGATCTAGGCCTCAGGTACCTGCTAATGTAGCCCACAGTCATAAATGGACACAATTGAGAGCAAGCTTTAAAGCCAAAGCTGCAATCCTCAAGAGACATCACATTTAGAGCTGGCCACCCGAAGATACCTGAGTGCTGAATCAAATGTTTTAGCTCTTAATAACTAAAATCTTGGGGTATAGCCTCAGAACTCAAGTAACATGCTTATAAGTGTAACCTATAACAAAGAACTCAGGAGCTAACTTAGCAAAAAGTTGCATCTCAAAGAGATTCATGTTTTAAAGTCCACTATCAGGATTTAATATCTGAGTCCTGAACCAGGCCTCTTTGGCTCCCTACACCTATTCAACATACTAATCTTTTCTTTTTTCTAGATCAGCATCGAAAGCTACATGCAGCCAAGGCTATAACACTCAAACTCTAATAGCCCAGAGTATTCCACAATTAAGCATTTATGGAATGCCTACTATATGCAAGGCACTATATTAAATGTTGAGGAAAATACAAAGGTAAATAAAATATCATACTCTTAAGGAATTCACCATTTTACAACAGAAGATAAGGAATGTTTACAGTTAATGATTTTTAAAAATAGACACAGGGTGAGAAGTGCAATGAAAAATGAACTGAACTAGTATTCTTGGGACCTAGATTCAAATTCTGACTGCCATTTACTACCTCCATTTCCTTATCTGTAAAATGAGGGATGGGATTAGATGACCACTGAGATTCCTCCCAACTCTTCATCTATGATTCTATGACCCTCTGAATAGATTCGAAGAATACATAAAAGGTAAAGATATAGTGATGAGAATTCAAAGGAGAATTTCTGTCTTGGAAGTGATAGTAAGGAAATAGAAGGTACCGCTATGAGAGGTATCACAAAAGCAGACTTAATAGGACTTGGCAACTGATTTAATATGGAGAAAGTGAGAAAACAAAGACAGCAATAGTACTTGGCATTTATAGGGGCAGCTAGGCAGGGCAGTGGTTAGAGTGCCAGATCTGGTGTCAGGAAGACTCATTTTCATGAGTACAAATCTGGCCTCAGACATTTATTAGCTGTGTGACCCTGGGCAAGTCACTTAATCCTGTTCGCCTCAGTATCCTCATCTGTAAAATGAACTGGAGAAGGAAATGATGAACCACTTCAGTATCTCTGCCAAGAAAATCCCAAATGGGTCACGAAGCGGCACACAACTGAAATGACCAAACAACAAAAACAGTGCTTTATACAGGGTGTCCAAAAGTCTTTTCACAATCTTAAACTATTAACATTTAAAACTACACTAAGACTTTGAGATATCTTCTGTATATCATTTCATTGGAGCTTCACAATAACTCAATAAAGTAGGCTCAACAAGTATAATTATTCCCATTTTATAGATAAAGAAATAAAGACTTACCTGGCCATAGGAGACAGCATGAATGGTTAAGTGACTTGCCTAACACAGCTGTTAAATGCCAAAGGTAGGATTACAATCCCGGTTTTCCTGGTTCCAAGTGCATCACTTATTGTTGACTACACAAACTGTTTCTCTTCTCAGAAATTTTGACTATGGATTACTTGTAGAAAGATGGTGCCATTAACAAATAAAAAAGTTAGGGGAGGCTAGGTGGTGCAGTGAGTTGAGCGCAGGCCCTGGAGTCAGAAGGACCTGAGTTCAGAACTGGCCTCAGACATTTAACACACACAAACAAAAAAACCCAGCCATGTGACCTTGGGCAAGTTACTTAACCCCAACTGCCCTCCAAAAAGCAAAAAACAAAAACAAAAAAAATACAAATAAATAAGTTAGAAAGAACAGTTTGGGAAAATATATGATAGATTCAGTTTTGAATTTTAGGAATTCAATGTACTGGAGGAAAGATGCTGACCACCAAGCAGTTAGACATGTAGGGCTGGAGCTTGAATGAGCACCTACAGCTGGACATAATGATAACACATTTAAGACTTACGAAGATTTATTTTACAAAACCTTAAACACATTTATATAGAATTTATAAATGCAAAGTATGTTTTCTCATAATCCTATGAGAAAGGAAGTACAAATATTATTGGCTGCCACTTTATGAACAAGAGTCACCCTCATAGAGGTTGGAAATTGACACTATGGAAATCAGCAAGTTTACAGATTCAATTCAGTCACAAACTTTTGTTAAGCAGCTATTATTTATTTATTTATTTATTCATTCATTCAATTTTGCTTTTTGGAGGGGTGAGGGAAGGCAGTTGGGGTTAAGTGACTTGCCCAAGGTCACACAGCTAATAAGTATTAAATGTCTGAGATCAGATTTGAACTCAGGTCCTCCTGACTCCAGGGCTGGTGCTCTATTCACTGCACTGACTACCACCCCAGCAGCTATTATTTATAATGCCCTGGGTTTATCAAGATAAAGTAAAACACAGGCCTTGCCCTCAAAGACTTTATAGTCTAATAGAGAGGAAAAGGACATGTATACAAAGAACTTTAATACAGATTAGAACATGTTAACAGAAATTCAATGCTACAAGGATGTTGAGAAAAGGGTCATTTTCTGCTGAGGAAACCAAGGAAGCTTCATGGAGGCAGAGAGGCCTCCAAGCAGAGCCATGAAAGTTGGTACAGAATTGATTAGATAGCAAAGAGGGATAGACATTTAATGTAGCCACTGGAGAAAGCATGAACAAAGGCACAGAGACAGGAGGTACAGGACAAGAATGGGGACACTGCGTTCCAATGTGGCTGGAACAAAGAATTCATGCACCACCAGAGAAGGCTGAAAACTCAACATCTTGGAATAACTAGTTCCATTAAAGGATCAGCCCAAGAGCCACGTCTACAAGAAACCTTTTTTAATTCCCTAATTGTTAGCACTACCCTCCACCACCACCACCACCCCACCCTGACCTCCATCAGGAAAAGAAGGGAAAGAAAAGAAACAGAAGGCAGAAAAGGAAATAAGGCCAAACCCTCTGGGAATGTCTGCATTTAGGGGGCATGACCACAAGATCATGGATGGCTCTAGAGATGAAAGGGAGACCTCAGAAGCCCGACCTCATTTTACATCATTTATATCACTTAACAAATGACAAAACTAAGGATGATATGCAAAAAAAAAAAAAAAAGATGGAGGAAGAGAGGAAGAAAGAGAACCAAGAGTCTTGCTTACCTTGTCCTGAGGAAAAGTATATTTGGCTGGGGCAGATTACTTGGATATTGGCACTATCCAGAGCATCACCATTCTCCCAGTCCCACAGGCTTTCACCTTTGGTGTCAGCTTCAACTCTTTACTCACTCACCCCATCTCACCAATCTGTTGTCATATCTTATTATTTCTACCTCTTGTAAACTCTGCACTCGTGTGGCCATTGCCCTCGTTCGAACCCTCATCAGATCTTACATGGATTATTGGATAGTTTCCTTATTGATACCCCTGCCTCAAGGGTCCTTTCTCCAATCCGTCCTCCACTCAGCTACCAAGGTGATTTTTTTGAAAGTAAGTCACCCCCTACTTAGTAAACTCTAATAGTTCTCTATTACCTCCAGTATCAAACGAAATGGAGCAGCTAGGTGGTACAGTGGATAGAGTGCCAAGCCTAGAGTCAAGAAGACTCATCTTTCTGGCCTCAGACATTTACTAGCTGTGTGACCCTGGGCAAGTCACTTAACCCTGTTTGCCTCACTTTCATCATCTGTAAAATGAGCTGGAGAAGGAAATGGCAAACCACCCCAATATCTTCACCAAGAAAACCCCAAATGGGGTCACAGAGTCAGACACAATTTAAATGGCTAAACAACAATCAAATATAAAGTCCTCTGTTAAGCATTTAAAGCTCTTTGTAACCTAGCCCATCTTTACTTTTCCAGTCTTTTTTTTTTTTTTTTGCTTTTTGGAGGGGGGCGCGGCAGGGCATTTGGGGTTAAGTGACTTGCCCAAGGTCACACAGCTAGTAAGTGTTAAGTGTCTGAGGCCGCATTTGAACTCAGGTCCTCCTGACTCCAGGGCGGGTGCTCTATTCACTACGCCATTGTAGCCTCCCCTACTTTTCCAGTCTTGTTATCCTCCACAGATAATAAGATTCATTCATACTAGTCTATTTGCTGTTTACCATACAAGATGTCACAGCTTCCATCTCTGTACCTTTTTACCAACTGTCCGCTATGCTTAGAACTCTCCCTCCTCACCCACCACCTCTTAGTTTCACTAATTCCCTTCAAGACTTAGTCAAAACCTATCTTCTTCAGGAGGTCTTTGCTGCCCCTGCTCTCCCACCCAGATACCAGCGCCTTCCTCTATCTGTTCATCTTCCATCTACTTTCTATATATCTTGTATGTATATGGTTATTTATATGTTGACTCTTCCCCTATAGTATGAGGTCCTTGAGGGCAAGGAATCTTTGTGCCTTTCTTTGTATATCTAGAGCAGAGCATAGTAAATAGTAAATAATAAATCAACCTATAAACTGACCAACTGATTGTTCAAACAAAATGCACAAATAAGCAGGGGAGAACCAGAGACAGTGAGACAGAGAGAAGAGGGAGAGAGACAGACATACACAGACACAGATATAGACACAGAGACAGAGAGAACTCACTGTCACAGGAGCCATAGCAATGATGGATATCAATAAGGTACATAGTAGAAACAGACAACAACATCAAATGCTGAGAAAAGTCCCATGGAACTGTCAAATAGAAGGAAATCAGTGATCTTTAAGCGATCAGTTTTGGTAGAGGAATAGGAATGAAAGCCAGATTGCAAGGGGTTGAAGAGTGAATGAATGGATGGTGAGGAAGAGAAAACCATGAATGCAAGTTATTCTTTATAGGCTTTAGCAGTTAAAAGGAAGGCGATACCCTTAGGGGGATAGCAGGATCAAGGAAAATCACTATTTCTTTTAGAGTTACCAGAAAAGTCTTTGTAGTAGAGATTTCTCTGAATGACAGAAGGTGAAGTAGTCAAACTGGGAGGGAAAGGGCATTTCAAACAGAGGTTATAGTATGAGAGAAGTGTCTGAGCCACTCTTTTTAAACAGTGGCTTATTCTTCTATTTCCCTCTTTCTTCAGACATGTAGCTTTTTTTTAAGTGCATTGTCAATGTTTTCGCTGAGATATAGTTCACAAATTCAATCTAATTCACAAAGTTCATGTCCATGGGGGCTTCTACCCCTAATCTATCAGTTTGTGTTTATTTTTTGAATGTCTTCCAGGATTTTAGACACTATTTCCTATGAAGTTGGACCCATCTGATCCCCTAGGGAAGTGATCTTTCCTTTGGGATCCCCAACATACTTACTTGTTTTTTCTTATGTGTTTCTTGTGTTCTGCCTTGTTGTATAGTTTTGCATCCCTTCCTACCAGATTATAAGTTTCTTGAGGGTAAGTATTAGCACCTAGCACAGAGCTTTGTATAGAGTACAGGCCCTCAGTCCATTTTTATTGTGCATTTGGAGGCAACATGTGGCATCTCCAGCACCACCTTGAGCCAGTACTAAAACAAATATTACAGGATGTTCCAGGAATAGACAAGCACTGAAGATGAACCCAAGTGGGTTCTCAATTGAGAGACTGTACTTATAGTCCTCTTATAAGTAAGTCACACAGGGTACAAGGCACATGTGGCATGGCAGTGGGCATTCATACACCATCTGCCTTAGAGTGGGGGCTTTATCTGCATCAGACGTAGGAAAGAAATAATACTAGAAATTGACAGGGTGAGTGCCCGTGAGGAAAGATAGGTTGAATCAAGAAACACAGTCAAAAAGCCACTTTCTTAGGTCATAGAGGAAGGTCTGAAATAATAGCCGTGTCTCTTGGACAGCTACAGGAATGTTATAGAAGAAATGCCTAACCAGCTGTGGTTTGAATTAAATGACCTTGAAGGTTTCTTGTCATTCTGATACTACGCGATCCGGTAATTCTATCAGAGGTACAACTGATTTCAAATCCTGGTTCTGCTGTTTACTACTGGCTACGCAACCCTCAAGAAGACAGTGAGTTTTTCTCAGCCCTAGTTTCTTCAACTGCCAAAAATGGGATAAGAATCCTTGTACTACTTGTCTCACAGGGTTACCAAGCACAAAATACATCCCCAGAGTTTCTCTGAGTAGAAGCCTCTGTCATTACTGCTCAGGATAGTTATAGACCTCAGTTTAACACCAACAGAAAAAGGAACAAGCTCTTTATTTTGAGTTTATTTCCTTTCTTTTAAAAAAAATGCAGCTTAGTTATCAACCAAATATAAATTAATAATGTTATGGAACTCAGTTTCAAAATCTATTTGCCTTTTCCCTCCAGCTAAAGGACAACCCAATTAAATCTAGCCTTTAGAATAGACAACATTGCATTTTCAGTGAGGAATGCATCAAACGAGGTCATATTTTATGCCTACATATATGCTTCCTGACATGTGGTTGTTAGATGGTACAATGGATAGAGCCCTGGGCCTAGAGTTCCCTAAGTTCAAATCCAAACCTGCTTGCTTACTGTGTGACCCTAGGCAAGTCACTTAACTTCCGTTTCCTCATCTGTAAAATGGGAATAATAATAGCATCAACCTTTCCCAGGGTTGTCGTGAGGATAAAAATAAGACTATATTTGTAAAGCACTTTGCAAACCTTAACAAGCTGTATCAATGCTCACTGTTGTTATGACTGAGGGAAGACTTTCTGTTTCTTAGCATAATGACAAAAAGCTAAGAGGTGTGCTATTAAGCAGGACTGAAGAAAGAGAAGTTGGCCTTTGGGGGAATCCTTAAAATCTTGTCCACTTATACCACAGCAATATGGTTTAAATGACACATCAAGTACCTGGAACTTGCTGGATTTTATTTCATGTTGGCAAAGTCAGAAGAGGTTCTGGAGTTTCTCAGGAGATCACAAGTAGCAAACAGATCATTGAGCTGTTTTTGAAAGAGGTGGTTTTGTGGAGCATAGAATAAGCCAGAACAGAGAGCTGGAGCTAGGGCTAAGAAAACATAGGTTTGAGTCCTGACTTGGGTACTTACTAGCAGTGTGATCCTGGGCAAGTCATCTGGGTGACTCCAGGATAGAGTGCTGGGTCTGGAGCTAGAAAGGCCTGAGTTCAAATGTGACCTCAGACAACTTACTAGCTTTGTGACCCTGGGCAAGTCACTTAACCTTGTTTACCTCAGTTTCCTCATCTGTCAAAGGAAATGGCAAAGCACTCTACTATCTTTGTCAAATAAAACCCAAAAAAACACAAATGGGGTCACAAAGAATCAGACTCAACAATACTTTGTATGAGTAAAAACCTAATTATCATCTTTAACTTGGGTGTGCGAGGAGTTCAAAAATCATTACCTATCTCACTACTCTTTCAGTAAGCGCTTATTAAGTATCTATTATGTGTCAAGCACTGTGCTAGGCCTTTCTTTTTTAAAGGATTTTTACAAAGAAAACAACAAAACAGTCCCTGCCCTCAAGAAACTCACATTCTGGGGGCAACTAGGTGCACAGTGGATAGATCACAGGTCCTGGAGTCAGGAAGATCTGAGTTCAAATTCTGCCTCAGACACTTACTAGCTGTGTGACTTTCAGCAAGTCATTTAAGCTCAACTGTCTTCAAAACGGAAGGAAGGAAGGAAGGAAGGAAGGAAGGAAGGAAGGAAGGAAGGAAGGAAGGAAGGAAGGAAGGAAGGAAGGAAAGAAAGAAGAAAGAAGGAAGGGAGGGAGAAAGGGAGGGAGGGAGGATGTTAAGAAGGGAGGAAGGAAGGAAGGAAAGAAGGGAGGAAGGGAAGGAGGGAGGAAGGAAGGAAGAAAGGAAGGAAGGAAGCAAGCAAGGAAGGAAGGAATATTCTCAGGGATTTCAAACTGACAAGGACCTTAGAACACATTCAGTCCAAGCCCCATATTTTAAATATGGGGAAACTGAGTCCCAGAGAAGGAAAGTAATTAATTCAACCAAAGTTATATAACTAGAAAGCAGCAGAGCTGGATTTGAGCCCAGGTTCTCTAACTCCCGATTCAGTTCTCCATTACTCCATACCACCTTCAATACTCTCATCTTTTGGAATGGGTTCTATTTTCCACCATTTGTATGAAGAAAAAAACAGGCAGACAGGGTCTAAGTCAAGTGGTGCAAGTTAGCTTAAAGAAGTCACTTAACCTCTCTCTGCCTCTGTTCCTTCATCCGAGAAATGGGAACCATAACAATATAGAATGAGGAAAGGGCAGAATCAGAAAAGACCCCAAATCTCTCAGCAACCTAGCAACTTGACTGTGGCTCCACAAGTATTAGAATCTGGATTCACCCTGAGTCTCACTTTCATTTCATATGTTTTGGATTCAACAAAATGTGTTTTGCTAAACATTCCTTCCCCTTAATTTTTAAGCCCATGTGTGTTTTAAGGTCAATTTAATCTGCATGTTTCTCATTTACTTCTAATTAAACCATCAAAATATTGTTCTTAAAAAGCCATTTGATGTCCGAGAAATCTTTTGAGCTTTTAAAATTGGCTTCCAAGGGCTTTTCCCCCCTCCCACCCCCCCACTTAAAAAGAGAAGGTTGCATTTTGCTATGGGTGAACTGATGCAAAAACCAAAGATTCATCTTAAACTCCTCCAACCTTGAAGTTGAAATAGTTTCCTAAAGTTGAGGAAAATCAGTTCTCCCATTGCTAAATTTACAGGGGCTGGGGAAGCGACATTTGGTGAGAAGATGATGTCTGCAAGAAAGAAAGGCAGAAGAGCAGGCGAAAGTCGGAGGTCTGTGAATTTATCTAAGGTCTCCGAGGAGTAGCAGGAAGCATAACTTGTCAAGTTGCCATTCAATAAGGCAGGAAAAATTCTAATATACATCAAATGTTTAAAAGGACTAAAAAAGAAATGTGATGTCCATATGAAAAGAACATTTGTGCCCTAGCTCCGAGGGAACAATGAGAGAAATGTGTGAATTTCACCACATCATATTTGCTCTGGAGTCTAATCTTCTGCCATTTGCAGCCCTGCTGAGAACCGTTAATAAATGCATTACCCTAAAATAATTAATTCCCCTTAAAGGGAAAATAGAAGTTGTTATTTTAACACTCACTCCTGTTATGGACATCTGCTAAATCATTATGCTAGAGCTGAGGCACAGAGGCAGTTTTTCATTGAGAAGGGGATGTACGTCATAGGTCATGAAAGTAAAGCACACATGTAGTTCAGGCTCTGTGGAACAACTCCTTCTCTCTTTCGGATGGCCATGGTCCCCGGGAGAGCACCAGCAAGCCCACCGATGGGAGGAGTTGCCAATGGGGCCAGTACAATGCCTTCATTAACCGGCCAATAACCATAGCTGGGCCGATGATTTCACAGCATTGACAGTATGTAAGCTGCTTACCCCAGATTATGAAATACTGAGAAGAAAGGAAACATGGGATGCCCCAGAGAGAGGTCTGGCACATGTACACTAAAGGAAAAATATCTGACTCCATTTCCTGTGATTGTTAGGAAAAGACAGTTCATGTGCTCATAGGGTTTTCAGAGTTTTTATGGGCCAATGACCACATGCAAATATTTGGAATTGAATATTTTTAAGCTTAACAAAACTTTAGTTTCTACTCAGTTACTTAAGATGGCAAAGATAAGTTGCTTCCCTTCTATTGGAGAGCAGTGCCTTTTAGTTTTCTTCTCTATTTTCCTTCCATTCATTTGATTTTTTCTATCAAATATTGAATCATAGACTCACAGATTTATTTTGAGTTGGAAGGGACTCCCAGCCATCTAAAGCATCTCCAAATAAGAGTCCCTGCTCTAAGTGTTTCAACAAGGGTCCATCCAGGTCATTGCTTTGCACTACTGCCTCTGACTAAAAAACAATGAGCTATAGTGCTAAACCCAAGTACAAATTGGCCTCTTCTAGCAAAGGTCTTTGCCTATTGCCCCTAGGTCATCTGCTTGCATTTCTGTGAAGACCACTTCAGCCCCTGCTCATGTTTAAAGCTCTAAGTGAATATAAATCACTTGGGATTTGGAAGAGAGTATCGCTTTCCTCTTTATGTAAAGCTCAGAGTAGAGGTGCTCAGATTTTAATCAGAAAAATAGGTCAGCGGAGGTCAGATTCAATCCTAGGTATTTATTGCTTGTCATGACCTTGGACTGGGGACTGGGAAATGGGGACCCCTCTTTCCCTCAGAGCCGTCTTCTTGACTTCCATCTTATATGTTAGATCAACTGAGATAATATTTGTAAAATTATTAACACAGTCCTTGGTACATAGGAGGCATTTAATAAATGCTTTCTCCTCCCTACCTTTCCAACCACCAGACCTCCAGAATCCATGCCATGGGGAACTTAACCCTCTTGGCTATGGAAGTCCCGTCCTGGGGCCTGCCATTGGTGACACCAATGGCCAACTCTATCTAGCCCATTGCAGCAATGTTTTGCTTTCTACTCTGGTCACTTTCTCACCACCCATCATTCTAGAAGCAAAACCAAACAGATACTGCCACTTCCTACTGGAAAGAGCATGTCAATCATCTCCCCTACAGTTCTACTCACCATCCTTTGCTGACCTCTTCTTATCTTCCTTGACCAAAAGACCCCTCCCTGGACACCGCTCCTTGATGTGTGCTATCTCTGTCCATGGGAACATAAAACTGTGCAAAGAAGGGATTTTTAGCTTTCGAGTTTGTACCCTTCCCATCACCCTCCCCCACTTCCCTGGGCTTGGCACAATGCCTATCACATAGTAAGAACTTAATAAATGTTTTCATTAATGTATTCATTCATTATCTGGAGTGCAGAAATTACTAGGCCTAGGCCTTGTCTACCTCTGATACTTGGGCTCACACTTCCCAGCGTGACTTTGACTTAAGGCTGCAACTAACCATTTGGGAACCCAAAGCAATTTTCACAAAGTGAACCTGGGACAGATAGCATGATATATACTCACAAGTCAACTTTTTAAGACACATGCAGTTTTGAGGGAGAGACTATGAGGCACAAGACCTCATGGAGAAAGACCCTGGGCTACCAGCCCCTAGGGGTAGATACCCAGAACAACTCCCCCACTTCTGGGGAGGTTGTCTCCAAAAGCAGAAGGGAACATTGACCGTGGCTGGGGAAGGGAGGAGCTTACCTGGGGTATAGCTGTCAGGGGAGAAGGTGGCTTCTCATAATTTTTTATTTGAAATTGCTGCTAACTAGATGTTAAGCTTAATTGTTAATATTGATGGCATGAAGGGTTGTCAGTACCCCAAAAAGCAGGGCTTCTAATCTTTTCAGTTTTTCTGGACCCCTTTGGCAGACTGGCAAGCCCAATGGTCCCCTTCTCAGAATAATGTCTTTAAATATATAAAATAAAACACATAGGATTATAAAGGAAATAAATTATTTTGAAATACAGTTATCAGGATGTTAGAACACACACATGGTTCCTGGAGCCCAGGTTAGGAAGCCCTGCTCCGACCAGCATTTATATAGACCTTTAAGGTTTGCGAAACACTTTACAAATGTTCTTTCATATGATCTTCACAACAACCCTAGAAGGTGGGTGCTATTAAACCCATTTTACAGAGAAGTAAACTGAGGTATTAAGTGACTTGCCCAGAGGCCTACAGCTGGAAAAACCCTTGTCCAGGAGCACAATCATCTTTTTCATTGTACTATGTTATGGAAATGTTTGTTTTATTCCATAAAGTAAAAAATAAAATAATATTTAAAAACCACAGATGCCAAGTTGCTCTAAAGCAAAGCCAGTGGCCCAGCTCTTTACTGTATGAAAGTCAATGAAGGGAACTTTGAAAGGGACACATATTCTCTCACTTCTAGTCTCTCCAAAATTGGCCCTCCTCTCTCCACGTGAAGCTAGCCCCCTAGATCCTGCCCTCCCTACTTCCCTCCTAGATTACTACAACAGTCCCCTGATTGGTCTCCTTTCCTCAAGATTCTTACCCCTCCAACCCATCCTCCAGGCCCTCTTCCTTCTCTTCCTTCTCCTCATGTGCTAATTCCTTCCTTCCTCTCCTATATGCGCTAATCACTTGACAATTATTTTTTAATTTGATCTTCATAACAATCATGGGACTTATGTGTTATTTTGCAGTTGAGGAAAGAGGCAAATAAAAGTTAAGTGACTTTCCCAGAGTCACACTGCTAATGTCTGAGATTGAATTTGAATTCAGGTCTTCCTAACTCCAAGCCCAGTGCTCTGTGTGCTATGGCATCACCTACCTGCCTCCAGAGAACTGGCTACAGAGTCAGGAAGACTGACTGACACAGAGGGGTTGTGTAATTCTGGGCAAAACATTTAATCTCCCAGTGTTCCAATCACCTCTCTAAGACTATGTAAGTTTCAGAGAAGGTGCCAGTCTGCAAAACTGCATTCCCCATTAGGAATTCCTTATACCAATGTATATTTGTATATACAAAGAGTGTGTGTGTGTGTGTGTGTGTGTGTGTGTGTGTGTGTGTGTGTGTGTGTGTAATAGTACATCCTCATTACAATGACAGGTTGTGACAACCCCCACACCTCTCAACAAATGTTAGGGTAGTGACTATTCTGTACAAGTAGTTTGCTAGGCTCTGGTGACATGGAGAATGTATTGTTGTTGACATGGAACCATATTTTCTTTCATTCAGGTAACCTTTTTCACATGGTATGGTGGGAAAAGTACCATATTTGGAGTCAAAGTACCTGAGTTCACATCCTCGCCATGCTCCTCAGAGCCAGAACTGGGATCCAGGTTGGGTTAGGCTACCCCTGAGGGTACCATCGCCACAGATTACAACCACTCTGTGACTCAGTGATGTTCGTCCTTTGTTTTTGAAGAGGACCAATGACATCACAGTTGAAGTCTTGAGTTGGAAAAGAATTGGATTAAAGCCAGACAGAGTTGCACAAAATTCTCAGCTTCACTCTCTCTTCCAGTTATCGAAGTCCAGTGGCAAGACAAAAGTCCGGATAGTGGCGATGGCATGGGATGCAGTGGGTGACTAAGCTCCAAGCTTTCCTCAGAACCAGCTTTGGCCATCTTCATGGCTATTGGAACAAATTGTTCCCATCCACCTCTTCCATTTTACATACCTGGGAGAGATCCCCCCCAACTTACCTATGGGTTTGAGGTCCCTCGGTCACCCTCAAACTGGGTTAGCCCATCTGTTAGTTTTACAAGGTGTGGTTGCTGAACACATGACAGCTTTTTGGAGCTACAGGTGAGAGTTGGGTGAAAGGTGGATGAGGAACCCTGGCGGCCCTTATATCAGAGGTGCTGGTCCTCCCTCAACACCCCATAGCTCCAAATCTATAATTCCAGGATCTTCATGACTTAGTAGACAATCTTTAAAAGTTGTAGTGGCTAAAAAAAAATGTATTGCCTTTTGTTGAGGGGCAGCCTTGTGTTAGTCTGATTCTCTGAGAATAACAGAGATAGAACTAGGGAAAGGTGACCAAGGCATTGTCCCAGGGTTCTAATGAGTGGGAGCACCACTTCTCTAAGATATTCTAGAGGCTGGCATCCCCTCTCTTTAGGCCACAAGCTTAGACCTTGCTCTCTTATCTGACCTCAGTCCAACATTCTTAGTATTTTCTTGATCCCAAAACCCAGCATGGTTCCTTGGTTGGTCTGTCTTCAGCCCTGCCTCTTCCTTCCACTCAACCCTTTTTTGCCCCAAGTGAAGTAATATCTGGTCATAACTCTGGATAACAGACATATAGGTAGAAAACAGTAATGGCATTCAAAACAGACTCAACTTAGACAAATTCAATGAAGCCATTTTCCGTTGTCTTTCAAAGCTGGACACAGTAGGCTGCTTTAGTTATTAAAGGAATGAGCTGTTTAAAGGATGGGGAAATCCCCATGGAAAATGTGGAATTTTTTGTAAATGAGGCTGGTTGACCTCAAAAATCTAATGAGATGTAAACTATGTGTAGCATGCACATCTTTCTTCAATAAGAAAAAAAATCATAAAACTGCCCATGAATTGCTGGATGAGAAAAGCACCAGGGAGTAGTGATCTGGGAGCATGGGACGAGGTGTCAGGATGGTGGGGCCTTAATCTAATTTCCAGCACTGTACAATGCTGAGACGTATCTGAAGAACTGGGAAACTGGGCTGGTTATTGAGCCAATAAAGCCTCACAGACACATTTCAAGGCTTATTACTTGGGTACTATGTTTAAAGAATTAGGCACAGCAAATGATACCTATTATCTTAGCCTACCAATAGTACAGGGATGGAATTCTCACACACACACACACACACACACACACACACACACACACACACACTCCATTTTACTATTCAGAGACACACGTGAGCATCAATGGAACCCCATCACGGATTTTTCCACTGTCTTTAGAATCATCCTAGTTTCCCTTCTCTCTTTAAATTACTGACCCCTTAACCTCTCTAAAATTCCTCTAGGGCCAGTTCAGAAGATGGGAGGATACATGGCAACTCACCCAAGCATCATGACATGCAAAAAGCGACCTGAAACATAGCATTACGTTTCTACATTCTTGCTTTCACTTGCAGCACAAACTCTATTTCCTTTATCTCTCCTCCATATCCATCTTGCTCTTTGGGCTCCTTCTCTGCTCATTCTTCTGGGTTAATGAGGTGTTAGGTTTGAGAGGCTTTACACAGTCTCAGAGAATCCTACAGCTGGAAGAGTCCTTGAGAGTTCTTCTCCAGGTCTCTGTCGTCTGATTTTCCCCTCTCCCTACCTCAGTGGAGATACTGAATGTCTCCTTAATTTCAGAATATTTCAGAGATGAAGATTCTACAACCCTTACTTTTTCCTTTATCGATAAGAGAATCTTCCTTAGGCTTAACATAAATCTCACTTGTTAGTCTTGTGCATTTTCTCTGTCTTTTATGGAAAAGAAGCATAACTGGGCAGAGCAATCCTTAGGCATATTTCATTGATACATTTCACATACACAAGTAAGCAAAAACATAGACTACTGTAAACGAAAGCAATTTCAGAGGAAGTGTGGAAAGAGCACTGGATCTGGAGTCCAAGGACCTGGGTTCAAATCCCACTTCGACACACATGGCCTGTGTGACCTTGAAAAAGTCACTAATTACTCTGGGCCTCTGAACCCAGAGAAGTTGGGTTCAGATGACCTGAGGCCCCTTCCAACTCAACTCTAGATTTATGACCCAATGAATAGAGTAGGAATCTATGTGAAAAGCATAGACACAGTGCTGTAATCCTAACCTTCGAGGCCATCTAGACCAGCTCCAAGTGGTTTGTCAAAGGTCATTCATCAAGGTAATGACAAAACCAAGGATAGAACCCCAAAGACCTGATTCCCTCTCCACTGCTCCTCCTACTGTAGTGATCCTGTTCTGTCCAGGACAGTCTTTAAGTTAATCCTCAGTCTTTTCCTTGACTCACATTTGAAAAGGGACTATCTTTAGAAAGAGGACTCATCCTTATATAAAATGAAGTTGACATAATTGTGGGTCAAGCATTTTCCTTCTTTTCTCTTTTCTTCTTCCTCTAATAATCCTTTTATAATCCCTTGCCCATCTCACAATCTCTTACATAGTTATCTGCTTCATATTCTGCCTTCTCCATCTGACCACTTTTCTTTTCATCCTTCTTCTCACATCCCTCCCTTCTGGATTATCTCCTCCTCCTTTCTTCCTTTCCCACAATCCACTTTCCTTTTTATGCATAGGTAGATGGCTCAGTGTGTAGAACACTGGGCTTGGAATCAGGAAGACCTGAGATCAGATCCAGGCTCAGACACTTACTAACTGTGCA
The DNA here is from genome assembly GCA_011680675.1 of Gymnobelideus leadbeateri. Taxonomy (NCBI): domain Eukaryota; kingdom Metazoa; phylum Chordata; class Mammalia; order Diprotodontia; family Petauridae; genus Gymnobelideus; species Gymnobelideus leadbeateri. The sequence continues at coordinate 430,866 of WOXC01000109.1, forward strand.
AGGTGCTGAATCTGTCTCTCTCAGTTTCCTCAGATATAAAATGGCAATCAAGACACCTAACGCCCAGAATTGTTGTAAAGATGAAGTGAAATGTTTGTAAAGTGCTTTACACAGTGCCTGGTACATAGTAGGTACCATGTAAATGTTTGTTCTGCTGTAAACTATATACTCAATCCCAATGTGCCCCCACATTAACCACCATGCCCTCCAGCTGGGAACAAGAGAGGCAAATGAGGAGCCAAGCTTTGTAGTCAGGTGAAACAGCTGAGACTCTAAAGAATCACTTAGGGGCTGGGAAACCTATTTAGACTGACAAAGCTAGAGCCCATCTAGGAAAAGGAAGGATTTTCAGAGGAATCAGTACAAAGACAGAGTAGAGACAGATTTGGCTTCTATTTTAGGCATATTTCATTGATACCCTTCACATACACAAAGTAAGCAGAAACATAGACTACTGTAAATGAAAGCAGTTTTGGAAGAAGTGTGGAAAGAGCACTGGATCTGGAGTCCAAGGACCTAGGTTCAAATTCACCTTTAGAACAAGTCCCTAAATTACTCTGGGTCTTTGAACCCAGAGAAGTTTGATTTGGATGATCTCTGAGGCCCCTTCCCACTCTCAATTTATGACCCAATAAAATGCAAATAAAATATAAATAAATATAGAAATTATTTCTTAATATTATGTTAAATATTATAAATAATAATGAGATATGAATATGTTGTAATATCATATAAATAATATAAATAAGTAATAAATAATATAGATAAAATAAAATAAAAAACATCTTTGTAGCTGTGGATTGAGCAATGCTAACTGCATGCTGAGGTAGCTGGGTAGCTCAGCAGATAGAGAACTGGGTCTAGAGGCAGAAAGACCTGAGTTCAAACCCAGCCTCAGACATTTACTAGCTGTGTGATCCTGGGCAAGTCACTTAACTTCTGTTTGCCTTAATCCACTAGAGAAGGAAATGGCAAAGAATTCCAGTATCTTTGCCAAGAAAGCCCCATGGACAGCATTGGCGTGCTGTGGCTGACTGAGTCATGAAGCGTTGGACACAACTGAACAACTCAACAAAAACAATTGTATATAGGATGGAGTGCTGGGCCTGGATTCAGGGAGACTTGAATTAAAATCTGGTCTTGTACACTTACTGGCTGTGCGACCTTGGGCAAGTCATTTAACCTTTCTCAGTCTCAGTTTCCTCATCTGTAAAAAGGGAATGATAAGTACCTACCCCACAGGGCTGCTGTGGGAATCAAATGAGATAAGAAATGTGAAGTACTTTGCAAACCTTAAGGTGCTTTGTATTGTTACATCTTTTGAATTCTAATCTTTTTCTTTTTATTCTTTTTGTTGTTATTCTCTTTTAGAATATTTTGCTCCAGTTGTGATCTGATACTTTAACAACAAACATTCCTTTCAACAAGCATTAAATACCTACTGTGTGCAAGGTGCTGTCCTCAGTGCTAGGAGAACAAAGATAAAAAAGGATACCTCAAGGTGCCTCCCTTCTACTGGAGGCAATGTGACATATACAGAATACAAGGGAGACTGTGCTGAAGCAAAGGAAAATCCCTCCAAAGGTTCTAGAAGGCAGGGGCATACATTCAACCAGGGGGAGGAAATGTTAGAAGAGCTTGCATAGAGTAAGTGGAATTGAAATGCGTGTTGACTGAGACAAGATATTTTTGGGCAGGTGGTCAGGGGAGGGTATCTGAAACATTAATATCTTTAGTGTGGGAATTCCAGGTGGGAAAATTCCCAAGCAATTCAGTTCTACAACTGTTCTGTCCCATTTAAGTCCCACTTTGCCTTACAAAGTTGATCAGAGCAGTAAAAGGTTAAGTGCCTTACCTAGGGTCACAGAGCCAGTATGAATCAGAGCCAGAACCTGAATTCAAGTCTTCCTGCCTTCAAGCTCTCTACACACTCTATCATGAGGCCTCTTTTAATTTTTTTTTTTAAATCCAAGTTGCTGATTTTGTATTTTTGTTGTTGTTGCTAAATCATTGCAGTCATGTCCCATTCTTTGTGATCCTATTTGGGGTTGTCTTGGCAAAGATACTGAAGTGGTTTGCCATTTCCTTCTATAGCTCATTTACAGATGAGGAAACTGAGGCAAACAGAATTAACAGTTACACAGTAAATAAATGTCTGATGTCAGATTTGAACCCAGGTCCCCCCTGTTCTGACTCCAGGGTCAGTGCTCTATCCATTGCACCAGATTTTATATTTTTCTAATTTACTAATATTTGTTATTTTACATTTTATTGTTCTCTCTCTAGCTGCACCAGATTTTGTATCTTACTAAATCCCCATTGTTCTGTTAAAACAAATAAACAAAAACAGACAAATTCCCCACAGGAAAAGATAATAAAAGTTAGAAAAAAACCAAACAACCATATCTAACATGACAAAAAGACAATCATGTGCCCCCAGAAACAACCTCATCCTTTTTCCAATGAGCTTTTATAGAAACCCACCATTTCTGGAAGGGGTATTTAAAAGGTGCTGGATCAAAATCATTTATATGTCTGGGGAATGTAGCACTTGTTTAATATATCCATGGTCTCCCTCTTCCACCTCCCATTAAACACACCACAACCCACATCATAAAACAGAAAGGGAAGAATTTATAAACAAATAAAGAATTTAATTGGGGCCATAAAACTTCAGTTCTCTTTCAAGGGTGGAAGGAGTGTGACATCAGCTCAGGCCAATCTGCAAAGCCATGGCAGCTACTTTAGGACTTAATGGCTGAAACCTACAGTTCAAGGCTACCCAATGGTCTCATGATGCCCTTGTGTATTTTAAGAACCTCCAAAAGAGGAATCCCTAATTTATCTTTACTGAATAATCCCTCGAGGTCCAAAATAGTGCCATACATGAAGAACTGCCCAATACATGGTGTGATAATCCTAATGTAAAAATATTTTCTGTTTGAGAACAAAATGATGCTCCCATAGCCATGTGACCTTGGGCAAGTCACTTAACTCCAACTGCCCTCCAAAAAAAGGCAAAAAGAAAATGATGCTCCCAACCTCTAGGTCCTGATTGGATTTTCAGGAAGATGGCATGGGTTAATGCAAAGAATCAGTCCTCCAGGACTAAGAGCCATGACACATTTTATATAGAATTCTAGCTGATCAGAGATGAAAGGGGCCTTAGAAATCACCTTTTCTAACTCTGTCATTTGGGAGAGAAACTACCGCTCATAAAGGTGAGATTACTGAGCCTCAACTTCCTCATTTGTAAAATGGGGACAATTATACTTATAATATCTACTCCATAAAGTTGAGAGGAAAGCACTCTGTAAACCTTAAAGCACTCTATAAATGATTTGCCTAATTAGTGGCCAAACTAGGACTTAGCTCTGGTTTTGACTCCAAGTTTAGTGCTCCTCCTATTTCAACCAAGTGTTGGTTCTGGCTTTACCACTAATTAGCTGTGTGCCTATGGGTAAGATTCCCTAACTTCTTGGTCATTTGTTTCCTCATCTGCAGAATGAGAGGATTCATCTAGGCCAGTGGTTCTCAGAGTGTGGTATCAGAACTCCTAGGGAATCTCTGTGACCTTTGCAAGGAGTTTGTGAGATTAAAATTATTTTCATAATAATACAAAGATACTTTTATTCTAATGAGGTAAAATACTGAAAAATATAACCAATCTAAACAAAAGCTCTTGGGGAAGGGTCTGCAATAATTTTTATGAGCATAAATGGGTTCTGAGACTAAAAGTTTGAGAACCACTGGACTAGGCAATTTAAAACATTGAAGCCTAATAAAGATGATGGAGTAGAGAGAAGAAGCAGTACAGCCCTGAACTCTCCCACAAACATACCAACAACCTGGAAGCTATCTCTAGTCATTCTGATTAATATCTGACCATTGAATCCAGTTGACTCTAAAGGAGACAGTGAGGTTGGTGACTCTGCACAGCCCTGCCTCACTTAAATCCAAGTGAGGATTACAATTACAAGTCATGGCATCACCTTCCTGATGTTATGATCTTCTTTGAGAATGAAGGACAGGACCAACAACAACATCTAACAACCTAAAATATCTCTTCCATTTTAAAAAAAGATGGTTGTTAACATATAACCAACCAACACAGAACCAATTACATTACATTGTTTGCAATTCTCATTAAACAGAAGCAGCTTTCTGCTTCAGATGATTTCAAAAGGCATAATGATGACCAGGATGAAGGACTAACATCTGTGGAGGGAGTAGAGATTGGATGGGGTAAAGGAAAGAAAGTAAGTTAATATTCTCTCCTAGAAATCTTCACGGTGGTGCGGTGGGTATAGCAGTGGGCCTAAAGTCAGGAGGACCTGAGTTCAAATCAGACGCTTACTAGATGTATGACCCTGGGCAAGTCACTTAGTCCTGTTTGCCTTAGTTTCCTTATTTATGAAAATGACTGAAGGAAATGGCAAACCACCGTAGTATCTTTGCCAAAAAAAAACTCTAAATGGAGTCACAGAGTCAGACATAATGACAGATGAGATATTTTCACCTCTTATGATTTGATAGTTTTCAGTACTGTTCAAGACACATTCTGGATCACCTCCCGTGTTTTCCAAACAGAACTGGTCCAATAAAATACTAAATGTACCTTTTCCCTTTATTTGTGGAACCATATGTGACTAGAGAGATTGAAACCATGTGCCTGAGTTAATTTCCCCAATAACAATTAAAAACAATTTTTCAGACCAACCCAAGAACTCTTTGGAAAAGTTCCTCAAAGGCCATTTGTTTCAGGACTTAGAAACATCATATCAACCAAACATGAAGGAGAAAATTTCTTAGGTGGTGGTCTCTTATTTAAATAAAAGTACAACTTGCTTATGTCTTAATTATGCTAATTCTTGTCTCATATAAAAAAATGAACAACTTAGAATTGTAAAATCCTGTAGAAAATGATTAGAACATCTTGTTATCAGCTCACCTGGTGGGGTCCAAAAGGCCCATACCTGCAGGAAATCAAAGAAAATCAGCCAAAGAAGGCTAGCTGCTCAGAGCAGATACAGGGTTCTCCTCGGTCCCAGGTGTCAACAGGTTTCCAACTATTGTTGATGCTGAATTTTTAGTTTGCCAAATGCTTTATATACATTGTTTCATTTGGGCCTCACAGAATTCTCTGAGGTAGACACTATTCCTATTTTCCAGATTTAGAAATAGAGTCTCAGAGAGACGAACTGATTTTCTTATGATTATACAATAACTGTCAAAGGTAGGATCTGAACCCAGGTCCTTCTAACTCCAAATCTATGCACCATAGCACACTGCTTCACTGATGAGAAGGACCTGAACGTCTCACTATAGTCTTCATGAACATCCTTTATCCATACTACTTCCCATTGTATTGCTGGATATTCCATTCATGGCCACATCCAACCAACTCCCAACCTAACCAATAAAGATGCTTCTTGACAAGACAGCGATCAAGCACAATAATCCTTATCTCATCCTTCCATTCTCCCCTGGGGTGGTATCCTTGAAGGGCACATCTTCTATTTTTTCTCCTTCTTCCTTAGTCTCCCAAATAAAAATGAATGTTAGCTCTCTTTGCAGGAAGAGACAGACACACCAACCCCAGAGTACATGTCCCGACTGTCCATAGTGATGGATGAGATTCTGTACATTTAATAAATATAAATGCCATAATCTGACCATCAAATTTAATAAACAAAAATACCACAAGCCATCTTTCTACTATGCTGTGTGCACTCCTTGGAAGCTGATAACATTAGAACACATTCGGCCCACGCTCTAACCCCACCATCTGCCTGGCTCAACTTCTGAAGACTTGGTATGAGCTAGAAAGAAAAGCAAATGACTTCACACTGAGAAAAAAAGGAGCCGGATGCTTTTTTCCCCTCCTCCTTTTCCTTCTGACCCATTTGTTAAGCATGGAGCCAGATGTAACTATCCTAGCATAAGTTCAACCTTCAAGAAATATCAGGAGGAGGGTCGCAGAGAATATTTTTGCATGAGCTGCGAAAACTAAACTAAAAAACATGCTCCACAAACATGCTGGGTTTGGGATTTGAAAGCTTTGATTTGAGAATGTGTGAGAGATTCAGATACTGGCTGATTAAGAATCTTTTCCCTTTTGATGGCAAATTAATAATAACCATAACCACAACAATAAATTGGAAAAATGTTTTCAAAGCCAAGGGGGAAAGAAAGTCAGTTAGAAATTGGAATGGGAGGGCACTCTCTTTGGAGACAGCTAAGAATGCTCAGTGGTTAAGGAAATGCTGGGGAAGATAATAGAGACCAAGGAAGCTTGGAGTATTGTCTTAATATGCTCCATCATTGGCTTCTCTGACACTGCAATTTTCCATCTCTTCTAATTTAAGATCAAAGGGTCAGAGGTCATTGTGTCCAATCCTCTTATTCTACAGATATGTAAAATGAGGTCCATAGAGAGTAAGTGACTTACTCAAAGTACTGGGATTTGAACCTAATACCCCTGACTTCAAATCCAGAACATAGTAAGTTCTTAATAAAATTTTTTTTTCATTTTTCATCCATCCACCTATTCATTCATTCTACTGAACGAGACTGCCTCTCTCCCTAATCACTCTCTCTCAAACCTCCTTCATTGGCTCTCCTTCTTCTCCATGTCCCTTAAATGTGAGCCTTTCCCAAGGTTCTTTCCATAACCTTCTCCTCCTCCCACATTATCTGGACATAATAATGGCTTAAATAAATGTTTTCTCTTTCTATCTTCCCTGTCTTCTTGAGGATCTTATCATTACTTCATTTATTACCTACATTCAAATGACTCTAAGTCGTTATGTACACTTTAACCCTAGAGGTTGAGCTGTGCAAAGGTCTCCGTCTACCTCCAGCTCACATTTGCAACTTTCTCTTAAAACTACTTCTGCTTACTCATAAGCAGCTATGTTGAGTAATAGATAGAACTATTATTTTACAGGTGAAGAAACTAAGGTTGAGAGAAATTAACGGAATCTCCTAGAATTACACAGTAAGTGTTTGAGGCAGAAATTGAACTCAGATATTCCTAAATCCAAGTCCAGCTCATGTATGTATGTGTGTATGGGTATATACATGCATATACCTATGCTCACACATACACACATATACATGTGTGTATGTGTATATACTATATACCCTCTTTATATATGAATATACACAAGTATTTTGTAAACTCTCAAGTGCTATACTAAGTTCTAGATAGTATCAGGATTATCATTACCACTTCTTTGCATCCTTATAAAGGACATCAACCATGAAGCTGAATGATAATAATGAAAATAGGCTGAATTTAAAATAAGAGGACCTAGATTCAAATAATAATACTAATTATGTGACCTTGGGCAAGTCATTTTACTTCTCTGGGACTCAGTTTCCTCACCTCTAAAATGAGGACATTGGACTTGATGGCTCTAAGGTCCCTTATAGCTCTTTGATAGAATTCTTTGATTCTATCATCCTATGGAACCTTCCTCCACCATCCCGATTTCTAGCTGCCTAAATTTCACATCATCATCTCAACACATCTAAAACAACTGACCACCTTCCCCTCCAAAAAAACCCCCAAACCTTCAAGAAACCTGTTTGTCTTATTGAGTCCCCTGTTTCTATTAATGCCCCCTTCTTGTCAGCCGGGCTCAAAATCAGAGTGATTTTGGTCTTTGTTTTCTCCTTCACCCAGGGATGTGCTAAAAGCCAGCTCCATCAGGATAAGGATTGGTCAGTTTTCAGTGTGAGCATTTCCACCTCTTAAATCAGCAGCCACTACAAATCAAGGATCGATTGATTGATTCATGATTGGCTAGACTTAAGAAAGTGATGGAGAAAATGTTAATTATGCAAATTAAACCTAAAAGTGTGTGTCTTCTGTACATTTTTTTTTTCAGAAAGGCAAACATTTTCCAGCATCTGACCCTTCTACCTTCACCTTTTCTCTCATCTATTTGCTCCTTTCCCAGTCTTTACTTAGGCTCTCATGGGTGATAGGCTCCTTACCTCCTTCATTCTCTCCCCACACTATCCATTCTCTACACCACTGGTGTCAAACTCCAATAGAAAGAGACCCCTGGAGTTTGCACATTGGCTTTAAAAATCTCAAACTAATATTATCTATGTACGGGATGAAGTGAATTGCCCGGGTCATATATCAAATAACAGGCAGTTCATGGCATAGTGGAAGATTACTGGGACTGGAGTCAGGAAGACCTGAGTTCAAATCTGCTCTCAGATCCTAACCATCTATGACCCAGTCAGTTACCCATTGTTTGCCTCAGTTTCCTCAACTGTGAAAGAGGGATAATAAAAGCATTTATCTACCTAGCAGGGTTGTTATAAAGGTCAAATGAGGTGATATTTGTGAAAAAGAGCTTAGCACAGTAGGTGCTATATAAAACCTTATTCTTTAATGAGTGTCAGAGGCAGGATTTAAACCTAAATCTTCCTGAACCCCAGCCCAGCATTCTAATAACTACAGCAGGCTTCCCATCATATCTCTATTGTTTTACAATCTCTATTGTTTTAAAGTCATGAAAATGCCAGAACCTTCTACCACAAATTTCTACTCAGTAGAAGCTTTCATGATTTAAAAAAAACAAACAAGGGACCTTAGAATCCTATCAACAATATTGTTTGGTCATGTCCAATGTTTTGTGATCCCATTTGGGGTTTTCTTCACAAAGATACTGGAGTGGTTTGCCATTCCCTTTTCCAGCTCATTTTACAGATGAGGAAACTGAGGCAAACAGAGTTAAGTGACTTGCCCAGGTTTATACAGCTAGTAAGTGTCTGAGGCAACTTTGAACTCAGGTCTTTTTGACTCTAGGCCCAGCACTTCATCTACTGCACCACCTACTTGCCCATAACAACAATGTTAGCTGAAACTCTATTAACCCAGTAATACCTGGGGGCAAGAAGAAAAATATGCAAAGAAATAGAACCTCATAACTTCCCTTTCCCCAATATGTTTTTTCCTTACTATGATTTCCAAGGTTTTTATGGTGTATATTTCTTTCTTCTTTTAGAGATTCTTCCTTTCTTTCTTTTTGCTTTTTGGAGGGGCAATAGGGGTTAAATGACTTGCCCAAGGTCACACGGCTAGCCTTTGTGTTAAGTGTCTGAGGCCGGATTTGAACTGAGGTCCTCCTGACTCCAGGGCTGGTGCTCTATTCACTGTGCCACCTAGCTGCTGCTAGAGATTCTTTCTAGAGGTTTTTAGAGATTTAAGAAGATAAATAAAAGTACATATACATATTTACAAAAAACAAAATTAATCTGAGATTTTATCCCACTTAAATTTCCTTTGTCCTTTCTTAGAGGTATTTGCATTTGTATATAGAATATTGTAGTAGTGGAAAAAACTGGCCTCTGGCTTCTGTTATTAATTTTCATTTAATTTATGTATACCAGGCAATGAACTTGATATTCTGCCTTCCTGGTCAAACCTCAAACTGTTCGTGTGTAGTAACAGGTCAAAATAACTGCTCTCCTCCAGCACAGGGACCTGGGCAGGTAGGTATGTAGCTAAGAAGCCAGGACTTCTGATTTGGCTATAATGCTGAGTGCCATAACAATGGCTGACTAGCAGCAGACTTATTTGGAAAATGCTTGCTAGTGATTTGTCCATCACGAGATATTAATTGTAATCTGCCTCATAAATATTGTATCGTTCTAATTCCTAATACCTCTGCTGGAGTGACTCAGTTTTACAATAATAGGCAACTTAGAAATACTTAGCTAGCTGTTAGTCTATAATGTATAAAATGAGCGACTTACAAATGGGTCATCTCGAGCTTGGCTAAGGCATGTCTGGAAGCAAATAATGGATAGTAGAGCATGGTCAAAATCCAGCCCGAGTTTTCCTCTCATTGAAATGAGAGCTGCTTCCTGGTTCTTTGCTTTGGGGGTGAAACTCCACAGCTACTGCTTTTTCTTTTAATTAAAAACAGCTACTTAAAACAATAAACCCAGGCAGAAACGATAGGCAAAATACAAATGTAACCATTATCTCCCATTTCCACTAATGCGTCTGCCTGCAGAATGGCTTTATTAGACTTGGCCATTACCAACAGTTTTGACTAAAAGTTTAATTTATTTCTTTGCATTCTGAAAGCCCACTCTATTAAGATTCAGGGGCATCCCTAGTGGGATAAAGGACCCCAAGGGCATTCACACTGGAAGGCCCACCTACTGCTCTATCACTGAGAGCATTTTTAAACAAGTGAAAGAAGATGAAATGAATTGCAAATGTACAATTGTGGATATAGAGGGACCTTACGGATCATATAATCCAACCCCATCATTTTACAGATAAGGAAACTAAGGCACCAAGCAATTAAATGACTTGCCCCAAGTCACACAGGTAGTGAATGACAGAGGAGGATTTGAAATGAGGTGGTATAAATCCATCCCAGACTTTTACTTGTATCAGTCTGCCTCTCATAAAAGCAACAAAAGGTAACTGTGTCACCATGGACTCTGGAAGACCCCTCTCCTAAATCAGCGTAACTATGGACCAATCTCAGTCTTAGTTCAGTTAGCACCAGTTGACATCACATAATGAACTTATAAAACCAAGTTGTATAAAAAGGATGCTCTGATCGTATGGGTGGGTCTTTGATCATTGACCTTTACTGTCAGTAATTGCTAACCTTACCAATAGATCATGCTTAGACTTTTATGCCTCAGTTTCTCTTACTCACAGATTAGTCTTCCTTTGCTATATTTAAATTAAAGAAGGCATTATTGCTGGTGATCTATGCACAAGGCTGTAACTGACAATTAGAGTGAAAACAAAAGTATGAGGGTGTTGTTTACTTTGGCATATGACAACACATTTGTAAGAACCATCAAGATCAGCATTCTGGGGAGTATGTTTTATAAGAAGTAGCATGTCTCCCCCCCAAATTCAAATTCAATAAACAGTAAGCATTTATTATGTATGAGACACTGCTCTAGATGCTGGGAACACAAAATTTTGGTTGTTTTTTTTTTAAAGGATGCAGTGCCTGCCCTCAGGGAGCATATATTCTATAGGGGTAATGTAATACACATGTTACCTCTTCTAGCTCCCTTCTCATTCTGACTGGGCAACATACTTCTAGCCAGAGTTCTTCCACTGAATAAAATTACAATTGCTTCCATATTCAGGGGGAGGGGTGACCTGGGTAACTTACATGTAAAGAATTTTTAGTAATGAAGTACCTTATCAATAGCAGGACAGAAGCTACCTGAAGTGTTTTTCTAGTATGGTAATGTGAGCTTTTCTGACCTGATGAGGATGAGGATGATGAAGACTCTAAGGTTTGCAAAATGCTTTATAAATTTTATAAATTTTCCTTTTGTTCTCACAACAATCCTAGGAGGTTGATGCTATTATTATCTCCATTTTATAGATAAGGAAACTGAGGCAGAAGCTAAGTGATTTGCCTAGAGTCACACAGCTAATAAGTAACTGAGGCAGGATTTGAATTCAGGTCTTCTGATTCCACGTCCAGTGCTCTATCTCCATGCCATTGGGCTAGTAACAAAGACGGTTCTGTAAATGCTAGTAATGTGGTGTAAAGGAAAGACCTCTGGATTTGAAGGCAGAGGATCTGCGTTTGAATCCTGGTTCTGCTACTTAATACCTATGTGACCTTGGGCAAGTTACTTAACCTCTCTTGGCCTCAGTTTTCTCCTATGTAAAATGAGACATATCAGTTGAATTCCAAGTTTGGTACAATTGATAAGAGAAAACAGACTTTGAATTCCAATAATTGTCCTTAAACAAAAAGTTTACACCTGCTTAGAGCAAGTTCAAGAGGAAAGATGGGGCAGAAGGGAACAAACCCAATGAATCTATAAAGGCCTAGACATAATAGTCATATTTCACTTTTTATTTTTTGGTTTAGAGAACTCCCAGAGAGGAAATTTCATCTACCTGCTCTGAAATTTCCAGTCTTAGAGAGTATCCTGGAACACTGAGAATTTTAAAAACTTGCCCAGGACACCACAGTCAGTAATGCATCAGAGGCACTGGAACCCAAGGCCTTCCTGACTCTATCCACTGTCCTACAATTATCACTCAGTGGATCATGCGCTGGAGCCTCACAGAGATGACATCTGCCTAAGGTCATACGATTAACTAGTGACAGAGCCAGGATTTGAATGCAGGTCTTCCCTACTACCTTAAAGCTGCCAGGCCAGATACTAAGGATGAACATAGAAGACTATAAAAGATCTTTCACCAGCTTAGTGGAAACAGAGTAGCTCAGTTTCCAACCCCTAAAGGCAACAGATTTGAACTCCATTCCCTATCCAGGCCCCATGATCCCAACTTTCCTGAGGGTCATGATCAATGGAGTTCAGTTTTTCCATTATTAAATTACTGGGACCCAACAGACAAGGCTTTTGTGATATTAATAATTATAGAAAGCAGATGGAGAAGTGGAAAGAGAACTGATTTTGGAGTCAAAAGACTTGGATTTAAGTCCCAGCTCTGCTATTTATTAAACCAAGCAAACTTGGGCACATTATTTTACCTTTATGATGCTGTTTCTGCATCTGTGAAATGGGGATAATAATAATGTCCCTATTATGTTAAATCTCACATTGCTGGGTCATCAGAGATGAAGAAATGTTAGCTAATGTCCCCTTTTTTCTGCTAGACACTAAGCTCCTTGAGGGCAGGGTACACATCTTACTTTGTAGATGGCCAGAACCTCCCACAGTATTCTGCACTTTGTGAGTACTTTTGAAATATTTATTGAATGGAATTAAACACAAATCAACAAGGGTTCATTGAACACCTGCCATGAGCAAGGTGTTAGCAAGGTGTCACCATAGTGTCTAGAGACCCAGGTCTGGAGTTGCAAAGACTCATCTTCAGTTCAAATCTGGCCCAGACACTTACTAGCTGTGTGATCCTGGGCAACGCACTTAACCCTGTTTGCCTCAGTTTCCTCATCTGTAAAATAAGTTGGAAAAGGAAATGCAAACCACTCCATTATCTTTGCCAAGAAAACTCCAAATGGGTTCTTGAAGAACTGGACATGACTAACAACTGACCACCAACAAGACACTATGCTAACTTCTGTGTAAGACAAATTAATCTACCCCTCAAAGAGTTTAAAATCTAGAGAAAACTAGGAATAGGGAATAGACTTGTGACTTCGTTTGTTATAGAAAACTCCAGAGAGAAGAAACTTTCTCTCCTAATGCAGATTAGCAATTTCTCTGCAGGAGGCAGCTGCTGGATGCTATAGTATCTTAGACTTAGAATCAGGAAGTCCCGAATTCAAATTCTGACACAAACACTAGCTATGTGACTTGGGGCAAGTAAGTCACTTAACCCTTCAGTCTCAGTTTCCTTATCTGCAGAATGAGGTTGGACTCACTGACCTCTAACACCCCTTCCAACTCTCAATCTATAATCCTCTAAAATGTAAAATCTCAGAGTTGCCAGAGAAGAGATATCAAACTTGTAGACCTTCCCATGTAGCATCAACTAGATTAAAATATAATTAGGAAATATTTGACAAAATAAATTTTTAAAAATACAGTATAGATAAGGTACTAGCAAGCACCCTAGCATACCCAGGATGACTGCTAGCACAGGTTCTTTGATCTGCTTTTCTAAAGGAAAGCGATTCAAAAAGGGTTAACAATCTCAGTTTAATCAAACATATATCATTTACCTAGTTCAAGGGAAAAAGTCAGCACCCTGAACTTCAGAGAAAATACAAACAGAAGTTACAAGCAGACAAAAAAAAAAAACAAAACAGACAGAGAAAATAACACAGTTAAACAGACAGAGCTTCTAGCTGTCTGACCAGTATATCCATACACTGTTAATTGTCTAACCATTACATCCATACACTGTTAGTTATCAGAGAGAGAGGCACCAACATCTGGATTTCCAAAGCCAGGGGGTTTGGGGGTGGGGTGGGGTGCTCAACAGCTGCCCAGAGTCTCATCTGGCCAAATCACACAACTCTTCCCCTAAGTGAGCCCCAAAGCAAAACTGCCTTCTCCAGGGTCAGAGGACATCACAACCTTCATGACCCATTGCCTAATCACAAAGTAGCAAAAGTTGTACCTTCCTAAAAAACAAGCTTCCCCTAATCAAGCTTCTCCTGTGGGTTCTGCTCCACCCTTCAGCAAACTCCTCCCGCCACAGGCTCCAGGTGAGCACATTCAGCCTATTAGGGGGTAAAGTATATTTTCAAATCAGGGAAGGTCCTCAAATTCCCTTACTGTTAGGTTCATTTGTAGTTTTCTAAGTCAATCTGTGGCATCTAGGTGGTGAAATAGATATAGCATATGGTCTGGAGTCAGGAAGATTAGAGTTCAAATCCAGCCTCAGATACTTACTAGCTATGTGATCCTGGACAACTCACTTAATCCTTATTTGCCTCAGTTCCTCATCTGTAAAATGGGGACACACTGGAGAAGGAAATGACAAACTCCTCCAGTATCTTTGCCAAAAAAAAAAAACAACTAAAAACCCAAATGGGGTCATAGAACCAGACTTGACTAAACGAGTCAATATGCAGCCACAGGGATCCCTTCATATTTGAGTTTGACACCAGTGGCCTAGAGCACTGAGAAAGTAAGTTGTTTGCCCAAGGTCGCATAGTTAGTATGGGCCAGAGATAGGATTTAAATTCACATCTTTCTTCTTAGTTCGGACTCTGGTTCTATATCCACTATGCCAAGAAGTAGATGAAAACTAATAAAACATATTTTCATGGGGAGAAAGTTGGAAAACATCTGGACCCTGGAGTGATGACTGGGAAGGGTCAGCTAAGAGGAAATTCTCAAGTGAGGGACTATGTGCCACACAAGGACACTGGGCTTTTAAAAGAGTCAGGAGCAAAGAGGGGTTGCTGGCAGTTGGTAACAGAATGTTCCCAGAGAAGCCTGAGAATAAGGAAAATGTATTTTGCCTACTTTATCAATTTTGCCAGGGCCTGTCCTGATCAGATAGATCTGTTGGCAAGGCAAATCTGGTCCAGTTTAAGATGAAGAATTTCATGGGTTGCCTGATTCAAGATTTAAAAAAAAAATTTTTTTGGGTGGACTCTGTGGAAAATGCTTTATTATATTGTCCGGAAAATACTAATTATTATACCGTCTAAATCGAACTTTATGTGACTAGAGATTGTTTGAACCCAGAATGTCAATCTGACTTCAGTAACTCTCCAGAAATGTTGGAATTTGGGGTTCTTTTCAGGTCCTGTATCCACCCAAAACATTTATGTTTGGGGTCCCACTTGCTCAGGTCTTATTTTGGGTCCACTCAAACTTGTGTTTTAGGTTTCCTTATGTTTTGTCTTTGCTCAAATTTTATTGAATATTTATATTTATTGATATCAATCTAACTTGTTTTCAAGCTACCCTGATGGTTCACATGGAGGTACCCTTGTCTAAATCCTATATAATGTAAACCTTCTAGAGTCTGGATAAGAGGGAGCCACACATTCTTTCTGGCTCATTCTCCTCTACCAAAGGATCTAATAAATTTCTTTCTAAAGCTATTTCACATTTTGGGGTGTGTTCTTGTGACTAATTTACGCAGAAGGGACTGGCCCAGGTTGGAGCCAGAGTGAGGACAATGAGTGCCCCATTCATAAATCAAATCCTATTTCCTTGGCTGCCCCATAACTCATTTTCAACAGGGCCTCTGCATATTTTACACATAGTTCTGGAGCCATTAGAGCCCAGTCATGGTCTTCAGAACAAAATTTTCCAACAAGAAATGATCTCAAAAGGTAGGCTAGGTGGCTTAGTGGATAGAGAGCTGAGTCTGGAGTTAGGAAGAATTGTATTCAAATCCAGCCTCATAAACTATGTGACGATAGGCAAGTGGCTTACTCTGTCTGCCTCAGTTTTCTCAACTATAAAATGAGGATAAAAATGACAGTTACTTCCCAGGATTGTTGTAAGGATCAAGTGAAATAATATTTGTGAAGTATTTAGCATGGCATCTAACACATAGTAGACACTTGCTAAGTGCTTATTTCCTTCCTTCCAAAGAGTCAATATGATGCATTAGAAATGGCATTGGACATGGAGTCAAACAGCATGGATTTGAGTGCTGCCTCTGCTATTTATTAACTGTATGACTTTGGACAGGTCACTTAAACTCTCTAGGACTCAGTCATATCATTGGTAGCATGAAGGTCAGGAATAAGCGATTGCTAATATTTTTCCTTTTAATGGCATAATGGATAGAGTGTGGGACCTGGTGCCAGTCAAATCTTGCCTCTAACACATAGAAGCTATATGACCATAGGCAAGATATTAGGACCTCAGTTTCTTTGTCTGTACAAGGGGAATTATTGAACATCTGTAGTGCCTACCTCAGAGGGCTGGTATGAGGCTCAGATGAGATGATGTAGAACTCTTCAAAAACTATAAAAGACTGTAAATATCAGCTATTGTTGTTTCTAGCTCTAATCCTATGATTCCTGCAGAAATCTATTCCTCTACATGTTATAATATGTGACAGGACTATTTTTTCTGTATCGAGTTTGGTGTAATAATACCAAGCACCCCCAATATAATGGGAATATGAAATTTAATAAGCCTCCATTCAAAATCATGACTCTGCCGCAATTGCGTGTCAGGTCACAGGTCAGGCACTCTAGGATCAACTTTTCCCATTTATAAAATGGGGCTGATAATACCTATTGCTCTAAATTTATAGCGCCGTAGGGAGAACCAAATGTAATAATGTGTGTAAAATGTTTTGTAAGAAGCTATGTGTGTCAGTGCTCTGATTTCCTTAAAGATAATATGTGATCCTTAGAAATGTCGCTTTAACGTAACACTTTTCAGAAAAGTCTCCATACTTCCCTATTCAAGCAGATGCCAGATTGGAAAGAGATATTTTAACCATTAATCCTTGCTGATTAAAGTGAAACCAGAAATGAAATTGTTACCAACTGTGTGCTAATTTTTGCTTAATCCTCTGGCAAGAGATGCTGGAATTTTTAGCCCCAGATATCTACTAACTCATAATGCCTTAGAACCAGTGGCAGGGAGTCAAGGTCTCCTTCCCCCCTGAGTCTAGGGTGTGAACAGGGATTATTTCAGAGTCAGTCCAATAAAATATAAATATTAAGCCCTCGGCTGAATTGTTTCTCTGCCATCATGCTTCACGCCACCATGGCTGTCCCTCCCCTGTAGTCTTCCCTCAACTCTCCCACACACACACAACCCAACTTATGGAGAGAACCTAAAAAAATCCCAGCTGAGTATTTGGAAATGTTTTACATAATTGCACATGTATAACCTATATCTGATTGCTCACCATCTCAGGGAGGGGGAAGGAGGGCTAGCATTTGGAATTCAAAACTTTAAATAAAAATGTTTTGTTTTTTTTTTAATCCCGGCTGAGGGACTGACTTCTTCTCAGCATCGCACACAATGGCTTCAGCATCAAAGTGGGTGTCATACCCTCACAACCCATCTGTATTACATACAGTACTGGGAGGGGAAGAAAATCTTCGTGCCAATAAGCCACATCAATTCATCAATCAAAATGAATGCATGTGCTAATTAAGCTAGAGAAAATAAAAAAGGCATTTGTGTTGCAGGAGGGGAAGGGATCAAGGGAATCAAGAAGGAAGATGGGGAGTTACAATTGCAGCGAAGTCCAAACTTGACAGGCAGAGGCTGAAGGCGGCCATAAATCCATGAACAGAATATTTACAGAAGTTTCCCTGGCTTTAAGGTTTTCTAAAACAATGGAAAGCAAACCTTCACCTGGGGGGAGGAAGAGATGCCGTTGATAACCATATCCACTGGCCTGGGAGCCAGCAAACATCCTCCCCGCTCCCCCTTCTCTTGGCACCACCTTCCTCTGTTCCTGTTTTCCACGTGTCATTTTCCACCTTATTACTGGGCCCAATTTTTTTCTCCTGCTGCTTTGTATTGTTCTTTGTTCATTCCTCTTGTATTCTTTCCCTCTCCCTTTTCTATTTTCTTTTCCTTAATTTTCATATTAACAGTCCTTCAACTCACCATAAACACCTGGACAAGAAGTTAAAAAACCTGTTATCTGGATGTTTTGTCTACATGTTACCAATCATTCAGATACTTGAAATATCTGCATATTTGAGGTTGCATAGACAGAACAGCCTGACAATTGATTGAATTGTTCTCTTTTTTTCCTTCTTTTGGGGATGTGGCACAAAGGAAACATAATCTGACTCTGTTACAGATTTGATGCCCCTCCCCAGAACCCAACGGGATGTTTTTCTAGGCAAGACTAAGTCTGATCCAATATCCTAGAAGATTGGGAAACAGAAGAGAACACGAAGATGAGATTTCTTCCAACCTAAACAAACAATACAAACACCTATATGACAAATAATATGGAAAAACTGCCTCTGGAGTAAGTTCAATGAATTTGGACTCAGGTGACTTCCATACAAATCCTAGCTCATCTGCTTCCTTGGCTGAATCAGTCCTCTCTGGGCCTCAGTTTCCTCACCTATAAAAGGAAAAGGTTGGACTGGATGATTGTCTATGACACCAGGATCCTGAAGAAGCCTAACTCTTTCTCTGTCCTCTGTAGTACCATAAAGGTCCAATTTTGCGTATCTTTCAGGTACATTCTGTCCTTCCAAAGCCTACCCTGAGCAATGAATCTGAAAGGCCTGGGTAAATGACTGTAATATCTAACATTTTACTCAACCTCAGCTCCCAAATCCCTCATGTATCCTCATAAGGAAGGCAGATGGCAAATTTCCTTTTTCCCCTTTCCCAAATGGAGAGACTGTGGTATGGGCCTGTTTAAATGCCATACCCATTGTCAGACAGTGAGTCAATAGTAGAGCTGAGAACTTTCCAGATCTTCCCCAAACTGGCCCCAAGACTGTAAGCTTGGAGCACAAGTGATGAAAACTCAGCCACACACACACTTTTTTTTTTCCAAGGACAGACCATGAAAATGCTGAGATGAGCCAGTGTTGGTTTTATTCTGTGTAATAAACTGTTCTTTGCAAAGCAGTCAGTCCTGGGGGAGTTTCAAATAGCACTGCTTGGCTGCAGCTGTGGGTGTGGCCCCCTTCTATTAGAAGTCAACTCTGGGACCACAGCTGTGTCAGGCTGACTACATCTCTAAAATTTACATCTGGGCTGCACACTTTCAAAGTCACTCCCCAAACAAGTTGAGTCATTTTCACAAACCAGAATCTTCTACATAACAGGTTTGGGTATTTTTCCCCTTCTAGCTCTCATTTGACTGACTGCTCTCCATTCTTTGGGGTACCCCATGCCCACTAAGAACCCCCCCAAACACACACACACACACACACACACACACACACACACACACACACACACACACACACACACATACACTCATAAGTTCCCATATTTTACTCAGGCAATGCTTGATTATTCACTGAGTAGTGTTTAATTACTCTGGCTCTAGCCCCAGGAAGCAAGAAAGAAGAGATTTTTCAAAGCAAAAAAATTGAGTAATTTTCATCTGGTTATATGAGACTGTGTGGTAAAGTATCTAAGAGTGCTAGGTTTCACTCCAAGAAGATTCAAGTTCAAATTCTACCTCTGACACTTGTTGTGTGACCTTAGGCAAGTCAACTTCCCTATGCCTCAAAACTTAGCTTTATGTAAGTCATAGTGTGCTGCCTTGGTGAAAATACCCCATAGGGGGGTCTCTGTTCCCTTTTATAATCTCATGGGATTGCAAATCTAGAATTGGAAAATATGTTAAAAGTCATGTAGTCCAATATGGAAATATAATTTTACATATATATAACCCATATCAGATAGCTTACCATCTAAGGAGTGAGGGAGAAAATTTGGAACTCAAAATTTTATATACAAAAAAGAATCTTAAAAATTGTCTTTACATGTAATTTTTTAAAAATTACTATTTAAAAGGAAAAAAAAAGTCATGTAGTCTATGGGACCCAGGTCCTGAGAGATTAAGTAATTTACCCAAGATCACAAAGGTAGTAATTTGATGAGGCAAGGTTTGAGTCAGGTCCTCAGACTTTGAATACAGTGTTCTTTTAGTGGGCCAGCAGGCTATTTTTTGCTTCTAAGAGACACGATTTATAGACAAAGCAATAACCACAGTAACAAACTCCATAGGCCCTTAAACTCACAAAATCCTATAGATTCTTATACATTTCTGCAGGAGATTTCTTTTAGTCCCCCCTCCTTTCATCCCCATTACAATCTTTCATTTCTGAAGTGAAGACGAACACCCTGTCTCACTATATTTGGTTGACTTGCAGATTGCTCATTTTGTGTTATTGAGAAAGCCGCCTGAGGTCTGCACTGACATTTTCAGACTGTCCTTCAAGAGCATCG
The DNA here is from genome assembly GCA_011680675.1 of Gymnobelideus leadbeateri. Classification (NCBI taxonomy): domain Eukaryota; kingdom Metazoa; phylum Chordata; class Mammalia; order Diprotodontia; family Petauridae; genus Gymnobelideus; species Gymnobelideus leadbeateri. The sequence continues at coordinate 451,206 of WOXC01000109.1, forward strand.
TAATGGTGAAGGAGATGAGAGAATGTCACAACTAGGAACGCGCCCCATCATGAAGCAAAAAGCAGAACTAGACCAACTGGATCTCTGTAATAGCCATTTTAATTGGGCAATAAGTATTCTGGTCAATGAATTCATACCAATTGCCTTAGAGGCAGAAAGAACTAGCTGTTCCATGACAAGTCACCACTAGATGGCAGCACACCAAGTCAGTTAAAGGAACATTATTTTGCAGTGGAAAAGGCTGAAAAATGCTTCCTCTCAGTGTTTTCAGGGACTGGAGGAAGCTAGGCCTTTATTTAGGGTGTGGTAGGCTAGGAAAACTGAGTAGCTATTAGTCTACAAGTCAATGCCCTCTGCAGCATGAATAAGTCATCTTTAGTCATCTGAATTATAATAAATCTTTCTGCTGGAATTCCTGTTGTCTGGGGATGCCTCAGCTCATCGGAGCAAATGTATACAAAGCACCAGGCCTGCTAGCCAGGCCAAGCCGGCTTCTCCAGCATCCATCCCTTCTGACTCAACAAAGGAGGGATGGAAGGAGGCAGGGGGGAGGAAACTAAAAGACACAAGGGACTGGAGATAGGAGGGAAAGAAAAAAAATAGGAAGAGAGGAACGATGTGAAAGAACAAGAGTGAGGAGACATAGAGAAAAAATGTAAATGCTTTCTTCAGTGACATCCATAGATTATTATTTTTTTAGAGGGACCTGTGATTTCATTGGTAAGAGATTAACTTTTCTGGAATTTATTCTTAGAGAGTTGTTTGGAGGGCACTGTGAGGTTAAATTTATAAATCAATAAGCATTTATTAACCACATATCTCGTGCTGGTATATAGATTTAGAGCTAGAAGGACCTCACAGGTCCAATCCCACCTCCCTTTTTACAGATAAAGAAACTGAGGCAGTTAAATGACTTTCCTCAGGTCATACAGGTAGCAGCTTTGGATATCAAATTCTATAAAGGAAAGGTCCTTCCATTGTGATAATGCCTGGGGTCACATAGATTGTATTATCAGAGAAAGGATGTAAACTCAGGTCTTCCTAACTCAGAGACAGTTCTCATTCCACTACTACATGTTGCCTCTTGTCCTCAGAAGATATGTTATTGGGACAGCTAGGTGGTGCAGTGAATAGAGCACTGGCCCTGGAGTCAGGAGGACCTGAGTTCAAATGTGGCCTCAAACACCTGACACACTTACTAGCTGTGTGACCTTGGGTAAGTCACTTAACCCCAATTGCCTTGCCTTCCCCCTCACACAAGAAAAGGAAGATATGTTGCTGTTCAGTCCACTTCACTTGAACATGAATGGGATTGAAGTGAGGCATAGCTACATGGAGTTGTCAGCCTCACTCTCTTTTCTAGAGTCATCAAAGTCCAGTGACAGGACAAAATCAGGACAAGTGGTGATGGCTCGAGATGCAGTGGGTGACCTTGGCATCTTCAATGTCTGACCAAGCTCTAAGTGTTCCACAGCACCTGCTTCAGCTGTCTTCATGGTCATTGGAACAAACTGCTCTCGTTTGCCCATTCCACCGGGGGAGTCTTCACACGCTTGGGGTAGATACCTCCCTAAGTCACTGATGGGTCTGAGGCCTAAGCCCATTTGCCAGTGTGGCCATTACACATGCTACAGCTTCTTGGAGCCCCAGGTAAGAGTTGGGCGACAGGTGGACACCAGAGGTGGATGAGCAGCCCTGAGAAGGGCTTGGCAAGACCCCACACTAGGAGTGTTAGTCCTCTCTCAACACCCACACACCCTTTAGACGGGCTATATGTACAAAGATTTATTGGAACTTCACGTATAGGCAGAACTGTTTCCAAACTAATAGACTACTGGGGAACTATACAAACGTGCTTTCTTTGTCTCTTCTCGTTTGAAGAATAGTCAGTGGATTACAGATAAAGTCACTTTGGCACTATTGCCTCCGGCCCAACTCCCAGTGCCACCGTGACCATCCTTCTTCTAATTGTGTCTTCTTTCTCCCCTCTTTCTTGCACTGAGCCAACAGGCTACATTTGCTTCTCTCTAACCCCATAGGCCCTGATGCATTCTTCTTTGTCTCCTTAAACTCACAAAATTCCATAGATTCTTATACATTTCTGCAAAAGATTTCTTTTAGTTTTTCTCACTTTTAGCTTCCATTATAATATTACATTTCTAAAGTGAAAAACACCCCTTCCCAAATGAAATATTTGTAAAGCATTTAACACTGTGCCTGGCACATGGTAGGCCTTTAATAAATCCTTGTTCCCAACAGTTTGGGAGAAAGTAGGTATAGACCAACAGCTCACTCGATATTCCAAGATAAGGTCAAAATTGGTACATGATTTAGACATAAAGGGGGAGATCGTGGGCAAACTAGGGGAGCATGGAATAGTTTACCTGTCATATCTATGAATAAGGGAAGAATTGATAACCAATCAAGAGACAGAGAGCATTATAAGATGCAAAGTGAACTACTGTGATTATATTGAATTAAAAAGGTTTTGCACAAATAAAACCAAAGCAGCCAAGATTAGAAGGAAAGCAAAAAGCTGGGGGAAAATATTTTATAGCAAGTAACTGATAAAGGCCTCATTTCTCAACTATATAGTGATCTCAGCCAAATTTATAATAATACAAGCCATTTCCCAATTGAAAAATGATCAAAAGATATGAACAAGCAATTTTCAGATGAAGAAATCAAAGCTATCTATAGTCATACGGAAAAAAAAGCTCTAAATCACTTTTGATTAGAGAAATGCAAATTTAAACAACTCTTAGGTACCTTCTCACACCTATCAGATTGGCTAATATGACAGAAAAGGAAAATGACAAATGTTAAAGGGGATATGGGAAAATTGGGACACTAATGCACTGTTGGTGGAGTTGTAAATTGGTCTAGCCACTCTGGAGAACAATTTGGAGCATTGTTGAAAGAACTATAAAACTATGATTACTCTTTGACCTAGCAATACCACTGTTGGGTCTATATCCCCAAAAGATTTAAAAAAGAAAGTGGGGGAAGACCTATTTGTGGTGGCAAAGAAATGGAAGTTGAGGAGATGACCATCAATTAGAGAAAGGCTAAACAAGTTGTGATACGATTGTAATTGAATACTATTTTACTACATAAGAAATGACAAGCAAGATAATTTCTGAAAAACCTGGAAAGACTTATATGGACTGATACAAAATAAAGTGGGCAGAACCAGGAGAACATTGTGCACAGAAGCAGCAATATTATAAGAATGATCACTTGTGAATGACTTACCTCTTCTCAGCAATACAATGATCCAAAATAATTCCAAAGGATTCATGATGAAAAATGCTATCCACCTCCAGAGTCAGAACCGATGGAGTCTGAACTGCAGATCAAAACATACTATTTTTCATTTTTTCATGTGCTTTCTTTTTGGTCTGTGTTTTTTTTCATAACATGACTAGTATGGAAATATGTTTTGTATGATTGCACAGATATAACCTATATCAAATTGTTTACTGTCTCAGGGAGGAGAGAGTAAAAGGAGGGAAGGAGAGAATTTGGAACTCAAAAGTTTAAAAAATGAGTGTTAAAAATTGTTTTTAGGTACAATTGGAAAAAATATTATTTAAAAAAATGCTTGTTCACTTCCCTCCTTTTCTCAAGGCTTCTCTATAATTTTGTTCTTCATTGAAAGCACAAGGCGATCTTCTTCCAAGAACAAGGGCCCAATCTGCACAAATGGGTCACTGTGTTGACTTGTTATGGCTGCTGACAGAGCACTAGAAAGAAGGTAAAGAGTGAGGGTCACCAACAACTTTTGCTGGACTAAACATGAGCACATTCCACAGCCTGAAGACAGGGAAGAAGAATGATAGCATTGTCTGTCTGTTCTAAACACTGGCTTTGGGGTCCAAATTCCACCTATCACATGAATACTGAAACAAACCAGGTACTTTACTATTTTATTTAAATTTATTTTGGTAGGCAGGGTGCTCCCTTAACTTCTTAGATAAATTGTTTAGCTTATCACATTGTTCAGTATATTACACTTGGGTATATACAATGGTACCTTCTTTATGAGCCTTTCATTTATTTGATGCCATTATCAAAGTATATGATATATAGAATCTCAAAAATGGGACATGGTAAGAAATGACCTGGCATTTTATCCAGCTTCTCATAAGTTCCATTTTGAAATCCAGCATTTTTGCCATTGATGATTAGCACTTCTGCCACTGACAAATGTGGAAATAGACCAAGTCTAAAATGCATATTGAGAAGCAAACTGTTGTGATGACCCTGTCCTTACAGTGGTTCTCAAACTGTCTTCCTCAGAACTCTGGAATGTGATGAACCAAGGGTATCCATAAAGAAAAATCTGGAATATCAATTGGGCACATACAAAAAACCCTCCTGCTTGGGGCAGCTAGGTGGTGCCGTGAACAGAGCAATGGCCCTGGAGTCAGGAAGACCTGAGTTCAAATCTGGCCTCAGACATTTAACACTTATTAGCCATGTGACCTTGGGCAAGTCACTTAACCCCAATTGCCCTACCATCCCCCCTCCAAAAAGCAAAAAAAAAATAATAACAATAAAAACCAAACAAACCCACCTGTATTTTCTGTGTATCATTTGTCACAGCATATGTGTTCAACAAACATAGATACCTTTTACCCACAGAGATTGGTAAAAGTCTATCATGTTACTAAAGAGTTGGATTTTCTTGTTCTTGGATCAATCATTGAACCCAGGATATTAAAAATGCTATAAGGGGAAAAGGAAAACTTATTATGATTCATATTGCAAGAAATGTTTATCAGTTTTATAAAACACCAATAATTACAAATAATCACATCAGTTTTAATGTTAGTTGCAATATTAAATTCAGAACAAAAATGATCCAAAGACATATATTTTTTTGAAATAGCCTTAAGTTATTTGGTACCATTACTAGGCATTTGAAAGCATCATGTTGGGGAAGTTAGATGGTACAGTGAATAGAGCACCAGCCCTGGAGTCAGGAGGACCTGAGTTCAAATCCAGCCTCAGATACTTGACACACTTACTAGCTGTATGACCTTGGGCAAGTCACTTAACCCCAATTTCCCTCCAAAAAGAAAAAGAATCATGTTAGATTTTATTACAATAGTTCCTGACAACATTTTGTTTAAAGTGAAGCATTTTGCCAAATGTTTTGTAAAGGGTTTTGCCAAATACTTGATAGTCATTGCTCTAACATGTGGACTCAACACAGGCTTATGGCAGAGAACATCAGATTTTTTTTTCAAGAGCCTGCATGAAATACAAAATGGTCCCCCCCCCATGACAGAAAATACTAATATAAGGTCAAGTCTTCACCGCTTAGCAGCTGTGTGACCCTGGGCAAGTCATTTAACCTTCTGAGTCTCCCTTTCCTTATCTACAAAATGGGGATCATAATCAGAGCTCTATAGCTGGGGCTATAGAAGTGGGGAAATTGGGGTTTTGCCTCAGGATGCTAAAATTATTGTTACTGTTATTTTTTAAAGACTCAGTCTCCCTATCTGGCTCAGGCTGAACATGCAAGGCTTGCTCACAGGCCGAATTCCACTTGCAGTGGAGGAGGTTTCTGCTCTGTGTGTGACCTGGGCTTGGGATTCACCATATTAATTCTTATTTAGTGCAGTCAGATAGATAACCCACTGCCACTTAGAACACAGAGTTCTAGAGATTTACCAGCCTCACCCTCCTTGGTAGCAAGGTTTATAGACATGTGCTACCATGCCCCAGCTGTACTTGTATTCCTTTAGCTTAGACAATTTTTCCTAGAACCTTGAATTAGTGAAACTAGAAAGCTATTAGATGACTTGTTTCTGTTCCCCACTTTGGTGAGTTCCTCCTTGGCTTGCTCTGTCCTGCCCACTCCTCTGGGGGCAATCGATCCTTCTCCAGCAGAATTGTCCTCAGGATCTCTGACCCTCTGGGCTGCTGTCCCTAGGTCTCTGCCTCAGTGGCAGCATCCCCAGCTCTTTCCATCAACAGGCCTAGTACCCCAAAGTCTGGGATCTCTCAGTCTGGAGCAATGGAAAAATAGGCCAGTCAGAAAACCTGGATTTAATTCTCAATTCTTCCACTTACTGCGTGTATAGATGAAGCTTACAGTCCTTACAGAGTTCCTCAACGTGTGTCCTCCAGAACCTGGAATGCTATGCACGAGGGGCGTCCACAAAGAAAAGAAAAAGCTGTAGTATTGGGTACACATGGAAATCCTGCCTGTATCTTCTGTATGTGTGTAGGCAAATGATCTAACCACTTTAGGCCTTAGCTTTCTCTTCTGTAGAATCTGGAGGCTGGAGGTCCTTTCAGTTCTAGATATATGATCCACAATGTTCTTTTCATTCTACCGCAACTGAATTATTCATAAAAAAATTTTATTTGATGGACCTTTTACCCAAGACATATTTTGTGGCACTTACTCCAGGTACCACAATTGTGAATCATGAGTGATCTAAACACCTAAATGATCTATCTCACATTAGTGTTATACAACACAACAAAGAGGACTTTAGGAAGAAAGAGAAGGAGGGAAGAAGGATGGGAAGAAAGAAGGAAGGAAGGAAAGGAGGAAGGGCAGAAGGGAGGAAGAAAAAGAACTAGGTGGTGCAGTGAATAGAACACTGGCCCTGGAGTCAGGAGGACCTGAGTTCAAATCCAACCTCAGACACTTGACACACTTATTAGCCATGTGACTTTGGGCAAGTCACTTAACCCCAATTGCCCTCCAAAAAGCAGAAAAAAAGGAAAAGAAAGAAAAAAGAAAGAGGGAGAAAGAGAAGGAGGGAGAAAGAGAGAAAGGGAAGGGGGAGGATGAAAGGAAGAAAGGAAAAAGAAAGAAAATGTGAAAGAAACAAAGGTAGAAAGAAAATGAAGTAGGGGAGAGGATGAAAAGGAAGAAAGGAGGAAGAAAGTAAAAAAAGAAAGAAAAGGGAGGGAGTAAAGAAGGAAAGAAAGGAGGAAGAGAAAGAAGAAAGAGCAACCTATAAACTCTGTCAGTGTCAAACACTGCTGAGCATTGGAGAAGCAGATTAAAAAAGGGAGAGTTTCTGCCTTCAAGATGCTTATATTCTGATAGGAAAAGACACCACATACAGGAGAGAGGTGACCAGTGAAATGAACTTTAGTCTTAGTAAAATGGAAGGTAGGATGAGGGTTGGGGAAAAGGGGTGGAAAGGGGGAGACAGGGAGCTGGTGAGATGTCCTGGGTGAGTGACTGGATAGATGAAGGGGATGTAAAGCTCTAGCACGGCCAGATATCTAGCATTAGCCAGTAGATACAATGAGGTTTTTTGTAATCAACAGAAAAGGGCCTAGGGCTGGGACTCCAAAGATGCACAGATTAACTTCCCACAATTCAGCAGGACCCTGTTATGGAGGCTGTCAGGATCAGATAGATGGTGACTTGGTGTGGGTGGGAAGACTGGATGGCTGAATAGGATGTCAAAGTCTACAGATGTGGGTTATCACGATAATTCTCATGGATCAGTGGAGTGGTGTAGTCAGCCAGAGGGTCACCTTCAGAATCAGGTGCCTCTAGCAACCTAGTGGCTACGTGACCTGGGTAGGTCAGGGAACTCTCAGTGCCTCTGGACAACACTCAAAGACTCTGGAGAGTTTCCCACAAAGTAGTTTCTCATGCTGGACTACAGATCCAGAAACGTTCCCCCATGCCCCAAAATATTATTGTTACTCAAAACCCTTTTGGTGTAACTTATCAGAGTGGTGTCAGGCTGAAACAGAAACACTAAACCTAACCCAAGGATCCGTGTTGCCATATATTAACATAGAAAGCCACATATTAGAATTATCTATGTTCTATTGTATTTTATTTATTTTTTTTAATATTTATCAATTACCATTTAATCTAGCTCGACTGGGAGTGTTGTGGGACTCAATGCCTCTGATTTAGAACACTACTGCTTTCATTTCACCTTTACACTGACTTTTTCTCTTCTTTCATATTGTTTGTTTTCTTGGGATGCAATTGAAATAGAGAAAGTCAAGATACACTTTATGGTTAAAAAAAAGAACAAGTTATCAGCCTAAAGGTCAAATTATAATAGTAATGGAGAGGGAACTGTCCCTTTAAGACTGGTTCATGTAAGTGAACTCATGCTCTGCGTGCAGAATATGACCACAGTGAGATGTAAAGTGTACGTCCAGTTAATGAGGAATACAGGTTACAAAGTTATTTTCAAAACTTTGCTTCCTATGGTCAGTTCTTTAGGTCTCTCAGTTGGAACCATTGCTATATGGGCTGGATAAAATACGACTTGGTTCCAAACTATCAAATAGCATTATGAAAATATTTGGAATAGATTTAGCTCTCCTAAAAGGTGACAGATTGATAGACCATGGATAAAGCAGTTCAGCCTCCCAGAAAGACTGCTTCATGAGAAATAGGCCCAGACCTGCTCCAGGGGGATGTGGGGCATTCCTAGACATAATCTTGGGGGTGGGAGAGAGAGGTGAAGTCAAGCTTCTACCCCTTCCTCCATCACACTTGAATAAATACAGAAAGCAGGAGGTGGAGGACAGAAATGATGAGGTGCTAACGTGTTAGACAAAGTGCAAAAAGGTGCCTACACCTTGTGACCCCTTTACAAAGTGTGAAGAAGAGCCAGGGTGGCCTGCTATGGGAGCCAAAGATTGGCTGTGCCATCGGCAGCTTCTAAAAAGCTAAGCTCTCCCAGACCTGGGGAATATCCAGGCAGGAGAGCTCCATGCAGAGTGATGCCAGATCTTCTCCTACAAGATGAGATAGGAGTGGGAGTGGGGTAGATGTTTCTCTCTACATTCCCCCTCCCCATCATTCTTGGTGGCATGGAAAATCCTCACCCAGTAGAAGAAAACACATTCACTGTGCCATCTAGCTGCCCTGATAACTATTCTTCTTACTAGGCTATTTTGGTATATGCCTTTGCTTTGAGCTAATTGTACCTAATATTTAACTATTTAACTAGTAGGGATTCATTACTGAGTTTTTGGAGTTCAGACCACAGAAAACCTTTGAAATCTGATTAGTAGCTATTCTCAGGGCAACCCAACCTGTAAGTAGCTCCCACAGGAGGTGGTTTATTTACTTTCAGAAATTCTCATTTTTGGGGTGGCTGGGTGGTGCAGTGGGTAGAGTACCAGCCCTGGAGTCAGGAGGATCTGAGTTCAAATCAGGCCTCAGACACTTAACACAAAAACTAGCCTGTGACCTTGGGCAAGTCACTTAACCCAAATTGCCCTACCTTCTCCCCTCAAAAAAAAAAAAAAAAAAGAAATTCCCACTTTTGATGAAATGAAGGTCATCTACCTTCAGGCCCTACCAGGGATCCCTGGCTAGTGTGGCAAACATGAGAGTGAAGGTCAGGGATAGGGAGGGAACTAAGAGTTGTCTACCCAGATTGATTCATGGTAGTCATCTAAAAGTCATCTTGGATAAACTGACAGAATCACAAAACCAGAAGCAGCCAACCTATGCCTGGGGAAAGTTGGAAGGAAGGAAGAGTAATTCAGAGAAAAGTTGGACCATATGAAGGTGGAGTAGAGAATGTGAGTGCTCAGAGGACAGTCCCACCATGAGTACAATTATATTGGGAAATATACCACCCCAGAAAATCCCAAGGTAGCTGTGTCCTGTGCCAAGATGCACAGAGACAGATGTTGCCACAGAGAGGAAGTTCATCCATTCTCTTCTCCCTCCCACACTTAAGTCAACCTATGGAGCAAAGTCCCATTCACTCCCACCTAATTGTGACTCAGAAGATTGAACCCACCAAACCTGTGAGGTATATGAAATTTGTTCCTCTAATCTTCCTGTTTGACCCAGTTTAGCTGGGCACTCCAATAGTCCTGGGGTGCCCCATGATGCTCCTCCATGCCAATGCCAAGCATGTGACCTAGGCCTGACCTTTCAGGGTCAACTCTTCTAAGATCTACACTTTTCCCTTCTTTGTGCCTCCTAAATATTTTGCCCTATGTACCATTTCCTCAAGGCTTCACCACCTAGTGGGACTGATAGATTAATTAGGGGTAAGCTACTGCAGGGTGCCCAGAATCCTGGAATTCTATGAACCAAGGTTGTCTATGAATTCAAAGCTCCAATAGAGGGCAGGTACACACAGAAAATCTACCTGCATCTTCTGAATGCGTGCTCTCAGATAACATTTGCATTTTAACAGGAGGATTCAAGGCCTTTAGCCCAAGAAATAAGTAGCTTGGTAAATTTAGGTCACAACAAGACAAGAGGAAGAAATATTTCTCAGGAAGGGAGCCCTCTTGGATCAATATTTACTCTTCTTATGGGTAAGGCTGGCCCAGCAGATCATCAAAAAAAGCCTTACTTCTGACTTACCAATAATCTGACTTATCTTAGCCTTAAAATAGACACTGTAATTTAGTGAAAGGAGCACCATATTTGAGGTCCATATCAGTTCCTTATTGTTTGACTTGAGAAACTTAACCTTTCTGAGCTCAAGCTGCTATTGCATCTGTAAAATGAGGATGCTAAGGCCTTTCCTAACCATCTCAGGAGGCAACAATCAAACAAGATAGTGCTGGTAAAGCATTTTGTAAACCATAAACCATGTATAGACCTTGTATGTACGTAGATCTTGTTCAGAGGGAGCTTTCACAGGCCGGTCAGTCAAACTCCTCATCTTACAAATGAGGAAACCAAAGCCCCAAAATGCTTAGTAATATGCCCGAGGTCTGACAAATGTTAAGACAGGATTCAAACTCAGGTCCTGAGACTCCAAATTCAGCATTCTTTGCCCTGTACCATGCTACTCAACAAACATAAATTTGTATTATTAGATTCAGGATGTTCCTGAGGGAACAGGTGCATGAACAAGAGGACCACATATATATTTACATATCATAGGCATATGCTTTACAAATGGATTTCATGTACCTAAACAATATGGAACCAGGGTCAGAGGAGGGTAGAACAGAATTGTTTGTTATGTCTTATGGGTCTCAGCCTACCATTAGAAGAAAAAAGAATCACTAGGTTTTCAACAGTCCAAACCATTCTTATTTTCTACAAGGAGGCAAAACTGTTGAAGATTACTTTCTCCAACAGGTTATCGAGGATTGTATATTTACATAATAATCCATCACAGAATGATAGAATTGGAGGTAATCTTAGGGGGTGCCACCTAGCTAGAGAGTCAAAGAGGCATAGAATGTTATAGCTAGGGGGAACCATATGAATAACCATAGATAATATCCAACAGGGTTGGGGGACAGCATTTATGATAGAATGGGAAAAGCATCTAACTTTGAATTTAAAAAAAGCTTAGATTCAATTTTAGCTCTGTCATTTACTAGCTAAGTTGCCAGGTAGAAAACTCTACCTGATATCCCATAGAGACAGCTGGGTAGAGAGCTGGGCTTGGCGTTAAGAAAATTTGTATTCAAATCAACTCCAGATATTTGTGACCTTGAGCAAAGTCACTTAACCTCTGCCTGCCTCAGTTTCTTCAACTACAAAATGGGGGTAATAATAGCACCCACCCTCCAGAGTTGTGAGGATCAAAAGAAATATTTGTAAAGCAGTTAGCACAGTGTCTGGCACACAGTAGGCATTTAATAAATGCTTGTTTCCTTGACTTCCTTCCCTTCCCCCAGTTATTTTTTAACAATCTGTGTATGTGTTGTATCCACCACCCCTAGAAGAATGTAAGTTCCTTGAGGACAGGGTTTGCTTTTTGCCTTTGTATACAGGCCACCTAACAGTGTCTAGTATGGAGCAAGTGCTTAATTAATGCTTATTGAGTTGAATTGAATTCTCCCCTCCTCCCCCCAGGGGCTTCAGTTTCCTCTTGGGCAACATAAATTGTATGATCTCTGATTCCCTAAGGTGCTATGATTTAATAACAGTGAGAGGACATAGGAAACTATCCCAGATATTAGAAGAAAAGCAGCCAGTCCATAGGGGTTGGGGGAGTGGAGGGGGGCCGAGCAGAGTTCCAGAAGGTGCCGCGTGCCACTGAAGAGACAAGGGGCTGATGGCAACGGTATCGCCAGACTCTTTTTACCGGTTTTACTTAGTGCATTATGTCATGTGCACCGTCTTCTTTAAAACGGATGCATCACTGCTGACAGTTGGCATGCACTGTTTTCATAGCTTAGCCTTTATAAATATTATGAGCACATATCACAGCAGTATTGTTATAACGAGCTCCAATGATGTGTTCTTTGAGAGAGTGCCAGTGACTGGTTTATATCCTTGGTGATGTTACAGTGTCATAATAAATGTGGCATAAATCTTTTCCCAAGGTTCAGCAGTTCCTTTAAGCCAATAATGGTCCATGTGGATTTCCCAATCCCCCCTTCCTTAACTGCCTCCTCCATGCTTTGGTAGCTAGGCCCCTTGAAAGGGATGGAGATTTTAATATGGTCGGTAATCTAACTGCACTCATTGGACAGAGGCAGTATTTATCATAATCTGGAGATCATTTTTATCTAAATATCACCAACAGCCAAACAAAATAAAATATGTATAAGCCAAGTAGCATTACATAGACTTCTGCAGCTCCAGCGGGGTAGACCACAGCCATGCTGTTACATTAGAACTCAGAAGACAAGAAAAAAATCCATTTGCCTACTTAGTGGCAGGATCTCTATGGGGAGGCTGTTAGAGAAAGATGCCAGCTGCTACTGGGATGGCAAAGTTAAAGGAAGAGGGAGACAATTCGGCTTCCTTTCTGAGCATCTCGGGGAGGGGCAGAGGGGGCTAAAGTCTGGTGACTAAACAGGGAACGTGGATCATTGAACTAAGCACAATGCTGAGTTCTGAAGACTGTGATATCCGATTCCTTTTCTGCCACTGACTTGTTAGGTAATTTGGGGGAGGTAGTAAGTAGATCCCTGTTTCCTTCTCAGACATCGCCTTCCTGATGTCACGGCCCTCTTGAAGAATGAAGGGCAAACAACAATAATACACATAGTTCTGGACTCAACAGCAAGGGACCATAAGCCCAGAAATGATCCATTCTCACTGTTGTGGAGAGGGGGATGGACAGAAATAACCTGACCATCACTTTCATTTTCAGGCTCTTTGGACTCCCTTCTTGGGGAATGGCACTATTTCCAGCCCAGAAGCTATTGAATCCTGCTTGCAGAAACACATCCCAGGTGCAGTGCTACCCTCCGGGAAAGATGTATTAGAACACTTAGTTGGAAAGAGTACAGGTATGCTGAGAAAAGGCACAGATGAATATTGGGTCATTAAATCTTCATTTAACCCTGCTAATTGCATCCACGGGCCAAATCCCGCCTTCAGATAATCACGCTCAGTAGAAAAGCACTATGGTGACATAATGTGTGATCTGTAGACATCTGTCTAAGGTTTTACATGGTAAGTTTTTTTGGCCAGACAATAAGCTATTTCATCAATATAACCATCCTTGTTTTGGTATGTCTAACAGCTACCCAGAACCCCCTGTGGAAGGTACATCTTGAATCTAAATTGCTTCCATCCCATAGAAGCCTAAACTTCATTGTTTTTTCCCATAAACTATTCCTTTCAGAGATACTAAAGCCTCAAGGCAATGTTGGGGGGAGGGGGGAATTCCAGGTGTTAAGGAAATTCTCCTCCCCTCTGCATTGTTTCAAGTTTGTCTCCTTTTGCTTTTTTCTGTCCTCTTCCTTGAAATGTCCTTGATGAATTTTTTGTTCTTTTCCTCCCCTGTTTGAGAAGTGTCTTTGCATTTCAAATACCTGGCATTGGGTCTTGCTGTGGAGCAAGAGCTATTTTACATGAGATCATCTAACATTTTCATAATCACTAGTATAAAAGGAAAACCTGCCCATTGGATTTTCCTTCACCATGTAGGTCAAAAGTCCCAAATACAAACCCAAACATGGACTTCCCACCCATGTTCCCTTTTGTTAATACAAAGATAAATTAGGGTCTGAAAAACTACCTATACCATGGAAACCATCTAGTATGATGGCAGCCTAAAGTATCAGAGAAGACAGTTGAATTTTAATCCTGGAATAAGTGAAAAAATTACTATCTATGTTCTTTTTCTACCATCAGTGCAAATTTCTCTTCTCTCTCATCTGAGGATAATGGTCCTTGTCCAGACTCTGCCCTTCTCTGTTCTAAACTTCCCTTTGGTAAGCTCATTTTCCCTCACAGCTTTAATAAGTACTTTCTGGCAGGGGAGTCCTCAGCCCAGCTCTCTACCCCTGACCTCTCTCACAACCTCCATTCCCATATTTCCAGCTGTCTACAGAACATCTCCTATCCTTAAACTCAGACTACCCATAAGAAACCTCAGCATCTTATGCTTAAAACTCACTCTCTATCTCAGCTCCTCCATCTCTGTTCTCCATTAACAATCTTCTAAAAAAAAAAAAAACCCAAAACCCCAATTTTGTAGTTACCTTGAATTCTCCTCTATCCATCACCTTCTATGCCAAATCATCTTCTACTCTTCCTTCTTCATCATCCTCTATATTGACTACCAAGACCTGTCATTTCTCTCCCTGAAATGGCCCCCTGCCACCATCTTAGGCCAGGTCCTTATTAACCTCTTTCCCAGGCTACTACAATAGATTCCTAGGTATTCTGCAGATTGGAGGCCCTTGGAATTCCAGAATGCTAGAACTAAAAGAAACTTGAAATATCATCTTGTTCAGCCTCATTTTAGACATGAAAAAAACTGAGGGTCAGAAAGTTAAGGTGACTTGCTAAGGCCAAACAATTGGTAGGTAGCAGAGCCGAGATTCCAACCTGGATGTTCTGATTCTTGGTTTCATGGTGGTCTTTGTGTTCTACCTCACTAGCTCCGCAAATATGTCCCGTGTGCATCTATAGAGCTAATCCAATATTCTGCTTCTTACCCTGCCTATTCCTTCTCTGCTCAGGAAGCTGTAGGGCTAAGGGCACAGCAGAGAATGGAAGGAAACCAACAAGGAAGCAAAGAAAAGCTCAGAAGCTTTGAAAACAATTTGGAGTATTTATTATATAGGTTTTCTTGAAATGCAGATTTGTTTTATATTTATTTATTTTATATATTTTGTACTGTTCTGCTGTGTACATGGCAATTTTTTCTCATTTTATGTTTAAGCTTAAAATAAAATCATTTACAGAAAGAAGCAGCAGCAACTATGGGGCTCCCTGTCTACCATATCAAGTCCAAGTTCCTGAGTTTGGCTTTTCAGATCCTCTATAACCTATCCCCATTCAACTGCTTCACCCTTATCTTTTCACTGCTCCTTGACTCAGACCATTCTCCTCAGATATGCTAGTCTGGTGAGTCCCTAATACAAATCATACTTGCTCAAAGTGTTTCTCACTGCCTGGAAGGTCGTTCCTAATTCTCTCCACCTGTCTAAGCTCCTGGAGTGAAAGGAGCTGAGTTTAAACTCCACGTTTGACTCTTACTCCCTGGGCAAGTCATTAACCTCCCTCGATCTCATCTTGCTCACTTGTAAATTGCAAAAGTTGGACTGATGACCTCTGAAGCCCCTTCCATCACTAAATCCATGATCCTATGAGCATCTCTGAGCCTCAGTTTTCCCATCTGTAAAGTGAAAGGTTGGACAAGATGGCCTCCAAGGTTTCTTCCAGCTCTAAGTCTCTGGCTTATGTTCCATCTAAGGCCCAGTTCAACTATCATTTCCTCTAGGAAGTTTTAATTTGTTTTGTTTTCCTTTGAGTGACTGTATTCAAGATCATACCAATAGTAAAGTCCAACTGAGATGCCCCATAGTATCCCAGAGGTGACTGTGGGTTGTCTAAGTCTGTGCCAATTGAGCACAACCTCTGGCAGCTCCTGCCATGTCACAAACAGCCTTTTGAGAACAAACCTCACTGATCTGTCTTTCAAAAACCCATTAAGTGTAAAGGACTCCTCGTCAGAAGGCTGGCAACTAAGCAGTGAATATTTGGGGACACTGAAACTCCTATAGAGCCTTTTCCACAAGGCAGGAAGAGAAATGCTATCTGAATCAATGGAAGGAATACCTACAGTGAAGTACTTACAGATCTGAAGTGCTGATATATTCAAGCCAATCTTAATCTCTGCTAACTTTTATGGTCCTGGCCGGTCTATTGTACTTATGGACGATTCCATTAAATTTATCACTTAATTCCAAAAGGCTTTGCATTGTTCTCCATCTCTTTCATATCTGTTATTCTTATCTCACCAACATGAAGGCAAAGACTATGTCTTTTATGATCACAGTATCAAGCACATTAGGGCGGCTAGGTGACACAGTGAATAGAGCACTGGCCCTGGAGTCAGGAGGACCTGAGTTCAAATGCAGTCTCAGACTTGACACACTTAGTAGCCGTGTGACTTTGGGCAAGTCACTTAATCCCAACTGCTCTCCAAAAAGCAAAAAAAAAAAAAAAAAAGTATCAAGCACGTTGCTGAGCACAGAGCTGATACTAAATACTTACCTGTCAATTGACTAATTAGAATCAGAAAAAAAATTGTGCACATTTATTTTAAAGTGGTCTAATTGAAAAGAACTAAAATCTAGAAGATGGGGCATGGGAAAATGATGTTTTGATAAGTTTAGGCTTGTGGTTTTTAAGTTAGTAAATATTTTTAGTTGAATATTTTTAGGCTCAAGCTTGTTGACCTTTGGCAAAATGTCACATCCCAAATTTAAGAAATACAGGTTAGAAGGAGATGAAAAGAGAGTGTATAAAGCTGCTTGAACATCAAATGTGTCTCAGAAAATAACCTTTTGAGGATATAAGAGGAAATGAAATCAGAAACATGTGGACTATGTCCTCCTCTAACATACATATGAATTTAAAAATTAAGGGGAAAGTGCTCAGCTAAAGTAATTTAGGGTTTGGCTGAATGCACAGCATCAGAAAAATAGTTCAAGATGTCTGATGAACCCAAAGTGCAGCCAGATCCCCCAGCTCCTACTGGAAAGAGTGTGTGTCACAGCTGAGAAGAAGCATGTTTAATGTCAAATGCAAAAAGATGGAACCTTGAAAGGAGTCAAAGGGAAAAAGAAAAAAACACTGAAGGCAAAAGGACCGCTGATATGAGAGATATGGAGGAGCTTGGTCTGCTTTATTTTTGGAGGAAATTAAAAAGTGGATGAGCCCCAAATTACCGGTGCTCCTTGAGCATAGTCAGGAATAGGAGAGGTGTGCAGAGAACATCCTATGGGGTATTCTGAGGAAGCCACTTTGTAGTTTTTCATCTCCCTAAATCAAAGAGTCCCTTCATGAGGCTTCATGGTGTAGTGGAAATATTAATAACTCATGTTATATAGCATTGTAGGGCTTACAAAATGCTTTACATATATGGTACCCCAGCTGAGCCTACCTCCTACTCAACTCACTGTTTGAGTCTGCACAGTGGCAGGGTCAAGGTATTCTTCCTTCCAAAACTATGACCCACAAGACTCTATGACTATGTTTACCTTGTTTCTAGTCAGCCACAGAACACAATAAGCTTAAAACCAGGACATTTACTGAAACGATAGAGGAAGAAGAGGCCCAACAAAACATCTCCCCAAACCTAGGGCACACTTCTACATAAACACACCATGTCACTACGAAGAATGGACATTCACCAGCAGAGGCATACAGGTAGGGGACTTGTATTGGCAAGGCATGTGGAAAAAGGGGCAACCTGTGTCACTGCTATGTCACTGAATGACCTTGGTCTTATAGTCCTCACTGGATGTTACTTTACTACTTGGCTATTGTCACCATACATATATATCTTCTGGCTATGCTGAAATTCTGTTCTAGGATACAGTTATATTTTATTTGGCTTTTCTCCCAGAGAGAGATGGAATCCTTACCCTGGAACCACCCCAGGAATTTCCCTGATTCCTTCCCCAGCCCAATCTCCAGCCCAGGATCTTGGTTATCAGGCTTGCTGTCCTCTTGGTCCCTGGTACAAAGCTCTCTTTTTACCAACAATTCAGCTTCACTACACAGTCAGAGATCAATGCTCATATGCTTCTGCTGCAAGATACCATTGCTGATGGACTGGGGGAGAGAGAGAGATGTCGCTCTGCTTAAAGGTGTGAGTCTTTAAGAGTTGTTAATCCTTCATAACTGGCTCTCTTCTCAACATTTTTTCCCTCAAAGCTGACTGCTGGATTTTAAAAGCCACTATGGACTTGACTGATCACTCAGCTAGCCAATCACTAAAAGTTCCCTGTGTTTCTCAGTTGTCTTCATTTAATTCATCCAATTGTCTTCATCCAGTATCAATGCCTCATAATTCCATCACGCTGACTGAGGAACGTCATTCTTTGTTGTGGTATCGTAAGAAAACTCAATTTGATCAGAGATTAGTCCACCGTCTTTATACTTCCTTTACACGTGTATGGTCCCATTGGATTCTTGCAACAATCCTTTAAGCTGAATAAGGCTCCAATGGCCCTGCTCTCTCATCAATGTGGCTATTTCCACCAACAGTGATGATCACACCCTATCCTATCTGCTTGTGTGACTCTGAATCATATCCTACCATACATTCATTACAGAGGGTCTACCCAAGGTGTTAGGAACTTCCTTGCATCCACTGGTCTATCAGTTACCATTAACTTTTGCTATGTGGCCAGCCCATTTTTTTTTCCAACTGGACATTTTTCCAAAGCATAGTTTATAGCACTTATCCTGCATAACACTTTGATTAATGTAAAGCAATTTTAAAAATTCATTAAATCTTTTTTGTTCCTGGGGCGGCTAGGTGGTGCAGTGAGTAGAGTGCCAGCCCTGGAGTCAGAAGGACCTGAGTTCGGATCTGGCCTCAGACACTTAACACACACAAAGAAAAAACCTACCCATGTGACCTTGGGCAAGTTACTTAACCCCAATTGCCCTCCAAAAAGCAAAAAAAAAAAAAATTTGTTCCAACCTATCCCCCTTCCCTGAGACAGTAAGCTATTTTATATAGGTTATACATGTGCAATCATACAAAACATACTTCCATATGAATCATGTTGTCAAAGAAACCACAGACCAAAAAACCCATGAAAAAATAAAGCAAAAAAATAGTGGGCTTTGACTGACATTCAGACTTTATCAGTTCTTTCTCTGGGGATGGATAACAGTTTTCATCATAAGTTCTTCAGAACTGTCTTGGATCATTGTATTTCTGAGAATAGCTAAGTCACTCACATTTGATCATCACACAATATTGCTGTTACTGTGTATACTATTCTCTTGGTTCTGCTCACTTCGCTTTGTATCAGTTCATGTAAGTCTTTTCAGGGTTTTTCTGAAATCATCCTGCTCATCATTTCTGATAGCACAGCAATAATTCATCACAATCATATACCACAATTCATTCAGTCTTTCCACATTTGATGAACATCTCCTCAATTTCCAATTCTTTGCCACCACAAAAAGAGCTTCTATAAATATTTTTGTATAAATAGGTTCTTTTCCCTTAAAAAAATCTCTTTGGGCTATTGGCCTATTAATGGTATTTCTGGGTCAAAGGGTATGCACAGTTTGAAACATTCCATTTTTTAAATGGCACTTGACAGTAGAATTTCATGACACCTTTTCATAAGAGGTTTTTTCTTTTATCAGATGTTAATGACAGTTCATCCCCCATCTGAACTCTTCACTTAATAGGTCAGTAATTATTGAATAATACTTTTTTAAATGTATCCCTTCAGGAAGTGTATCAGCACCACAAGAATAAAATGTGTAGAACCTTAGAATGCTGCAATTGGAAGGACTCTAAAGGGATAATCTTGTCCAACTTATCTGTTTTGTGGAGGGTAATGGACCAAACACTCTGATGACTCAGGTTTTACTGTGCTACTCTTCCAGTTATTCCATTTGCATTTGGGACATTTGGCTCCAAGCTGGATCCCCAAAGTCCAGCTGTTTAAATGTCAAGGAAAGATGTTTAAACATGAGCAAAAAAGTCACTTAGGTGAAGACTATCAAGTGAATCCAAAATGCCCTTTTATAAATGCAAAGTGATACCCAGAGAAGCCAAAACCAGATGTCCTCCCTGGGAGTATACATACGTACGGATCAGGACATTTCCTATACATATAAAGGAGATGGTCTCCTCACCCATTAAGCAGATGTAAAACAACCATAACCAACTAATAATTCTCCTCATTAAATGCCCTTTTCATCACACTTTTCCCCCCATCACACCTATTCTGAATGAATGAAAAAAGCATTGATAAAGTGCTAACCATGTGCCGAACACTATACTAAACACTGAAGATACAAATGCAGGAGCAAAGACAATTCTTGCCCCTAAGAACCTTATTTCTAATAGGTGGAGGCAACCAAAAAGGAGTATGGTGTCGAGGGATGAAGTGTTATTGCTTGGAAAGTTACAGGGATAGTGAGTGTCTTTGCATTGGCAAGACAGCTTATAAGAAGATGGATGGGGAGCAGGGAGTAAAGTGAGGTAGAGCTGGGACCCCCCAAAATAGTGAGGTAGGCAAAGTACTCAGCAATTAGGACAATGGGTCCCAGAGCAGACTTTTCCAACCTCAGTCCTCCTTATTTCTTAACTGCTCCATTGGTCCTGGAGGGCAGACCAGGAACAATGGGCAGGAAAAGATGCAAAGAGGTGAACTTAAGCTTGAAGTTAGAAAACAGAACAAAACATCCCAACTGTCCAAAAGGAGAAAGGACTCCTTCAAGAGGTAGTGGGGTGTGGGGTGGCTAGGTGGCACAGTAAATAGAGTCCTGGAATCAGTAGGACCTGAGTTCAAATTCAGCCTTAGACACTTAACACTTACTAGCCATGTGACCTTGGGCAAGTCACTTAACCCCAATTGCCCTGCCTTCCCCACTCCAAAAAGAAGAAAAAGGAAAAGAGGTAATGGGTGCCCTTCTTAGAGGTGTACAAGATAAGACTGGACAAGCATTTTTCTTCTATGTTAAAGTAGGGGTTATCTTTGTATATACATTAGACTAGAGGGCCACAGAGGCCCCTTCCAACTCTAAAATTCTTTGATTATATTCCCCAAACCTGTACAGGAGGAATGAAAGAAGATAATATTTCCTACAGGTGTGTAAGACAATCCAACGAACAAGACAAGTGTCCTGATTTCATGCCTTACACATGATTCTCATCCTCTCCTTTTCCCCCCAATAAATCTATTTCCATCATTTCCTTCATGGTCTGGATTTTGGGCTCACCTCTTTCAGGAACCCTTCTCTGAACAGGCCTTCTCCTACTCCATTCCCTCTCTTTTATTCCCTCATTATTCCAATGCAACTCACATTAAATCTTTTTGTACTTTTGGACTGATTGCTCTGAAGAACCTCATGGAATTTCCTGCAGATACAAACAAGAAATTCTAAAAGGGTCATGGCACAAAGAATGTCATAAGGAAATGTCGGAAAGAAGATAAACTACCCACGTGGCAAGAATAAGAGGTAGGCAATTCATCTGCTCCAACAATATGTTCTTGATGCCAACAGAATTTGAGGAAGGGGGACCAGGCTGTTGGGTGGATGCCCAATGGTGAAATTATGGAAAGACTTGGAAGTGAGTGTCACAAGATAGGCATCAGTGGGACTATAGTCCCACTGTTGGAAGGAGAAGTCCTGTCTAGATCCATAAGAGTATCTAAGTATGGTTCATCTCCCTAACCAGATCACAAGTTCTTTGAAAGCCCATGTCCTATATTTCTTTTGAACTCCCACCACCTTTTGCCCTACAATCTAGTGCAGAGCTATCACATGCAGTAGGTATTTAACCAACACTTATTGATGATTACCACCTTTTACTTACAGTCTTTAACTTGGCTACCACTTGGGTGATATTTTAAGTGGAGCAGATTCCAATTTTAAACTTAGAACCCTAGAAATGATCATAATAAGGCTTCTGTGATGGACCCCAATTTTTTTGGCTATATTGTCTCTAATTATTACACTTCCAGGAATAAAAGAGGTAGGAAGCTAGAGTTTGAAGCCCAGACATGTTACACCCAAACAATTGCCTCTTAATAAATCCAACTAGCACTCCATTAACATCAGCATAGTACAGAAGCACCAACAGTAAAGTTTACTGTGGATCTTGGCTGCTGTCCATAGCCTTCACTAACATTTACTGGGCTCTTTTTTTATTTAAAAAAAAAAGCAAAAAACCTCTCTATAGCCATTTGTAATATTTACTTTTTAAATAGTCATTTTTCTCAAAAGGCAGAATGTGTTTCCATAACCTCTCCTGCCCAGTGCACAGGAAACAGAAGGCAGTTTTTTTTTCTTCCCATAGTTCTACTGATCTCTTTTTTAAGCAAGATTTTAATAAATGCACACAATTTATAAGTGATACTTTCAAGCCCATCTCACAGAATTTAAAGCAATCCCGAATTTAATAGCAATCAACAGAATCAAGGCAAAGTGAAACTATTAGAGGCAAACACACTGGAAAAGTAGAGTTTGAATTGATGCGGCATATTATTCATTTTGACAAGTGCAAACTCATATTAAAGATAGGAGGAATAGAGCCCAGGAACTGCATGGAAAGGTAATACAAATTTATTATTAACACAGAAACAAATCTGACTTTAAACCCAACATACCAGCCGGTTAGTGAGAATAATAATAAGGCCCTGTGTTTTGTGCAATATTTTGCAGATAAAAAAAAAAAAAGAAAAGGTCCAACTTCTCCCTGAAAGGTGGTGTTCAGATTGCATTGGTAATGTCAGGAGGGGGAACCTATCATAAAAACTAAGTGTGGGAGGAAATTTAGCTAAATAATACTAGAAATGGGCTAGGATGCTGAGGAATTGGCAAACATAACCAGTTGTCTTCTTCCCTGAAAGATGATTCATGCATATTACATAAGCTTGTGACAAGGTCCCCATCAAATGCCCTAAATGCCCTTCTGGTGAAGTAAATAGGAGATCAAGAATGAAGTCACTTTCCTAAAAGTGCCAAGTATTGAGGGAAGCACAGCAGAGAGAATTGTGTAGGAAAAGCTGCCTCAGCTCCCGCCTCAGACGGTGGCTCTGTAGCAAATCACCTGACCTATCTGCCTCAGTTTACTCATCTGTAAGATGAAGATAATACCCACGGTACCCACGTGCCAGGGCTATCGTAGGATCAGGGGAGGTAAGTGATGAGAAGTGCCTTTGTAACTGTACAATGTAAGCAGTTATTACTGCCTTGGAGCAGCTCAGATACAGGAAGAATCTTCATAGAAGGTCCGAGAGAACTGGCTGTAGTTCACTTGTTCTCATAGAACAAATAGTAACCCTTAGCATTTAGATAGCCCTTCAAGGTTTGCAAAGCACTGTACATGTGGTACCTCATTATTCCTTACAACAACCCCCTGAGGTCAGTGCTATTATTAGCCCCATCTTACCGTTGAGAAAACTAAGGCAGACAGAGATTATGTGACTTGTCCAGGTCCCACAGCTAGCGAGTGTCTGAGATGTGACCTTAACTCTGACCTTCCTGATCTGATCGAGCCTCAGGCTTCAAGTTAAGAAGACCTGAGTTCAAATTTGGCCTCCGATGCTCACTAGCTGTATGACCCTGGGCAAATCACTTAACTGTTCTCTTTCTCAGTTTCCACATCTATAAAATGTGGATGACAGTAACACCTACATTCCAGAGTTGTTGTGAAAATCAAATGAGATAATATTTGTAAAGCACTTAACACAGTGCCTTGCACTTAGTAAGGACTATATAAATATTAGTTATTATTCTTATTTTAGGCAGAATTCAAACTCAGGTCTTTCTGACTCCAAGTAAAGAATCCCTTTTTGACATTGACTGTGCAAAGGTCATTGAGTCCCTAGCTATATGCAGGCAGCACAAAGCCCCCAGGGCAGACTAAGAAGGTTTCCTTGAGTTATAGTGAAAATGTCATCAATTACCTGGTTGTTTCTGCTTGATACAATTTGAGGAGGCAGGAGATCTGGTTGAGATTTTTCCTTTGAAGGATCAGCTGTAGACAGTGACTCAAATATTAGGATCACAGATTTAAGTAGAAACAGACCTTAGCTAGTCCAACTCCTTCCATTTATAGGTAAGGAAACTGAGGCCTAGGGAGGTTAAGGGACTTGACCAAGAGCACAAAGTAGTAAGTATAGCAGCTCCAGGATTCAAGCCCAAGCCCCTTTGACTCCAAGGCTAGTATAATATAGTACATCCCATGTTGTTGTTGTTTGGGTCATTTCAGTCATGTCGGACTCTTTGTGACCCCATATGGGGTTTTCTTGGCAAAGATACCAGAGTCATCCACCACTTTCTTCTCCAGCTCATTTTACAGATGAGTAAACTGAGGCACAC
Organism: Gymnobelideus leadbeateri; assembly: GCA_011680675.1. Taxonomy (NCBI): domain Eukaryota; kingdom Metazoa; phylum Chordata; class Mammalia; order Diprotodontia; family Petauridae; genus Gymnobelideus; species Gymnobelideus leadbeateri. The sequence continues at coordinate 475,438 of WOXC01000109.1, forward strand.
AAGGTTAAATGACTTGTCCAGGGTCACACAGCTAAGTAAGTATCTACGGTTGGATTTGAATGCAGGTCCTCCTGACTATGGGCTCAGTACTCTATCTACTGTACCACCTAACTGCCCAGTACCACTTTCATTTCCTGGACCTCCATTTTACAAAAGGGTAATTCTTGTGATTTTCCTTCTTATAACTAATTCTCTTTTTCTCCCCACCACTTGGTCCAGACAGGTAATTTTATCAGTATAGGGAGCTTATAGTGGCAAAACTTCCTCCTTCAATTTAGATGGGTGACTCATCTGTAATATAATTTTACAGAATGACCTGGAACATTCAGTAGATAAGTGACTTGCCCAGGAACACCTGACCATAGTATGTGTCAGAAGTAGGACCTGAATCTTGCCCTTCCCCTCCTGCTAGGCAACACTACCTGTCTCCAAATCTTTTAAGTGATCTTATTAATAAACCATTGCAAAACAGAAGGCTAATTATGAATGCCAAACTTAAGAAAATTAAAAATTTCTCCAGGAACTTGGTCCATTTAAGGTCCCAAAAAGGATGAGCCCTTACTAGGGAAACCACTTCTGTCAGAGTAAGTTTCCTCCTACAGAACTAAAGTGTGTACTTCATAATAACTATGGCTGTCACAGGTAACCATTATTCTAATTCCACTACTCCTTCTGAATTAGTGTCAGGGTATGTAAACCTAAATTTATATTAGCATAAATATTGAGGAATGTTTGGAGCAGTGCTGTATTCTTGATTTATAGGAGGACAAAACAAAACAGATAAATCATTTTCCTTAAGTGCCAAGGCAATACATCTTTAAATAAACAGCCCCTCCACACCAGTCTCTAATCTCTCCTTTATCCATATTTGTAATTCTCATTAGTAACCAATGAGAGTTATGCCCACTGGGGAAGAATAAAACTGAATGGATACCTCCCATTTCAAAGAAGATTTTTCAGAGCAGCGTGAATAAGGAAGCTTTCTTTACTTAATTCTCCAATAAACCCTGTGGACAAGGAATACGGAGACTTCAGAGGCTCAGAACCTGTGGAAATGTTTGAGTTTTTTACTGACCTCTCCCTCAGGAAAAGAAAAGTCATGACCTTGAACAAGATGTCTCTTTTATAGAAATATTACAAAGTAGGTAAAAAAAGAGCATACAAGCTCCTTAGCCATTCAAAAACATTCATTTTTGGCTTTATACCCTCAACCCACCCAGCATGTTGCCTTGCCACAGTTTCCGAGTCCTTTTTCAGTCATATCTGACTCTTTATGACCCCATTTGGCAAAGATACTGGAGAGGTTTGCCATTTCCTTCTCCAGCTCATTTTACAGATGAGGAACTGAGGCCAACAGGGTTAAGTGACTTGTCCAGGGTCATGTGGCTAGTAGGTGTCCGAGGCCAGATTTGAACTCATGATGAGTTTTCCTGATTCCAAGCCCAGTATTCTATCCACTTCACCACCTAGTTGCTTTGTCCTTGCCACAATAAACATTTATTGAAAGCTTCAGTGGTGTCGTGGAAAGCAACATGGCTTTGGGGTCAGAAGCCCTGGGTTAGAATCCTGTCTCCAAATTATTACCTGCATAAACTTGGCTGGGTCATTTTCCATATTTCACCGCATCATTGTCATAGATTTTATGCCAAATTTTTTTGTAAAAAAGTGAGGTGTGACCATTATGTGAAGCTTTCTTTTAAAAAATTGCACAATACCGTTAGTACTGCAGTGTTCTAAACAAAGTCAGCTTTTGGAAGTCAGCTTTTGGAAATATACTGACAGTGCCGCTGTGCTGAGAATTCTGGGCTCCAGGCTCGCAAGAGACAAAGGCATATCCATACGCCAGTGGTGAATACATTGCTGCTTGGTTTACCTTTCAAGTGGTGTGAAAAACAGAATTATACCAGGCGACAATTATGTGTGAAAGATTACAAATCAATTTTTGAACTAAAAAACAAAACAAAAAGCAGGGTATGACAATTACAAGGTACAGATGGTTATGCGGTGAAATATGATCATCTCTCTGGGACTCATTTTCCTCTGCTGTCTTTAAAGGAAGCTAGCAGAGAAGTGGATAGAGAGCTGAAACTGGAGTTCTGAAGACCTGAGTTCAAAGTTGATCTTACACAAGCAATGTAACCCTGGGTAAGTCACTTACCCTCTGTCAGCCTCAGTTTCCTCAATTGCAAACTAGGGATAATAATAGCACCTACCTTACTGGGTTGTTCTAGGGATCAAATGAGAGAATATTCATAAAGCACTTAGCACAGCATCTAGAACATAGGAGGACTTTAATAAATGCTTTTTTTTCTTTCTTTCTCTGTAAAACCAAGGGTTTGGACCAATACATGACGCCTAGTTCCCTTCCCACCCTGTATCAGCCATGATCTTATGATCGATGAATTGAATTTGGATCCCCCAGTAGAAACTTGATTTTCACTTCTGCCGGGGTAAGTTTATTTGTTTGAAGAACTGAAAAGTAGTTTAAGTAGTTATCAGGGATGTTGCCAATTTGAGTATGTCAAGCAGAGCCAAGCCACTTTAAAAATCAATGAGATACAGAATACCCATTTGTATTCTAAATGGATTGGCAACAAGTGAGGAAGCAGCTATATGAAATCATAACCACCATGTAAGGGAGAAATCAGAAATAGCAGTAGACTCATGATTTTCAAGTTGCCCAAACAATTCCACAGAAGGTATTTCTCAATACCACAAATAGTGCTTCTTCATTTTTTATTCCCAGGAAAGGCCCACATATATTCTCCCCTCATTTTCAAAAGCATGGTGCTCTTAAAATTGAGCTATTCTCTTCTCTCTTATTTTCAATAGAGTAAATACTGCCTTATTCTCCCTTTTGGCCATGAAAATGCAACATGCTACATAAATATGTGTGTATATGTATGCACATACATCTGTGTGTACACATGTATGTGTTAGATATGGTAGCTAGGTGGCCCAGTGAATAGAGAGCCAGGTCTGGAGTCAGGAAGACCTGAATTCAAATCCAGTCTCAGATATTTATTAGTTGTATGACCCTGGGCAAGTCACTTAACCCTGTATACTCATACACACAGAGACACATATACATGTATACACCTATATATATACATATATGTACATACATGTATATATACATATATGCACACAGATACATTTATAATTCTCCAATGAAAGGATACTTCATTGTATCGGTATGGGAGGTGTTAGAACAATGTAGTCTTTCTCACTATTTGTTTATGTATATATGTCTCATCTTCCCAACTGGATTCTCCAGATGAGCAGGGACCATATAATTTACTTCTTTGGTGTCCTTCAAAGCCTCCTGCATAGCAGGTGTATACAGAAGGTGCTTATTGACTATTTGAATCAACTAGGCAATAAGGGACTAATTTTCATTATGAAGAGACCAAAACCAGAATCTCCCAAGTTTTCCCATGTTCTCTTTGAGAATCAAAGGTACATAATACATAAGTCACGCTACATTTAACTGAGTTAAGACATGCCCGTACACCCAATAATATGTTGTTCTGTACATAGTATAATTTTATTGCATAGGAGGAAGCTATGTGGAGGAGTGAGTTAATAAACAAGTTATTTAAATCCAATAGAAAAAAAAGTTTTTGACCATATTTTTGGCAAGCAATAAATCTGCTTTTAAGTAAGCACTCCCCCATTCCCAGATCTCCCCTTCTCCCCACATACAGGAATAAATAATAAGTCACAGCATGGACCCTCCATTTAGAAGTCTATTTCTTCAAGAGACTGTAACCTATGAACTCTCTCCCCATCTCGCCCCTCAGGATTGATTCTCTTCAATTACATGACTGAGTAAGTAATGAAATTTTTGTATTTGCTATTTACAGTGATATCTCTATCACTGAAATCCTTGGCCCCATTTCCCTTTCCCATGACTACCTTAACACCTTCTCTAGTATAGGATGTTTGATTAGAGGTTACCCTGACTTGTTCTCTGAGGCCACCCCTCCTTCAAACTATGTGCAAAACTCAATTTTTTCTGAAAGGCCTGGTTTGATGCAAGCATGCAAACTCTCCCTGTATGCTGAATTATCTGAGGCATAAACTTCAGTGTGATTTCGTGTCCAAGAAAGAATTCATTTTCTTCTCCCCTTCCCCTATGCCCACTGGTATCTCCTCCACACATCCCTGTTTTTATTGAGGGTATCACCAATTTCCCAGTTACCTTTAATTTATTTATAATAATTTAATACATTTAATTTATTTACCTTTAATGTCTCTTCCTCATCACCCCAACACCATATTTAACCACTTGCCCAGTCTTGTTGATTTGGCCTCCATAACATCTCCATAACATCTCTTACACCAGTCCCAGGTCCTATTAAAGAAAATCCGAATACATTTTGCAAGCCTTGGATAAATCACGTATCAATATGTGTTAATATTATCTTTCTTTCCTTTCTTCTCATAGCTACCACCTAACCTCACCCCCCATCACCACCATTCCATGAGTCACAGACCTCCTTGCTATTCTCTGGCTGTCCTCCATGCCGTCTTCATCCCCACCTCCTGGCTTCCTTCAAGCCCTAAGACCCCACCTTCTATTGGAAACCTTTCCCAACCCCCTTAATGTCAGTGGGAAGCCCTTTGGTGGTTATCTCCAGTTTATCCTGTCTATAGCTTGTCTGTGCAGAGTTGGCTTCATGTCTTCTCCCCTATTAGACTGTGAGCACCTTGAGAGCAGTGACCAATGCTTAGCACACAGTATGTATTTAATAAATGCTTATTGACTGTCTGACTGTTGTTCAGACCCTTATCATCTCGGGTAGAGATTTCTAGAAGAGCATCCTAAAAGCTCTCTCTACTTCCAGGGTCTGTCTGTCTGTCTGTCTGTCTCTCTCTCTCTCTCTCCCTCTGTCCCTCCCTCTCTCTCTCTCTCCTCCTTCTCTAAATCCTCCTCCCCTCTTTCTCTTCCTCTTCCCTCTCTCTTTTACATCCAGCATCCAGTCTTCCTCTTTTCCTTCCATGGCTGTCTGTCTGTCTCTGTCTGATGAGTGCTCCGTGGCCCCTTGAAAAGGATTAATTTCTATTTATTTTGCATATACAGTGTCCCAAAAGTCTTAGTGCAATTTGAATTACCCTGTTTTTTGGGATGCTTGGTATTTTATGTTTTCTTATCTGTGTGTTCACTGTTTCTACTGCTTGTTAGTTCTCTCTCCTTCTAATTTTCCTTGTACTAGACTTGTATACTATACTTACAGATTTTTGTGTTCTTATTTACTATACTTGTGTACTGTACTTGTAGACTTTTGGGATACCCTGAATTTTATGTTTTCTTATCTCTATGCCTATGGTTTTCAGTGCTTCTTAGTTCTCCCTTCCTCCTCAGTTTTCCTTACAGTACTTTTTTGACTTCACAATGTATTCCTCCACTTCCTATTAGAGCAGTATACTAAGCACCTATGAGTGTTCAGTTGTTTGGTTTTTTTTCCATCACATCCAACTCTTCAAGACCCCATTTGGGGTTTTCTTGGCAAAGATACTGAAGTGGTTTACCATTTTCTTCCCCAGCTCATTTGACAGATGAGTAAACTGAGGCAAACAGGGTTAAGCAACTTGCCCAGGGTCACACAGCCAGTAAGTATTTGAACTCAGGAAGATGAGTCTTCCTGACTCCAGGCCCTTGTATAAGCAAGTCACTTCACTTCTGGCCCTCAGTTTCCTGATCTATAAAATGCGATGCTTAGGCTGGATCTGTGTTAGCAAGCACCCTAGCACACCCAGAATGGCCTGCTAGCACAGGTTCTTTGATTGGCTTTTCTAAAGGAAAGACAACTTTAAAGGGATCAACAATCTTACTTTAATTACAGATTAAGTAGAAAGAAATGAGTATCCAAGAAAAATCCAACAGACAGGGCTCCAACTATCTGAACAAAGTAATACAACCACCTTCATACACCACCAGAGTAGGAAAGTATCAACATATGGGGTAGGGTGCTCTTAACAAACAGCTACTTAGAGTCCTGTCCAGGGAATCCAAAGGTCCTTCTCATGAGTGAGCCCCCAAAGTAAAATACCAACCTTAGAGTATATTTAATTTTCAACTAACAGACTCAGAACCAGAAGGCACCACAACCCTCATGACTCAGTGCCTGATTAGCTTAGCACCAAAAGGTATGAAAGCCTTCCTACAAGCAAACCTCCCTGTAAGCAAGCCTCCCCCTAAGCAAGCTCCTCCTTAGGTAAGTTCCTCCCCTAGTGGTCTCTATGTGACTCAGGATGTACCACAGCTGTGAAAGCAGCAAGACATCCATGATTGACATGTGGTCGCATAGGCCTATTAATGGACAGGGAAGATCTCTCTATTCCATTAACATTACAGGTTTATAACCTTTTTTGTCATGGATTCCTTCATCTGTGTGGCGAAGCCTATGGACACCTTCAGAAAAGAACAATGTAAAATAAAATAAAATCCAGAATTACAAAAGAAACCAAATCTATTGAAATAAAGACATAACTTTTTTGCACATCCAGGTTCACAGACTCCCTGAAGTCTCTCTACAAAGGATAGCTAGACACCCCCAAAGGATCTGGATTAAGAATATTTATAAGAAATGGTTTCTCTAAGGCACAAAGCACCATACCAGTAGCAGAAGAGGGTTTGGGAGGGGTGGCTAGGTGGCGCAGTGAATAGAGCGCCGGCCCTGGAGTCAGAAGGACCTGAGTTCAGAGCCGGCCTCCGACACTTAATCCGCACAAACAAAAATCCTAGCCGTGTAACCTTGGGCAAGTTACTTAACCCCAATTGCCCTAAAGGGGCGGCTAGGTGGCGCAGTGAGTAAGAGCGCCGGCCTTGGAGTTGGGATGACCCGAGATCAGATCCGGCCTCAGAAAATGAGTACCCACGCATAAATAATGACTAGCCGTGTAACCTTGAGCAAGTTACTTAACCCCAATTGCTTTAAAAAAAGAAGAAGAAGAAGAAGAAGAGGGTTTGGAAGTAGAAGGAAACATAAAGATCATCTAATTTAATGCCTTTATTTTACAGATGAGGTGCACCTGATGTCCCCTAGACAGTAAGTAATAAAGTCAGGATTACACACATGTCTTCTGACTCTAGGGCAGCTAGGTGGTATAGCTAAGGCTAGAATCAAGATCTAAGTTTGATTCTGACCTCAGACACTGATCATCTATGTTAACACTTTTTTACCTCAGTTTCCTCATCTGTAAAATGAGATGGAGGGGCGGCTAGGTGGCACAGTGAGTAAGAGTGCCGGCCTCGGAGTTAGGATGACCCGAGATCGGATCTGGCCTCAGAAAATGAGCACCCACACAGAAATAATGACTGGCCCGTGTAACCTTGAGCAAGTTATTTAACCCCAATTGCTTTAAAAAAAAATGAGATGGAGAAGGAAATGGCAACCCACTTCAGTATCTGCCAAGAAAACCCCAAATTATATCACAAAGAGTCAGACACAACCTAAAAACAACAGAACAATAACAAGTGTAATCCTAGATTTAATGGTTTTTCCACTATAACAATAAATTCATATGCCCTTCTACTCCTCCCCCAACTCTCTCATCTGCTTTAGACAAATCTCCTTATTGGAGTATCTTATTCAGTGATATGTTGGTAAATGTTTAACAATCAACTTTCCAAAAACCCCACAACCCTCTTACATTAAATCTGTATTATTAACATCTCCATCCTCATGTTAAGACTAGACAATTCAGAAAAAATCAAAAAGAAAAACAAATCAAGTCTTGATTTGTGCTTTGCAGATTTCAGAGGTAGGAATACTCATACTGAAAATGTATCAATCAGCTCTCAGGAGGCAATATGTGCAAGTTGTAGTATATCACTGATCTCATTCCTTATTTAGATCAAAAACCTGGTCAAAGAGATCCTTTGCCTCTTTGGTGTTCTCTTACCCAACACGATCACAAAGCTTTTTGTGATTATTAAACATATGAGAGGTAGTCAGCCTTATGTAGACTTGGCCTTTTCAGCCTTCTAGGTGTAATGCAAAACCCAGCCTTTCTTATGGTCCAATCAATTAATTGATCTTATTAACTAATAAGGTAATTGGAGTATAAGAATGTTGCCTACTAAGCAATACTACACTACATTTAACTATTCTTTTGCAAAAGGGATGAGAGTGCTCACTAATAGGTCCCAAGAGAACATGCCTACTCAGTGTTAAAGGTGTCCATTCCCTTCCATCCATCTCCAGATAGCCCTCCCTGCAACTAGACTAAATTCTAGGAGAACTGTATTGTGACCTGTTAATTATGGCTTCCAACATTTTCACTCAGGATATGGAAGGAAACTCTTTGTCTTCTCTATGGGGATGGAAGAGGTCAGAGAGAAGAGATCACTGGATAAAATCAAATCATAGAATCTCACTTCCTAGTCACCTCCATGCCCTAACTTCTGGCTCTAATCCCCACCTCTGACCTGGAACTCAAAGTCCCCACTCCTGAGACCCCTGGGACCCCAGGATCTGAATGAAAATGGGCCCCAGAACCCCCAACCCAGGCACTTTCCTGTTGTTTCCATGATCATGAGAATACAAGCTCCTTGAGGGCAGGGACTGTCTCACTTGTTTTTATTTGTATCAACAACATGTAGCACAGTGCCCAGCATATAGTAAGTGCTTAATTAATGCTTTTTCACTCAATTATAGAATTTTAGAGCTAGAAGATCCAACCCTTTCATTTTAGAGATGAATGATTCTGAAAGCCCAGAGAAGCAAAATAATTTTTCTCAAGGTCACACAGCTAGATTATACCAAGGCTAGAACCAGAAGTCAAATCTTCTGTCTTTGAGTTGCATCAAAGGACCTCCCAAAAGTTCACAGGGGAACAGTGGGAAGCCAACGTATTGTGCACATACTCTGTCTCCTGGGAAGGATTCCGAGCAAGGCTGAGCCCCAAAGATTAAGGACATCAGTACTCTCCTGCTACTGCAGCCAATCATTATTTTTTATCCACTTCTCCTAACATGTAACACAGAGGCCTAGGGAGGGGAGACATCTTTATAAATCCGAGAAAGAAATGAAAATGAAAAAGAAATGTGACTCCAACATTCTTTCATTTTAACCTTTCTCTAACTCTCTCCTTCTCCCAGGAGGCCACAGTCCTGGGCATCCATACAGAAGAATTCAATCTTGCCAAATTGTGATTCTTTTCTGGCCTGAGTTTAAGGGTTTCGGTCTGGGTAATAACTGGATCTTTTCTCTTAAAGTGACAAAGATTAGCCACCAGGTGCTCTTGGAAATATTCATCAACGTCTGATACATGCAGACTGTTACTTAACATTCAGCTCTGTATAATCCTGCCTTTTCTTGAATCTTGCCATTTGATTAAATGGCGTTGGTATTAAAAAAATATAAACAATGTTCCCTGAAAAACCCATAGATATAAGATAGCTATTGATTCATTTTGAGAGTAGTAGAAGCCAGCCAGAATACTTCTATGAAATTATCAAATTTGGGCGAGAAAGCCTTAAAGAATGAGGGCTGGGGGAATTTATTGTCCAATCAACATATTGTACCTTTGTTATAGCAGAGGGAATGAGGGGAGCTGTTGTGACTGAAAATATCGATGTAAATGCTATTATGCTCTGCTAGTTCTCAGTCATTTGGGCTGATGACATCTCTTAGTTCTAGACGTCGGCAGCAGAGAAAGCTGGCTGTCTGTTGGCTTGCCAATGTCATACAATCCCATTGCCTGCTGTCCACGTAAATCACCAAGTGAATTGTTGTGTGAAATCATTCTTACACCCTTTGGTGAATTTGCAGTGTGATAGCTCATACTGGAAATATGTCAGATGTTTTCTGACCATATTTACACTCTCAGCAATGCATATGGGCTGTCCCTGAGTTCTGCCATTGAAATTCTAATTCTCCATCTAGCTCACACATCCATTTTTCAGAGCTATGTTCACTCACGTGCCGACCACCTTAATCATTTTCTTCTTAAGTCTCTCTTCAGGGATAGGGATAGAGACTGGATCTAGGATTTCATCAGGTGTAGGCAATTCCCTGGTGAGGAAATTCCATCTATGAAGGCTCACAACTTCTCTGAAACTTTCAGAGGTAGGGAATTGCCTACAGCAAGAGAGTTCAATAATTTCTCTAGGGTCACACAGCCAGTACATCTCAGAGGCAAGACTTGAACCCAGGTCTGCCAGCTTCTAGACTGACTCTATTCACTTCCCTTGCTGCCTCTCTTTACTTCTGTATAATGTCACTGTGTGTTGTTAAATGTGGAATGTCTTGCAAAGATTCCACTCTTCTTTGACTTTTTCTTAAATCTTACTAGGTGTCACCTTCTCTGAGAAAGAAATCTTTCCTGCTCATCCAAATTGTTTGTGCCACCTGCCTTCTCAAATAACCATGCTTATCTGTCTACTTATTTATCTCCCCAATAGACTATAAGCTTCTGGAGGACAGAGGTCATTTCATTTTTGTCTTCATATTCCCTACACCTAGTATAGTGCCTCACACACAGTATACATGTAAATCCTTGTTGGATTAGATTGGATGGGAGAAGTAAAAACAATCCAATTTGTAAAATTGAAAAAATAATCTTTGCAGTTGCAGATATTAATAATAATTTTAAAAATGTGAGTCCAGAAGCATCTTCTAACTTGAAAGAAAGAAGAGCAAATTTCATCCCCAATCTGAAGGTGAACAGACATCCTATTTTGTATACTGCTTCTGTTTTCTAAAGGAAATCTGAACAACCTCTTAAATAGACCACAAAAGCAAACTCGAGGTCAAACTTCTAAAAGAAACCCATTATAATGAGTTAGCGGCTATGGTGAGAGTTTCCCTTGGTAAGATAAATGATAGCTCTGTTTACATGTCTATATTTGGAAACATTCAAATGATTGACTGATTTTACCCCCTTTTCAACTGAGTATTGAGCTTCACTCTGGGTACTTGGTTCACTTAAAGGGAAAAAAGAAATCAGACATATTCTAATTCCATAAATTAAACCATGTATCACTCTAGAAATTCACGTTACATACAAGGGACTACGCAAATTTTGCTCATAACTTTCTCATTACAAATACAGTCATACATTAACCACTGTCATTCTTAGAAAAGTACAATGTGCTACCAATACCCAGAAAAACAACAACCCAACAAGGGAGGGAAAATTCAATGGCATTAGAATTGCCTAACAGCCCAACAAAAGCCAGGAAATTCAAAGTTAAGTTTTACACTCCCTCCTCAATTCCACACTATTGTGAGATAGAAATAAAAGGCACAATGGTTTGAGTTGCGGATGCTATGTCAGCACAGAGGGAATTTCCAGGCTTTTATTGACTTGTGTCATAACCTTAACATTCTATAAACAAGGGATCTGACTTAACACCTGGCCTCTTTAGAAGAGAAATGTCTTCTGGAAATCACAGACTAGGAAAATCCAAGGAGATTTCCCAGTCTCTTAGGTGTGTATAGCACATCATTGCAGAGAAGAGGAAATAGATAATGTTATTATAGAGATTACAGCATTCTGGTCTCTTGGGTAAATATATAATTACAACAAAGAAATACTATTTACTTATGAGACTAGAGGAGACTCCTGAGTCATTTGGTCCACCAGCTAATTATTACTGCACATTCTCTGATATACAACCCTGCATTGGGGGAATAAAAATACTGCTCAGTGGTACTTTAAAGTGGCTAATAGTTTAATATCTCTTTTTCTAACCCCTTGCCAAATACTGAGCTATGCAGCAAGCCCCTTTGGAATGAACCATGCCTGGCATTCCAGCCAACTCATGGAAAAGTGGGGCACAGTCCTAAGGCTGTACAAAAATACACATAATTTCATTACATGGTAAGACATTTGCAGCTTTTTCAACCTGATGTTTCAAATATATATATCATTACAGAAGTTAAATTAGTAGCTTAATGAAGCTCAGTTTCATTAATTCAACTCAATAAACATTTTTTAAGCACCAGGAACTAGGATCACAAGGACAAAAAGAGGAAACTGTGTGCCCCTGATGGGGCTTATTTTAGTCTGGAGGAAACTGACTTGTACATGAAGAAGTAAATGCAAAATTAAAATGCAGTCATCCTGGGTGTGGGGGTAGAATACTAAACCTTAATAAATGTATATGCTAAGTAAGATTAAGGCTGGAAAGCAGTAGACTTTAGTCAATATAGGTAGAGGAGATCCCTCCCCATAGAGATAGTTCCCAAACCTCACCGGGCAGATATCTGGAAAGTCCCTATGGTCTTCCTTCAGGAAAGAGTGGATCCTGGGAAAAGGCCACTTTTACCCTGAATCCAATTGTCCTAAGTACATTTTGGTTTAGTTGAGCACTGTTGGTGATGGAGAGGGAGATGGGGAGAGCTAAATTCAGATTATAAGTAAGGGATAGAGTAGAAATTAAAATTTTATTCCCCAAAGAAATATAATGATATTGGCAGTGTTAAATGTTGGACAAGGACAATGAAAAAGGAATATTGTATAAGACTCCTGTGCTGCAAATTCTACAATTCCAAAGTATTGAGAAACTTGGGAATTTTGTCAGGCAGGATTAGTTTTAACCATATCCTACATATATTATTCTCTTCTCAGGGAAATGTTTATTGATAAAGATTTGATGTCTCAGAAGCTATTTCAGGTACATGAAGGGCCTGTTGAAAGGTCCTCCAAGTCTGATTGAAGAGATTGGTGACTTTACCAGACTGAAGTCTAGGGAGTTAGGGGACCTGAGGAGTTTGACCTGCAGATGCACCCCAAGGGCTGGCTGACAATTCTTCCGGAAAGAAGAAAAGCAAGCAGTACAAACTCTTACAAGTAATAAACTTTTCAATAAGTCAGACAAGCTGTCTCTGTAGCCACATCTATGCCTCACTCACCTCAGAGTATGGCACAGTGAGGACAGTCCCTACCCTCTCCACCCATCAATGCCTCTTCCAATACTAGTTTTGAATACTTCCAACAAACAAATGCAACAGAATCAGGAGAGAGTAATGAGGAAGTCCAATTTCATGAGTATACAAGGGAGGCCTTTGGTTCAGACCTTGGGGTACCCTACCCATGTTCATATTACTCCTTTTTATAATAAAGCACTTTAAAAATTAAAAATAAAAAAATTCCACTATCTGGCTTTGCCAATTATGAAAGACCTCTACATGTAAGTATAGTTACTTTATATGTATTCTTGTTGGTTTTGTTACTGTAATGATTTTTTTACACATTTTTTCTTTGTGTGTATACTTATTGGAGACTGCTTTGAAAAGCAGAAATATTGCAAAATTCAGCAAATTCCAAAAAAAAATTTTTTAATCAAATATCTATTGAGTGAGTGCTTCCTATATGTGAAGAACTAGGGATAAAAAGATAGAAATGAAACTGTTTCTATCTTCAGAGAGCTTATTGTCTACAACATGGATTCAGATAAATAAATGTAAAAAAGGTAAGTTGCTGATAGGCAGCACGGAGTCCTGAATAGAGAGCAGACTTTACAGAGGGAAGACCTGAGTTCAGGCCCAATTCTGACACACACTGAACTTGTAACCCTGGATAAACCACTTGACCTCTTAGCATCCCTGGTGCCAAATTGCATTGGTAAAAGGAGTTCCTTCATCAGGAATTCTCTACATGGAAAAAAATCATAGATCTGGACTTAAAAAATAAATATAAAGAATTTAAAGGAGAAATTAAATGGCCCAGTGTAGGGGGTGGTACCAGGACTGTGTTTTGAAGGAAGTTAAGGACCAGGGGTTGTTGGTGGTGGGTTTGGTTTTTTTTTGCTTTTTTTTTAAACAAACAGCAAACATAAATATTCAGATGAAACAGTAAGTAGTTCTTATTTTAAAATGTGTGTGTATGTGTGTGTGTGTGTGTGTGTGTGTGTGTGTGTGTGTGTGTGTGTGTGTGTGCGTGTGTGATGAAAGTTAAATAGACCCAGTTGATAGGATATCAGAACTGGAATTGGCTTCAGGGGCAGTCTAATCTAATCCCCTCATTTTGCAGAGAAAATTAAGGCACAGAAAGGAAAAATCCCTTGCCTTGATCACACAGCTAGAATGTAGCAGAGCCAGACTCCAAGTTCAGTGTTCTTCCTGCTCTCCCATGCTGCCTCAGAAGCAAGAGAGAGCTAAAGGTGAGGAGTTCAGTGTGAAGGTAAACACAGTGGGTGAGATCTATAATTCTCTCCACATCTCCAGGGACCTTTTGTGTGTCTGGCTCTCACACACTTCAAAGGGAACTCTAGAGGGAGAGTTTTACAACAGAAATTAAATCTTGCTCTACCTTAGAAGTTAAGTTTATTGAGAATGAAATTTTATCTAAATGTCATTTTAAAAGAACTCTCTGTGTTTAGAAATAACTGAAATAGCTTACTCAGTCACAGAAATGTTCAAATGTGATATCTCCTGCCCAATTACTTGGGCCTTGCTGTCATAATAAAGGTATAAAAGGACATTATCAAAGATAAGTGTGACCAGAATAGGAGGAGGCTGATCAAATATCAACAATGAAAGACAACTTAAATGGTGCATTAGTAACTATCCCTGCCCCAAGAAATTGAAAGAACATGGACAAAAGAACCTCGTAGAGAGGAATTATGAAGAAACTTGAACAAGAATCATTTGGAGCCTAGAGGAGCTGTAGTCCACACCTATGAAGAAAATACCCACACCAGTAAGATCACAAGCCCTTTAAAGAATCAAGTCAGTTAATGGCCCAAAGCCAAATGGCTCACTTCTAAAAGGAACATATTACTTTTATGTGAAATGTTTCCTCCCCTGGAGTCCTGCCCCAATACCTCATGATAGTGTGGAGGTGACTCTGGATTATCAAAGGGCATCCTAATGCAGCACAAACTCTATCAGATCCTACTAAGTGGAAAGGCTTGCATAAGAGTTTGTGAGTAACATGGGGCACTAACATGGAGGGTGCCCACTGCTTCCCCAGGAAGACATGCTTCCTCCCAAGGTGGCCTTTCATCTAATCTCACAGTCTTCTGCTAACCCATATCAACATGTGGTACAATTACCCTGGGGCACCATCTGCCAGTGGCCTATCACCAGCTGCCAAGGCAGCTCACTACCCCCATACTGCTCAGGGACAGATCACTGCCCTTCCCACTGTGATTGCACCTCACAGTCAAATCCCACCTCCATTGACCAAACATGTAATGCTTCCTCACTAATTCCTTCTGCCCCAGAAAAAAAAGAATTCCTCGATCCAGCCCTATGTCTTTGCATGAGGTTGCTCTGAGTCCTCCCGTGTGGCTTTCTTGTTATTGTGCAGTCATTTCAGTTGTATACCACTCTTCATGGAACCATTTGGGCTTTTCTTGGCAGAGACACTGGAGTGGTTTGCCATTTCCTTCTCCAGCTTATTTTACAGATGAGGAAACTGAGGCAAACAAGGTTACATGATTTGCCCAGGGTCACCCAGCTAGTGAGTGTCTGAGGCCAGATTTGAACTCAGAAAGATGGATCTTCCTGAATACAGACCCAGGAATGCTATCCCCTGTGCCACTTAACTGCTTGGACCTTGGACAAGGCATTTAACTCTATGGACTTCAGTTTCTCATCTAGAAAATAATGCTACTGTAATAGATGATCCCTAAGATTCCTTCCAGCTCTAAACCACTGATCAGGCCAAGCATCAGATGATGTGGCTGTTGTCCCAAGACCAGGCAGGCCAAGTTCATCGCAAAGGCTCGGCATCAGAGGGTTGGCCAGTCCAGGTGATGAGTATTTTGGGGTGCTGTAACTCATGAAACTGTCTGCTAAGGTGTGGAAAGATACACTGCAGAAAGTAGCCCACCAGTTAAATCACAGATGTTTTTATGTGAAGAATAAAATGTTTAATGAGGAAATACTCATTACCTGAAAGCATAAATTAAAGGAACTTAATTAGAAAATAGGAAGAGGAACTGCACCTGTGATTTCACTGGCATAGAAACATCCCTGATAAAGAAACTCCCTCTGGCAATGCAGTTCAGCACCTTCTTTTGTGACCTTCAAGAGTTTCCGGGGACACTGAGACTTTGAGTGACTTCCCAAGAATCACACAGGCAGTGTGAGGCTGAGGCAGGGCTAGAGCCCAAGAAGACTTCCTGGCGATAAGGTTGGCTATGCCATGATAGCTACTGTACTATGTTGACTCTCTCCACAGGAAAGAGACAATTCTGAAGACATCCTATGTATGTAGTGTGACTCAGAACCAATACCTGGAGGTTCTGCCTTCCTCTGTTTACAATCCACCCAAGTCAAATGAAGTCAACAAGCACTCATTAAGTGCCTGCTCTAAGTCAGGCACCATGTTAAGTTCTGGGGATACAACCACAACAAAGACAGTGCCTGCTCTCAGTTTCATGGGGTTCATCATGTAAAAGGTTACGTACAAAGAAGATATATCCCAGATAAATCAGAGATAATTAGCAGAGGGAAGGTACTAGAATTAAGAGGAAGCAGAAAAGGCTTTTTGCAGAAGAGAGAATCTTAGCAGATTCTTCTTGTTCCAGGAACAGCAAGAAGACCATTGTCAATGGATGCCGGAGTGCACAAAGAAGAGTTTGGTAGACTTGTTATAGCTCCACTTTATTCTCCTCAAGTAGACTGCTGCTAGCCCTGCCCCCAAGGGCCTTTGGAAGTGCTTACTCCCCTTCTCCCTATGATTTAGGGACAGAAATTTTGATAAGCCTACTATTCTCTTACCTGCTTGCTAGCTTAAAAAATGGCTAAGTCTCCTACATCCTTGTGTTACCCTCATTGATAATGAGTTCTTCCTCTCCCTATTTTATGAGCTATCTCTAGGAATCACACACCTCTTGAATGAGAATGATCCAGTTTGCAGAAAGAATGAACACCAGGCATTGAAGAAGCAACATCAAGCCAGGGAACTCAGGACCAAATCAATATTCCATCAGGATATTAGCAGACATCGTGTTAATTTCCAGAGGATAGGAGAAGCCAAGAGGCTGTGGTCATCAAGCATTTACAAGCTTTTTGTGTTTTTTTTTTCCTCATTAGTGGGAGCCATTAAGGCTACTAATTGTGTAAATCCTGCTTTGGGATTTAACCTGAAATCTCCATCTTCTCTATCTCCCAATCAAGGCCAAGGTAGTGTGGGAGAAAGAACATTGGCTCTGGAGTCTGCTTTATTAATTTGTTCATTGGGCAAGTATTTACTAAACACATACTGTGTGCCATGCCTGATACTAGTGCCTGGGGATATAAATAAAAAAATCGAACAGTCCTTTTGTGCCCTCAATGAGCTTCAGTTCAGTTAGGGGAAACAATGTGAATTCAGATTAGTAAGCACATTAAAAAAATTGGATCTGTGATTTCATTTATGTAGAGTTCCTCCACCAATGAAGGTCAGTACTTTCTCTAAAACTTATAGACTTAGATGCCTGGGGCATTGAAAGGTGAACACTTTGCTCAGACCCAATCATGTCCAAGAGAAGACTTGAACCCAGGGCTTCCTGGCTCCATGGACAGTTCTCTATTCACTATTCAATTGCTTTCATATGTATAAAGCATACACATGTAACTTGGGGGGTTGTTGGGAAGGCACTCAGAACTGAGAGGGAAAGATCGTAAATAAAATTTATTAAGCACCTACTAAGTGCTTCCTATTATGAAGTTAAGCAATTATCTCATTTGATCCTCATGAAACCCTGGGAGGAAGGTGCTATTATAATCCCCATTTTACAGCTATGGTTAAATGATTTCTCCAGGGGTGACACAGATAGTAAGTGCTGGATGCCAGATTTGAACTCAGAGCTTTCTGCCTCCAGGCTCAGTTTTCTATCTACTGTACCACCTAGGTAACTTGGGAGATGAGTCTAGGTTTCTTCTAGGAAGTACTAGTGCCAGGGGATATAAAGGGAAATGGTAGATGAGCTGGGCCTTAAGGGGAACGAGGGAGTCTAAGAAGAAAGGGTAAGAAGAAAAAGTATTCCAAGTGTAGATAAATCTCTGCATGCTCTGTATAATACACCAAGAAGAACACATTTGAACATACTCTAAGAACAAGGTCTTCATTAGCCAGTTCTCTGGATAAAGGACACATTAGAGATAAAATGTTGAGAGCAAGGAATAACAGGAAGACCAGTAAGGATGGAATCTGGAGTGGGGGGAGGGGCATCCTAGAAAGGTAGCATGTAGCTAGTTTGTGAAGGGCTTTAAATGCCAAGCAAAGGCATTCATATTTTATCTCAGAGCAGCACTTCTTAACCTGGGGCTCATGAATGGACAAGAAAAAAAATTACATCTTTATTTTCACTAACCTTTGATTTCCTTTGTAGCCAACCCCAAGCATTTTACCCTATGCATTTAAAATTATTACTCTGAAAAGAGACCCGTTGGCTGCTAACAGGGTCTATGATACAAAAAAAGATGAAGAAACCTTGTCCTAGAGACAACTAGGAGCCACAGAAGTTTTTTGAGGAAAGGAGTAGCATACTTGAACCCTTGGGTGGCTGGCTTTGAATGATGACTCTGCCACCTATTAATTATGGAATCAATGGTTCAGTCATCCAGTTTTTCTGAACCCCAATCTCCTCTTCTGTCAGATAGTATGATACCAATATTACTGGCTTCATGGGGCCACCAGGAGGACATCGATAAATAAATGTGGCTTCTTAGTCTTTTAAATGAATTGTGAATCCTTCTCCTATTCTTCCAAATGACCAAGGCAGCGAAGTGACTATAAATGTCTGCCTTTGACTCAAAAAGACCTCTGATCATAGGGGATTAATTGGGATAAAATCCAATCCAAATAACTGGGCATATTTTTGAATCAAAGAAGTTTCTAAGGGTAGACCTTCTGCAAGGCCCTAGGGTCATAAGAGTGATTGGTTGCAGCTGCTCTGATGGAATGCCCTGGAATCAGTGAAAGCTTGTCCTCTGCAGACCTCCCTTTCCAGAAAGAGGTTCCCATCATAACTGCTGGCTCCCAGTTTCCTAGATCAGGGCCTTGGGAAGCCTACAGCAAGGAGGGAGAGGGGAAGGGGAGGTGAATCTGGTCTTACCATATCCCCAGTTGGCTCTATTTCAAATTGCATGAGGAGGAGAAACCTAGGGGGTAGTAGGTGGTCAGGAAGAATGAAGAATGTGGGGCTGTTGCCAAGTAGTCTTTGCTGAGGAACCTATTTGTCCCCTAATTAGAGAAACTGCTGGAGACACACTAGCCTCTGACTTTTACCTGCTCCAGCAACTGATCATATATCCACTGGCCACATTCCATGTATAAAAAAGAACCCCATGGGGTAAGGTAAGGAATGAGGTCCTTGTTTCACATTTGATTTGCAGGGCAATTCCACCATTAGAGATTCATTCCTTTAGATAAAGCATTGCCACCATATACTGTCTTTAAAAATGCAACTGCCCCTAGCAGAAATAATATATTAAATATAATCTCTTCAATGCAATTCAGTTGATGAGCTGGAGGAAGAGGGCACTTTATTGGAGACATGATGGATTCTCCTACATTATTTTGTAGGGAGCCAGTCCTGCTGTGGCAGCTCCTATGATCCAAAAATCTTCTTCTGTGACTTACAACCAGGCCTTGGATTTGGTCACATTTTTATAAAAGCTGAAGACTTCAGTTAAGGCAACTGAGCACTGGAGTACTGAAAGCAGTATTGTCTCTGTAGAAAGAGGGCTCAGCTCCACCATTTGCATGACCTTGAGAAAGTCACATCTTTTATATCCTTTAAATCTCCATAAAATGAAGGGATTGTATTAGACACTCTCTAAGGCCCCTTCCTATTCTATATCTATGAGCATACAATGGGAATGGAAATATTAGGTAACACCTTCAGGCAATATACACGCATACACATATGTTGTGTATGTAAATGTTAATATACAAACATATAACATATATGTATATGTATGTGTGTGAGAGACAGTTAAGTTGGTGTAGTGGTTAGAGGGCCAGACCTGTATCAGAAAGCCTCATATTCCTGACTTCAAACCAGGTCTCAGATACTTACTAGCTGTGTGACGCTAGGCAAGTCACTTAACCCTCTTTGCTTCAGTTTCCTCATCTGTATAATGAGCTGGAGAAGGAAATGGCAAAGCCCTCCATATCCTTGCCAAGAGAACTCCCAAATGGGGTCATGACTGAACAACACCCATAGCACCTACCTGATAGGGGTTGTTGTGAGGCTTAAATGAGATATTTGTAAAAATCACTTAATTCAGTTCCTGGTACATAATACCTGCTTATTCCCTCTCTGGGCTCCTCTCTGCAATCTGCATTAATTAGTAGTGCAGGGACTTTCCTCATCTGGGAGTTCCTTATACAAAAGAAATCATAGCTGCAGCACCTATCCCTATATGTGTATGTGTTTGTATATCATATATTATGTGTGTATCAAATAGACCGTGTCAATTTAATATACACATTAAATTGTCATGGTCTATTTTAAAGATCTGGGGTTGAGTTACACATAAAAGGATCTTAGCCAGGATGTTTTAGAAATTAACAGATGATATTTAGCAAACATTTTGACGGGTCATAAAGAAACATCTGCAGTGAGTCTGGGAACATGAAAGTGCCTAGGAGCGGAGTGTACTGGGGAAGGAGGCCCCTACGATAAATGCCGCAGCAGCTGCTTTGGGTTAAGCTGCCAGGCAGCAGGAAGATGCCCCGCCACCGGGCTCCATGCAGAGAAGGATGCTGCGGTTTGCTGAGTCACCAGCAGGAGGAGCCCTTCTGCAGTAAACTGGCTGCCTTTTTTTATAGCTTCACTCAAGCATCACGCTGACTCCCCTGCAAAGATCATCTTTTTGGCTTTGGAGGTTTCCCTCACAATCCGTCTCTCTCTCCAGGAATCTGCTCTTCAGCTTCAGAAACAAAGTCTGAATGGGCCTCCGTTTCCCCACCACTTTTCAATGAGAACAAGAAAATATGAATGAGCTTGTGTTCATTGACCTCTAACAGTCAACGCAGCATCTGGGGAGATCAGCCATTGGAGCTGCCAGACCTACGCAAGGCTTCAGTGCAACGCGAAAGCAAATCCTTAAATGCCTACTAAGCACCCGGCCCTGTCCGTGGTGCTGGGGCCTCGAGGCGCACAACGCTCCCATCATGTGCACGGATAAGTAATAGAAAAGAATCTCGGGAAGTCCTCTATAACCGCCAATAACTGGGGGGATCTGGAAGGGTCTCCTGTAGGAGGCGGCACGCTTGCTTACAAAAATCACCTCCGGGGCGGCTAGCTAGCTTAGTGAATAGAGCACTGGCCCTGGAGTCAAGAGGACCTGAGTTCAAATCCGGCCTCAGACACTTGACACACTTACTAGCTGTGTGACCTTGGGCAAAAAGGAAAAAGAAATAAAAGAATCATCTCCTCTATGCTTCTGAATCAACAGTGTACATGAGGACACCAACGCAAGGAATGATTGCCTCTTGTTATTTGATATCCCCCAAGCCAGCTGGGTTACTTGGCCCTGTGTCCTATGTTCCAATGATTCATTGTATGAATGATTACAATAAATAACCTGCTTCAGCTTGAATCATTGGGCTCCTATCACTTTTAGGCTCAAATATAAAATCCTCTGTTTGGCATTCAAAGCCCTTCATAATCTGTCCCCCTCTTATCTTTCCAGTTTTCTTATATCATGTTGTTGCCATTTGGTCATTTTTCAGTCTCTGTGGCCCCATTGGGGTTTTCTTGGCAGGGATACTGAGGCAGTTTGCCATTTCCTTCTCCAGCTTATTTTTATAGGCAAACAGGGTTAAGTGATCTGCCAAGGTTACCCAGCTAGTAAGTATCTGAGGCCAAATTTGAACTCAGGAAGATGTCTTCTTGACTCCAAGCCCAGCACTCCATCCACTGTGCCACCTAGATGCCCCTTCTTATACCATACTCACCGCCATATACTCTGCCATCCATTGACATTGCTGTTCTTCACAGAAGACACTCCATCTCCAGACTCCAGGCAATTTCTGCTGTCCCCTATGCCTGGAACTCTCTCCCTCTTCATTCACCTCCTGGCTTTCCTGACTTCCTTCTAAAATTCCACCTTCTACAAGATGCCTATTCTGATCCCTCTTAATTCTAATGCCTGACTATTGTTGAATATTTCCAATTGGTCATGTTTGCATATTGTCTTTCCCACTAGACTATAAGTACCTTGAGACCCATAACTATCTTGTGTCTCTCTCCAGTGCCCAACATATCTAAAGCACTTCATAAATGTTTATTGGCTGACAGAAACTAAGATGTAGAATTACCCAATTTCAAATGTTGCTTTCCTTGCACTTCATTCCCAAGTACATTTCTGGTACTTTGAGCTTCTGTTTATTTGAGGTGTATGGGTAATGTGTGTAAATATAGCTGTATCTGTGTTAACTGATCTTCAACTCATTTTTTAAAATAAAATTCTACTACTCAATTCATTACACTTCTGCTGCACTGCTCTACAAATACAATTTTATGTTTTACAATCCACATTTGGACTTTTTAAAGCATGTTCTGGGGAATATAATTGAGTAGATGGCTTTCTCCTTCGCAGGATACTTTCCCTCTCTGTTTTCTACAGTTTTCTCATATTTAATCTTTTCAGAGTCACACTTCAAAAACCAGCAAAGAATACTTAGTTATTCACAAGTAAATGAAGCTAGCAAAAGAAGATATACTTCAAAACTTCAGGACAGAAGTTCTTAACCTTTTTTTTGCCTTATGGACCTCTTTGGCAGTCTGGTGAAACCTATGGACTCCTTGGGATAATGTTTGCTGCCTACGTTTGTAATTGAAGGAAATGCTACATTTCAATGAGAAGTTTGTGAAGATATATGTACGGGTTTTTTCTCATGCTAGTTCATAGGCCCCCTCTGAAATGGACCCATTCTCCCCTTGGGGACCCATGGGCCACAAATTAAGAACCCCTACTCCAAGATCACTCAGTTTCTTTCACAAATATAGGAACTCAGATTCAGACAAGCTATTGTATCATCCCTAATGGTAAAAAGAACTCAGATCAGCTACTGTCTTATCCCTAATGGCAAAAGGTTGCCTGGCTGAGCCTATGGAATTTCAGTTCAGGTCAAAAAATACTTTGAGATCTTTTGGAAAAGAGAAGAGGCATTTGGCAACCAAAGCTGATAGGGTTTGGAATTACAGAAAGGGGAATATTATTTGAAAAACTTTGGCTATTACTAGGACTTAGGCTAGGCCAGATTTAACCTGAAGTCTTTAGTAGCATTCTTTCTTCTAATTTCCACTGCCAAGGTAAGAATTATAAACTACATTTTTCACCCACATTAACAGTGAATAAATAGGAAGGAGAGTATGAATGGGACATGCTATAGCACTAGAGGCTGGGTGTGACAAGCCAAAGGAGGCCCTAGCTTACCAGTCCATCTCAGCCTCTCATTTTCCTTCATCTTGGCTCCATCATCTTCTTTGCTTCTGCTTAGACTTGCTCTCATTTTTGCCCCAGCTCCTCATGGCCTGACTCCTCTCCTCCTCACCCTCTCCTGGAGCAGCTGTTGAATCATGAAAGAGACTAATGAGTTGGTTTTGCTGCTCAGCGGCTATGACAGAGGGCAGGTGGCAGCCAGGGAATGGGGAGAGGATGGAACTGTCCTGACTCGAGGTGGCACAAAAGCACCTCAGCTTATTATTATACCTGTAAAGCCACTGTGTGTATTATCTCTGCTGAAGAGAGTCACACTCCTGGAAAAAAAAAGATGAAATTGGCAATTAGGTAAGCAGTAGTGAATCCCCTTATTCTTAGTATTGGATTTCAGGCCATAAAGGGAGGTCTGTTTAAACTCACTCAGTCTGCAGTGAGATTTTCCTGAAAGTCATATCTGGCTCATCCAAAAGCAAACAGTGTTTCCTCATTATTTGCCTCTAATTTGCATGGACTGACATGGCCACCATTATTAAATTAGGATAGTAAAATGTAATAGGTAAAGTTCTGGGCTTGGACTTAGGAAGACCTGGGTTTAAATCCCCCTGTATGACACTTATGTGGGGCAGCTAGGTGGCACTATGGATTCTATACCATATAGTGAATGGAGTGCCCAGCCTGGAGTCAGGAAGACCTGAATTCAAATCTGACCTCAGACACATACTACCTGTGTGACCCTGGGCAAGTCACTTAACCCTGTTTGCCTCAGTTTCCTCATCTGTAATATGAGAAAGAAATGGCAACCCACCCCAGTATCTTTGCCAAGAAAACCCCAGATGGGACCAGGAAGAACTGGACATGACTGAAACAACTGAGCAGACACAAATGACACTAGTATGTGATACTGGGGAAGGCACAATCTCTTTGTGTGTCTCGGGCAGCAACTTAAGACTGAGTTACTCAGTCATGTGGAGTGGCGACCTACTGGTATTAGAAGATCCCATGGGCTTCTCCACTTGAACCAAATCACAGATTATTCTTGTACCTCTTCTTCTCTATTCCTTCTTACCCATCTACTATAACCATCAGGAATTGCTTTTGTGTGCAAGACACATATGGGAAGAGAGGAATATGGAGCCAGAGGGAAAGGATGAAATGGTGAGACTAACCAAAACTCATTATTACCACACTCAGTTTGGGGTACACCAATCTATGCAACATCTCTCAGTTTTATAGATCATTCACATGAAGCAGCCTCACATAGAAGACAGAAGGCTGAATTTGGAGTTAAGAAAAACTGGATTTGATCCATATCTCAGATACTAGCTGTGTGACCCTGGGCAAGTCATTTAACCTCGTTCAGACTCAGGTATGTAAAATAGGAGAAATAACATCACTTACATCACAGGGTTGTTGTGAGGATTAAATTAAACACTGGGAGGCCTGAATTCAAATTCAGCTTCAGACACTCACTAGCTGTGTGATGCTAGGCAAGTCACAACATATGCTTGCCTAAGTTTCTTCACCTGTAAAATAAGAATAATAATTGTACCTACCTCCCAGGTTTGTTGTGATGATCAAATGAAATTATATTTGTAAAGTGCTCAGCACAGTGTCTGGCACATGGTAAATGCCATATAAATGCTAGCTATGATTATTATTAATATAAAGTGCTTTGCAAATGTTAGCATGCTATCTAAATGAAAACTATTATTATAATTATCCATATTATTAAATGTCACAGGGACTACACAAAGGAAAATTGGGAACATCCAGCAATTCACTATAAGAAAAGATTACATAAAGTCTTAAGTGGGCAATCCCATTTTGTATAATTGTTTTCTTAAGGGGCCTCATGCTACAACTACTGTAACAACTAATTAAAGTGCCAGAAACCACCCTTCCGAATGAGAGCACTTCCTCTTCCATTAAGCCAAAGCAAAAGCGAAATCAGGAGGTGCACTTAGCTCTCCCCCAGAACTCAACATCTTGTTCCTGCATTATACTTTTAGCGCAAAACCTGGAAACAGAACTGCACAAAAATTAATGCTGTCTGGAGAGAAAACGCACCCCATTTACGGT
This sequence comes from Gymnobelideus leadbeateri, assembly GCA_011680675.1. Taxonomy (NCBI): domain Eukaryota; kingdom Metazoa; phylum Chordata; class Mammalia; order Diprotodontia; family Petauridae; genus Gymnobelideus; species Gymnobelideus leadbeateri. The sequence goes on from WOXC01000109.1 coordinate 500,868, forward strand.
GTGGAGAAAGGATTTGTGCTGTGATTGTCTGAGTACCCTTCCCTCTGGATTGCCAATTAGAATCCTGGACTTTCTCTAACTTATGCCTAAGTATAAATGCACTGCTCCGGTTGATGGGACATCAATATTAATTCATAATTCATGATATGGTCAGACTTTTTCACATGTAATCACAACTGTAAGTCTCAGGAAATGTTCTTATATCTAGCTGGAAAGACAGCCTTCCCTTAAAGGCCTGATTGTCTTTAACCTCTCTGTGAAGCCTGAAAAGAAAACAAAAAAAGGTGTGAAGAAAAGGCTGCTGGAGACAAAGCTACTTGTCCACATGGTACATGGCAACTCTCTATGGTGGCATCATCATAGCTGGCATTTATATAATGCTTTAAGTTTTGGGGTCTTTTATAGACTTTATCTTTTTTTTTTGAGGGGGGAAGGCAGGGCAGTTAGGGTTAAGTGACTTGCCCAAGGTCACACAGCTAGTTTTTGTGTCGTGTCTGAGGCCAGATTTGAACTTAGGTCCTCCTGACTCCAGGGTGGGTGCTCTACTCACTGTGCCACCTAGCTGCCCCTGACTTTATCTTATTGATCCTACAACAACCCTATGGGGCACGCACTTTGTGGTTGTTGCCTCTGCTATTGTCGTTCCCACTGCTGAGTTATATCTGTTGTGTCTAATTTTCAGTCACCCCATTTGGGGTTTTCTTGGCAAAGATATTGGAGTGGTTTGACATTTCCTTCTCCAGTTATTTTATAGATGAGGAATTGAGGCAAACAGAGTTAAATGACTTGTACAACTTCTGAGGCCATCCTCCTAACTCAAGGGTCTGGTGCTCTATCCCCTGTGCCAACTAGCATCCTGGGGCAAGGGCTACAGTTATTTAGTATCCCCATTTCACACATGAGGAAACTGAGGCTGAGAAAGATCAAGTGACTTGCCCAGAATCACACAGCTAGTTAAGTTCAAAGGCAGGATTTGAACACAGGTCTTACTGAAGGCAAATTCGGCACACTACCTACTAAGCCACAATAAATCCCAATCTGTTTCCATGACCTCTTTCCCACAAAATGTTAGAATTTCAGCTGAGAGGGAAAGGGAAAAGAAGCATGGAACATGGGGTTGAAATTATCAAAATGAGGTACGTAAGTCCTTCAGTAGATTTCAGAAGGGTAGCAAGCGTTTTGCTACAGACGTTAGCTGAGTTTGAGCCTCTAAGGGCTTTTCTCTGGCCTGTGACCAATTGTCAGGGCTGTTTTAACTGATTAGAATTTTATAAATCTAAATTATGCACATTTAGGGATTACTACACACAAAAATGTGATTTTTAATGAGCCACAAGCTTACATTTGAACTTGGGATAGAGTGGGAGGAGGAGTGCACATCTCTACTTTCTTTCCTTCTCAGGCACCACTTTCATGCAAGACTTTTCAGTTCTATAGGAGAGTTTGCAGTCATGAGCCAACTTAAGTTGGTTCAATAGCCCCAGAATGTCAGCTCTCTGTCCTACAGGATCTGAAACCACTCTGAAATTCCTATGGTCATGCTCACTGCTAGTCTTTGGGGAGTTTTGGAGCTATTTGTGTATATAAGCAAAACAAAACAGTTATCTCTACCCTGCATGGAAAGTATAGACCTATTTTCCTATTCTTTAATTTGAAAAGGAGTTTTGTTGAATTATTTCGTGGAGTGTTATAATGGACAGGTGATATTTTCCCAGCTAAATCTTAAAAGACCTAAAATTAAAAAATAGTGGAGTTAAAGGCAAAGATTGCATAACTAACATAATACCTTTCATAGGAATTGTCTACTTCATACTAAATATTGGCCATGCAACTGTTCCTACAATGAATTGACAAAACGGTTCAATACACCTCATTTAAAGCCATTATAAAGCTTTTCATCAAAGATCTGGTTATGAATGTCTCCAAAGAAGTAATCAATGATGGTTTTTATTGTGGTTGGGATAGATTTCTTTAAGGAATGAAAATTTCCTGTAAAATGAGGGCACATTGCATCAAATGCAAGAGAAATAAAAGACATGTTTCCCTTTATTTGGTTAAAGGTAAGAGTAACGTTTATGTTCACAAAAGTGAACCTGTTTCTGTCACATGAGACCCATGTAATTTCTTATGTCAAAAAAATCCCCTTGAAAAAGTTTCCACAAGAATATTAACACAAGCCTTGCTGTGTTATATCATCTCTTGGGCAGAATGGAAGGATTGCCTTTAGGCTGCAAGACATTCCAGTATTAATTTAGGGTCATTCCTGAAACTAGTTTTGGTCCCCACTGACATCATCTGTGTTTGAAACTCCTAGTGTGGAACTTCCACCACCAATTCAGTTAAGCAATTTATCTAGAATATTGAGCCCTAGAGAGTTTAGAGGAAGGCAGAGGGATTGCCCAAGTTACTTGTCCAGGGTGACACAGCTAGTACATATGTTTTAAAGATGGGATTTGAACTCAGATCTTCCCAATTCCACACTCTACCAACTACAGAAGCCTGCTTCTAAATTTCAATACTTAAAGTCACATCAATTTTGTTGTTGATTTCATTTTACTGATTTTATTAACTACTTGCTGTATACTATGTGCTGAGTACACACAAAGTAGCTACCACCCAGACCCTGCTCTCATAATCTAATGAGAGGAGAGAAAAAGTATGCAGGGTCTTTCCCTTGGCGAGGTCAACAATTATCAGCATTATTCATGCATTTAAGAATTTATTCATGTAATCTTTAATAAGAGACTGTGTTCATTCTGATTTAGACAGGCTGGATCCTCTATTTTTCATTTTGAAGGGAAAATCATTTCTCACTTGATTTAATATTTTTCATTTGCACCTAAATACAACTAAATAAAGTGTTTTGTTTCATTTTGCGAACTTAAAAAGTTTATGGTTTTCAAAAAAGAAAACCTTCCTTATGACAGCTCTTCAGTTTCGTTCATCTTCATCAGTAAAGATATTTGGCATTACCAGACATTTCTTAAGAACCATAGAATCACTGACAGGTAGACTGCACACACAGGGAGCGTCTGAACAAAACAGAGTCTGGATTCCAGTGGATTTGCTTCATGCAGCCATGAATTCCTTCTATGATTGTGCCACACACCTACCTCTGAGAAAGGACATGTTACTCCACTGAGGGCTGGGCCTGGAATCGGGGAGACTCATCTTCCTGAGTTCAAATCTGACATCAGACACTTAACTACCTGTGTGATGCTGGACAAGTCACCTAACCCTTATCCTTCAGTTTCTTCATATATAAAATGAGCCAAAGAAAGAAGTGGCAACCACTCCAGTCATTTCGCCAAGAAAACCCCAAAGGAGTCTCAGAGTCAGACATGACTGAACAACAACAAACTCTACTGCATAATATGGTAGTAGATTTACTAGAGAGTCGGGGATAGTTATGCTGATGCTAACTAACATTTGTACAGAGCTTACAGTGTGTCAGGAAATATGCTGAATGCTTTTCAATTATTCATGCATATGATCCACACAATAACCTTGGGAGGTAAATGCTATTACCATCATCATTCACAGTTGAGGAAACTAAGGCAAACAGAGGTTAAGTGACTTGACCAGGGTCACATAGCTAGTAAGTGTCTGAAGCTGGGTTTGGCCTTAAGTCTTCCTGACTCCAGGCCCAGCTTTCTAGCTACGGCACCACCAAACTGCCTATAAGCTGGATATTTGCACTGATTATGAAATTTCTGACAGTTTTTCTGCCTTGGACAAATCTGGTTGAAGTTACTAGGAAACCTGCAGGGATACCTTCAACATGTCATTTTGATTTTCTTTTTCATCTTCTTCCTTAAGAAATCAGAATTTCTAAAAGTCAGTGAGTGAATGCATGAGCCGTCATAACCAATGGCTGCTAACACAGTCATCATTCCCCCTATACACAGTGAGTGTTCCGGTGTGTTCTTCCTGTTCCTACTGCTGGCAACTGCCCAGGGATCTTGACATGCCTTGCTGTTGGACTTCCCATGGTCCAAGGAGAGAGTGAGGCTGATAACCTTTCATGACTCTGCCTCACTTAAATCCAATTCATGTGCAAGTCAAGAAACCATCCTTTATGCTTCTTTGAGAATGAAGGACCATCACCCCCACCAGCAACAACAACACACGTGATCTAAAAGGTCATTCTTTAGGTCTGAAATGGGTGGGTTATGACACATAATTCCCTTCTAGCTCTAAACTTATTATCCTATTCTATGGTGGAGCCAGCTACGACAGTTTTCTCCACCCAGTCTGTTTGTCTATCCAGATATGTTTAAGCTATGTCTTAAAAATTATGTTTAGATATGCCTAAACTATATAACAGTGCTTTCTTAGAAGACTGCCTGCAATATTTAATTTTCAACAAAGGCCTTGCCATTTAGCCATTTAAAATGAAGGGGTGGAGGTGGGTGGATATTTTATGAATTTTTCTCTGAATTAACTCACAGCAGAATATGTGACAGATGTATAGTAAAGGGACCAGCAATAGGGCATGTGACTGAACCAAGGAAGTGGCTTTCCATGGTCAGCCTTCTTCATTTAGAACTGACCTCCAAGATGGCATATTAAGAGTAGCCATCCAGCTGAACTCTCCTAATATTCCCCTCCAAACAACTTTAAAATAACATCTCAAATCAAATTTTGGAATGGCGGAGCTAACCAAAGGTCAGGGTAAGACATTTTTCTAACCTAAGAAACCTTAAGAGGATGGCAGAAGAAGTCTCTGGGGGCAGCTAGGTGGCAAAGTGAATAGAGCACCGGCCTTGGAGTCAAGAGGACCCGAGTTCAAATCCGGCCTCAGACACTTAACAGTTACTAGCCATGTGACCTTGGGCAAGGCACTTAACCCCAATTGCCCTGCCTTCCCCCCCTCCAAAAATAAAAGAAAAAAAAAGAAGTCTCTGACACTGGGTATCTAGAGCCCATGTGGCAGCTGTAACAGTAGCCACAGCAGCTTTGGGAGTTCTCATCCCAGAGATGATAAAAGGGCCAGATACTTGGTCAGAAAGAGATTACAGGGAATCCTTTGCTGGTACTGGATACAGCTGGCATTTATTGGCAACTCTTACTCATACCCAGTTCTGGGTGGTAATTCCAGGGCAGAAAGGAGCACTAGGAGTTGATCACAAGGGAACAGGAGCCCTTGTCACAATTCCAAAGCAAGAGAGTACTAGAGCTAGTGGCTGCAGAGAACCTTCCTGGGTAAAGACCAGAGCACAGACCAGAAAAGCAGTAACCACACCTATCTCAGGATTATACCACCCTTTAGAAGCACCTAAAATTTACAGACCTCCAGAACTAGGTCTGAAACAGCAGAATGAAAAAGCCTGAAGCTTAAGATAGTTCATGCCTTCTTGGGCAAGTCACTTAACCCCAATTGCCCTCCAAAAAAAAAAAAAAAAAGATAGTTCCTGCCAACCCCAAGGTGAGCAGAGGCCAACTTTAATATAAAGTTCAATGTAAAAAAAATGACTGGAAAAAATTAGCAAATAACAAATAAGAATAAGAATAATTTGACTGTAAAAGCTACTAATAGTGGCAAGGAAGACCAAAGCATAAACAGAGAAGAAGATAAAGATGAAAGCAGCTACAAAGAAAGGCTCAAAAAAACCCAAACCCAACAAGAATTCCTGGAAGAGTCAAAGAGAGAAATAAGAGTAGTAGAGGAAAATTGGGGGAAAAAAATGAGAATAATGCAAGAAAATTATAAAAACAGAATTAACATTCTTAAAAGAAGCACAAAAAATACTGAAGAAAATAACATCTTAAAAACCAGAATTGACCTAAAGGTTTAAAAAAAAGGCACTAAAATTTACTGAAGAAAATTCCTTAAAAAGCATAATTGGTCAAATTGGGCAGGGGGAGGCACAAAAATTCACTGAAAAAAATAATTCTTTAAAAACTAAAATTGGGCAAGTGGAAGCTAATGACTCCATGAGACATCAAGAAACAGCAAAACAATTTAAAAGAATGAGAAAAAATAGAAGAAAATGTGAAATACTTCACTGGAAAAACTAACTTGGAAAATAGATCAAGGAGAGATAATTTAACAATTAATAGACAACCTGAAAGCCATAATTTTTTTTAAGAGGCCTAGACATAATATTTCAAGGAATTTTCAAGGAAAACTTCCCTGATATCTTAGATTCAGAGGGCAAAATAAAAATTTAAAAAATCCATCAATCACCTCCTGAAAGAGATCCCAAAAGGAAACTCCCTGGAATATATTATAGCTAAATTCCAGAGCTCCATGATCAAAGAAAAAAATTCTTCAAGCAGCCAGAAAGAAACAAATTGAAATATCATAGATCCATAGTCAGGATCACACAAGATTTAACAGCTTCCAATTAAAAGGAGCAGAGGGGCTTGAAATATGATACACTACAAGGCAATGGAGCTAAAATTACAACCAAGAGTAACTTACCCAGCAAAACTAAATGTAATCCTTCAAGGGAAAAAAAATGGAAATTGAATGAAATAGATAACTTTCAAGCTTTCCTGTTGAAAAGACCAGAGCTGAACAGAAAATTTGATATTGAAACAGAAGATTCAAGAGAAGCATAAAAAGGTAAATGTGAAAGAGTAATCATAAAGCACTCAAAGTTAAATTGTTCATGGAGAGACAATACATATAACTCCTAGAACTTTATTATTATTAGGGCACTTAAAAAGAGTTTATAATGGCATGGGTGAGAGTCAATTAATGATCTCAAAAAAAATGGAGGGGTAAGAAAGAGGGATGCACTGGAATGGAGACATAGAATGGGGAAATTTTTCTCACATGAAAGAAGTGCACAATGAAGAACTTTTATAATGCAGGAGAAAATGGGGGGGGGTAGGCAATGTTTGAATCTCACTCTCATTGGAGTTAGTTCAAAAAGGGAAAAAATACATACATACTCTTGTTGTATATGGAAATGTAACTTACTCAATAGGGAAAAAAGAGGTGAGGAGGATAAGGGAAAAGATGGGGGGATGATAAAAAATATTAGAGGAAACAGTGGTTAGAAGCAAAATAGAACTTTGGGGAGTGACAGGATACAAACAGAGAGAAGAAGAAACAGAAGAAAATGGGATGGAGGGAAAATACACAGCTAGTAATCATAATTGTGAATGTGAATGTGATGAGCTCACCCATAAAACAGAAGCAGATAGCAGAATGGATCAGAAACCAGAATCTAACAAAAATGTTATTTATAAGGGACACAGTTGAAACAGAAAGATATACAGAGAATTAAAAATAAAGGGCTGCAGCAAAATCTAATATGCTTCAACTGAAGTAAAAAAAGGCAAGGGTAGCAGTCATGATCTCAGACAAAGCAAAAGCATAAACAGACCTAATTAAAAGAGATAATCAGGGAAACTACACTATGTCAAAAGGTATCCTAGATAATGGAGTAATATCAAAAATTTTTATAGAAAGTTTCTCTGATAAAGGCCTCATTTCTCAAATATATACTGAGCATAGAACTGAGCCAAATTTATAAAAATAAGAGCCATTTCCCAATGGTTAAAGAATATAAATAGGCAATTTTCAGAAGAAGAAATCAATGCTATTTGTAGTCATCTGAAAAAAAAATGCTCTAAATCACTATTGATTAGAGAATGGCAAATTAAAACAACTCTGAGGTACCACCTCACACCTAACAGAAATGACAAATTCTGGAGGGGATGATGGAAAATTGTTACATTAATGAACTGCTGGTAGAGTAATGAATTTGTCTAACCATTCTGAAGAACAATTTGGAGCTATGCCTAAAGGGCTTTAAAATTGTACATACCCTTTGATCCAGCAATACTACGACTAAGGCCATAACCCAAAGAGATCAAAGACAAAGGAAAAGAACTTACATGTATAAAAATATTTATAGCAGCTCAATTCACGGTGGCAAAGAGCTGGAAATTGAAGGATGCTCATCAACTGGGGAATGACTGAATATGTTGTAACATATGATTGTATTGGAGTATTATTGTGCTATAAGAAATGACAAGGGGGGTTGGTTTCAGGAAAAAAAAATGTGGCAAGATCTATATGAACTGATGCAAAGCAAAGTAAGAAGAACTGAGGAGCGACTAGGTGGAGAAGTGGATAGAGCACCAGCCCTGGAGTCAGGAGGACCTGAGTTCAAATCCGGCCTGAGACACTTAACACAAAAACTAGCCATGTGACCTTGGGCAAGTCACTTAATCCCAAATGCCCTCCAAAAAGAAAAGAAGAAGAAGAACCGAGAGATCATTGTGCAAAAAAATATGGCCTATATCAAAATATCTTTTGCACAATTTCTCATATATGATTGATATCATATTGCTTGCCTTCTCAGCAGGGATGGGAGGGAGGAAATTTGGAACGCTGGGTCTCAGTGGTTTCTTCTGAGAAATAAGATAGTTGACCTGGATGACCTCCAAGGTCCCTTTTTACTCTGCAATTCAACAATTGTTAAGATAATATCTGTGGCATTAGGTTCCTGGACTATTTCCAACTCACTAGCTCTGGGGCCAAAGCAGAATAAACCAGTCTTGGAAATAACCATTTGACTACTTTCCCAGTGCAAATAATAATTTGTACCAGGCAGTTAGAAAGATTCTCATTTTCATTCATTTTTCTCATAATATAAATCGATGAGTGGGAACAGGCTGGTGGAGGGTGGAGGTGGGGTAGAGTAGGGAATAAAGATGAGGATTTGGTTTGGAAAATGCAACGATATAATTTTCAAGACTGCTTTAAACTTTGTCTGCTGTCTTTCTTCTTGTACTATACCCAAATCAAAAAACTACATAATCTACTTCCTAAGTAATTCATCTTCCCGGTGAAGTTTTCATTATTTTATTCATGGATCTTCTCCATACTAATAATGAGGCCCTAGTTTAGTTATATGTCAGAAGAAAGAGACCTCAGATCCCTCACTCGTCTACTAGCAGTCATTATATAGCATTACGAATGGAAATAGTTTCCAGTCACTATGGGCCTGGACAAGGGTTTTGGCAGTGAAAGGCTTCAGAAGATTCTGTTAATTCCTCAATCAATCAGTTCCATGTACTTTTACTTTTCAAAAAGGAAAGAAAGGAAGAAAAAAGGAAACCATGGTGATCAAAAAGTTGTTTTCATATAAATTGTTCTATGTGTTTGACTGGCAGTCGTGTGATTTAGTTTGGTCAGCAGCAGTCATAGCCAAAAGCCAATTTTTCTTTACCGGATCCTATTATGTTACTTGTTATTAGGCCATGATATATATCACATAGTATTTGTTCCTTAGCGCTCATGCAGTTTAATTATTGATCATTTGTTCTGGTCAAGGGGAAAAAGACCTATTCTTTTGTTAGTATTGTTGCTCTAAAAAGGAATACATATTACGTGAGTAATAGGGGGCAAATTATGAAGACAGAAGAATATAAGAGATTTGGATGGTAGGTTGGTTTCATGATAGACAATAGCCCATTCCGGCTGGTCTCAGCCTAGCTAAGGTCTCTCCTGATACATAGGGAACAGTGACTAGCCTGACCCCCATTGCCTGAGAGCTAGATAGGTTACATCCCACCCTTTTCCGTGCGTTTTCAAGTGAGATAAATGAAAAACCTGAGAGAGTTTATGAGCAATTAATAATCAATTAATAATACTAGCAAATAATCAATAAATTGAGGTCAGACCCTGGTGGGAGGCAGTTGAATGTTTAAATAGCTTTGGAAAAGAGGTGGTCCCTGCTAGTGAAAATCAACTCTGATTGGTTAACAATTAGTGAGGGGATGATGATTACAATGAGAAGTGGGCCTGGGGGATGTGACTGACCATGTCAGCACTTTCCCATATCATTCCACCTCCAGCAACATATACCAAAGAAGTTATTCTCTACCCAGCCCTACCAGAGTAGGATAATGACAAGGTTACAGTGAGAATTTCACCTGGGGGCGGTGAATGTTTGGCCAAAGTCAGAAATATCCTTGAGAGTCTGGGCTTTGAATGACCAAGCAAAAAGAGAGGATCTTTGGTTCTCATATATTAAACTGGTTAAGATGATAAGAAAATAATCATTTTTATCACAGGATCCCTTAAAGGAGTTTGGGCATACTTAGGCTATTAGCTCAAGCCCCCACTAACTGTCTTCCCCACTTAACAATCAGATTAGCTTTTACATAGGAATATTTACTTAAAAGATAGAGGGAGGGGCGGCTAGGTGGCGCAGTGAATAGAGCGCCGGCCCTGGAATCAGAAGGACCTGAGTTCGGAGCCAGCCTCTGACACAATCCATACAAACAAAAACCTAGCCGTGTAACCTTGGGCAAGTTACTTAACCCCAATTGCCCTAAAGGGGTGGCTAGGTGGCGCAGTGAGTAAGAGCGCCAGCCTCGGAGTTTGGATGACCCGAGATCAGATCCGGCCTCAGAAAATGAGCACCCACGCATAAATAATGACTAGCCGTGTAACCTTGAGCAAGTTACTTAACCCCAATTGCTTTAAAAAAAAAAAGATAGAGGGAACAAGCATACAAATATCCCCACCCCAATACCTAGGGGCCATAATCTACTCCCTTATACTACCCCACTCTCTGGGGAGAGGAAAGAGATGAGGTTCCCAGCTTAGCTCAGTAGCTCAGTTCCTGTATAGCATCAGTTCCACCAAGTTCCAAGTGCAAAGTACCTCTGGGCTCAAGTCCTGACATATGGGCTTCTCAAGACTCCCCTGCTGGACTGGCTGCAACATCTGGCCTGGTCCCCAAGCTTAATCTCCCAGGTCATAGAATTCCACCACCTGCACCTAGAACTGAAAAGAACAAACAAAATGGACTAGAACCTCAAGTCTGTTTCTTGGGGCTTTAGGGCTTATACAGAAAGGGAAGGTGGCTCTTTCTCCACCCAGCTTAGTGCATTGTGCCCATGCTGCAAGTGAATAAAATATTCACTCCTGGACACCACCAGAGAGAATGAGACTGTCCCAGCCTGGTAGTTTAAAGACCTAGGCAGTTCACACAACATAGCCAATAGAATGAGACTGTTTCCACCCACATGGTCAAGGAATACAGAACATCTTCTCTGAGAACCAGGTTCCTGTATCTTCCACATGGGTATCTTCATGATTGGTGATGTGAGCACATGTCAAAGCCAGGTAAATCTATAAATAAACAAATACTCAAACATTCCTTGCTTTTCTGTCTCATTTCCCAATACCCCTAGAAACATCTAATTCGGTTATAAATATTTAAAAGCAGCAGATGGTAACATTCACCCTTTTGACTGGAAACTGTCTTTTAAAAAGAAAAGTCTTCTTAAGAATCATCCACAGCATCTTGGTGTAGCTTACAGAGCTTCACAATGATAGGACAGAAAACTAACACAGTAGGTAGATAAAAATTTTTGTTAAAAACAGTAATAATAATACTCTTGAAGTTTTCATCACATCTTGATATATGGAAGGCGGCTGTCCCCCAGTGTTTGACAGCCTTTCATTGTATAGCATGGAGGATAGCAGCTGGTTGGAGAGAAAGTAACTTTACACACAACACACACACACACACACACACACACACACACACACACACACACCAGCTCAGTAAACTTGTGTTTCACTCAAATAATGATATTTAAATAGAGCCTTTATCACCAACTGATTCCAAACACTTTACTCATAGTCTACTTCTCTTTAACAAAGGAAAAACTGAGGCACACAGGTTCAGAGCCCATCGTGGCAACAGCGTAGTGTTGTGAGAAGCTCACAAAACTTAGAAGTGGACAATCTGGGTTGAACTAATGCCTGCTCCTGCAGCTTGCTACCTATCTGAACTTGGAAAATCACTTGCCCTCCCTAAGTCTCAGTGTTTCCATTTATAAGATAGAAATAATAATGCCCACCCTGCCTGTGTCCCAGTGAACAAGGATCACAGGAGATGGTATATGTCAATTGCTCTGTAACCATAAAAAGCTATACAGGCATAAGCTATACAGTATGCAAAGGTTTCTACCAACACACACACACACACACACACACACACACACACACAGAGTATTGAGGCATGTCTTAACTATCTTAACATAGCTTTAAGTGGAAAATATCACTTTTTCAATAGTAGCAAAATGGAAGCATTTCTCTCCCTTGTGGTTGAAACAAACTTTTGCCTGAGGGTTGATTTGACTCCTAAAATATGTTGAAAGCTGGACTATCCTCCCCACCCGCCATGGGAGAAAGAGAGTCTGATAGAGACACACAACTAAGTACTTAACTCAGATTTCAAAATGTTGGGGCTTGGGGGATAAGTGGGGACAAAATGCACTTGCAGTTAAGATAATTTGGTAGTTTTTTTAACTACCTATTCTTCTGCTCACAATACATTTTAGACTTGATATGCATAGGATGGGCAGATTAAAATTCATGTCTAGAATCCTAACTTCAGCTGATATACTATCTCTCTTTACACTATCAGTGAAAAGAAGTAATAGATAAACAAGGGGAAGTTGAGTTGTCACAGTGTTTCAGCTAGAAAGGGTCAGGAGAGAGCATCTTAGTATTTAAAACCTTCAAGAATATGTACCTTTCCCATCTCATTTCATATTACTCCCTTTTTCTCACTTTTCATTCTAGTCCATCTTACCTGACAACTGTTCCTCCCACATGACATTCCATCTCCCACCTCTTTGCTTTTGTACCACTGAGGCCAAACATCTGGAATGTTCTCCTCTCCTCTCTCTCTCTTTCTCTTTCTCTCTCATACACACATATCTCACATTAATTTCTGGAAATATTCTCCCCCCCATTTAAAAATTGAACTCTTTTCTATAACAAAAAAAAAAAAACAGTTAAGCAAAACCACCCCTTTGAATTCATCTGACAAGGTATAAAACATTCTGTTGGGTCTCAATTTCCTCATCTATAACATGAGGGGGCTGGACTATCTTCAGTTCAACTCAATGCAACAAACATTTATCAAGGTATACTAGGAATACTAAGCCAAAAATGAAACCATCCTTCAAGGAACTTCTGTTGGGGAATGCCAATAGACAGAAAGACAGAGTGTGTGTGTGTGTGTGTGTGTGTGTGTGTGTGTGTGTGTGAGAGAGAGAGAGAGAGAGAGAGAGAGAGAGAGAGAGAGAGAGAGAGAATACTCTTTCATTGTTGTCATCAATGGTTTTTCCAACATCACAGAGGTAGTAAGTACCAGAGTTGGGACTGGAACAGAGGTCCTCTGACACCAAATTACCTTCTCTTTCCACTTTACATCACTGACTCTCCTAAGAACCATTTGGGGGTAGCTAAGTTGCTCAGTGGTTAGAGCTCTGAGCCTGGAGTCAGGAGGACCTGAGTTCAAATTTGGCCTCAGGCACTAGTTGTGTGACCCTGAGCAAGTCACCTAACTAACCCTGTTTGCCTCCATTTCCTCATCTGTAAAATGAGCTGGAGAAGGAGATGGCAAACCACTCTAGTACCTCTGTCAAGAAACCCCAAATGTTATCACAAAGAGTCAGACACAACTGAACTACAAGAACTATTTAAGGGAGAAAACCTCATCTTTTCCCCTCCTTGGAATAATCCTTCTAAACTGAATGTTTCTAAAAATCTTAATCAGCCAGCCCCTTGGAATTTTTTTTTCAGTATAGTTCCATTTTCAAAAAGAAACTATCCTTTGACCCCTACCTAATGACAGACCCGCACTAGGCTGCTCCAGTGTCTTCTTAAATAACGCAACACTGCCCAATTCTTACTCCAATTTAAGCTAGAGAAACCAGTTCCAGTGAGAAGAAGGCTAGAGGCTTGAAGAAATTTTCCTCTTCTTTAACCCTGTAGTCAGCCAGCTTCCTATAAGGAGTGAAGAAGGTGAAAATAAATGCAAATGGCCTGAGAAAGCCTGGCAAATAGCATTTGTCCCCTTTTATATTCTGGTGGAAACCATCCAGGCAGAGGGGCCTTTCTCAGCTTCATCTGAGTAGGCGACAGTTCCAGCAGCATGGTAAGCCTGCACAGCAGCCGGGCCCTTCCTTCATCTGTATTCACTCTCCATTTCAGTCACCCTTTAGAATTTGTTCATGTGATGCCTCTCACAGGCAAGTTCAAAAGTTAATGTGAAAAGGTATCTATGTGTTTTTGCTCTCTAATTTCCCTCTCGTTTAGAGGTAAGCGGTTCAGCCAGGAGGGCTGTTGGCCTGCCTCAATCTTCCCATCCATTCTACCTGGGTTGGCCTTAGGAGTAGGCAGACACAAGCTGTGGAATAATAGGAAAGTGTCCAGGCCCTCCAAATGTGCCCTCCTTACCCTGCCCATCAGCGTCGGAAATACTAGAAATAAAGAATTTATTCCTTGGGGTTTGGGAAGATGCAGAGTTTTTAAGGACCTAGGAAAAGTCACATACCCTTACAAAATGCAAACTTCTCATCCAGGAAGGAAGGAAGGGTCTAAGAAAAACAATAACCATAAAAATAATAACCACAACTAACATTTATACAGCCCTGAAGATACCTAACTTTAGGAAGGAAGGGAGGGCCCAATAACAACAACTAACATTTATACAGCACTTACCACGTGCCAGGTCTTGTGTTCAGCTCTTTACAATTCTTGTCTTATTTGATCTTCACAACAACCCTGGGAGGTAGGTGTTATTTTTGTCCCCATTTTACTGATAAAAAAAACTGAGGTAAACAGAGGTTAAGTGACTTACCCAGGATCACACAGCTTGTAAATGTCTGAAGCCTGATTTGGCCTCAGGTCTCCCTGACTCTGGGCCCAGTGCTCTATCCACTGAGTCACAGGAAGAAAGTGGAGAGGCATCAAAAGCAGACATCCCTTTTCCAGTTTTGTCAAAGCTCCACCTGCATTTAGGTTGTAGGCCTACTGCACACAGACTATGGATCGGTGTTCTAAAGAGCACTGCTATGATTAAACTACTACCATGTTGGACATAACACAAAGTAGTAACTGGATGCAAATGAATTACAATCTACAATCTTGGTTCTGGTAAACTGAGAACAGAAACACACATCCTCTTGGTAGAGAGGCTGGGAACTGGGAGCACAGAAGTAACTTATGTTAACAGACTTGGTTGATTTGTGGGTTAGTTTACCCTTTTTTTTTTTGAAAGAAGATTCAAGGGGATAGAGAGAGGATAGTGGAAAATGACTGAGATTTGCTCTAAAAAGCATCAGTGAGCAAGGGAAAAAGCACATTGAGGTATATTGATGTTCCATAGATGATATATTTTAAAAGCACGGATACTAAACTTTTTAATCTCCATTTTCTATCATGTCTAGGCACATTTACCCACAGATCTATCTTCCAAAATCACTACAGACTCTCATATAAAATCCCTAGGGTATAAACAGCAGACAACCATTTTTCTTCACATCTCTGTTAACAAAGTCCCCTCCAGTCACCAGGCACAGCTTAATGATACATAACAAAGCTTTCAACAGAACATTCAAAGTAAGACCTCATCAGGTAGGAGAAAGGTGCCATGGCCACTCTGAGGCTACACAGCAACAAACCTCCCTAAGATGTTATTGTTGAGTCATCTCTGTCTTGTTCTACTCTTCATGACCCCATTTGGGGTTTTCTTGGCAAATATACTGGAGTGGTTCGCCACTTCCTTCTCCAGCTCATTTTATAGGTGAGGAAATGGAGGCAAACAAGGTTAAGTGATTTTTGTCCAGGGTCACAAAGTAGTAAAGTATGTCTGTGGCCAGATCTGAACTCAGAAAGACGAGTCTTCCAGACTTCAGGCCCAGTGCTCTATCCACTGGCCGCAAAATGCCCCAGTAAACCTAACTTTAACCGCCACTAAATAAATGAATGACCACTATTTCCACAGCTGTTGATATACCATAGGACCATAGAAAGTGGCATGTTGATGAATGTTTAACAACTGGTTCTCCAGAAAGAAAGACCATAAAAGTATACTCAACACACTTTTAAGTTTAGTCTGCATTATTATCATTTTCTTTATCACTTAAGTCTAAACAATCAACAAAACAATAGATCAATCCTCTATTTGTAGCATTTGCTGATTCCCAAGGTGTAAACATTCACATTGAAAACTTAAGTGAGGTCTCACAAGTTGGTTCCAGCTGACTCCAGCACACCTCTAAACAGATGAGAACTAAAGCCCAAGTCTATGTCCTTACTTTATATAAGAAGTATCAATAGCTCCCTATTCCTCCTGGAAAGAAAAGAAAAATCTACCTGGCCATTTGAAAACATTCTCTATCTGATTCCGGCTAGCTTTTAAAGCCTTATTTCATGTTCTCCCCCTAGAGCACTGTATTCTTTTTTGAGAAAATTTTCTTTCTCAATTAGATGTAAAAACAATTTTTAACATTTGTTTTTAAAAAATATTTAGTTCTGAGTTCTTTCCCTCTCCCTCCTTGAGAAGGCAAGCAATTTACTAGAGAGAGAGAGAGAGAGAGAGAGAGAGAGAGAGAGAGAGAGAGAGTGTGTGTGTGTGTGTGTGTGTGTGAAGAGAGAGAAAGAGAGAGAAGGGAGAAAAGGGAGGGAGGGAGGGAGAGGGGGGAGAGAGAGAGAGAGAGAGAGAGAGTGTGTGTGTGTGTGTGTGTGTGTGTGTGTGAAGAGAGAGAAAGAGAGAGAAGGGAGAAAGGGAGGGAGGGAGGAGAGGGAGAGAGAGAGAGAGAGAGAGAGAGAGAGAGAGAGAGAGAGAGAGAGAGAGAGAGAGAAAGAGAGAACGAATGCTCTATGTCTCAGTCTCACTGGCATGCATACTGGTTGTTCCACATACATACTATTTCTGGGCTTTGGGCAGGCTTTCCTCCCTTCCTGAAATATGCTTTTGTCTCATCTCTGCCTTTTGAAATTTACCTTTCTTCAAGGTTCACTTCAAGTGCTATCTCCCACATAGTTCTTCCCAGATACCTCTAGTGGTTAGTGCTCTGACTTTAAAATTGTCTGTTTGAACGGACTTTATATTCAATTATCTTTTTCTAATCATCAGGGGGATCTTGTGAAAATATAGTTCATTATAGCTATGTTACTATGGAAGCATCTGTATAGTAAATCTGCCTCAAAAGTCCTAATTCTCCCCTCCCCTTTTAGAATTAGGATTTTGAAAAATACATCCACATATGTGTGTGATACACACACACACACACACACACACACACACACACACACACACACATAACAGCCGTAAGCCTCTCACTGAAGCTGCAGGAGCAGAAAATGAGTTTAGGGTCTATATTTAGTCTTGGCTTCTTTTGCATAACTTATGGAATGTAATACCAACCCCTTTCTCTGCTTCTGTGGATGTCTGCATGAAGCCATTGCCCCTTTCAGCTCTGCTAAGCAAAGAATTATCTCCTGCCTTTAAAAAGTATTTTCTTTCTCCTTTACTATTTGTACATAGAACACAGCTAGGCAGTGCAGTGATTAGTGTGCAGGGCCTAGAGTCAGGAAGATGTATCTTCCTAAATTCAATCTGGCCTCAGATGCATACTTAACTGTGGGACCCTGGACAAATCATTTAACCCTGTTTGCCTCAGTTTCCTTATCTGTAAAATGAATGGGAGAATGAAATGGGAAGCCACTCCAGTATCTTTGCCAAGAAAACCCCAAATGGGGTCACAAAGAGCCAGGCACAACTGAAAAAAGACTGGTCAACAACAAACATGAAATAAGTCAAAATTCTCTTTTCCCTAAGATTGTGAATTTTTTTTAGCTTCTACAATATGCAGGACAAACAGGAAGTTAAGGGGTTATCTACAGGCAGTAGCAGAATTGGCTACTTCTTGGAGAGAGGTATTGGAGGTGGGATTGGGGAACCGTGATATTCTCCCTGCTTACTCATTGGTCAGTAACACAGGCCACCTCATCATCTTGGCTTATTCATATGATAGCCCCACCACAGCTGTAGCTCCTGCTATAGCCCTGCAAGAAGTCCTCCAGATTCACACTGGTGATGATGTCCTTCTCAGTAATTGCTCCTTCTGATTTCTCCTAACTCACTCTTGTGATAATCTCACCACAATCCACAACCCTTGCTATGTAGTAGCTGCTTGTGATGGCTCCTGATGTCCGTCTCTTTCTTTCCACAGACCCATTCCAACCCCAGGTTGAGGCCAACCAGAAATCTTGAGAATGCTGGGTAAACTGACCAGTCAGGAAGTCAATTCATTCCAGGTCTGTTCTATAGATGGGCCAAAAGTGGGTTATCAGTGTATAACATATACCTCCTCCAGCAAGATTATGAGTTCTTTGAAGGCAAGGACTATTTTGTTACTGTCTTTATATCTGACATTTTATATATTTGACACAGTGCCTTGACCATAGTAGGTGTTTAATTAATATTCATTTTTTTCTTAAGAAATAAAAAAGCATTGATCTGGGAAAAGATCGGTAAGGAGAGAAAAATTTAGGAACTTTTTTAAAAAGTGAATTTTTTAAATGTGTGTAGGTTAACACAATTCCTTCCCTTTCAGTCTTTCTTCTTTCCCTTGCTTCTTCAATGAATTTCTATACGGTATGTCTCTTTAGGATGTTAGACATAATAGGAAGGGATCTGATAGCTAGCTTTCAAGTTATCCAAAGCATTATTCCCATAACTATTCTTCTATTATCTAATCCCTTAATGAAGCCGTGTTTTACTTAGTGAAAAGGAGATAAAAAGAAATACAATATCTATAGTTTTAAGCCAGCGTCCTATTCCTACAGAATAAAAAATAAGTTGGAAAAAGTCACGCATCCCTGGATCTCAGGGTTTTGCAAAGAAACAATCACTATTGTCCCTTATCTGGCTTACTAGTTCAAAAACAACATCATCTATATCATTATTCAGTAAGGCTCTGGAAACTCATAAAAATCCTCATAGGTGAGACAAATGATGACAGATGAGAACTTTTCTCCTGGAAAAATTGAGCATTGTTGAAATAATTAATATTATATTTTGTAACATGGAAGATTTTTGTTCACTGGCAGCAAAATGCTTCATTGTAGAGGTAGGAGGCAATGGGAATTTGTAGAGAGATACTACTGCAATAATAATTATGACCCAAAATAGATCTGTTTAGTAATATTACATAGTTCTTTCTATGTTTCATTTCATGAGAAATATGAAATCACTGTAAAATATACCATGCTTTCCTGGAAAATGGATTGAGAGATAACAGCAAATACAGAATGTCCCAAAAACCTTAGTGCAATTAGGAGCAAAATGTACCTTGCTTTAGCTCAAAGCTGCACTCAGACTTTTTGGACCCCCTGTATTTACTGTCATCTGTCAATTCAATTTCCAGGAATGTATGGTACTTTTCACTACCAAAGCTTAAAGATTCACTAAAACTTTGAGGACATCCTGCATTAGTACTATGAAAGTTTAAAGCTGCACTAAAACTTTGGGGACACCCTGTATTAACCAAGCAGTTGCATGAGCTTATGTTAAATGGCATTTCTGTTTTAGATTATTTCAGGTTATAACCTCCCTGAAGGGAGGGGCCATACCTGATTCATCTTTGCAACTCTTGAAATTCCACGCACCTTGAAATTGCTCAATAAATGACTATTACCTTGACCTGCGGTGATGGCCTGGAAACATTACTAGCTTTAGTTCTTTGAGAGCATTTTCAGGCAAAGAAGTACCTGAAAATGATCATGAAGTGGCCCCTCTTTCTGTATTGGAGCTTCTCAAACTCTTCGACATTGCATTTTAATCCAGTTAAACAACTTATGCATGGTGTGTGGTATTGCTCATGGCAGGGAATGACTTATACATGCAGTCATCTCATTTGGTTGAAGATACAACCTGTCCTGTCTTCACTGCATTTGGTTTAGATGACATGAGGATTATTTCCCTGAGTGGCTACTTCCAAAATCACATGCGACTGTTCTAATGTCTCTTTTCCTCTCCCACGGGAGACAAAGGTGACAAAATACAGAGCTGGTCTTGGAATCAGACAAGTCCATATTCTACCTCTCTAGCTCTAGCTGTACAAGTTTGGGCAAGTCATTTAATCTTTGAGTTTCAATTTCCTCATCTATAAAAGAAGGGAGTTGGATTACAGGGAGCAGAGTTAAATGAGAGTGAAAATATAGACACCCTGTATTTACTGTCTTCCCTCAATGCAGTTTTCAGGACAGCATGGCACATTTCACTGTGTTTTCATCTTTCTAATGATACGAAACAAAGAAACTACTAAACAGAGTTATTGAATGCCATAATTATTATTAGGGTAACAATTCTTTGCAAATTCCTACTATCCAGAGACACTGCAAAGCTGATTTGGAAGGATGATAGCCTCTCATCAGAACTAGGGAAGCTAGGAAAATGGATTGAAGGAGAAAGATAATGAGTCCTCTTTTGGTCATACTGGGTTTGAGGTATCTAGGGAACACCCAGGTAGAGATATTCAGCAAGCAGGTGGTAATTTAGGACCGGCATCAGGAGAGAGATGAGGCCTGGATATGTAGATTTGGGAATCGTCTGCATAGGGTTAACAATTGAACTAATGACAGTTGATGAGATCCCTGAGAGACGGAGAAAGGACAGTCTTGGAATACGTCCACACTTAGGGTTGAGAAATGGAGAATGAGGAGTCATCAGGCAGGAGGAAAACCTATAAAAGAGAAGTGTCACAAAAGCTGAGGAAGGAGAGCATGTCCAAAATGTATGTCATCACATTAAAAGTGGAATAGAGGTAAATAAGGAGGAAGACTCAGAAAAGGCCATTGGATTTAGCAATTAGGAGATCATTGGTCCAATTCAAAAGAATAGTTTCAGTTGAGTGGTGGGATCAGAAGCCACAAAGCAAAATTGAAAATTGAGTTGGATATGATAAAAAGTAGGAAGATTTATTAAATTATTATTTTATTTATTAAATTATTAATTAATTATCATATAATTAATTATATAATAATTATTTTAAAATAATATGATATTAATTATAAATTATTTATTAAATAGGCAGCTTTTTCCCCCTCAAAGTTAGACTAAGAAAGGCCAGGAAAGATGTAAGACATAGCCTGAGGAGGCAGTGGGGTAAAGTAAAGAATTTTTAAGCATAAGTGAGACTTGGACATGTTTATAGACAGCAGTGAAGAACCAATGAATAATTAAGAGATTATAAAGAAAGAAATAATAACAGATGGCATGTTTTCACAGGAGATCAAGGGGTCACAAGTTGAGGTATTGGTCTTAGAAAGAAGAGCTATCTTGTTTTTAGAAATTGGCACAAAAGAAAAAGAATGGGGGGGGTAATACTGGGAGATTTTGAAATGCAAAATTGTGAAGATGCAGTTTACAACAGTTTCTTTTCTCTGTAGGAGGTCCTTTGCTGAGAGGGAAGGGGAAGGGTAGTGTAGATCATATAAAGAGAAAAAAAGTTTGAAATAGAGGCTATGCAGTAGAGGGCAAATCCGTGAAGAATGAAAAATCTTTCCATGTAGCAGTTAGCGC
This sequence comes from Gymnobelideus leadbeateri, assembly GCA_011680675.1. Classification (NCBI taxonomy): domain Eukaryota; kingdom Metazoa; phylum Chordata; class Mammalia; order Diprotodontia; family Petauridae; genus Gymnobelideus; species Gymnobelideus leadbeateri. The sequence goes on from WOXC01000109.1 coordinate 522,239, forward strand.
CCAGTTGCCATGAAATAAGATAAGTTTGCAATGAACAAGCCTACAGAGTTGTGCAATTCCCTTTAGTAGCACTAAGCAAGAGTGGACAAGGTGGTTGGTGAGAGTAACTCAGGGCTAAGGTTTGCCCAGACATCTGGTGTATTCTGTGAAAGATTATCATAGGATCATAGAGTTAGGGCTGGGAGATGCCTGAGATATCACTTAGTAGAACTCCCTTATTTTACAAATGAGGCCCAGAGCAGTCATGTGGGTAGTAGTAATAGAGCCAATATTTGGACCCAAATGCTCCAACAGCAAATCCAATACTCTTTCCATGGTGCTAGTCTGATGACAAATTACTTATAGTAAGTAACCTTTTTCTCTCAAGTGAAATTTGCTCATTAGTGTTTTCGTCTTGACTTGTCCCAATGTCCATCAGTGTGTTGAGAGATATTTTAAGTATATGGTTCTTTAGGCTTGGTCAGAATGGATGTGGAAACTTAGTTTATGCCCTCACATCATATTTGGGTTTTGGTTCTTTAAAAGAAGCTATATACTTTGAGTCTACACTTAAGATCAAGACAAGGAGGGGCAGTTTGAGAGAGGATGGGTTAAATAAATCAGAATAAATTCTCTTTCTCTCTTGCAAAGTAAAACTCATTTGTAGTCCAAAGCATCCTCTGGGAAAATGATCTAATATTTGAAAATATTATCTATAACAACTAAAGAAAACCATACTGAAACATCCAAGACTGGAATCCTTTGCAGAGCACCAAATTTGGGACATGTGCAGTGATCTAGCGGAGAAAAGAAAGTTGAGGACATTTGTGTTGAAGGCAAACCCCAAGAATAGGAAACACCCCATGGTGATCCTTCAATGTAGGTTTTTAATTTCCTGAAATAGGAATTGCGTAATTAAGCATGTGATGACAGAAACAAAGAGTTTGGCGAGACAAATTGGCTACAACCCATCTGAAAAGAAGAAATATATGTCATTGCCTTCCAAACTGGAGTCTGGTTGAGAAATTGTTCATCTTCTCTCTAAAAGGCTAAAGGACAAATTCACAAACTCTGGCAAATGGTGGCTAGGGAAGCAAATAAGTCTGTTTTTCATGGAAGAGTAGATTTACAGAATTCATTGTTTTGACAAGTTCAAATTGTCCTAGTACAAAGTTTGCTTGGACAATTTTAAAGTTATTAACAACTACTATTTTCATTATCCATAAAATCTTTCTTGGATTTCTTGTAGCACCTTCTCCATGAAGGAAGCATGAAATCTTGATTAGACACTATAGGAAGAAATGAAATAATAATAATAGATCTCACATATAATTTTTTAAGGTTTACAAAATGCTTTACATATTTTCTCTTCTGATTCTTAAAACAACCTTGTCAGGTAGGTCCTATTAACACAGTTCAACAGATGCGCAAATTGAGACATACAGAGTGATCTTCCCAAAGTCACAGAGCTGATAAATGTTTGATGGGGGGTTTGAACCCAGTGGACTATCCACACTGCACTGCATCCTCTCAAGTATAATCTTGCTCTGCTATTACAGTTTTGGAAGGGGAAACCCACAACTGATGGCTACAGTCACAAAACCATTCACTATGAGAGATAGACATTAAAGATAGGTTTTCTAGCAGAGTTCTCTTTTTAATAGACAATAGCTTAGACTATTGAGAGGTTGAGACATTGCTGCTGCCCTGAAAGCAGGTTAGCACAAGAATTTCAAGAACTGGGGCAGCTAGGTGGCTCAGTGACTAGAGCACCGGCCCTGGAGTCAGGAGGACCTGAGTTCAAATCCGGCCTCAGACACTTAACACAAAACTAACCATGTGACCTTGGGCAAGTCATTTAACCCCAATTGCTCTGCCCTCCCCCCTCCAAAAAGGAAAAAAATTCTAGAACCCTAGTAACTCAGATCTCTGTTTTAGAGATGAGTGGTTTGAATTGTATTTTTTTCTTCCAATCTCCCTGTTCCTCTCTCCACCTGAAGTCTTACCCATTGAATCAACTGTTTGAGTAATTGAATTGTCAACAGTATTAGATGTTAACTTCTAAAATGCATAGTTTCCACTAAACCACAAATTAAATATAACACAGACTTTAGTTGGTCTTGATGTTTTGATGAACCAGAACTACAATCACATTCGGTTGGTGAACCACAATTGTAATTCTTGGGTTTCTTTGTAAAATCTACAAATTTTCCAGTTGTAAAGGATTTTCATTATGAAATAAATAGACTTACAGAATGCCAATACAGAGTTTTCATGCATTTTCAGAAACTGTGACATCTATAGACTCTGTGGATATGTTTGACTCAAGGTACTTGGGTACAAGGGCAGCTAGGTGGTGGAGTGGATAGAGGCCTGGAGTTAGGAAAATCTGAGTTCAAATCCAGCCTCAGATACTTACTTACCCCAAATAGGGTCGAAAAGAGTCAAACACAATTCAACAACAACAAAAACCTGAGTACAGCATGTAGACCAGCAATGTCAAGCTCAAGTAGAAATGGGGGTGGGGGAAGGGATAAACCAGACATAAAAATCATTGCAGGCTAACTACTGACTTCGCTTTAAAATGTAATATTCATCTATGCTTTGTTGTATTTTTATGTATTTGTTTGTTTTCTTTAAATATTTCCCAGCTACATTTTAATTTGCATTGGAACACACTCCAGAGTGTTGTAGGTTGCATGAGGCTGGCTGCAGCGAGTCTGACATCTGTATTGTAAAGGGCAGTCATTATTAAATGGAACAAACAACTTTTTAAGCAGCTTAAACCAACCAGTTTTATGCAACAACAAATTTCAACTCCTCAATTTGATGAGCAATCAGAAATCATCAGATTTCATCAGAAGTACCTATTGCTGGTTTGTGAAGCCACAAAATGTTAAGGGCCTTTTTAGATCTCTGACTACAAAGTACTTGAACTTAATTAAAGAAAACATTATTTAGGAATTAGTCCATTCTAGCTTTGTACTCCCTATCATCATTAGCTAGAGAGGCTTATTGATTTAGAGCTGGAAGGGGCTTTACAGGGCACCCAGTCCAACTGCCTCACTTTTCAGATGGGGATACTGAGGTCCATAAAAACCAAATGACTAGTCCAAAGTTTACATAGGTAAATATCAAGACTAGATTTGAACCGAGTTCACAGGATTGTGTGGCAGCTAGGTAGCAGAGCTAGGCCTAGAGTTAGGAAGACTCATCTTCCTTAATTCAAATCTGACCTCAGATACTTACCAGCTGTGTGACCTGAGGAAGTCACTTAGCTCTGTTTTCCTCAATTTCCTCATCTGTAAAATGAGCTGGAGAAGGAAATGGCAAACAAGAAAACCCCAAATGGGGCCATGAAGAGCCAGACTTGACTGAAAAATAACCAAATATAGGATTGTAAATTTAGACCTAGAAGCAATCTCAGGGCCATCTAGTCCAATACCCTCAATTTTCCAGATCTGGAAACTGAGCTTTAGCATAGTTAAGAGGCCTGCCCTAGGTCATAGGCTGTAAAACAGCAGAGGTCAATCTGAACCCAGGTTCTCTGAGGGGAGATGCAGTGGTTTTCTTTCAACTAGGCCACAAGCTTAGTCAGATTTAGCCAGTGACTACCTTAGAATTTAATATTTACTGAGAGATAAGCAAAGAACATTTCTTGACCTTGAAAACTCAGGAAACAGAAGGAATCAAGTCTATAAATTACATCTTGGGGAAAATTATTTTTCATACCACAAGAAAAACTTAATCAGATCCTTGAAGTCATATAAAAATGTATTTAGTGTGGGAAAATTGATTTCTTTGATACATGTCAGAATTTCAACCGTGGGTTAGTGGTAAACTTAGATAGAAAAAAAAAAAGCCTCCCCTTCCACATTGCTCTAAAAACAGTGCAGAAACCTTCCAAGGTTAATCCTATTTCAGAGTACCTTTTATTTTTTGAGTGATAATCTATAGACTCTTATGAGTTTAGGCTAGGATATAATCAGAATGGCCATTTCTCTACTAGAAGCTGTATGTCTTGACTATAGACAGTACCTTGTACATAGTAGGCACTCCATTATTTTTGCCAAGAAAACCCCAACTAGGGTAATGAAGAGTTGAATATGACTGAACAATTTAATTTTATGTTGGACCTGCTGTCAGGAGGACCTGAGTTCAAATCTAGCTTCAGACATGTAGGAGCTATGTGACCCTGGGCAAATCATTTAACCTCTGTTTGACTCAGTTTCCTCATCTGTAAAATGAGCTGGAGAAAGAAATGGCAAACCACTTCATTATTTTTGCCAGGAAAACACCAAATGGAGTCATGAAGAGTCAAATATGACTGAACTACTTTATTTTGGGCACAGTGATAGAGTATTGGGCCTGTAGTCAGGAGGACCAGACTTCAAATCTGGCCTCAGACACTTAGGAGCTGTGTGTCCCTGGACAAGTCACTTAACCCTGCTTGCCTCAATTCCTCATCTGTAAAATGAGATGGAGAATGAAATGGCAAATTAATCCAGTCTCTTTACCAAGAAAACCCAAAATGGGGTCACAAAGAGTTAGACATGACTGATCAACTAAGTAACAACAGATCTCACTGAATCCTAATCTCCTCATCTGTAAAACAGAGATGGAGGGGTGGCTGGACAGGACCTCAGTTTTCTCATCTGCACAATTAGGAAGTTGAATCCCTTCTGCCTTGAAATTTATGATGCTCCAACTAGGTGTTACATCCCATGACTCTGTGATAAAGTTAAGCAGACTCCAGATGATATGAGTCACAACTGAGTCCATGTAGAATAGCAGTGTTTGACTTGGCTCACAAATTATTGGAATCCCTAAGTTTTTCCGAGTTCATTTCACCTAGACCAGGATGAATGAATGTAGCTAATACTGACCCCTGGATAAAGCAGGGAGTTCTTCCTCTTCTTATCAAGATGTATGCTACTATTTCCAAACTATTTGTAAAGTTAATTTTTCTTATTTCTGAATATATTGAAAGAGGCAATTCTGACTACAAAAACTACCTTTTTCCATTCTCACAAAAACCCTGGAGCAATTCTTTCATCCACCTGTGGGGTCACCTCTGCATCTTAAATACCCAAAACAAATCTGTGGCTTCTTCGTTTATGCATTCATTCATTCACCAATTATCTATTGAGCAACTACTTACTGTGTACAAGACACATTTTCTTCAATTTTCAGAGAAACCTGAGGAAATTAAGCCCATGGTGACATTGTCTCTTTTGCTATCCTTACCCAGCTTCAAAAGGACTAATTAAGCATATTACCCATAACAGCTGTTTTAAAGATGGAGGGAATTGGGCAGGTGGTACCACCTGTGGCTATGCAATTCCAGGTCAAATAAACTGCTACCTCCCCAGTTATGGAGAAATCCACTTATTCAGGGTTGTGTTTGGGGAACAAAGAAGGGAGCCTGGAGCAACGATGGTGTTCAGTCTCAGAAATATTTCCATAGGAGCCTTAGAGCAATGATGAATGCCAGCAGAAATACACAAAGATGTGTTATCTCTGAAAGAGTTGTGAAGGATCATCTCTTTTTCTAATTATTTTTTTTTTGCTTTTTGGAGGGCAATTGGGTTTAAGTAACTTGCCCAAGGTCACACGGCTAGGTTTTTGTTTGTGTGCGTTAAGTGTCTGAGGCTGGAACCGAACTCAGGTCCTTCTGACTCCAGGGCCGGCACTCTACTCACTGAGCCACCTAGCCACCCGTACTTTTTCTAATTCTTCATTGGCTATGGAACAAATATCACATGTACTAGCAAGAATGGCTACCACAGCCCTGTGCCAATGTATTAGTGAGGTGACCACAAAGTTCTGAAGACCATTCTAATGAAACAATTCTGTGTAGCAAGGCCTGCCAAAGTAGAAAGGCTTGGAGCGTGGGCCACCTGACAGACTGTATATCTGTCAGCCTAGTTAAGTTAGACAGGCTCTTCACCTGGCTGGCTAAGGGAGTGGTGAAATTTTAGGCCACAGGAACTCTAGAAGAGCTGCTACTAAGTCAGGAAAGGATTGTAAAATGTGCTGGCAGATAGAAACACCACACTTTTAAATTCACACATCCTTTAAATATTCATTCATATTGATAAGAATCCCAGCTTTAGTACTGGTTGGAACCTTGAACACCACCAGACCAAATCCCTCATTTTATAGAGGAGGAAACTGATATAGGCTGTGAGGTGGTACAGTGAACAGAGTGATGGATCTGGGGTCAGAAAAACTTAAATATGGCCTCAAACATGGTGACTACTAGCTTTGTGATCCTGGGCACATCACCTGTAAAATAGGAAATACCTGCCTCCCAGGGAGGACAGCTAGGTGGAGCAGTGGATGGGGCACCAGGCCTGGGATCAAGAGGAATTGAGTTCAAATTTGACCTCCGACACTTACTGTTTTGTTGACTGTATAGACTTAAGTGATAAAGAAAATAATGCAGATTAAATTTAAGAGTATGTTGAGTATACTTTTTTTGATCTTTCTTTTTGGAGAATCAGTTGTTAAACATTCATCAACATGCCATTTTCTATGGTTCTATAGTATATCAACAAGTATGAAAATAGTGGTCACTCATTTATTTAGTGGGGGTTAAATTTAGGTTTATTGGGGGCAGTTGGTGGCCAGTGGAGGGAGCATTGGGCCTGGAGTCCAGAAGATTCCAATCTTTGTGAGTTCAGACATATTTTACTAGCTTTGTGACCCTGGACAAATCACTTCACCCTGTTTGCCTCCGTTTCCTCACCTATCAAATGAGCTGGAGAAGGCAATGGTGAAGCACTCCAGTCCAGTATCTTTACCAAGAAAACCTCAAACGGGGTCACAGAGTCAGACACAAGTGAAAAACAACTAACCTTCCCGGGGATGTTGTGAAAATGAAATGAGATAATATTTGTAAAATGTATTTAAAGAGCTATGTAAATGCTGACTAAAGAGCAACCACAACCATTAAAGCTAGAGGTTAGTGACTTGCCCGTAATCACAGTGACAGACCTGGGGTTCCAACCCAAGTGGTCTAATTTCTGATCAAAGACTCTTTCCACCACCCAACAGTCACCATGGGCACTTGTGACATCCCAGGGTTGGTCTCTCCATACAACATGCTGCTGTATGCTTACAGTGGACCAACCATGGACCTCAATGGGAGCATTGAGGGAACACATGTAGGCATCAGGCTAGCTTCTTACCATTCTTTGGGTCACCTCCCCATAGGTTTCTGTCTCTTCCATGTTATTTCTCTCTCCAATCCACCGAAGAGGTTGGGGGAGAACGTGCTCTCTCAGCCAGACACTCCCATGAACAGACCCCAAATTCCGTTTGCTGAGATGCTCACATTTCCAGTAATAGACATCCAGAGCATTCACGGTCTGAATCATCTTCGACTGACAGCATCATATAGACATGATTTTCCCAAATAAGCACCAGCTTGCTGGCTGTTCCCGTTCTCCTCTACTTACCCAGTTTACTTGTGCTGTTAAGGGTAGGCTTGCCTGGGACAGAGAGAAAAAGGAAAAAATAAGAGGCAGTGTTCACTCGCAGGTGTTTAGTAGTGTTTGATTCTTCATTTTAACTGGACTGTCACAGGGGCAGGAAGCAATGTGCTTTTTATTGCTTGTGACTCCTTGTGTTTTACCATATGGTCCTGCTGCCAGTAATAACGGTGAGACTATAAACTCCATTAGTTTACTGGAATGTACTACTCTATATTATATTGCCGGAGCTATCAATATCGTTGCACATTTTAAGTTCACGGAGGTAATAGAAGGCTATTTTAGCAATATATTATTTGCTATTATACTTACCAAGACTTAAAGTGCAGGTAATATAGAAAATTCTGAGGGCAGATAGGTGGCGCCATAGTGCATAGAGTGTTCAGTCTGGAGTCAGAAGACTCATCTTCCTAAGTTCAAATCTGGCCTCAGACATTTACCAGCTACCCTGGGCAAGTCACTTAACCCTGTTTGCCTCAGTTTCCTCATCTGTAAATGAGCTGGAAAAGAAAATGACAAATCACTCCCGCATCTTTGCTAAGAAAACCCCAAATGGGGTCATAAAGAGTCAGACATGACTGAACAACAACTAAACAACAATATAAAAAACTTATAAGAAGGTTGTGGAATATGAAGGTGCTTCAGTATTCCTTCTGTCCCTTGGGATTTTGAATGCATTTATTCTACATTAGGCAGTCCCACAGAAAACAGGAAGACTTAGTGACAATGTGCCACACTGGAAACTCTTGAGCTGTATGTATACTCTAAGTCCATTTTTATAGACATGTTACTTCATTTCTTTGCATTCTGACTTCATTCCTCCTGACAACCAGAAAATAAGTGTGACCAAAATCAAAGCTGCTGCAGGAGGAGGAACCAGTGAACAGAATCTTGGATTGGGGCAGAGGGTGTAAAGGGGTGAAATCAACTATTTTCAAAGCCATGACTATGTACCATGCACTATGGTAAGCAGTTTATGAATATCTCATTTTATCTTCCCAATGACCCTGTGAGGTGGACTCTATGTTATTATACCTGTTTTACAGTTGAGGAAATTGAGGCAAAAAAGAGTTAAGTGACTTGCCCACTTTCACATAACTAGTAAGCATCTGAAGTCAGATTTTAATGCAGGCCTTCCTGAGTCCAGGCCCAGCAATCTATCCACTGTACTATCTGGTTGCCTGGGTTCTAATCCCAGCTCTGTCATACAATTTGTTATATATCGCAGCCTTATCACACCTACTAAACATTTCTCCATTGTCCTCAGGTTTTAATCCTTAATAAACTAGTATTTCATGACTCACACCCTACAAAATTGGTAGGCAATTGGTATTATAAAAGATAGGCTTTTATTTCTAGATGAACTTCAGAGTCTTAAAGAAGCATTGCAATTTCTAAATTCTGATCTAGCCTGCTCTCTTCCTGTTTAATTCTGAGCCCTCCTACCCTTTGCACAGTCTGCCTAAGACATATATAAATATATGTATGTATATATATATGTATATATACATATGTATATATACATATATATATATACACACACACACACACACACACACACATATATAATGTTTGGAGAGCTCCATGGGTTTTTCAACTAACTACATAGTATAATCTGTGGACAATAGTAATTTTTCATCCACTTGTTTTTTCCTGTGTGAATGGTTAAGCCAAACTATTTTGAATTGTTATGGATCCTGTCCAGGAGCTCCTGTAGTATTCCAATATCACCAACAAATGGAGACATCTGGAGAATATCATCATTTATAGAGAATCCCTCTTCTAATTATAATCTTTCTGAATCCTTTCCATGAGTGAAAAACCACTTTGGCCAAGTATACACTGTTTAATGTTTAACATTTAATATTAGAAGGTCACCAAACAACATAATCTCTATTGGCATATCTTTCAAGGAATCTTGAATAATTTCAATATATATATGCAAGACACTTTGTTGGGGATGGATGAGGAGGGAAGAAGGGAAAAAATCTGGAACTCAAAGTTTTAGAAACAAATGTTTAAAACTTTGTTTTTTACGTGCAACTGGGAAAGAATATATACAGGCACTGGGGTATAGAAATCCATTTTGCCCTACTAGAAAGTTAGTGGGAGGATCTAAGAGAGAACAGATTGGGGGAAGGGGTATTCAGTAGGCTTGCTATTTTGGGGTGGGGGTAGGGGAAAGACGAGGAGAAAAAAATTGTAATTCAAAATCTTGTGGAAATCAATGTTAAAAACAAAAAATTAATTAATTGATTGATTAAAGGGGAAAAAAAGATGCTTTGTTGGAAGAAAGCCTTTAAAGCAGCATTTTGGTCCACCAAATCTAAAATAATCAATGAGCAGTAAATATAGTGGGACCTTGTATTCTCTACATCTTTTAATCAGTTGTGTGATGTAAAGATGGGATCTGATGGCCTAATACCTGTACGCTTGTGAAAGCCTGCCTGTTTCCTAGTAATACCTTCACTGAGGGTATTCCTGATATGTGTGAATTGTATGTCAGATGGTTATTCCCCCAAAGAAAGTCTGTAAATGGGAATGTAATTATATAGTTTGTTAGTTTTTCTTCTCTGTAACCTTTTTTCCCTGCTTTTAATAGGGTAGGACATTTTTTTCTCAAACCGTTGCTATCTTGCCCCTCTTCAGATTCCTTTTGAATCAATCAATGCCTTCAAACTGTATCAACTCCAGCTTGGCATCTTTAGAGAATGTTACTTCTCAGGAACCAGAAAGCAGGCTCAAGTCTAGGGGCTATATGGCACAATCCTTCTCTGCCCTTTCTTCTCTCCAGCTCATCCTGTCTTTGTTATCTAATACTTTTTGTCTACTGTTTCATCATGTTGTCCTGTTCCTCCCTCATGGTGCTTAAGGAGAGACATGCTAGCAAGCCTCAGAAAGTCGAAGGGGCTTCAGACTCTCCCCATCTGACACCAACATGTGGCCTATATACATAAGGATCTGTTCTTTGCCTGTTTTTGTGCTTTCCTGTTCTAGATGAAGAAGATTAGGGATGTCTTGGAAAAGGCCAGAAGAGTAAGCCACTAAAAATCTGAGTTGCGGAATCCATGGTGGATTTTGCCAGAAGCCAGACAATGAAAGATTAGAGTCCAGAGCAGTTCAATCTAGTAGCAACAGTTTCAAGCACCCATTCAGCCATGGTGCACTTGGAAGCAAACTCATTGTGGCAAGTGCTATGTAGAAACTGCATTAAGCCTTAGCAGACCAAGGACCAACATGGTATTAGAAAGGTTTTGCCCAAGAGGTAGAGAAGTGTGGAATGTTTTTATGTCTATTCTTGCTGTATCTTCGAAGTAAATATACCTTTGTAGAAACTAAAACAAATAAAAATAATGCTGTGTCCCAAAGAGACCATCCCCCAATAACCTGTAAGTATCCTAGAGAGGCCTCTTATATTTACGGTTGTCTTAAACTCCTTCAGAGGAATGTCTCCATAATTAAATGGAAAATGAGAGGATAGAAAGCATCAAAACAACAGAGGAGATCTGAAAAACAGTGAACTATTGCTGCATTATTCCTTTCGATTCATTCAGTTCCCAAGCTTCCTTTTGATTTGAAAATGGTAGACTCTATGTGGAATGGGTGGTTACATGATTTCTCAGATAGACATAGGCACTGTCACCTCATTCTGCCTAATCGTTTAGTTGTGATTTATTTCAGATTTTGGTTTTTTATAAAAGAAGTTTCTAGGGATATGGAGTGAGGAAGATACTGGGAAATAACCGTGGAGTGAAAAAATCAATAAAACATTTATTTAAGCTTCTTTCATTCTATAAAATTTTACTACACCTGTTTGTTTTGACCCCTGAAAGAGAATGAAAAGAATAGCCTGCCAGCCCATTAAATCCCCTTTTCACAGATCCAAACAAATATTCCCTCCTGAATCTTGTTGAAATTTTCTATTTCTCTCATTTTACCCCCATTCATTGCTTTCCCTACAGCTAAGTGGCCCAGTAGTAGATCACTGAATTTGTAGTCAAAAAGGCTGTAAAATAATGGATAATAAAGGCACCTACCTCCCAGGCTTATTATGAGAATCAGATTACATCATATTTGTAAAGTACTTAACACAGTGCTTGGCACATAGCACATACTATATAAATGCTAGCTGCTGCTGTTGTTGCTCCTGCTGTTATCGTCACCTGAGTTCAAATCTGGCCCCAGACTTTTAATAGTTGTGTGACCCTGAGTAAGTCACCTGATAAGTTCTCTTAGTTTCAGTTTCCTCATAGCAAAATGAGGATAATATTAGAATCCCACAAGGTTGTCATGAGCATGAGATAATATTTGCAAAGCGCTTTATATACCTCAATGTGTTCTATAAATGCTTTCATTATCATTGTTGTTACTATTCTTTCTGTAGGAAGCTGCAAAAGTATATATCAAGGATAAATTTTGCAAAATATTTTAGAAAGGATTCAACACAACAAGGAATATGGGCATCAGCAATAGGACTCAGAGTAAGTAAAATAAAGCAATCCTACTTTGGATGTGGAAGATATTGAGAGTGAACAAATGGGATAACGTAGGGAATCTGAAGTTAGTATGCATTCATTTTATGCAATGTAATAATAGGAATAGCGCTAAATGCAAGATACCTGGTCCTAGAGGAATTCTAATTCATATTAACTGGGCAGGAATGCAAGAAGTGAGAGGCAGGTTAAGTGCAGGGGATTCAGCATGAGAGAAGAATTCCATTCCTTCAGATCACTGGAGCAGCTCAGGAATCCCCCACACAGTCAGCTCTGCCTTGGCAAGGGTTTCTCAGGACTTCGTTGTTCTTTCTAAGCATTTAGGGGGGGATTCAGTTATTCCACACAGTTTCCCACAATCTTGGGAATAAGAGGAGAAAAACTCAGAGAACGTTTCTCACTCCTGGAGAAATCCAGCTTTGCCTGATCATTTCAAGAGAGCAAGGGCCAATGGAGGCAGGGAAACCAGCAAGCCATCTCCCTCCTCTGGGCCTCATTTCCTGTCTCTGAAATGAGGCATTTGGACCAGATGATCTCTATGGTCCCTTTCAACTTTTACATTCTATGAATTCTATGAATGTCAAAGAATCTGCCTGAGAGAGATTCAATTTCACAAGCAATCTCAAAGGATTTGTGATAAACCACTGCAGTTATTCTGTTTAGAAAATTGGTTTGTTTTGCTAAAATGTTTTGAAATGTTCAGAGGGAAAAAAGGCAGCAGCACCGCCCCCACACACACACTTGTCTGAATTAAAAGCAGGTCTTCAAAAGAGTTTAACTTGGTTGGAGGAGGAAAGGGGAAACAACTCCTGAGAATGCTAAACTAGTTAAAGGATAATCTGTAGTGACTTCATGCAAAATAAATAATCAAGTGCCTCTGGGCCAGCCTGGTGGTAGAGAACACAGACCAGAATATATGTAGTGCCACCCTCTTTAAAGATTGAGGCAAAATCCAGGTAGAATAAGCAGTTTTCACTGGGAATTTTGTCCTCTAGAGGGCATACATACCCATCAATAGTCAATAGTCAATACCCTTCACATGGTGGCAGATGATGGGATTATAGGCATAAATTCCAGGGAGAATTTAACCAGCTTCTTCAGGGATTTGCTTACAAATTTGTTGTTCAGTCATTTCATTCATGTCTGACTCTTTGGGACCCTATTTGGGCTCTTCTTGGCAAGGATACTGGAGTGGAGTGTCATTTCCTTCTCATTTTGCAGCTGAGGAAACTGAGGCAAACAGGATTAAGTGATTTATCCAGGGTCACATAGTGTTTGATGCCAGATTTGAATTCAGAAAGGTGAGTCTTCCTAACTTCAGGCCTGGTGCTCAATCCATTGCACTACCTAGCCACTCCTTGCTTACAAATACAAACATATTAAACAAGAGTAAATTACAGAGGGGCGGCTAGGTGGCACAGTGAGCAAGAACGCTGGCCCAGGAGTCCAGACGACCCAGGATCGGTCCTGGCCTCAGAAAATGAGCACCCACACATAAATAATGACTGGCCGTTTAACCTGGAGCAAGTAACTTCACCCCAATTGCTTTATTTTGTTTTTTTTTTAAAGCAATTGGGGTGAAGTAACTTGCTCAAGGTTACACGGCTAGTCATTATTTATGTGTGGGTGCTCATTTTCTGAGGCCGGATTTGATCTCGGGTCATCCCAACTCTGAGGCCGGCGCTCTTACTCACTGCGCCACCTAGCCGCCCCTTTAGGGCAATTGGGGTTAAGTAACTTGCCCAAGGTCACATGGCTAGGTTTTTTTTTTGTTTGTGTGGGTTAAGTGTCTGAGGCTGGATCCGAACTCAGGTCCTTCTGACTCTAGGGCCAGCACTCTACTCACTGCTCCACCTAGCCGCCCCAACCCCAATTGCTTTAAAAAAAAAAAAAGAGTAAATTATAGATCATTTTAAAAGTGGGAAAATGGGGGCAAAGGATTTAAAGGGTCTAAGTATGAAAAAAGATTGGAATTCCTTACCTCTCTTTAGAATGTTAAAAAGAATTATTATTATTTATGGCTTAGACCATGGGGCTTGGAATTAAGCTACAAATATTTCTTTACCATTATTGTAGTTGAACTCCCTGCCTTCAGTTTCACTCTGTTCCTGTCCATTCTGCCATACTTGTATACTTCTATAATTATTTTCATGGCATAATCCTCTCTATTGAAGAATACTTAACAACTTTCTACTGATAAAAATAACAAAGCACAACTTTAATTTATGGTACCCCATCAAACTGAACCACTCCAAATTCCTACCTCCTCATTCAATCCATAATGTGATCTCTCTCCTCTAGTCTTTTAATCGCCTGTTATCCATGACACATTGCTTGCTAATTTCCATGTTGCTCCCACTTCAAATGCCCCCCGTTCATTTCTATTAATAATATTATAGGGGTGGCTAGGTGGTGCAGTGAGTAAGAGCGCCGGCCTCAGAGGTGGGATGACCCGAGATCAAATCCGGCCTCAGAAAATGAGCACCCACGCATAAATAATGACTAGCTGTGTAACCTTGAGCAAGTTACTTAACCCCAACTGCTTTAAAAAAAATAATAATAATATTATATCTTTCTCTCATATGGCTCAGCTCAAAATTTGCCTTTGGTGACCAAGCCATTCTGTTTATTCCCATAATCCGTTATCTTCCTCAGCATTTACATATGCATTCAGGTTTTATCTTATAGACAGTCTCTTACCCATACATTGCTCAATAACTGTTTTCAAGTTATTACATTCGACCACATTCCAATTCTCCAACAAGGGACCTTATTCCTTCTTTGCTGCTCCAAACAGACTAGTATAGCACCAGGCACACAGTAGGAATTCAACAAATGCTTTCTGAATAAATGAATGAGTGTGTCACCCCCAATTTCTAACTAAATGTGGCAAAGACAGTCTTTCATCTTCTTCCACAACTCAACTACTGTGCCCTACTTATTCATCACCATGGCAACACTGCTATTTCCAGCTCCTCCCAAGCAAGAAATCTATGAGTCATTTTTGACCCACTCTTTGCATGTGCTTTTTCCCACCAGCCAAAGTTAGACATTTTCCTCCTTCGTTCCCATTCCCTTAATATCCACAGACAAAGCAACATTCTTAGCATCATAGAGCCTCTAGGGGGTTCTTCCCTCCTAGAGTTGGAAGGAACCACAGCATCCACCCAATCCAACTGACATCTTAACAGAAACTCCTTTACAAGGTACCCAAATGATCATCCATATTGTCTTGAAGACTTCAAGGGAGTCAGTCAGGAAGTATTTTTTAAGTACCTATATGCGCCAGTCACTACACTTAAGACTTGGGAGCAGGGGAAATTCACTTTTTTGTGATGTGTTTTGTACAGCTCTCATTGGTTTTTGTAACTTCTATTTGCTATTGCAAGTTCTGTCCCATCCTAAGGCCATATAAAACAGCTCATACTTAAAGTAGCTATCATATCTTCTCTTCTATAGGACAAACATTTTCAGTGCCTTAGAAAATCATACTGGTCACTTACCTTGCTCTAGACACTCTGCAGTTTTTCCCCAACCTTCCTAAAATGTCCACACTGAACACAATACACCAGAAATAGTCTGATCATTCTAGATTACAATAGGGCTAAAAGCTACTTTATTCTGGGCACTATTATTTTCTTTTTTTTTTTTTTTTTTTTTTGGAGGGGGGAAGGCAAGGCAGTTGGGGTTAAGTGATTTGCCCAAGGTCATTAAGTGTTAAGTGTCTGAGGCTCTATTTGAACTCAGGTCCTCCTGACTCCAGGGACAGCGCTCTATCAACTGTGCCACCTTAGCTACTCCCACCATGAATTTCTTAATGCAAGCTAAGGTATTATAGTTTTTTTGTTTATTTATTTGCTCCCATGTTGTACTATGGACTCATATTAAATTTATTATACACTAAAGCCTCCAGTTTTTTTTAATCTAGTCATACTCCCCCATATAATAGATATAGATTTTAGTACTTCACATATATTTCTCTTAAGTTTCATCTTATTAGATTTGCTGCAAAGAATCATAGATTTGGTGCTAGAATCTGGAACCAAAAAGGTTGGTGAAGCCTAACCCTTTCTTTTTTTTTTTAAAGCAATTGGTGTTAAGTAACTTGCTCAAGGTTACATGGTTAGTTATTTATGTGTGGGTGCTAAGTAACTGAGGCTGGAACCAGGTCCTCCCAACTCCAGGGCTGGGGCTCTTACTCACTGCGCCACCTAGCCACCCCTCTAACCCTTTCTTTTTGTAGTTAAGGAAATTGAGCTCCAGAGAGAGTGCATAGCTTGCTTGAGGGTCACATAGTTAGTAGAAATCCGAAGTGGGATTTGAACTCAGGTCTTCCTGGGTTCAGGTTCAGGGTTTCTAACTACCATGCCATACCATTTTGAGATCTTTTGCAATCCTGATTCTGTCCTCCCATTTGTTAGCTGGCCTTCCCATGTTTGTATCATCTGAACATCTGGTAAGTATGCCATCTCTCCTTTTTTTTAAGTCAAGAGTTCTTAACCTTGGGTCCATGGATAGATTTCAAGGGGTGAGGGGGAGACACTGTGAACTTGGATGGGAAAAAATACATCTTTATTTTCACTACCCTCTAACTGAAATTTAGCTTTTCCTTCAATTATCCTGAGAAGGGATTCATAAGTTTCATCAGATTGACAAAAAGAAAAGTTTTAAGACCTCTGATCTAAGTTATTATTTCAATTAAGCTACAAATATTTCTTTACCATCATTGTAGGTGAATTCCCTGCCTTCAGTTTTACTCTGTTCCTGTCTATTCTGCCATACTCATGTACTTCTAAAATGATTTTCATGGAATAATAGCACATGTTATATAGTGCAAGATCAAGGACAGATCCCTAAGTACTCCACCAAAGACCTCCCCTAAGTTGACATTAATATTTTATGTCTAGTCATTCAACCAGTTCTGAATGTGCTGTCCTCTTTATCTGTCTAAAAACTATCTAAAACTGTCCTCTTATCTAGCTTACATCTCTCCATCTTGTCCACAAGAAGAGCATGAGAAACTCTGTCAAATGCCTTGCAGAAATTTACATCTCCTGGGGCGGCTAGGTGGCGCAGTGAATAGAGTGCCAGCCCTGGAATCAGAAGGACCTGAGTTCGGAGCCGGCCTCCGACACTTAATCCGCACAAACAAAAACCTAGCCATGTGACCTTGGGCAAGTTACTTAACCCCAATTGCCCTAAAGGGGCGGCTAGGTGGCGCAGTGAGTAAGAGCGCCGGCCTTGGAGTTTGGATGACCCGAGATCAGATCTGGCCTCAGAAAATGAGCACCCACGCATAAATCAAATGACTAGCCGTGTAACCTTGAGCAAGTTACTTAACCCCAATTGCTTATAAAAAAAAAAAAAAAAGAAAAGAAATTTACATCTCCTACATCTACAGAGTTCATTTCTCCCATCCTCACTCTAGTCTGCCAAAGTAGTAACTCTTAGTATTAAATAAAGAAATGAAGCTAATCTGGTGTGACCTATTCTTGAAGATATGTTGGCTTGTATTTAGTACTATATAGAAAATTCTAGAATATTTCATTAATTATATGTTAGTACTATTTAGAATTTAGAATGTGTAGAATTTAGAATGTTTTTAGAATTTATTGCTTAGAATTGTTTCATTCAATCATTCACAAAAGTCCATACCTTAAATGAATAAAGATCAGAGAAAATGGGGTCAAAAGCTATAAAAGTATGGGTCTCCAATACAGGAAAGAAACATTCTACCATAAACTACTGACACGAGGGGGAATAATCACACAATGTGTAGTCAGGGCAGGAGCCTCATGATACCACCTATGCCCCACTTCTAGACGACTTGAGCCAACAAAGTCTCCAGCCCAATGGCATTCTTGCCTTCCTTTGTTATAATTTTGTTTTTTAGTTCTGACTTCTAGAAACCAGTGGAAAACCCTGTTACTAAAAATGTCACTCTTGTAACAACTACAGAATTTGACATGGATTTCTTCCTTTAGTAACAGCAATCACAGCTGCACTTGCAATAAACTACCATTTCCAAAGGTAGAAAGGGAATAGCCTCATCATCATCATCATCATCATCATCATCGCTAGCATTTTCATAGGGTTTTAAGTTTTTGCCAAATGCGTTACATATATTATCTCATCTGTACTTCACAACAAGCCAGTAAGGTAGGTCATAGTAATATCTCCATTTTGCAGATAAGGAAACTGAGGCAGCTTGCCTAGAGTCACAGAGTTAAAAATAGTCTAAAGCAGGATTTGAACTCAGTTCTTCTTGACTCCAGGTCTAACATTCTACCCTCTTTACCACTTAGCTGTCCTCATTGCCTGAAAGGTTCATAGCAATAGAGTATACCAGTGACCTTGCTAGTCCAATTGCATGATTGGAAAACTGCATCTTTACCTTACACACCGACACTTATACAGAAACTCTGCGATGTAACACATCACCATGAGGAGGGACAATATTACCAATGTTAAAGAGAAAATGGTCCTTGTCAGGGGGCAAAAACCCTGAATGGCCAGTATGAAGATTTTTTTTTAATGTTGATTGTTAGGAAGGTTCCTTGCCAATCTTAAAACTGTACAAAAGTGGGTTCTATTATGCTCTTAATTTTGGAGAAGGAAGGATTGATTTCCATTTTAAGAATTTGTCAGGAAGAATATTTAAGCTTCAGAAGGCAATAGGAGGCAAAACTACTTCCATCCTTCTTCTTTCTCCCCTTGTACTCTGTACCAGCAACACACACACACACACACACACACACACACACACACACACACTTGCCAAGACAGTATAGTAGATGGAATGGTTGGTTATCTGTCAAGGGGTGGTGTGGGGATGTGGAGATCCCACTAAACAAGGACAACAGGATGATTTATAAGTCCTAAGAACCTTATCTGAAAACCTAGATCCCATATCAAGATCTTATTTCTAACCCTCCTCTAGTAACACCACCAACCTATTGAGGGTTGATGAATTATGGCTAAGAAGATTTAACTGCTGCAGGGGCCTATGGAACTTGCTTCTAACAGTTTCTTTGTTGTATCTTAACATACCTTAACTCATGGTCAATTACCCTGCCAAGTCTTTCCCTTAAGGATCAAAAAAGGCAATACCTTTAAAGCCCTTGGTGAATTATAAAGCCTAGGTAAATGTCTGATTTGGGAAGTATGGTGTAGTAAAAAGAGCAATCTATTTGGATGGAGCTAGTAGAGACCTGGTTTTGAATTCTGCCTTCAACACTTTGTGACCATCTGTAAAGCAGAGATAATAATATCTAAAGTACCCATCTCATGGACTGCTGTGAAGGTCAGAGATGGACTGAATGAGACAATGTATGTAAAGAATATTATAAACCTTCCTGGCAACTATTGTGATTATCAAATGAGATAATACAGAGAAAAAGTTTTGCAGACCTTATAGGCTTATGTACATACTAGCTACTGTAGTTGTTAACATAATTATTAACCTCAAATTGTATTCCTGCAAAATCTGCTTTCTGTGTCCCTCCTAGATGGTCCAGCTGAGAACCCTCATCCCAAGACAGAGAGCACCTCCTTTTACTTGTTTTCATGAGGTGTTTTAGATATGTCTACACTTGAGTCAGGTCAGATAGTGGCCAATTCTGTGGTTATGACCAACCAAACCTTACATGTTTACCTATTGTTGGTCATGGCTGACACACTGAAACACCACTGAGCCCTTTCTGAATTCTGATTGGGTTCGTATTTGTGACTCTTGCTGACTAGTGTTGTTTGAAACTTTATAAGAAACCTGAAACCACAGTCACCTACTCAGATCACCTTAACCTGGACAACCTATTTTGGCCACTCTGTGTGTGAACTGAAGATGCCCCAGCATGGGTCTGGAACCTCTTTTATTCTTTTTATTTTCTTCCAAGAATCCTACATTCCAGCCAAATGAGAAAACTCTTTGTCCCCCTGAATATACATAGTGCCCTCCTGCCAGTGTTCCTTTGTCCAGACCTTTCCTTTTCCTTAAGAAAGCAATGTCCCTCAGACGGGAAACTATGGACTTTAAGGTATAGAATTATAGACCCTTCAATCTAGAAGGGTCCTTGGAGGTCATCTGATGTGGTAAAGATCAAATGAGATAATGTTAACAAAGTACTTTGCAGATTTTAAAATGTGATATTAATGCTAATTAATATTATTGCCTAATACTCCTTTATGGATCATATGACCATAGATTGGAAACTGACTTGAAATTCACTGAGATAGCTTTTAATTCATAAAATCAAGAAAGAATCTGCGATTTAAAAGTTTACAAAGAAAGGAGGTAACTAACACATTGGTGTGAATGAATTTCCTCATAAAGAGAAGAAGAGAAGCTAAGGACAAGGGAAATGCATAATATCTGATCCTTTCCTCTTTTAATAGGATTTAGAGAGTAGAAAGCTGCTGCTGCTAACATGGCGGTGGGGTGGGGAAGGAGGGAGATGCCATTGTAAAGACAAATTTCTATGCCTGCACAATTTTATAGCAGACCAGTTCCATTATCTTCATCTGCCCGGGGACAAATAGAAGTTGCAGACTATGCATAAAGGTATTTCATGATCTACAAGGTCAACGGTGCTCTCCTTTAGTAAGCCAAACATGTATACACTCACCACTGGACCTCCTTCTGTCCACCATGTTGAATTGAAGTTGATGATGGAAGCCATACATGTGGAAACTCTGAAGGAGTAACAACTGTTACCAGCCCTGTAACACCAAATTTTGGAGGAGGAACACTTGAAATAGTGCATTTCTAGAACTGGAAAAAACAACGATGAAATGGATGGTTCTCCACTTCTTACTCATGGTCACCTTTCCTTAGCTCTTTTATGAGTGTATATGCTACAAGTATTTAATTAACTAGGGAATGCTAGGGTCTTGGTAATGCATACCTAGTAACAGTATTAATTACAGTAGCCCCTGGTTAGTATGAGTGATTCCTGTAAGAAGGTGATCTGACTAGTATCTAAAAACACTCACCCGTCTCCGCTCTGTTGATGGAGGGCAGGATGCATAACCTTTGACCGAGCAAGTGGTAACAATGTTGGTCTTTCTGCAGACAAGAGTTGAAAGAATTAAAGTTAAGTCAGTCACCGAGTAGATTGCATTTAGGGTCACCTATAAATCTCTCTGAAGCATTTACCAAAATGTTTACTTTTCTTAGTAATTTAAAACGAACGGAAAAGACCTTGCAGCTAAACTCAGGCTCACAAATTTTGTTAGTTCTCTTACAGAGGTTCATGGTTCCGTCCTGGGATTTTGTTTGGCCTTCTTGCTTTACAATTACTGAGGCATGTTTCTTCAACTTGTTATAGCCTATGATTTATCAATATTCCTCTACTTTAAAAAATTTTTGCTAGTAAAACTGAAAGTCATTTGGACCCCACTTAACCCAGTCCCCAGCCTTTTGCCCATCTCACACAGAACCAGGAGGTTAGGTTTCCAGAAAAAAGAATCTTTCTGCTCCCCTTCAAATGTAACCCTGAAGTGTTGTGACTTCTAAGACAATCACTCATAAGCCCCTATCCAGTGTGGCCCCCAAAATAAACCAACTGGTTGATATAAATTAGTTTTTGCAAAGCAGTGTTTACTTAGGCATAGCAAAAAAACAGAAATTGCAAAAATAACCTCCAAACTAGAACCACATTCTTTCCCTGCATACAGAAGGTATTGGAGAGCTCCATCTTAAAGTAGCTGGTACAAGACATTTCTTTCAACCCTAGAGCATTCTCTCCCCCTGCATGCAAACAAGATTCTGCAGAGAATTAGTTTAAAACCGAAATACAAAGAGAATGAGGCAGTATGTAGGGCACAGGGAACATACAACCACTGGCTCCCAGAATCCCCACCAAGTTCACTTCTGGTAGAAGGTATTGGCTATGAACAAAACACTCCCGTGCTCAGCAGAGCAGTTTCCTTGTAAGGTGAGGTGCCTCAGATGATGGAGAAATCCACTTCTGGACTGGGGCAAGCAGGACACTTGGCTATTGGGTTCCTTTGTTACTAGACTTGGTGATTGCTACTGATATCAGTTCTAGTTGCCAGCAGGACTTCTCTAATGGATCTGATAAACTCACCAGTCACCTGAGCACTCCTTCTCAAAATCCTCATTCACCAAGATCAGGAAAGAATAAACATGAAAACAAATGCATATGCTCACAGATACATAGTGACTGCCCATGCCTTCCCTTCTCTCACCCCATCACCTACAGTTCACAGATATTTTCCTCATTTGAGAGGTGCCAGGGAAGAGACTGAGATTCCACTCCACCCTTCCAATTCATCCTCTCCTGAGTCATCGGTCCTTCTAGCCCTGAAGCCAGTTGGAAGACTTTTTATCCCTTCCATCACTCATAGCCATAAGTAGAATCACCAAGCTTCCATGTTTTGGATTGGAACCAAGCAGGGAATATCTTGGCATTCTTTGTAGGACCCAACAGGAGTGGCAAATCTAAGAGTGCTCTTAGGGCAGCCCCACCCCCATCCACACATACATCTTATACATTCTTCTGGGATCTGCATATAAGGCTGACACAGTTTCTTATAGACTAAAGAAGGTACAATGAAAATCTGTCTTGTATACACAAAATGGGGGTGGCTGGGTGGTAGGTGGATGGAGCACTAGGCTTGAAATCAGATTCATCTTCCTGAATTCAAATCTGGCCTCAGACATTTACCAGCTGTGTGACCATGGGCAGGTCACTTAACCCTATATGCCTCAGTTTCCTCATCTGTAAAGTGAGCTGGAGAGGGAAATGGTGAACTAACTACTCCAGTATCTTTGCCAAGAAAACCCAAAATGGGGTCATGAAGAGTCAGACACGACTGAAACTACTGAACAGCAACAACAAATTCATAAAATACATGAAGTATCAATGATTTAGGCAACAATAGGATCTCATTGTGGGAACACACTCCACATAGTTTTGAAGTGTGGTCTAGTAGAAAGGACTAGGACCCAGGGGACCTGGGCTCACATCCTGTCTCTACTACTTACTACCCTGGGAAAGGCAAGACATCTCTGGGTTTCAATTCATTCATCTTTAAAATTAGGTCATTGAACAAAATGACTTGCCATATCCCTTCCATTTCTAAATCTATGATCCCATGATCTATCTTTGATTTAGCCAAGAGGTCCCAGGAAGTTGTCTGAGACAGAGTTTAAGTAACTCAACCAGAGTCACAGAACCAGGATCAGCCTAGTTCTTCCTGATTCCAACTCCAACACTTTATCTACCGGTCCATGCTGCTGTTACGTTCCATCAGATTTTTTAAAAAATCCTTCGTTTTACAACTTCTTTTTTTTAATAGAATTCAGATTTCCTTTTTCAGTGCCACCAGAAATCTCAGGGGAAGACCAAAAAAGAAAAACTCATCTCTGTGTTTATATTTATAGTTATTTTATTCGGATTTTTTTTCCTTTTTGGAGGGGGTTGGGAATGAAGTTTGAAGGACAAAAAAGTTAAGAGAGCTTTAGAAGGTAGTTGAAAACCAAACAAAAAGAAAATGTAAAAGCAGTGATAGAACCTATATTTGACTTCTGGTTTCCTTCCATCCTGCAGTGATTGACAGGCTGTGCAAATCTTGAGGTCTTATTTTTTTTTTGTACAACTCAAGATTTTTCCCTTCCACACAAGATGTATCAACATGGACCAGGGAGGCATAAATCAACAACTGCTTCTTGATAACTTATATCAAGGAAACTCAGTTTGAATAATGCTTCCTATTTTGATACTGTATCACGTCATTCTTTTTAAGCAATGTATTGATTTTAAAATTGGCTTCCTGACTTTTAAGTAAGTGTCAATTTTTTTTTAATGGAATTGCTTTCTACTGGGTAGTCAAGCTAGCCTCCCCTGAGGGAAAACAAAGAAGTTCCGGCTCTTCCCCAGAGAACTACTCCACTGGACCATGGAAGATGATCTTAACATTTCCACTCACCTTGAGCTTCAAAATAATAACTACAGTTTTAGATTTTGTATTAATTTCACTGGGATTGCTCATTGAACTGGTCTCTGCTCACATGTATTTCAGGGGACAAACACTGCAAAGTTTTTCATAAATGCAATTCTGTCAGCATAGCATCCTGTCTCAATGTCTACATCCTGTCCCATTTCCTCTTGCCTCAATATTTCACTGGCAACTTGACATCAGTTCTTCCAAACCAGTTTGGAAGACAGCTTCGGTCCAGAAGTCTGTTGGGTTTTAATTTGTAAACTTTTGTTATGTAAAATATCAGATTACCCTTCAGGGCAATTCTTGCCTTCAGTTTGTATCTGAAATGACTTTCTATCAGACAACATGATTTGTTTAAGCATTTATCAACAACACTCAGATGCCAACTCTTGACTGCGCCTTTTTATTGGCTGTCTTCTGTGCCTAGAATTGTCTCCCTCCTTACCTCTACCTCCTGGCTTCCCATGCTTCCTTCAAAACTCAGTTCAAATGTTGCCTTACTTATGTAGGACTCTTTTCAGAGTCCATTCCATACCCACAGAACATTGCTACATGCTAATCTCTTCCTTCTGAGATTACTTTCTATTTAGTCTATATATCTTGTATGTACAATTTTTTGCATGCTATCTCATCCACATGAATGTAAGCTCTTTGAGGGCCAGAACAAAGTTTTGCCTTTTCTTTGTAGACCTAATGCTTAGCCTAGTACTGGGAAGCAGCTAGGTAGTTCAGTGGATAGAATGCTAGGTCTGGAGTCAGGAAGAATTGAGTTCAAATCCGGTGCCAGATGTTTATTATGTGTGACCCTGGGCAAGTCACTTAACTTCTGTTTGCCCTAATACACTGGAGTAGAAAATGGCAAACCATTCCAGTGTCTTTGCCTCTTGGCAAAAAAACTCATGAGTGGAATGGTCGGTGGTATAGAGAAGAGTCACATACTACTGAACAAATGGACAACAAAAGATTTAATGATTGGTAAATTTTCTAGTTATAGGAACTGATCAAGCATCTTGTGTCCAATGGAGAGGACCTTAAAAATCATCTATTACAACCCACCTCATGTTATAGATGAGGAAACTGAGGCTCACAATGACAATGTTATTTGCTCAGGGTCATAGGGTCAAAATCAGAGTTCAAGTCCTCCTGTTCCCAATCCTGTGCTCTCTCCACACTGGTCCCACAATTAGCATTTGGAATGGGGGCAGACTAAAGCCCAGATAAATGACTGTTAAGTCAGGCATGAGTTTTGATCGTGTGTGTGTGTGTGTGTGTGTGTGTGTATAACTCTGTGTGTGTGTAACTCTGTACATATATGACATATACAATAACATATTCCTGAATTTTGTAAGGGGTCTTACTGTACAAGCCCTCCCTCTACCCTCTCTATGCCTATGTATATGTCTGAGATAACTAACACCTCCTAGTGACTTTTTAGGCACAACAGGCTTGTGCCTCTTTTACATAACCCCCAGTCCAGCCAACTCCCTTTTTAATATCCCTAAATCAATTATAATGGCTGAAGGCCCCAAGGCAGAGATTGTGAAACAGGGAAAGAGATGATGTTTCAGTAGCAGGCAGTGGCATGCTGGTAAATGTTTAATAACTGGCTGGGAGGGAGGGTGTGGAAAGTGTTCAGTATGTTTTAGTGGTGAGGAGTGATGGTCTGGTAAATGTTTAACAATCAGCTCTCCAGGGTGTGGGAAGTCTATCTGAAATACTTTTAAGGATTATTTGCATTATTAATATCTTCTTCATCACTTTCTTAAGTTGAAACAACTAAACAATACATTTAACTTCAATAGCATTTGATCTCTGAGATGTAAATGCTCATACTGAAAATTAAACAATTGAGTTCTGTCCCAGATGGCTCTGGCACACCCCTCGAAGCAAGTACAGGACAACCTCAGGTACAGGACAACAGAGAACAGACCGGTCTCTTTGTTCCTCTGCCCATGAACACTCTGTGCTTAGCCTCAGCTCTGGGTGACATGGGCCCTGGAGATATGCCTCTGGGGGAAATCAGAAAAGCTAGACTCATGAAGCTGGAAGCAGTCACATTTCCTCCTACATAGGACCAGCTGGCTGTGGGCGTGTGTCCTGGCAGTAGTGCTGAATAAAAGTGAAATCAAGGACAGAAAAGTGTGTGCGTTGTTTTTATTTCCACATCTAAGGGAGCACAATTTTTTCACTGCTGTACAAACTTCTGAAGTGCAAAGAACTGGACATCTTCCTTCCTTGGAGAAAGATAAGGATATGTGAGCTCCTTGAGGGCAGAGAATATATTTTTACTTTTAATTGTACAGGCAGAACTCAGAGGGTTTGGTTCCAGACCACAGCAATAAAGTGAATATCACAATAACATGAATCACAGTTACATGAATTTTTTGGTTTCCCAGTGCATATAAAAGTTATGTTTATGCTATACTGTAGTCTATTAAGTGTGCAATGGTATTATGTCTAAAAAAAAAAACCCCAACAATGTGCATATCTTAATTAAAAACTATTGCTTAAAAAAAAACAACTAGCTATCATCTGAGTCTTCAGTGAGTTGTAATCTTTTTGCTGGTGAAGGGTCTTTCATTGATGTTGATGGCTGCTGACCAGAATGGGGTAGTTCTGAAGGTTGGGAGGGCTGTGGCAATGACAACAATGAAGTTTACCCCCATCCATTGATTCTTCCTTTCACTTGAGCACCTAGGGTCATTAGGATTACTAATTGGCCTAATTTCAATATTGTTGTGTCCCAGGGAATAGGGAGGCCTGAGGAGGGGAGAGATGGGAAGCAGCCTATAGGTGGAGCAGACAGAACACACCCAACATTTATCATTGCCTTATATGGGCAAGGTTCATGGCACCCCAAATCAATAATAGTAACATCACAGATCAGTACAACAGACATAATAATAATGAATAAGTTTGAAATGTGGTGAGAATTACCAAAATGGGACCCAGAGACATGATGTGAGCATTTGCTGTTGGGGAAATGGCAACAATAGATTTGCTCAACTCAGGTTTGCCACAAACCTTCAATTTATTAAAAAAAAAAAAACTCAGTGTCTGTGAAGCACAATAAAAAGAGTTATGCCTGTATTCCTAGCACATAACACAGTATCTAGGACATAGTGTGCGTTTAATGATTGCTGACTGACTTACTGACTGCAGTACAATAGCCTCTTACAAGCTCAGAACAAATTTCTCTAATGTCACTTCCAGTCCCCAAGGCATGGTTCCATTGATCGTTAGCTTCAGTCTGGCAAAGCTATTTTCCAGAAGTCTACTATACTATTTCCTGTTGGTCTAGATCTCTGGTAGATCAATGTTAGCAATGTTTGTCTTTAGCAATGCCCTGTCCATCTCCTTGAACTGAACCTTCTAAACCTGCTATCTGACTCCTCTTAGATCTTTTTTTTTTTTTTAATTAGGTAAAGAGGCCCTTTTCTGCCTCATTTCTCACTAAGCCTTAATCACTGAATGGGTGTTCCCTCAGTCAGACTGAGACCTATTAAAGACCTTAGCTTGAAAAAGCCAAGGTCTCCCACTGTACTGGAGGCCATCTTTAGTAGTCCTGATTTGTATCTGGTCACTGGACTCAGATGACTCCAGAGGAAAAAGTGAGGCTGGTGGCTTTACACAGCCCTCTGTCACTTAAATCCAATACACATGCAGGTCGTGGCATCTCCCTGATGTCACAGTCCTCTTTGAGAAAGAAGGATAAAACAACAACAAAAGTAGTCTATTATTTGATAAACCCAAAGACCCCAGTTTTTGAGATAAGAACACACTATTTGACAAAAACTGCTGGGAAAACTGGAATACAGTATGGCAGAAACTGGGCATAGACCATTATCTAACACCATATACCAAAATCAAGTCTAAATGGGTGCATGATCTAGGTATAAAGGTTGATACTGTAAGCAGTCTCTGAAAGCAAGGAATAGTTTACCTGTCAGATCTGTGGAGAGGGTAAGACTTTATGACCAAACTAGAATTAGAGAGCATTATAAAATGCAAAATGGATAACTTTGATTACATTAAATTGAAAAGCTTCTGCACAAACAAAGCCAATGTAACCAAGATTAAGAGGGAGGTGGGAAATTGGGAAAGAATTCTTATGACCTATGTCTCTGATAAAAGACTCATTTCTAAAATATACAGAGAATTGAGTCAAATCTATAAGAATACAAGTCATTCCCCAATTGATAAATGGTGAAAGGATATGAACAGGCAGTTTTCAGAGAAAGAAATTAAAGATATCTATAAGCATATGAAGAAATGCTCTAAATCACTATTGATTAGAGAAATGCAAATCAAAACAACTCTGAGGTACCACATCTCACCAGTCAGATTGGCTAAGATGACAAAACAGGAAAATGACAAATGCTGGAGAGGATGTTGGCAAATTGGAACACGAATGCATTGCTGGTGGAGTTGTGAACTGATCCAACCTTTCTGGAGAGCAATCTGGAATTATGCCCAAAGGGCTATAAATAATTTCATACCCTTTGGCCCAGCAATACCACTTCTAGGGTTATATCCCAAAGAGATCATAGAAGTGGGAAGAAGACCCATATGTACAAAAATATTTATAGCAGCTCTTTTTGTGGTGGCAAAGAACTAGAAATTAAGGGGGTGCCCATCAATTGGGGAATGGCTGAACAAGTTGGGGTATATGCATGTAATGGAATTCTATTGTGCTATAAGAAATGAGGAGCAGATGGACTTCATATTTACCTGGAGAGCCTTATACAAACTGATGCTGGGTGAGAAGAGTAGAACCAGGAGAAATTTGTACACAATTACAGACACAACATATGTGTGATGACCAACTTTGATAGACTGGACTCTTCTCAGCAATGCAATGATTGATATAAGTTAATCCCAAAAGACTCATGATGGAGAGAGATGCCTACATCCAGAGAAAGAACTAGAAAGAACTGAGTTTGAATCCAGATTGAAGCAAAGTACCTGATCTTTTTCTTTTTCTTGTTTGGTTTTATTTCCTCTTTACCATTTTTCATTCTATCTGATACAATCCATCTTTATAACCTGACTAATGTCTAATGTGAAAGTATTTGCAGATATATACTTGATTGTATGCCGTCATGGGTGGGGGAGGGAAAAGGGGAGGGAGGGAGAGAAAATTTTGAAACTCAAGGAATTGTGGAACTGAATCTTGTAAACTAAAAGTAAACAAACAAATTAATAAAGACCAAAAAAAAAACAACAACAAAAAAAATGAGTGAAGAATCCAAGACCTCCCACAATATACAGTGTTGACTTTGGCTTTTTTAGGTTTTGGAACTTTGCAGTTGTCTAAAGGCCACCATCAGTGTCTCTTTTCTCAGATAAAGTTGTCCAGGCTTTATACAGCCCTAATGTATTTCCATTCTCCTTAGAATAGATATTAGGTTCCCTTTCCTGGAACTACACTCTAGTTGCTCAAGCCCAATAGACAGAGAAGGAATCACTTAGGATTGTGGAAAGCATGAGCCTCAAAGTTTTTATGTGCCTACTCCCATCTAAGTGGAGTTGTATGCAAGGCACAGTCCTAGGGACAGGTGCATTGAGGTCTCCTAGTCTGGGAATGTTTGCAAAATTTACATTTTGCCTATCTTTTGGTCTTAACCAACATGGAATCCAGAGGTATGTGAGAATGACAATATAAAACCAAGTTTGACTTCAAGCTAATTTAGAAATATGTTGGCTTATATCCCCTTACTCTCAAATACCCAAAATAGTAGCATGTCATTTAATTGGGTAATATAATCCTTATAGGAGAGTTTAGGGTATTGGGTATTTGGAAGGGCCTTGTAGGACTAAAGTTATTGTTGAAGATCTGATGGCAATGGCCAGGAGTCCTTGCTATTGTTTGTCTGTTCTCAAAGAGGAACATGACATCAGGAAGATTATGACAGGAATTGTGATTGAATTGGATTTGAGTGAGAGAGAGCTGTGCAAAGTCACCAGCCACTCTTTCTCCTCCAGAACCATCTGGGTCCAATTATTTCTCTTTCTACCAGCAACACTGAAGGTCTTCCCCTCCCAATTTGATTTTTTTTTTATTGAAGGGATCATTCCTTGACTCACTTCTTCAACAGGCCTAAGCACTGAATGTATGTTGCCTCACTCAAAGTGAGAACTGAGAAAGACCTTAAATTAAAAAGGCCAAGGTTTTCCACTGCATCCTGAGTCATCTCCATTGTTGTTATAATCTGTTCTTGAACCCAGGGAGTCAAGGCTAAATGGAAAAGGGAGGTGAGGGAGAAGAAAATGATAGGCACAGTGAAGTTAAACAACACACACACACAATAATAGTGTAAGAAATGATATGAGGCAGTACACAATTAACCGCCAAATGAGTAGTGTCCAAGGCAGAATTCAGTGGATAAAAGGATCGTCTGAGGCTGACGTGGTTTAGAACAGCACCAATGGAAGTGTGGGAATGAAGCTGGACCTTGAAGAAAAGACAGAATGACTCTTGAGAGATGGGTAAGGATTATTTTTTTTTTTTTTTTTTGCTTTTTGGAGGGGCAATTGGGGTTAAGTGACTTGCCCAAGGTCACAGGCCTAGTAAGTGTTAAGTTTCTGAGGCCAGATTTGAACTCAGGTCCTCCTGACTCCAGGGCCCATACTCTGTTCACTGTGCCACCAAGCCTCCCCTGTGGGTAAGGATTCTTAAGGAATAGCTCAATTGATCCTAAGTCACTATTTGGGAAAGCTTATAGAAACTTTCCATCTAGAAGACTGGGATGTAAGAATATTGGTATGAAAAAAGTCAAGAGAGTTGTGCTTTCTGTGGATAGTAATTAGACCAGTCCATCCACCAGAGGATTTTCCCTAATCCTCCCAAATGTTAGCCACAATAGCCAAGGAGTGACCCCTAGACAGGTACAATTACACAGAGAGAAGGAAAGAGATCTTAGCTCCAGAGACCTTGCTAAATATCATTTTTGCTGGTCACATAATGCCATTTTTAAATTCCCCTTTAATGTCAGCTCTTTTTTCCCCATTTAGTGGTTCTTTCAAGTACTTTGAATTCTAGGAAATAAGAAATATCATTTGATCATGCTCCTCAAGCCCAATAACACCCTAGCTTGTGTAAAAACTAAGGAAATACAATCATGTCTTTCCAATGTGGCATCTATCTTTTCACATTTAAATAGTGTAACACTGTAAGTATGTAGATATACATGGAGCAAAAAAAAGTTTTGTGTCCCTTTGAGAGCTGGAATAATGAAAAGAATAAGATTAATGCAGGGATCAGTTCTCAAGAGATAATTCAGTCTCCCGTTATCCAATACTGTTCCCTGTTTCTACCAAACTTCTATTTTTAAAAATCAGGAGAAAAAAAAAAAACAAACAGACCCAGAATGGCATTTTTAGAGAGATACTAACTTCCAATCATGTGGTGATGTCTGAGTTGGCTAGTGCTGCCAGGGATTAAATGTATGTGAAAATGATGAGTATCTTGACAGTGAGGATTCCCCTTGAATCTGAAATTTTTTTGCCTTCTGAGTTGCCAGGAGTGTGAATACTCAGCATGTTTCAGTCATTTATCTTTGTTCTCCATCAGGTGCACACGCTCTATTCTCTACCTCTAAGTTTTACTAAAAAGCTTTCAAAAGATGAAGCTACAAGATAAAGGATCAAACCCTTGAATTATCTCTACTACAGTAACATGGAAGACATGAAAATCCACAGAATCATAACTCTCAGTGTGTTGATAAATAGCACTTTTATCCTCACCTTGGCTTTCTAGTATGTTATGGTAATGTAACATGCCACCTCTCTATATTTACTGTCTCTGTCTCTTTTTATTTATAGGGGAATGACAAAAACAGACAACTATATTTGGGGGAGGAAGGAAAAGGGGGCTCTACAGGGATAAAAATATGTTCTTTTCTGGATAATGTAGAGAAAGCATAGCCCAATCCAGTTGTTTTAGGGAGACACTCAATACTCTGATCAGGCAAATTTGAAAAGAAAGCATATTTAGGAGAATATATATATATATATATATATATATATATATATGTACACATATATATATATATATTTTTTTTTTTAAGCAATTGGGGTTAAGTAACTTGCTCAAGGTTACACGGCTAGTCATTATTTATGTGTGGGTGCTCATTTTCTGAGGCTGGATTCGATCCCCTGACATCCCAACTCCGAGGCCCGCGCTCTTACTCACTGCGCCGCCTAGCAGCCCCTGAGAATATATTTGTAATTACTGATATAGCACAGTCCCCCGGTGATTTCTTTTTGCATGGGCTCCTTCTGAAGATCTTTAAATGACTTGCAAGTAGCATCTTGGGCACCAGAATTTGAAGCATTTAGTCTAACACTCCTCATTTTACAGATGAGGACATTTAGGCCTAGAAGGTGTAAAGTGATTGAATCAATATTATACAATTGGTTCATCCCAGACACAGAAATGGACTGACTCTCAGTCCAATGGCCTTTTGACGATAACATGACATCTTCTATCATCACCCCAACATCTCTAGTAAATCACACCAAAGCAGCACCCAGGCAACAACATTTTCTAGCCAAGGTGGATAATCTAACCTCATTATGGCTAGGGTTGACTCAGAAGCAGTCATTTCCTCCTAGGCTGGTGATCTATACACTTAGCTTATGTCACTTTTAAAATCTGTTTTGTTTCATGTGAGATTTGCTCTGAATATTGGGTTTAATATCATTGTACTGATTCATTAGACTTATTCTTCTACTCATACTAATTTACTACATTTTAAGGCTTGGCAATATGGTATGCAAATTTCTGTAAATTAAAATGCAAATATATTTGAACTAACTCTTGGCATTTTACTAGTAGCCTAGACAAGGCAATGGCCTATGGGAACTCTTTGTGCTTTGGTGGGGTGCAAGGTCCTGAGGGAAACATAGAGCTCTTATGACTCTCTTAGAGCCACTGATTCAAATCAAAAGGCTCAATCTTCTAAATACCAGCTCAGTTCTCTGCCAACTAGATTGACAAATGAAAGGTTTCCTCCATTTCAACTAAATACAATACACACAGCAACAGGGAACATTTTATCCCACCACATGTCAGGCATGACCAAGCACCAGAGGGCCACTTGAAGAGGGAAGATAGCTTGAGGGCCCAGCAGACTTGGGCTTCTCCCTGGTGAGCTGGGGTTTCAATGAGCACCAGCAGAAATGGTAATCCCTTTAATGATGTTTCCAGCTTCCCAGCTGCTGGCAGGGGCATGAGAAGCACCCACCCCATTTTACCAAGGCTCCCAGTAACTATCACATGCAATAACTTTTAGCAATTGCTAGCACAACTGCATTTGCACTGGTAACCCGGTAATCTGGAGAACAAAGGCTCCGTATCCCTTTACAAACCCCCCAAGCCAGGCACTCTATTTTTGTTGTTGCTATTAAAGTTTCATGTCATTTCCAACATTTCTAAACCTACACTTAAAGGCATATTATTGAGTTTGAAAGAAAAAGCAGAACCTTGGTGTGTGAATATTCATTTTTTTCAAGGGCCAGCCTCTTCCCAGCTCACTCACAGATGTGGCAGTAGGTTAAGGTATAAAAACCAACATTGACTATTTTGCCTGTTTTTAATATTTGTCTATTTATTAGCTGTGGGGAAAATTGAGCTTGAAGAGCAGTAGTGATATTATACACACACACACACACACACACACACACACACACACACTCTCCTGAAAAATAATGACCCAGCAAGCCCCAAGCTTTCAAATACATACTGATAGCTTTTCCTGGACAATTAAGCATTTGTCAGAAGTGTCTGACAAAGAAAGTTTTATGTTTCCAATGCCATTACTGCCTCCAGAAGCATTTGTTTAATCCATGACTAGCTGGCAGAGTAAAAGAGGGAAAAAAAATCATTTCACTTCTGCTACGTGGGTTGTATACTGCTTTAACTTCATAATAACAGCTCACATTTCTCCAGCCTTTTAACATTTCCAAAGTGCTTTGTCTACCTTTGATCCTTTTGATGACCCTGTGATGTCGGCACCATTGTTATGGGTCCTGGAATTAGTAGAAATCTGAAATAAGATTCAGGCCCAAGTCTTCCAGACTTCAAGCCTAGTGTTCCAACAACAGCAGTATGTCTCTTTAAAAATATACACTCCCTCACTCCACCAGTAATATGGGAAGTAATGAGGAAAGGGAAAGGGGGGCCAGATCTGGACTTGTGACTTCACTGATGTGAGAGAATTTCCTCCACCCATTCATATTGGCAATTTATTTGTAACTTATAGTCTCAAAAGAATGACCATAGGTCACTGAATTGATCAACTTGCCCACAGTCATACAGTGAAGACATGCTAGAGGCAGGTCTTCCTGATTCAAAGACTGACCAGACATCTCCTGTACCATATTGCTTCTCAGTATTTAATGAAGACATCTGAGGACATTCACTTGATATCATATAATACCAAAAAGAACTGTTGAATAATACCAAAAGTCATCTAGCAACTGGATATCCTAACATACAGTATGTCCCAAAAGTCTTAACGCAAATCTAAGTGTCAGTAGCTGTTGAATGCATTCGTTTTTTGCTTTTCCATTTTCAATAACAACAACTAACATTTCTATAGTGCTTACTACGCGCCAGGCACTGTACTGAGCACTTTACGATCATCTCACTTGATCCTTACAACAACCCTTGGAGGTAGGTTCTATTATTACCCACATTTTACAGATGATTACCACTGGCTGGCACTCTGTGTATGCTAATGAGCTTCCAGTTTCTTCTCTCTCTTCCCCAGCTTCCACACAGCTACCACTAAAGTATAGACCTGAACACATCACTCTCCCACTCAAGAATGTTCAGAGACCCCCTATTGCCTCTAGGATAAAATGGAAAATCTCTAGCAATCATTTAAAGCCTTCCACTGTCTAGCTCCTCAGTTTTAACTGTTCGTTATTCCCCTTCACATACTGTTTTCTAGTCAAGTTGACCCAGCTGTTACCCATACATGACATTTTACCTGCTGCCGCCATGATTTTGCTCATGTCTGAGACATCCTTTCTCATCTCCACCTCTAAAAATCCTTGATCCTCCCAGTTGTTAGTGCATGCTCTCTCTCTCTCCATTACTTCACAGACAGTTCTCACTTTATGTAAATTGACATTTTATAGCAAATTTGATTTTACAGAAGAATTCTTAAAGAAATCTGCATTTAAAAAAATAAACAAACCCTATGTAAACTTTACTGTACCATACTGTGCTCTCATTTGGAGCTCCACTGCCTTCCATCCCTACCCCCCACCCCCACCCCCCAAAACAAACAGACAAACAAAAAATCCTCCAAATGCAAGCAGGAGAACAGAAGAGGCAAGAGACCTCTACTACCACCTCCAGATCTAGCATTTGGCCGAGACATCCTACGCTGAGAGAAGAGACCTTTCCATATTCTGCCTTCCCTCTAACATGTCAACCCCAGTGTCTGTCTTCTATCATTCAGTGCTCAGGTTCTGTGTATCTGTCCCCAGCCTTGCATGTTGCTTGTCCTCTCCTGTCTATGTTCTGTCTGGCCCCCACGTGTCTCCCCCATCATGTTCTTCCTCTCAGTTCCTGCCAGGTCCCCACGTGGCTGGCCCTCTTGCTCTCTATCCTGAACTGTATGCCCACCCCCTCCCTTCACAGGTGCTCAGCTCCTTTCCTACTTCCCTTCTTTCCTCCCTTCCCCATGTCAGTGGACAAATTCACATTACACAGAGTTCTGTGGAATGGTCCACTTACATAAAGTGAGAACTCTCCTATGTTACTTTGTTTATACTTTATTTTTACTTAGCTTTGTGTTCACTATATTTCTCTGAAGAATGTAAGCTCTCAGAGGACAGAATCTACTGCCTTTTTGTCCTTCTATCTATGCCACCTAGCACAGTGCACTTAGCACATAGCAGGCACTAAATAAATATTTATTGATTTATGCTACTGAATTTGTATATATTCCCTCATATGGAAAACAACTAACTTCACTGTAATTATTTGTGCTATTATTGACTGATATTTGTGGCCAGATTTGAGATACATTCAGGAGAGCCTAAATACCTTCTTTCCCATTTTGTTTGCATGCATTTCATATTAAAATGGAAGTCAGAAACCTAGAACAGGTCCCGTTATTAAAAGGACAATAAGGCATCTTCCCCAGGATTTTACTGTCACTATCTCCTCACTTTTAAGTTTCCTGGGTTGGGGATTTATTTTTGTTTGTTTATTTGATGAATAGAAGAGAATTGGTTCTTTAGAAAAGAGATTTAATAATCCCATCTTAGATTTAGGGGCAAGTTTAAATTCTGAACATCTCTGCTAGAATTTGTGAAAAGGTGCCTCCTCGGAGAACATATCTTTCTTCTAGAAATATCTTTGTCATGCAGCCTACCTTTCCTCTCCCATCTCTGCTCTCTGAAGGAAGAAATCTTTAGTGGATGCTTAGGTTTTGTAATATTGCATATGTCCTCCAAAACCTCAAAACTAATTTTATTTTATTTTCTTCCTGGCTTATTTCCATACTACTCTCCAAGAGATTTGGGTAGGGAGGAAAGCAGTGATTACTCCCAAGAAAGAAGACATGGGGAGAGAAACTGAAACCCAGAAAGACTTAGTGATTATCATATAGATAGTAGAAAAAGTGAGAATTGGACCTCAGGTTTCATTCCTTCCCCCCTTGCTATACTGCCACCAAATGTGACTTTTGACTGATGGCAAGGAAAGAGTAAGACCCATTTACTATTCATCTCTAATCTTCAGGAAGATAGAGAGTTAAAGATGTGAGTGAAAAAGAATTAAAAAATCCAATTTCCTTCAGAGCTTTTAGGAGGGACTTTCCAAGAAGAAGTTTGTGAAGGAAAACACTCGGCCCACAGAGTTCTGTATCTTACATCTGGCATCTCTGTGGATGCTTCTGTGCAAAGATTAGCTAACAAAAGATCCACTTCACTGGCAGGAGGAATTGTGTGATCAGTGTCCCTCATCAATGTTCACAGTGTCTCTTGGAATCAGATAATTTTGTAACTAGGAGAAAGACAAGTACTTTTTTTTCATATTAGATGCCCATTTTGGTGTTCATCAAAGTTTTCTATCCTTATCATTAGCTATCATCAATGCCACCTAACTCTGCCTTCCTGTTGCATTCTGGCCCACTTGTTCCACCATGTACTGAACATTCCACCTCCTGCCTTAGCACAGGCTGCCCCTATGCCTGGAATGCCCTCCCTCCTCCCCTCTGCCTCCTTTAATCATTCATCCCTTTCAAGGCTCAGAGTCACACGTACCTCTTTTAACTCAAGTCTTCTCCTGAAATGCCCTGTCAGTAGTGCCTTCCCACCAGCCCCAATTACTTGTATTTAATTGTTTACATTTTGTATTTATTTATCTGTGCTCTTAATATTCTCTTCCCCTCCCTAGTAGAATGTAAGCTCAAAGAGGGCAGGGACTGCTCCATTTTCACCTTTGTATTCTTAGAACCCCCACACAGCAGTGTTTAGCACATAGTTGGTGTTTGATTAAGCTAAGGCAGTCTGGGAGTTGTCACTTAGGATTCT
This sequence comes from Gymnobelideus leadbeateri, assembly GCA_011680675.1. Taxonomy (NCBI): domain Eukaryota; kingdom Metazoa; phylum Chordata; class Mammalia; order Diprotodontia; family Petauridae; genus Gymnobelideus; species Gymnobelideus leadbeateri. The sequence continues at coordinate 559,731 of WOXC01000109.1, forward strand.
TGCAATATACCATATTCAAATGAATTAGCAGGAATGTGTCCAGCAGAATTTGGTATAGAAATGTCTGATACATTGTCATGTCATGTTGTCAGGTGCTATGTTAACACTGTCTTACACCCTAAACTGATACTTTGCAATTACCCAATATATTAGATACCTGAACAAGTGCTGCTTTAGAATGCTTGACAGGCTTGTACCATTAAGAATTTAATCTTTACTACATGCAACCAGTTCAAATCTGCAAACAATCGAATACCCATTTGTCTCCACATTTGTCAAACCAACATGCCCACCACATTCTCAACGGGACCCAGAAATTCTTGAAATTACTTTGCTCCTGTTTTTTCCCTACAGTGCAGTAGCAATGCAATCTATTCTCTAGGCTTAAAACATCCCATTAGAGTACTTTCTGAAACTCAAATCAAATGGCTCCATGTGGTTTTCTGTTAGATTTCTATCTTCATCTTGTCAGATCTTTATGTGGCTTTTAGCACACCCAGTATTGGCATCAGCGGTGAAAGCAAATGAATGGCATTGTCATCAATAAATGCTACATCTTCATTTTCCAAGGATAACAACCCTTGTGTGCTCATAGAAAGACACTGAAGCATTTTACATCCTTCGTAAATGCAGCAGCATTTTATGTCTCACACAAATCCACTATGAATCTCACATACGTCCAGGAAACTAGGCAGAATTATAGAATCATGTTACTCATTTAGAGTCAATGTGCCATAGAGGGTAGAAAACCAGCCTCAGAACCCAGAAGACCTGGGTTAGTGCCCCACCCCTGCCACATGTTATTGGAGCAACCCTAGCCAAGCCAGTCTTAGTGTTGTAAGCAGCTCATTAAGAAGGACAGAGAAGGTGCTAATCTGCACTGATAGCGGGAGTTTCCTCTTCTGGGAATTCCCTATATCAGTGAAATCACAAGCCTAGTCCATCTCCCCCTAATACTCATCTGGGCCTGATGTCAGGCTCAACCTCCCTTCTTCCCAAGTATCTAAAAGAGAATTGATGGCTGACCTCTGCCATCCATGAGATTCTGGAGGGAAATGGGGAAACATAGTCAAAGGCATTTGAGCTCTAGCTGCCTATGTAAAAATCATCTTCCTCCTACCTCTGGTTACCATCTCCTGTTCTCTTATGGTAACCTACTTCAACTGTATTTTCAAATCTTCATCCAGTCCTTCCCTCCCCTTCCATTATCATAGGATAACAGGGTTATATTAGAGCCAAACAGGCCCTAGAAGGTCATTAGTCCAATCACCTTGTTTCACATATGGGGGGGAGGGGCTGCAAAGAACCTAAGATGTTGTAATTTGCCCAAGGTCACATAGTTAGTAAATCTCAGAGTCAGAATTTAATCCCAGATCACATTCACATGCAAGTATCACAGTTTTTTTTCTTTCTTTTTTTTTTCTTTTTGGAGGGCAATTGGGGTTAAGTAACTTGCCCAAGGTCACACGGCTAGGTTTTTTTGTTTGTGTGTGTTAAGTGTCTGAGGCCGGATTCGAACTCAGGTCCTTCTGACTCCAGGGCCGGTGCTCTCCTCACTGAGCCACGTAGCTGCCCCCATAGTTTTTTTTTTTTTTTTTTAACTCAAAGGGACCACAAAGGTCATTTAGTCCAAACATTTTTGTTTGTTTGTTTTTTGGAGGGGGGAAGACAGGGCAATTGGGGTTAAGTGACTTTCACAAGGTCACATGGCTAGTAAGTGTTAAGTGTCTGAAGCTGAATTTGATCTCAGGTCCTCCTGACTCCAGGGCCATTGCTCTATTCATTGTGCCACCTAAACTCCCTCCAGCCATCTTTTTTTGCAGATAAGGGAACTAAGGCCTCAGGTTTTAAGTGACTTGCCTAAAGTAATAGGTAGTGTCAAAGGCAACATTTGACTCCAAATCTGGTCCTCTTTCCATTGTACCATGCTGGTCCCTGGATCCTTCATTCTATTGTTAACAGAATCCATCCCATGACTATTCTCTTGTTCTCCCTCCATCTTTGGCACTCACTCAGTTCAGGACTTGTAAACCTGTGGCCTTGAGGCCAAATGTGACCTTCTATAAAATTTGGATTCAGTCAAAAGGTCACACTTAAAGATCTAGAAGACCACATGTGGCCTTAAGGCCACAGGTTTCCCACTCTTGCGCTTGGCTATTCTCAGAAAACACTATATCTAGGCCATCCTATCCAGTGCTAGGTTCCTTTTCTCTCCTGCCCCAATCCATGGGACTAGGAAGAATAGTTGGCACATTCCTTGCTCCTTATTATCACTTTCAGACCTCCCCATTGTCCCCATCACCTCTCTTCCTTTGAGGTCTGTTCTACCCAGACATATTACTCTAGCCAGATCCCAATGGTAGTTACCTGTTGGTCCCCCATGTCATTCCCCTTCCTTTTGTGAGGAGTTCAGTGCCTGTCCCACAGTCTTGAGCTCCACCTCAACCCTGCCCTCATACTTAGGGATCTCCATATACATATCAATATTCTCTCAAATGCTTCTCTCATATATACATATGCATATACATACTAATATTCTCTCAACACCCTTCTAGTTCATCAACCTCCTAAACTCCTATGCCCTTCACCTTTATTCTATCTCAGTGGCACATATAACAGTCATATGCTTGCTCTCACTATCATCCAGAAGTATTCTTAATTCCTGATCAAGAAACCTGACCATAACTTCCTATCATTCTTCCCTGATGACAAGTGGATGGCCAGAGTGCCCCACTGGTACCCCGATGTTGAGAAAAATCAAAGAAAGCATACAGAATTTTGAATCTTTTTGTTATGGGAATGGGAATATGAAGATCTTCCCTGCCCCTTGGCCCTTTGATAGGCTTAAGTGACTCTGAGAACCTTCCCAGAATCTGTCCCCTAATAGGCTGAATGTGGTCACATGGAGCCCGTGACAGGAGGCTTGTCTTTTCAGTAACACCCATACCTTGTTACTTTGTGATTTGGCAGTGGGTCAAGAGGGCTGTGACATTCTCTGATCCAGGAGAAGGCTATATATATATCCTGATGTGAGGTTTTGCTTTGGGGATCGCTTTGAGAATAGTTGTGTGGTTTGACCAGTTGAGACTCTGGAAAGCCATTGAGCTCCCCAGCTTTGAAAACCCAGATATTGGTGCTTTCCTCTCTGGTAACTAACTAGGTATGGATGTAATGGTCAGACAGTTGGAAGCCTGTCTGCTGATCTGTTTCTCTGTCTATATTTTTTGTCTGCTTGTAATCTCTGTATTCTCTGAAGTTCAAGGTGCTGACCTTTTTCCCCTGAGCTAGGTAAATGACATATGTTTGACTAAAGCAAGATTGTTAACCCATTTTGCGTTGCTTTCCTTTAAAAAAGCAGATCTAAGAACCTGTGTTGGCAGCCACCCTGGGGATGCTGGGGTGCTTGCTGCTACACTTCTATAATAAACTTTTGGGAGGACATAGATGAGTACTACACAGAATGGACAAGCATGGATGGGTTTCAGTCTACATCATTGGCAGAAATGCACAAAATCAATGAGATCTCCCATCTGTCTGAGTATAGAATATTGTGTGCTTTAGTCTCCCTAGGCAGCACAGTGGATAGAGCATTGGGTCTCTGAGTAAGGAACACCTGAATTCAACTCAGCCTCAAATATTTAATAAATGTGTAACCCTGGGCAAGTCACTTACCCTCAGTTTTTTAACTATAATATGAGTTGGAGAAGGATATGGCAAACCACTCCAGCATCTCTAACTAAGAAAACCCCAGATGGGGTCACGGAGAGTCAGACACAGCTGAAAAATGACAATGGATATTTGCTGCCTGCCTTCTCAGAATGTTTTTAAACATGTAAGATATCATTTCTAGGATTACAAAGGAAACCAATTATATTGAAATACAATTATCAAAAAAATTTTTAAAAATAAAACAAGTTCACAGACCCCCAGGCTATAAACTCCTTTCTTAGGAGAGGGGGTTTACTACCGTAATGGTGAATTTAAACAGGAAAGATTGTTCTGGGCTATACTTAATGTCACTTGATATAGACAAACCCTGGACTTTCACAGAGAATATTTTGGCTACTAAGCAGTTGCATTTATTTAGACACTATGAAATTGGATACTTAAATTATGACTATATCATGGCTAAACTGGTTATTCTTGAGATTATTTGGTTAATCTCCAACATTAACCAGAATAGGCAGGTATGAGCAGTATAAAGATATGGTCTGGAGCCAAGACCACGAACATGCAAAAGAAAAAAAACAAACGAATTAGGAGGTGTGGAAAGACAGGCCATTAACACAGAACACTAGTAAGTATCAATAAGATCAGCCTTACACATAAGCAGCAGCAGATAGTCTGCTTACATGTTGTGAGGTGAGAAATACCATCTGCCTTAGGACCTGTAATTCCCAGCTTTTAAAGATCATTCCATTGAATTAAAGTGCTACATTGCCAGGAGTCTCCTTTTAAAATTCAGGCCCTCCTGAGAATAACACGATGCCATTATTAGTCATTTATAACTCACCATTAATTTGTTTGTGGGAACGACAATCCAATTACCAACAAAGCCTGGTGAGAATTAAAGCAAGAGTATGTCGATCTTATGGTGGGGTGAGACAAGGGTATGGATAAAACCCTGAAACACAGGAAGGGCAGGCTTAATGGAAGTACTATACTGGGTGCCCCGATTAATCGGGGGTAAGTATATGAGGGCACTAGAAGTTTCCAGCAGGGACCCAGAAAGAGCTGTGGCAAAGAGTGGGGGAATATTCTGGGGACTCCAAGATATCCTTTGCCTAGGCCCAGCGCTGGGAAAGGGAAGGCAAAACCAAGGAAAGATGAGAATTTGTTCATTGTAATTCAGTCATTCAGACCTAGGATGAGATGAAAGGGATTTTACAAGATCTTTCTTGAAACCTAGCCCTCATTTCCTTAATTCAAATACTGCTTTTGAGAATGTGTATCAGATATTAAACAAAGCCACAAACGATAAGCTGACCAATCATATTCAGTTCAATTCAACAAACATTTAATAAATGCTTAACTAGGTACCAAAATTCTTACCCTCAAGGAGCTGACAGTCTGCCTGGAGAATACAAGCGCAGACATAAGTAAATGTTTAGTGGGTATCGCGAGATAAGCTGAGGATGGACTTTAGCCATAACTGGTGGCATGAGATGATGCCGGCTCACACTAGTTCATGAGAGCTGATTGTTAAATTTTTACCTCGGAAATGAGCAAACTACAAATCAGGGCTTGATTTATTATTTTGTTGATTGTCTAGGCTTAAGAAGGTAAAGAGGGAAATGTTAATAGCTCAGGTTAGACTTAAATGTGTGTCCTGCATATATTTTCTCCATAGAGACTGTTGCTAAACATCTCCATGCATACCCCTGCATCTGTGGTTATTGGTTGTACACAACAGCACAGCAACATGTTGCAAGTTTCCCACTGGTGAGCAAACTTTTCCATAGTGTGCTACAGTTCCCCAGGAGAAAGAATAACACTATACAATACCAAAAAAAAAACAAAAAAAAAACCCACCTTGAGAAACACCAATGTGTATGCGTATATGTCAGTTCCAGTTCTTCCAGTTAGCTGTATGACCCAAGCATTTAAAAAAGGTGTCTCAGTTTCTTCATCTGTAAAAAAAGTCACTGTGATGTGATTACCCACCTCAGAGTTAGGCAGAAAGTGTTCATAAACATTAAAACTCTCTCCCTAGAAAAGAAATATTATTGAAGGGAACTTAAAATATATTCCACAAGAATTATAAATATCCAAAAACCTCTCTCCACTCTCACCCACATCCATCTCAAACTTCTCATTCCAGAATTCTGTAAAGAAAAAATCTCTTATCTACTCCCTAATTTTAAAAGTATTCTTAGAGGGGCAAAAGGAGGATTTGCAAAGGGAGAACATTCTATACTTTGAGTGTCACTGAGTGTAGAATATAGGCTCTGAAGCCAAAGGATCAGCGTTCTAATTCTACTTTGGATGTGTACTACTTGTATTATACCTGGAACAAATAACTATCTCTTCTGAGCCTCAGTTTCAGGGATGTGCTGGTAAATGTTTAACAATCAGCTCTCTGAGGGGGGGGGAGTATACCCTTAATTTTAGAAGTTTAATTTGCATTTTTGACATTTTGTGTATTGTTTTCTTAGACAATTAATGAAATTATGTCAGCCCCAATTTGTACCATTTGCCCATTTCTGACATAGAAATGCTCACACTGAAAATTTAAGAATCAGCTCGGCAGCATACAAACTGCCTCCAACATGAGTCAGTTTCCTCATCAATAAAATGAAGGTGTTTAACTAAATGGTGTCTGAAGTGTCATCTGCCTATAGAGCCACGATCCTGTTAGTAGTGGGAGAAGATTCCACAAAGAAGAATGAAATGTAGGACTAACTATGCCTGCTTGGGCTGAGTCTCCTAAAAAGTCTCCTGGAGCTGATGGCTATAACATAAGTACAGGAATCAAGATAAGCCTTGGTTTCTAATCTCACTTAAACCATTGATTCAGGATGTGTCTGCATACATAGAAACCATCTGGGAAGGTCTGAAGGAAGAGAAAGGGGGGGTTGGTGGCTGAATTCAAGTAAATGATTTAAAAAAAAACAACCAGATACTTCCTTGTTTAATTCAATTCAAACTTTTCCTTTCCTCAACCCTTTGAGTATATAAAGACACTACTTTGGGTCCTATAGTCATTTAGCCTTCATCAATACTCCTGAAACCATTTCTCATGGAAGACTAGAAGTTGGATCTGAGCTTGGTTTTCCTGGGCTAAGTATTTTTTGAATGTACCACCCCAGAAAGGGCACCTACTATCTCAGGACAATGAAGGCTGAGTATACAGCAGTGAATAAAATATTATTTTCTTTTTCAGTTCCTTCACCAGTCACATTTCATGCCCTCTTCCCTGAATGTTTATCACCACCAAGCACCATATTTCTGCTTGAGTATCTGGCAAGTGACTCCCTGCTGAGCTGACAGCAGAGTAGCTCCATAAATCAGGAAGGCAGGGGTGCCATAAAAGTCAAGCAGTTCACAGGCAGCATTCCCTATCAACGGTGGGATGCTTAAATATTCAGGAAAGCTAAGTATTCAGAATGACTGTAGAAATTGTCAGTAACTCTTTAAAATAATGATCCAATTACTCATAACAGAACAACAGTGGAAATTCCCCAAATCCCCGATATATCCACACCCCAAGGGGCTAAGAGTGTACTTGGGTTCTCCAGAAGAATCTTTGATTAGAGTACTGGCAAAGTGAGTTCAGGGAAAACACACTGATGTCTACAAATGTTGGTTCCCTCCAATTTAAAGAAAGTTACTACTTGTTGGAAATGTTGAGTTCTGGTGATACTGTGCAAAAAGATGTGACTTTGATCAAGTCCAAAAATCTGACGTTGTTTTAGGAGAGGGATCTGGACCTGTAATTTCACTAGTCCTAATGAAGTCCTAATGAGAAAACCCTCATTACCAATGAAGATCCAAACATGCTCTGCCACTTACAATCTTTTTTTTTTTTGGAGGGGGGAAGGCAAGGCAATTGGGGTTAAGTGACTTGCCCAAGGTCACATAGCTAGTGTGTGTGTGTGTGTGTGTGTAAAGTGTCTGAGGCTGGATTTGAATCCAGATCCTCCTGACTCCAGGGCCAGTGCTCTATTCAATTCACCACCTAGCCACTCCTAGTATGCTTTATCTTAAGAGAACACTTTAGAACATTTGAACCAGATAACATGAAAGGCACCGGAGTGTAGAGGAAAGCACATCAGACCTAGAGTCATCAGAAAATGAGGCTCACTCATATTCTTTCTCTGGAACTCAGTTCTCTCATCTGCAGAATGGGACTTGTAATACTTACTTACAGGATTGTTGTGAAGTACAAATGAGATTATGTATGTGTGTGTGTGTGTGTGTGTGTGTGTGTGTGTCTCAGTACTTTGAGACACTATGTAAATGATAGTTATTACTCATCATATACCTGTTTCATTGTAGGGAAATTGCCCCATTGGTCTGGTATCCACTACAAAAAACAAACAAAACTCTCTTAGGTCTATTTTCTGTTGAGTGGAGACATTATTCTTGATTTTCCAATGATAAAAACACTTTGAAAATGTGTTGTCTTGCCAATAAAAACAAGGGTTCATTGCATGTCCATTCTATGCCTAGGACCACACAAGATGCTGTGTGATGGTTGTAGAAGAATTAGAAGCATGGTTGCTGTCTCTCAAGCATTTCTAACTTAACTGGGGAAACAAGAGATGCACAGGAAATCACAGCAAGTACTGTGACACTATACAGTTAAGCATTAAATTGTGTCGTACAGACTCTGTGTACTATGAGAACTTAGTACTTACTGAAAAAGAGGAAGACCAAATTATTGTTATTCAGTCATGTCTGACTCTTTGTGACCTTTATTTGGGGTTTTCTTGGCAAAGATACTGGAGTGGTTTGCCATTTACTTCTCCAGCTCATTTTACAGAGAAGGAAACTGAAACAGAGTTAAGTGACTTGCCCAGGGTCACACAGCTAGGAAATGCCTGAGGCCAGATTTGAAATCAGGAAGATGAGTTTTCACTCCAGACCCAGCACTCTATCCACTGAGCAACCTAGCTGTCCCAGAGATCAAATAATACCTTACATTTGTGAGGAGGCATTTTCCTAGTCAGCATAGAGCTCAAGCTGAAAGGTAAAAGGCAGCTGGTAGCACAGATAGAATGCTGGGTCTGGAATCAGGAAGACCTAAATTCAAGTCTAGCTTCAGATGCTTACTAGCTGAATGACCCTGAGCAAGTCACTTACCCTCTGTCAGCTTCAGTTCCCTCAACTGCAAAACAGGGCTAATAATAGCACCTGCCTCCCAGGGTTGATGTGAGGATCAGAGAGGTAACGTGGTAAAATAAACACTCTTTGGCCTATAGCAGGTAGCTGAAGGCTTGTTCTTCCCTTCTCTCCCATCTAGTCCAAGCTCATGTTCTGTGACTCCAAGCTGAGCACACTGTCCAGGTCACTCCATGTGTATCATCTCAGATGCCTCTATGTCACTTATTTTCATGACTCTGTGAGGCAGGCTGAACCATATTATTGTCCCCATAGATTAGCCCATGGTAAGCATTCAAGAAAGGTTGCTGAATTAAACTGAACAAATAAGGAAACTGAGGCTTAAGAGTATTTAATTGTGTTACTGAAAGTCACAGGTCTAATAAGTCACATGATTTGAAATCAAATCTTCTGCTTTCCAGGTCACTGATCCTTCCACTAAACTACATATCGCCACAACAGCTGTACTAATAGGTGAAGGCCTGGGTGGGGGGTGCTGAAACTGCATCTGGGTACTGAAGAATGGGTAAAATTTAGCTAAGAGGAGAGAAGAGAGGAAAGCATTGTAGTAGGCAAAGGTGAGGAGGTAGGAATGAGAACGATGTGGTGTGTTCATGTAAGAGGAAAGAGATCGTCCTCACTTGACTGAGTTAATATTGGGCAGTAGTGGAAAATAAGACTGAACTTAATTCACCAAACATTAAGTGCCCATTGTGTGCAGACCCCTCTGTCAGGGATAAGACAAAAACCCCTGCCATCATGGAGTTTACTACAGTCTACCCATGGGATATGACACAAGCGCAGCAAACTATAATACATAAGTAACACATAGTAAATGCTATGAGTAGTGCAGATGAAGAGTTATGTAAGGTCTTTGGCGAGGGGGCGCCATTACGAGGTAGAAAACCAGAAAAGGATTCCTGAAATTGCATTTAAGAATTTAAAGATGAAAACATCAACATACAAGTCTAAAGAGAAAGAGCATTATGGGAAAGCTCTTAGATTTACTGAACAAGTTCAGATTACAAAGAGCTTTGAGCTTTAGACAGAGTTTTAGACTTGACTTAATAGGAAATGAGGAACCATTGAAGGTTTTTGAGTAGGGGAGTAATATGATAAAAGCAGTATTAAGGAAGGTTAATCTACAGTGTTAACCAAGTTAGCTTAGGGAGGTCAACTATTGAAATAATCAGGTTTGGGGCAGGGATTAAGGATAAAGTGGTGGGAATGGAAAGGGAAAGATTATTATATTTTTTTACTTTTTGGAGGGGGGAAGGCTGGGCAATTGGGGTTAAATGACTTGCCCAAGGTCACACACCTAGTAAATGTTAAGTGTCTGAGACGGAAATTGAACTCAGGTCCTCATGACTCCAGGGCAGGTGCTCTATTCACTGCACTACCTACCCACCCCTGGAAAATATTATTATTATAGACGTTTTAAAGGAATCATTGATAGAACATGGGCTCTGCCTACATATGGAAAGATATGATTTAAAGAAGACACTAGGCCTGAAGAGATTCCAAAATTGGATGGGGGAAGTGATTTACAAAAGAAATGACCAAAAGTTTACCTTGAAACTATTGAGTCTGAGGAGACAGATGCCAAATGGACATCTCCATTATGATAACTAAAAATACTGGATTAGAATTTGGGTTAGTGAATAGTACTGAGGGGGCAGCTAGGTGGTGCAGTGAATAGAGAACCGGCCCTGGAGTCAGGAGGACCTGAGTTCAAATCCGGCCTCAGACACTTAACACAGAAACTAGCTGTGTGACCTTGTGCAAGTCACTTAACCCCAATTGCCCTCAAAAAAAAAAAAAAAGAATAGTACTGAGAACACAAATTTGCAAATCATTGGTATAGAGCTGATAGGTGAAATCACATGAATGAATTCTCTAAGGGAAAGACAGTAGAACTTTGAAGAACATGGGATTGACAAAATCTTGAGGACCGTGCATATTTGTTTAGGATCAGAGGAAAAAGGAGGAAGAAAAAAAGCCAATAAAGAAAACAAAGAAGGAACCATTAGAACAACAACAATATTTGTGTATGTGTGTTGACGTTCCTTCATGTCTGACTGTGACCCCATTTGGAGTTTTCTTGGCAAAGATACTGAAGATACCTTCTCCAACTCATTTTACAGATGAGGAAACTGAGGCAAACAGGGTTAAGTGACTTGCCCAGAGTCACACAGCTAGTAAGTGTCAGAGTCTGGATTTGAACTCAGGAAGATGAGAGTTCCTGACTCCAGGCCCCACTCAATCCACTATGGTGCCGCCTAGCTGCCCTAAAATACATGGATTAACTACAACTTAAATTATTATAACTGGAAAATGACCATTGCATAAAAAAAACCCAAAAGACACCAATAGAACTTAAAAAAAATACTAGCAAATATATTTTTCAAGTGTGTTGAATGATAAAACTTTTTAAAAAGCCACTAAATCTTCTGTTCTGCAAAATATTTGATCTAAATACTGAACTTTGTAAAGGAATAGAGAAGTTTGTTAGGAAGCTCTCATCATAATATTAAAAAGGAACTGATAAAATCATTGTAATTAAACACAGTACAGATTGAAATCATAAATAGTTTCCATTCCTCTCTGCAGATCATGAGGCAGCATTATATCTTTAGTATATTCCCCAATGCATCTTCCTTTCTTGAGAGTATCCAGAGCCAACACAGTGAAGAAGACAAAAATGAAAGATCTTCACTCCTCAGAGGTATGGGGGGGGGGGGGGGAGGGAACACATTTCCCATTCTTTCCAGATGTCAATATGATAGGAGCCTTTGTTAATATTTAAAAAAAATAATCCTGGGAATCTAAAATGCTTCTCCATTTAAATGTGAATTTTTTCATCCCCTTGTTTTGAGTATCATTGAGCAGTGGCCAGTAAATAAATTCTCGCCTAAATATATACACGTTTTTGTGGGACAGAAAACTGCACTTTATTCAAACAGTAGATTAGGGATGAAATAGTGGCTTTAAGGTTGTTTTTGACATTTAAAAAGGTCTAAAGTATTTTTATCCCATTGCTGCATGTGGTTTTGCCAGCTACCTAATAATGTCTTAGAGAAGACCCCAGCACATTATAGACGCTGAGATCCAGTCCAATGCAAGTGGTATTTTACTTTCTATTTTTCATTCCTAGATGCTGGCTCCAGTCAACAATATAATCAGTTTCTCTTATTGATTTTCTTATAAAATGCATCCTTGTTAGATTCATTGATGACTATACATTACTGAGGCACTTGATAACAAAATCTCAGTGTGTTTGAACCCCAGTAAAGGAAATTCTTCTCAGTGAAAAAAATCTCTTTTTATGCTGGTGATGAAACTGAGTTTAATATAGAGTACAGGAATATGATCTCCTTATTTGAAAACCTATCCTCAAAATGTCCACTCTTTACATCAATTCCATATTAATTTCTGCTGAGAAAATACCTGGATGCACCTCTGTGTGACCTTCCCCTTCTCTTTACCTTGAGGAAAATTGAACGTTTTAGTATTTTTGCCTTATCAATTTTTTAAAAAATGAAATGGTCTTTGAACACAACTCTCAAGTCACTCTAAATAATCTTACATGGCAGTGTAATGTGTCCCCAGTCACTTGGGTTGATTTTGGCCAGCAGCATTTGCTAAAACAGCAAGATTTATATAGATACAGAAACCCACTCCTATGTACCAGCCACATAGTTTTATTATTTCCTGTTTATTTCTGTAGCAATAATGGCATAATCAATTTCGTGGCCTTCCTTTTAAAAGCTTGTGTTATCAAGAGGGCTTGTCTCCTTTGCCAGCATGCTGGCCTCTAACCAAACCAAGAGAAATTCAGCAAAAAGCAGTGAGGACAACCATAATTATTTGTTTCTTCATTGGGTAAATGATTCTGGATTATTCTTAGAAGATTTATTAACAAGGCAGCTCTAAAAACATACTCTTCATTGACTGTAGCCTAGAAAATATAGTTTTACAACTAAAGAAATTTTGCTGGTTGAGTTAAATGTCGCCCCAGCTTGAGTTATTACTAATAAATTTAATTGTGGGGGCAATAGGTGTTTTAAGAAGTTAAGTGCATGTTTCCTTCTTTCCTCATGGTGGAAAATGATCAAGTCAAGTTGTCTGCTTAAAGGGAGAATGTTCATTTTCCATAAGGGAATTTATTTCTGTTTCCTACTCAAGACAGATTTATTGAGAAGAATAAAACAAATCTTCTAAGAAAAAGTAACAAACAAATGAAGGTGCTTATAGGCTGAGAAATCAGTGGTTTTGAACTAGAAGAGGCCTTCAAGGTTATCTAAACTAGTCCAACCCTTCATTTTGCCAATGAAGAGACTGGGGCCCAGAGAGGTTAAGTGACTTGCCACATGTCTTGGCAGAACTGGCATTGTTAGAAAGTCTTTCTGCATGTAATTAAGAGTAAAAGACAAAATACTATTAAAAAAAAAGTCTTTCCTAACCAAAGTCATGGGAAGGGTTTCATCATATACTGTGCTATATGGGTAGCTAGGTGGCACATTGAATAGAGTGTTGGGGAAGACCTGGATTCAAATGTGACCTAAGGTACTTACCCTGTGTGACTATGGTTAAATCACTTGACCCTCTCTGCCTCACTTTCTGCATCTGTAAAATGCAGATACTAGCACCTACCTCCCAGGGTTATTGTGAGGATCAAATGAAATCAAATCAAATGAGGATCAAATTGTAAATTTCTTCATATAGTGCCTGAAACATAGCTATATAAACGTTGTCTATTAGCTATAATTAAATGCCCTCAGTAATTTGATCTGAATGCAAAAAGGCCAATAATTGAATGAATATTTTTTCAATATATTATATGACTGAAGTAAAACTGTAACCACCAAACCTAAAACTTAAACCACCAAAATTCTGTTGCCAAACAGATGATTCTTCAATGAATAGATAAGAACGATTTGCAACATGTAAATATCAGGCATGCAATAGTTGCTTAATTGAATTAGGATGACAATTGTACATTTTCAGGGGTAGGTCTCCAGTCTCAGAACATTCTGGTCTCCTACAGAGGTTAAGCATTTGTCCTATCAATTTACTTGACAAACCTTTTCGTCATATGTTTCATACAAAATCAAATGTTAGCCCAACACTACATTATAATAAATTCCAGATTAAGGTGGTTTCAGGAATAACATAAACCTCAAAGAACCTGAGTGATATTCACAACTGCTACACGACAGTCTTTAGGTTTCATTTTGAGATAGTCGTTTTTAATATTTCTTGGCCTTAGCTTCCATGAAAAATGATGATGAAATATCTGCCACAAGTTCATGTAGGAGCAAATTTTGAAAGCAAATTGGAACTTAGGAAGGTATCTGACTGATTGATTGATTATTGGCAACATGGTACAAATGAGAAGAAGGCTGTACTTACAGAATCAGAGGACCTGGGTTGAAATACTGGACCTGGGCTCTGTTGCCAATGATGTGACCTTGGGGATGTCCCTTCCCCTCTCTGGGCCTCAGTTTCCTCACCTATAAAATGAGGAAGTTGGATCAGATGATCCCTAAGGTCCTGCTAGCTCTAAAGCTGTGACTTAGCCAACAGAACTTTTCCTTCATTAATCATTTCTGAGTGAGTTTTGGCTGACTTAAGGCTACCCAGAGCCATGTAGTAAAAGTTCTATTTTGCCAATTCCTAAAAAATGTTTGGCTAGGGACTTTTAAAGTGTTTATTCCTCACCCATTAAATCATAAAAACAGGTTGTGAAGATGTTTTTGGGAACACATAAGAAAATATTATTCATTCAGCAAAAGAGTAGTTATGGTTTATAATGCAAGTTTGTCATTTGGGACTATTTTAAAACTCCAAATGGGAGCGGGCAGGGGTCATTTTCCTCCTTACCCCTCACCACCACCCCCCCAACAGACGAAACATGTTCAATAGCCCAGAATGCACAGTCTTTGGGGGCTTAAGCAGCTGGGAAAGCTGCAGAAATTTTGGAGTAGAACATTGCTGAAAGCAACATTAGAAGTACACACTCAAACTTTCGGCAAGAGAAGGGAAAAAAGTTAACTTTATAGTCTCCATTTTCTTTTTTAAACATTTATTCAGGCTTCTCCATAATTTCAAGCCTCACAGCCCAAAGGCATCAAACTGTATTTGGGGATTAATGGTCTGAAAATGTTCTCTTTAAACTAAAACACATCCAGCTAGAGAGGGCAGAAAGGCATCTGCAACTAATCGGGAAATTCAGTTTCTGTTCCTGGATTCCCATGACATAAAAGTAGTCACCACCATTGTTTTCCCATTGTACAGGGGGGAAAGATGGCTTCTGGGAGCTGCGTTCCTGTGCCAATGTCCACTTAAGGGAATTTTTCATAAGTGGGAGGTTGGTCTGTATCCAGTTTGCTGGGCCATTCTAGGGGGAGAAGGGTAGTGGGCAAAACCATGAGCCAGGAGACAGTGATAGATTTAATGGAAAGAGCACTGAACTTTTCCACTGAATCTGGGGTCACTGGACCTGAGTTCAACTCTTGGTTCTCTTATTTATTACCTGGTTGACCTTAGGTAAAGTCATTTCACAACTTTAGATGTCGCCTCATCTATAAAATGAGAGGGCTGAACTTGATGGCATCGAAAATCCCTTCTAACCTTCTATGTATAATGCTTTCCTCTGTCACCCCCACTGTCTGTGAGTGAGCAGTGAACCTGGTAGGACAGTAGAGGGCAATGCTGTGAAAATAGACCTTTGCCTTTTTCTTTTTTTCCCCCGAACGTTGTAATAAGTGAGGGTGACTCATGTAAACCCTGGGAGTAAACTGTTCATTCATATCAAGTGAACTAAATCTCAGCAAGCTGATGCCCTTTAAAATACTAAAAAAGGTCTACCTTCAGCTGAAGTCCCATGCTCAATTTATTCCCCCCAAAACTAGTCACCATGGAATCCAAGTCTAATATCCTTCATTTACAGATGAAAAGGCAATATATTGTGTAATTACAATTTCCCAGAGGCACAGCCACTCTGACTGGCCCAAGGACAAAATAAGTTTTGTTCCTGACTCCTAGTACCAAAAAAAGAAGTCATTCTTGGGCCCAGCTGGGCCCCACTGTCCGACTGTATTGGAACAGGAATCCTTTCTATGACATTGTCAATGTGGTTGTCCACTAATGAGACCGTAACATCTCAGGTCATTTCACTTTGGGGACAGTTTTTTTTTGTACATTTTTCTTTTTATGGAACTGCAAGGTACCAAGTCATGACTTCCACCTGGGGTTATACCTTAACTATAAACAGCTGAAACTTGCAGCAAACCCTAATTTCATCTGTTTCTGTATAGCATGTGTATTTCTATTACTTTAAAACCAAATTCTGACTTGTATTAACATAACTTATCTCAGCTACTTCTTAGAGATATTTGACATGTTCATGTGTCAGAATGTACATTGTCAGTATCAGTTTCAATCTGTCCATTTATGAGTCCATTACTTGAAATCTAAAGGGACATTTTTGTCTTCCTGCAAACAGGATATCAAGGGTAACTTTCTTTTGTTGATTAAGTGTTGGCATGTCCTTTTGTGAGTATGTGAGCTGTGTAGTAAAGGGAAGAGGCGGGTGGTTGCCTGCAAGGGGTGGGTCAGAAAAATGTAAATTGTAAATTTCAGGATGTTCTAAGGAAACAGGAACAATGTGAATTATGATTTGGGGATTTGTGACATCATGCTATAGACCCAGAAACAACATGTGAGATTACTTAGCGAGTGTGAGTTCTCCCTCAGGATCTCTGTCTCAGCACAGATGCCTCAATTTTAAATCAAGAAAAGGAAACTAAAAAAAAAGTACAAAATTGTACAAGTGCATTAGGGAATCATGTTTTATTTGCCAGTTGACATTCTGTTTAATGATTCCATGCTTTTAGAAAACTCTTTGTTCTTACATTCATATTTTTAAAGAGATAAATGTCTTATATTTTAGTGGTACATAGAGTATCCCCAAAGCTTCAATGAGTAGTTATAAATAAAATGATTTATTATCATTAATGTGCTTAATCTGCTCTCTGGGTAACAGTAAGAAGTCTTTTTAACATCTGTCTTCTTCAGTAGGAGTCACTGTGATCTTAGGCTGCTTTTAATGAAAAAATCCCAGAATCTGAGTTTGTAGGCTCATAGCTATAACTTTTTCTTGCCCATCTAGTCCAGTCCTCTCATTTTCCAGATGATTTGCCCAAGTTCATTCTAGTTCAACTCATGACTGAAAAAGAATCCCCACTGCCACGTATCTGAGAAGTGGCTACCCTTTCTCTGCTTAAAGATTTCCCATGAGGGGGGACCCACCACCTCCTAGGAGAGCCCATGCCATGGGCATTTAATGGGCAAATAAGAGGTAATCAACCAAAAGGAGATAACTGTGACTGCTTTGTCTCAGTCAAATGTATGATGGACGGACTCAGCCTGGACTGAGACTAGCCTGGACTTCTGAAGTATGAATATACTGTTAGACTGAGTTTCTTTCCAAAAATCTTCAGGGAAATAGTTAAAATCACTTTCCTACAGATGAGAACTGGGTTTCAATACTATAGGATCCCTCTGCCTATATGGTGTCAGGGTTCCTTAGGATTGCAGAAGGTTTTGGGAACACAATGCTC
Organism: Gymnobelideus leadbeateri; assembly: GCA_011680675.1. Taxonomy (NCBI): domain Eukaryota; kingdom Metazoa; phylum Chordata; class Mammalia; order Diprotodontia; family Petauridae; genus Gymnobelideus; species Gymnobelideus leadbeateri. The sequence continues at coordinate 577,178 of WOXC01000109.1, forward strand.
CAACACACAACTTGAAGAACCCACTAATTATTTTATAGACGTAGAAATAGTTCTATTCAGTAGGACCCGTCCCCTCTCCCATCCTTTGGAAATTGGCAGGTGAACATAAGAGGGTATTGGCTCCTGTTTTTCTTTTTTTTTTTTTTTAAAGCAATTGGGGTTAAGTAACTTGCTCAAGGTTACACGGCTAGTCATTATTTATGCGTGGGTGCTCATTTTCTGAGGCCGGATCTGATCTTGGGTCATCCAAACTCCGAGGCCGGCACTCTTACTCACTGCGCCACCTAGCCGCCCCTTTAGGGCAATTGGGGTTAAGTAACTTGCCCAAGGTTACATGGCTAGGTTTTTGTTTGTGCGGATTAAGTGTTGGAGGCCGGCTCCGAACTCAGGTCCTTCTGATTCCAGGGCCGGCGCTCTATTCACTGCGCCACCTAGCCGCCCCTGCTCCTGTTTTTCTTCAAGTGGATGACGGACTTTTTAACTGAAGTGAGAAAATATTCAATATTCAAGGAAAAAATTAGGCACACTCAGGATAGATAAATACTGTAACTGATACCAAGTCATCCCCATCTCTGGAGAGGAGAAATTTGTATAGACAGCCCCCCATCCTGGGTGTTTTAATTGCTGAACTACCTACTTAAAAGAGATTTGATCATATGACCTTTCAAGACTTATTTTAGTGCTATGATGGTTTTCCTACTAATTGTTGAAAATATTCTCTCTCTCTCTCTCTCTCTCTCTCTCTCTCTCTCTCTCTCTCTCTCTCTCTCTCTCCCCCTCCATCCTTTTTTCTTTCTATCTCTGTCATTGTTAATCTTCTCCTCCTTTCTCTCTCTGTCTGTCATTGTCAATCTCTGTCTTTCTGTCTGTCTCTGTCATTATCAATTCCTCTCCCTCCCTCCCTCTTCTTTGTCTCTCTGTCTCTCTCTCTTTCCCCCTTCTTTCTCCCTCTCTCCCTTCCCTACTACCTCTTTCTCTGATCTATCTGCTATTTCCTGCCTTTGTGGCTTAAATCGTATCATTTACTCTATAATAAAAATAGATTTTTCCTTTCCACACTGCCTTTCTTACCCCCCTCACCTATCCCATACACATGGATTCCAACCTTGCTCTATCTCTATTGACTTCCTTCCTTCAATATCCCCGTCAGGCATCACCTCTTCTATGAAGACTTCCCCATACTGAAACTGAAAGTGGTATCTCTCTTCAAATGCATACCTCAATCTCCCTCTCTCTCTCTCTGCCTGCCTCTCTCTCTCTCTCTCTCTCTCTCTCTCTCTCTCTCTCTCTCTCTCTCTCCCCCTCTCTGTCTCTCTCTCTGTCTCTCTCTCTCTCTGTGTCTCTCTCTCTGTCTCTCTCTCCCTGTCTCTCTCTATGTCTCTCTCTCTCTGTGTCTCTCTCTGTCTCTCTCTCTGTCTCTCTCTCTCTGTCTCTCTCTGTCTCTGTCTCTCTCACTTATCACCATTCCTCCTTGTGTCATGGTTCTTTGCATACATGTCATTTCTGCCCCAATTCCACTCCCCCCATTAAATTGTAAGCTCTTTGAAAGCTGGAACTGAGTCTTGTTTCATTTTTGTACCCCAAGAGCTCAGAACAGTGACTTTCTCATAGTGCATTGTGTGTTTAATTGAATTGACTTCATATAATTTAAAATAATCAGCTACCTGTCAGCAAAGAGTTTGTGTTTCTGTGATCAGGCCAAACATAATCCTTCTTTCCTTCACCAAAATCTTTAACTCAAAGTATTGTACAAATTAAAGAATATCAGATCATCATCATCATCATCATCATCATCATCATCATTTGGAGTCAGAGGATCTGGTTTCAAATCCCAGCTCTACCATTTGCTGTTGACCTTGGACCAGTCATTTAATCTTTCTGAGCTTTTTGTTTCTTCCTTGGGAAAATGTGGAGATCAGACTAGGTAACCTTTAAAAGATCCTATGAAACTCTAAATGTAAATCTACGAACTAAAGTTGAAAGTTCTAATTAGCTGGCTTTTATTTTTCCAGTTTTCTTTTAGTTTCTTATAAAGTAGGTTCTAAAGGAGCCTATTGGGCATAGAGGATAGAGTGTTAGACTTAGAGCCAGTTAGAGCTCGGTTCAAATCTTTCCACTGCCACTTACTGTGTGACACAAGGTAGATCCTTTAACTCTCTGCCGCTCGAATGTCCTCATCTGTAAAAATGAGAGAATTGGATTAGATGGCCTCAAAGGTCCCTTCCAGCACAAAATCTATCATCCTGTAATCCTGAAAGTTTTCATTCACTACCATTTTTCTAACTATTAATTTTGTCGTTGACATTTGTAGTAGGAAAAAATGCTTTTAAAAGCATACTATTATAAAAAGCCATGGAGGTTGGCAGCCAAGGTTCTTTCAGGCTGCATCTAGACAACATAAACAAATTTTAAGGTGGAAAAGAAAAAAAAGTGGATATATTTGTTAAGATGCCTAAAAACATATCCATCAATTCATTGAGGTTTTAGATGTCTTCCTTGCCCAGTCTGATTGGCTCCTAATGGAATGGCCTGACAGGTGAGGAGGCTTTTTGTGACCTTTCTCACTCTGATGACCAACAGTAATAGCGGTAAAAATACAGTAGTGTTAGGGCAGTTGAGGGACAATTAGTCCATTTTTACTGGACCCCCAAAGGAATGAATGATCCCAAAGGGAGTTTAGTCTATAGTATGAGCCAGCCATATTCAATAGAGCTCTTAAAGCTGCCTGATCCCTGAGAAATTCCATCTTCATCCATTTGAAGTCCTGTCAATTTCAAGGGGTCCTGAGGTTGAGTGGGCAGAAAAAAAAAATTTGGCCCATGTTGAAAATGATTTCTGATGAGATTTTGTTGTTCATTCATTTTAGTCACGTCGAATTCATTGTGACTCCATTTGGGGTTTTCCTGGCAAAGATGCTGGTGTGGTTTGCCATTTCCTTCTCCAGCTTATTTTACAGGTGAGGAAACTGAGGCAAACAAGGTTAAGTGACTTGCCCAGGGTCACACAGCTAGTAAGTGTCTGAGGCCAGATTTGAACTCAAGAAGGTAAGTTTCTCTACCCACTGCCCTTCAGAGTAGAAGCCCTTGCTAAATTTCCCCCCGGCCTGAAAAGCCATTTCTTCTCCCATTCACCTGTCCAAATCTTACCTTTCATAAAATACTCGGCTCAGGCCCCATCTTCTTCATACAGCCAACATATGCTGGTCTCTCCCTTATCTGATCTCTTATAGCATATGGTGTCTGTATTATCCATTTTTAACAATTAATCATGTTGGTAGTTACCTTTTTTGTGTCTCTTGTCTTTTCAACTAGCTGTAAGCTTGTAAGGGGGGGGGGGGTATGTCTTACATTGATTTTCACATCCATCTCAGCATCCAACCCAGTGCTGTGCATATGGTAGAAAATTGAATAAATGAGAGGACAAGGAAGGAAAGGATGATGAGAGGGAGGTAGAGAGGGAGAAGCTGATGAATGGCTGCTGGCCTGAAGGAGGAAAGTGGAGTTTCCCACAGCTGCCCCCCAGCCTCTGCCATCCTCCTGTCTTTCCTCCCCCAGGCACAGCTCTCATACCTGAAGCTCATGCTCAGGAGAAACAATGAGGGAAGTCAACAGGAAAGCCAGAGGGATTGAGAGACTTCTCAGGTACCTTCGGCCCAAATGTGCTGTAAAACGAAAACACACTAGTCAAGTCAGAGGGAATCATGAAAATCCAATCTCAGTTTCAAAGTATATGTATGTGTATAGATGTTGTTATTATATATGTATATATGAAAACATGTGGGGCCAGCGAGGTGGCACAGTGAATAGAGACAGGCCTGGAGTCAGGAGGGCCTGAATTCAAATCCGGCCTCAGACACTTAATACTTACTAGCTGAGTGACCCTGGGCAAGTCACTTAACCCCAACTGCCTTGCCTTCTTCCCTCCAAAAAAAAATATGTGCATAAGAGGCAGCATAAGGTAGTTGAATAGAAAGCCATCTCAGAGTTGTGAAGATACAGGTTCAAGTCCAATGGACACTTAACTGGGCAAGTCACATATGATCTCAGTGCCCTAGATGAGTCTCAGGGCAGCCAAGTGGTACAGTGGTTAGAGCACCTGAGCTGGAGTCAGGAAGATCTGAGTGCAAACCTTGCTGTGTGACCCTGGACAAGTCACTCAACCCTGTTTGCCTCAATTTCCTCATCTGTAAAATGAGCTGGAGAAGAAAATGACAAACCACACCAGTATCTTTGCCAAGAAAACCCCAAATTGGGCCACAAAGAGTTGGACAGAACTGAAATGACTAAAAACCATAACAACAAAGGCAACAAGTTGCAGAAGAGTTGCTGATCTGTAATAATGTTCAATATTCAGTGGAATCACAATCCTAATACATACATATTACATGTGTATGTGTGTATATATGTATATATTTATATATATGGAGAGAGAGAGGAGCAAACACCAAACCTCTGTGTGTGTGTGTGTGTGTGTGTGTGCGTGTGTGTGTGTGTGTGTGTGTGTGTGTGTATGTATGACAAGCTGGTAATGAATTTAATAGGCTGATCCTTGGACAACAGTCATTGCTGGGCCCAGGAGTGAAGACTTTCTAGCTTTGGTAGGGCCTCTCAGAACTGGCATTTTGTAAGTATAGCCTTTCTTCTTTATCACAGTGTAAAGTCGCCTTTAGTGGCGGTTATGGGACTCTCTCTCCCTCTGTATCTCCACATATGTATACATATACATGTATGTATATATATTTATATATTATATATACAAATATACATATACATGTATATATATATACACATATACAAATACACACATACAGTTATCTCTTCCACATCATGGGGGTCAGGGGAGCAGTACCCCCACGATCTGGAAAATTTGCATAAAAAGTTTTGGCCCTCCCTTTGTATCAGAGAAGAAGTCTGAATTATTATGGTATTAAAGGATAAAATATGTTGACATCATACTGTACATATGTTTTATGCATTTCTGAGTTTTTCAACTTTTTCTGTGTTGTTTCCAGTTTTCACAAAACTCCCCAAATATCCCAGTTAATTTCTTATGCCAACCAGTGATTTATCAAAACCGTAATGGGGAAAGTCACAATGTGGGAGGAATAACTGTATACACATACACACACGTACATGTTCATGTACACATGTATTTATATATACATATAGATATAGAAATATATGCCTGCCTATATGAATAGATACAGATATACAATAAAGATAAAACCATCTAAAATATAATTCACATAAATGACTTTATACGAAAGGACAGAATAAAATGTGACTATGCAATGGAAATTCTTCAAATGACATTCTTCCCCAAAGAACAACTCAATACTTTGAAAGCGTGGTATTGAAGGGACACCCGCACAATGCAGAAAATTTATCAGAGTGAAAATCAGACCATCTGGATTCTGTTCCCTGCTCCATTGGCATGTTGCTTTGTGACTATGGGAAAACCACTGAACTTGGTTGTGTCTCCATTTCCATGTCGGCAAAATGTTGTTGGTAAAGGATGATAAAATTTCTGACCCATAATTAGTAGGGCACGCACTTTGGTTTAGTCTTACCATTAGTGGGGAGTATTTGCACTGATCCACTCACTTTTTTTCTTCTCCAGCTGCCCTTGTGATGAACTGCAGGCATTTGCAAGATAACTGACTGGGGTTAAGAGTGCAGGTTTGTGGGCATGGAGCAGAGCACAGCTAAGTGCCCAATAGGGGAATGCAACCCATGACCTTGGCCTCATTTGCATGATGCCTTAACCTACTGAGTTAGCCCAGCAAGACAAAATAAGGACATTTACCACTTATTTCTCTAAGAGGAATGCTACTCTTAGAATAGTTAAATTACAGATCTTAGAATCCTGCAGAATAAAAACAGCTATTTAGATAGCAACTGGACATAAAACTATTTCTTGCTAAATCGATAATTGGCTAGTAACTCCATGTTCTATGCAATGAGCTTCATAAGCTCACTTATTTTAGAAACTTCAATATTAAATTGGCAGGAACGTAAAGTGTATTTTTCCCTAAGTTTAAGCACTATTGGAACTGGCATTAGATTCACCAAGCAACAGCTGAGCAACGGCCGGCCCCCTTCCCCTGACTACATTCCCTCAAGTTCAAGTAAATGGGGGCATGAACAACACAAGCTTTATAAAATAGCCGAGCAGTAAGTATGCAATAATAGCTCATTTCCTGGTCATTAATTCAGACATCATGCAATCAGTCAAATGAATCTGTTTCCCTTTGCTGCTATTTTAAGGACTACTACCCTACTGTCATCTCTGCCTGGGACCCCCGACATAGTCTTCCTTTAATTAGAGCCAGTAAGAAGCACGGGGCAGTCAGTTTGCCAATGGTCATCTATCATACAGACTTTACTCTCGGTCCTCTATAGATTACTGTTTATAATCAGCACGTTCTTGCCATCAGGATAACGGAAACAAGACGATTAATGGTGACCATCTTGCTTGTAACTTCTCTGCACTGGGGAGATGGGCACTGAACTCATAGCTGAAGGTTGCCTTTGCTCTTTGCCATAGTTTGGACTCAAATCCAGTCAAATTTGTAACAAAGAAGACTCTCAAAGGTGCACTGTGTTTGTCTTTGTTTATTTGAAAGTATACTTACAGCTTTGCTTTTAGATTGGTTATGAACTAACCAACATTTTTAGCAAACATCAACGTTTATTTTTATTTCTAGGCCTGCAAAAAAAAAAAGAACTCAGAACAAATTTATTATAAAATAGGCATTATATATCAAACCAAATAGCACATTTTATAATAATAAATAATAACTACTTCCTCAGGAGAATTGGAGGGTTTTTTTAATGCTTATATCATGGGGAGTCTTAATATACTTAAACCCATGTTTAATCTATAAAGCAATGATATTCAGACTGAGACCCCTGACTCACAAGTGTTCATTCAAATATAACCTGTGGCTCTCTTCATGACCTTTAATTTCTGGGTTAGAATATTAAATTATATTGACTCTATAAGACATAGAATAGACATGGAAATGTTTTATTAATGACGATTGTAAATGTGGCTCTGGGGTCATTGCTATAAAATCAACCCTTATTTTTCTTTTTGAATAATATTTCATTTTTCCCAATTACATGTAAAAACAATTTTTGGCATTCATTTTTTTAAGCTTTGGGTTCCAAAATTCTCTGCCTCCTTCCCCTCTCCCTAAGATGGTATGCAATCTGATATAGGTTATATATGTGTAATCATGCAAAACATATTTCCATATTAGCCATGTTGTGAAAGAAGATACAAACCAAAACAAAGAAGCATAAAACAAATAGAGAAAGTAAAATTAGTATGCTTTGATCTGCATTCAGACTCCATAAGTACTTTCTCTGGATGTAGATAGCATTTTTCATCATGAGTCCTTTGGAATTGTCTTGGATCACTGTATTGCTGAGAAGAGGCAAGCCACCCACAGTTATAATCCCTTAGTCTAAAGAATCTTATAGAAGAGGCAGTATGGTACAAGAGAGAGAGCTCTGTATTCGTAGTCTGGGAATGTGGGTTAAAATCCAGGGTCAGCCACATACCAGCTGTGTGACTTTGAGCAAGTCACATAACTTGGTAGATCTTAGTTTCCTCATTTGTCAAAGAGGGGAACGATGGCCTAGCTAACCTCTAAGGTTCCTTCAATCTTTAAATCTACTCTTCTATAAAATCCAACCTGTACAAGTGCTGAGAAAGGGAAGTCGTTTGTTTCGTGTATCCCCTGGAATATGACAGTGTTGGACTAAATGACCTCTCCTTTCCAGCTACAAAATTCAATCATAATTCTGAACGGAAAACCTAAAACTTAATGAATTTTCAGCCTGCAGTCATTTATATGTTGGAAAACTTCCCTTATTTTTATAATATGATATTGCAGTCTAGAACTTAGCAGATAACTAGAGTTAAGGAGGAAAGGGGTTATAAGCATGGAATCATAGAATCTGCAAGTATGGGGAAAACACCAATAATCCAGAAGGGGAATAGAGTTGGTTGACATGAAAGCGAGGTCCTTGACGCAGCAGTGGGGAACCTGTGGCCTCGAGGTCACATGTGGCCTTTTAGGTACTTGGGTGAAGTCTTTTGACTGAGTCCAAGTTTTATAGACCAAATCTTTTTATTACAGGATTTGCTCTGTGAAGTTTGAATTTGGTCAAAGGGCCACACTTGAGGACCTAGAGGACCACATGTGGCTTTGAGGCCAAAAGTTCCCCAATCCTAATGCTAGAGAGTCAAGAAAATGGTATAAATTGGGGCAGCTAGGTGGCGCAGTGAGTAGAGCACCGGCCCTGGAGTCAGAAGGACCTGAGTTTGGTTCTGGCCTCAGACACTGAATGCACACACAAATAATAACCTGGCTGTATGACCTTGGGCAAGTTACTTAACCCCAATTGCCCTCCAAAAAAAAAAAAAAAGAAAATGGTATAAATGGAAATACCATAAGAGTCCCACCACTTCATCTTTTTCAATGCATTTTTGACCCTGCCCATGGTGGGAAATTTTATGGCAATTAAAAGAATATTTGGATTTGCTTGACAAAAATTTGCTTGATGGCCAACTTTGTTGGACAAAATCCATGAAATAAATTTTATTGACATTTTAATAGGAGAGAAAGGCAATGAAGTATAGGGCTTGGAGTGAGGGAGACCTGGGCTCACACTTCTGACACATGCTAGCTGCTGGACCTGAGGCAAGTCATTTAACTTCTATGTATCTCAGGCAACTTTCCACAACTTTACTAAGTCACAGTGAGGTTAAAATTTCCCTGGGGTTCCTAGCCCTGAAAAAATTCACACATCCTTGGAATATTTGGCAAATAAGCTTAATAATAATATCTGCGAATTATCTGGAGGAAGGCATTAGAGTAGTAACACAGATAATCTAAATCTTAGGTATTTTTGACTCTGGAATGTATTTCATATTTACATTTAAATATATTCTATGGTCTAAGAATTCTCCACAGTTTTCCAACTTACTTTAAAAAGTCACATTATTAATAATTCACTAAGAGGATATAGAAAGTGATTTAGCTTCCCCATTTTACCCTGACACTCAAAATTATCCTGTGCTCCCCATTATGTGGCCAGAATGGATAGAATCACCTTTCTCGTCAGGATTTGGTAACTTTGGGTGCATGAGCCATGTTGGTTACACGAGATTTTTAGTATGACCCCATTTAAGGGATGGATACATCTGTCTCCAATTGTGGTTGGATCATTTCTTTTTTTTTATTTCTTTTTTTTTCTTTCTTTTTTTTTCTTTTTGGAGGGAGGAAGGTAGGGCAGTTGGGGTTAAGTGACTTGCTCAAGGTCACATGGCTAGTTTTGTGTTAAGTATCTGAGGTCGGATTTGAACTCAAGTCTTCCTAACTCAGGTCCTCCTATTCACTGCGTCATCTAGCCGCCCCAGTTGGATCATTTCAGTTACATCTGACTCTTCATGGTTTTCTTGGCAAAGATATTAGAGTGGTTTGCTATTTCCTTCTCCAGCTCATTGTACAGATGAGAAACTGAGGCAGACAGAGTTAAGTGACTTGTCCAGGGTCACACAGCTATTAAGTGTCAAAGTTCCAGATCTGAACTCATGAAGATAAGTTTTTCTAGTTCCAAACCCAGTGCTCTATCCACTCAGCCACCTAGTTGGCCCTTGCTCTGGGAGCCTATAGCTTAAAATTCTAGCTACTTCATTCAATGGCACCTCAGATAACTATCATAAAATGAATAATCACAGATTTGAAAGGTACCCTAACAAAATCCATACCATAATAATGAAACACAGCGCCTATTACCCTAAGGCTACTACATAAAGATGAACATTTACTCCTCCTAAAGGAGGAAGAGGATTGATAGATGTTCTCAGAGTACAAGTAACAAGCCAAAAATGTACAAAAATACTTTTGGAACAGACATCATTTCATTGAATAATAGTAAAGACTGACAATTGGTACATGCCACTGATTTGTTGAATATAACTGAAAGTGGTTTACCTCCAAATGGTGCATTTGAAACAGCTAATATATAAGAATGGAATCAAAAAGTGAGTGACATCCCCATGAATTCAACTAATAGGAAGTCAACAAAGAACTTTCCAATAAGTGGCTGAATTATGAGAATGTGTTTATAGAAACAGAGGAGTTTTTGTTGCTGTCATCACTGTTATTACAGTCAAAGAAATGTCAGCAAAAAAAGTGTCATTTCAGGATCAGATCATCAATGCCAGAAATTACAAGAAAGTTATCCTTTAAGACCCTGGATTTATGGATCAATACAGATTATGTAAAGAAACAACAGACACGGGTGCAACATAACATTATAGGTTGTAAAAATTTAGCACCTACCAAATAACTAGTAAGATATTTTTTGGTGGTTAGAAACTTTCTCTCTCTTATTACCTAACAAATGACAAATCCCCAAGCTATAAATACAGATCTCAAAATATCCTTGAAAATTCAACAAATAAACCATATTGGAACCAAAACATTATTAGAGACAGAACTGTTGCCCACAATTGACTGGACAGAGTAGTGATCTACAAAAATTTTAAAACAACATTTTAAATGGATGTTATCACATCAAATACTCAAAATCTCTAAGTTATGTTTAATGAAAAGCTTTCCAAATGTAAAGACCTAGTGAGATAAATTAAAACCACATGAAACAGGATGTACAGATCATTTCTGTCATCCTATCTGCTACAAGAGCTGTCCCAAAGATGTTTTCAGTGAATTTATAGATGATGACCTTACACACCAAAATTTTAATTTAATTACAAAAGGTAACTACTTCATCTATCTGTATGTTCACGGAACATAAGTAAAAGTATATAAGTAAAAGAACATAAGTAAAAGAAAAATATCAGTAAAACAGTTTTTCCACAGGAACATTTCTATCTGAACTCCAGTGGGAAAAAGTAAGAATGAAATAATAGTTTGGCATTTATAAAGGGGCATTCATGTTTATAAAGTGATTTACATATTTTCTCTCATTTGATTATATCACCTGTGTCCAGAGTGTCCCACTAAAGACCAAATCCCAGTGAAAAACTTATCCTTGATCACTCTTTTAAAAGATCAAAGGCTAGGGGCAGCTAGGTGGCGCAGTGAATATAGCACTGGCCCCGGAGTCAGGAGGACCTGAGTTCAAATCCATCCTCAGATACTTAACACAAAAACTAGCCTTGTAACTTTGGGCAAGTCACTTAACCACAATTGCCCTACCTTCCCCCCTCCAAAAAAAAAGTAACAACAACAACAAAATCAAAGTCCAGTCAATAAACATTTATTAAGCCCAAGCACTGAGGATACAAAGAAATACAAAAGAATTCCTGATCTCAAGGAGCTCATGATCTGATGTTTGCTTTGGGGACAAGCAGGATCCAGGAGGGCCTACCATACAGGGATAGAGGTTAGATAAAGCAGCTCTTTTAGCAGACCCTCCACTTTCATTTTGTGGGGCAAAATTATATCTTGCTGCTTTCAGAGAACTAGGACACTTGTTAGTGGATCAAAAGCAACTTACACTATTCCTCTGCCATTTTGTGGCCTAATTAATGAACAGAATAAGAAACCTTTATTACAAAAGAATATTGTGCTGCATACAGATATGTGTTCTCATAAATTAAAAACCTTTATTGTATTTATAAGCATGTCAGTTATTCTTACTAATAATAATTTCCTCCCTGGGTGAGGTCTTTACATTTACCAAAAAAAAGTATTAATAGCTTTACATTTTGTAGTTCTCAATGACATCACTATATACCTTTCCTTTTAATCTTGTATTCTCCCTTGGAACAGAGAAATGTTCGAGCAAAACAGACAATTACAGTAATTATATTAGTCTGCATTTGATCCATTTGGCTTCCATTGTCATATGGAAGTCATATCATCTGACTTCTGAATTCAGTACCATCCACTGGTTGCTTTTATCTGTAATCCTGTACGTTGTTCTTCTAGTTACTCTTATTCCACTCTTTTTTGGGTCATATTTTTTTTCTTGTGTCTCTCTGAATTCCGTAAATTCTACTTTATAATATTCCATTATATTCATATAATTTGTTCAACCATTCACCAAAATGACTTCTTTTCAATTTTAATGTTTTTGATAGATTTAGGGACTTCCTTTATCTTTGATTTCTTTGGTGGTACAAACTTAGTAGCAAGATGACTGGATCGAAGGTCAACTTAATTTTGGTAATAAATTTTTTTTACAAATATAGTTTGAAGAGTACAAATCCAATGTTGCTAGAAGACCTTCCTTCTTGTAGTAGTTTTTATTTATTTGTAACAACCTATTGTTTTTGAAATACTAACCAGCAACAGGTCATATGCTATGGTTTAGCCATTCATAAAACATTTAACAGTTTTCATAAATACTCATTCTCATGAGTGGAGTTGGTAATGAATCTAAGAACTGACCTTAGATACCTTTCACAGCCTCCCTACTCTCTAAGCATCAGTATGACCTTCCCACCCATCATTATAAAGTAAATATCTACTTAGCATAGGAGGCAGAAATGTAGATTACAGCTTTTAAATAAGCTGGGATTTCCCCAGTGTGCACCCCCTCCATCTGTACAGATTGCCATAATTTCTCATCTTGTGACACTGTTGCCCTTGTTTTTTACCATAAATCTTCCATAGGTGATCTCCAACCCATGAAATAGGGTACGGCAAGAAATTACGAATCATTTAGATATCGGTGGGTTGCTGTAACAATGGAAATTATCTTAAATAAAAAAAAAGATCTCTAGGCACTAGTTAGTTTTTCATTTTCATGCAGTAACAACCATAGGAATTTACAAAGTAATCCAACCCTAAGCAGAGCATTGCAGAGTATTCTAATAATAGACAAGCATTCAAGAGTAATCCAGGAGAATCTCTCAAATCAGAGCATGTTCTGGCTTGTTTGTAATATGAATCCAAGTCAGGACATAAAGCACACACAAGGCAAAGTTGGAGATATGTCAAGAACCTATCTCCTTGGGATGGGAGAATCTTATCTAACCTAAAGGTAGATGGAGAGGAAGACGTGCCAAGAAGCAATAGGGGTAGGGTATGAGTGAGGGAATGATGATGGATGAAACAGAGTAGTCTGTTGTGAAAGCAAGTCTCAGAGGTCACAGAGACCTGTAATGGGCTGGTCATCAGGACCACTACAGGAAGGAAGTGAAGGGCAGGTAAGACCCCAAGAGGCTTGCAATGTCTCCACTGTGGTGGTCTAGGGTCCTAGATGAGATGTCTCCTATTCCACTACTGGATGCCATGACCAAATGACGTGTGGTCCTTCTCCATAACTATTCTGAGGCTTGACTATTTAAAAGACTAAGAAATAGTGATGACTTTTTTTTCCCCAGCTAATTGCCTCATTCCTTTCTTGACTCAATCAGAGAGATTTTCATACTTCAAAAAAGAATCAGGGCATAGATAAAAACCTCGTCTTTTAAAAAACTATATTCTGTGACTACATCAACAGAGCTGGTAGCGTGGTAACCCCACTCCTACACTTGTGCTTGGTGTGAACCAGTCTGTTGTGCATCTATGAGAATAATTAGTCAAGAGTTCACATGATACCTCTGTGTTTCCATGGGGAACCTCATGTAGTCCATAACAGGTTCTTACACATCTTAGAGTAAGAACATAGCATGCTCAAGAAGGCATCTAAGCAATAATGATGCATTCTTCAGATCTGGCCTCAGGCTACATGTCTGATCCTTTATAACTCTGCTCAATCCCCCATCACTGGAGAAAATGATGGATATGGGTCATTGTATAAAATAGACTAATGCATGCCACTGCCCCATAAAGCACTTAATAATCTTCACAATGGCATTTTCTGCAACAAATAGTAGTGGGATTATTTCTCATGTTCTGCTTGTCCTTGGCTCAGATTCTGTTATAATTCAGTGGTGTCCAACTCTTCATGACCCCATTTGGGGTTTTCTTGGCAAAGATACTGGAATGGTTTGCCATTTCCTTCTGCAGTTCATTTTACAGATGAGGAAACTGAGGCAAACACAATTCAGTAATTTGCCCTGGGTCATACAGCTAGTAAGTATCTGAGGCCAGGTTTTAACTCACAAAGATGAGTCTTCTTGACTTCAGGTCCAGCATTCTACCTACTGTGCCACCTAGCTGACCCTGGCTCAGACAGCAAAACCTAAAACCTTAAGATAGTTTCTTTAGATCCTGACGCAACTTGTCTGAAGCTTCACTTAGGAGTTCACTCAAAACCTAGGCTAACAACTAGAGAGACCTTTATACCTCACAAGAATCCCTTGTACTCCTGGAAGTGGGGGGTAGAATACCATTTGAATTTCTTCTAAGTAGATTGAAATCTAGTAGAGAACTTGTAACCAATCAATGAATTGGTATTAATTTCAGTTGTGTCCAGCCCTTCATGACCCCATTGGGGTTTTCTTGGCAAAGATACTGGAGTGTTCTGCCATTTCCTTCTCCAGCTCATTTTACAAATGAGGAAACTGGGGTAAACAGGACTAAGTGACTTGCCCAGGGTCACACAGCTAGGAAGTGTCTGAGAAGCCAGATTTGAACTTAGGGAGATGAGTCTTACTGATTCCAGGTCCAGTACTCTATCCAATATGCCAGCTAGTTGCTTATAGCTAATTAATTAACAAGCAATTATTAATTGATTACCATGCACCAAGTACTGTTCCCATTAACCTGCATCCTAGAAACTGGAACATCCACAACTGTCACATCTTGGGGTTAATACTGGTCTAGATGGATCATCAATTGCAAATCACATTTCTCATGCTTCTAAAAGAACATGCTAGGGACATTAAGGAGCAATTGCCAATGAGACCAAATAAGGCACTTACCTCCTCTGCTGTTTCTTTGAGAACACTGCCTGACTGGTTTATGTCAATGTCAAGGTTTCAAAACTTTTGACTTGGGAATTCCCAAGAGAATAGGGAAAGGCTCAGAAGGTATTGTCAAGGACCCAGCTATCTCTGACCTAATGACACTGACCCTTGGTTTACTCTGCTCCTGGGACCTCAGGCAGTTTGCTACACACGAGATTTTCCCAAGGACACACCCAACTCAAAGTAACATTAACACAGGCACATAAGAATGCTATACCCACAAACCACGATGCTTTTCCACAAACAGGCCTCTCCTGACTTTCTTGTTTTCCTTCTTTCCAACACACAAAGCTCTATCACTACAGTATAATGGACTAACTCAAACAGCAGCTGAGGGTCTTGGTTTCTACTAAATTTTATATGCTTCTGAAAAGGTAGCCATAGTGGGACAAAGACTGGTGCCTTTTTTTAAGCTTATTGGCAGCAGATGCTGCTTTCCTGAGCCCACATCTGGATTTCACCATCTCTCTAACTGTTGTAACTAAATATATAATGACAACAAGAAGAAAATAACAAAAATGTTTGAATGTCAGCTGTAGTAACGACAAACAACAACAAATAACAACAATGTTTGAATGCTTGCTAGAGTAATGGTCCTCTAACCCCAAGCAGTGGTACCCTCTGAAGGCTGAACATCCTTTACAAATACTAGGCTGTCACTTTTTTGGAGAATAGTGGACTTCACCATCCCTGACTATCATTTGGAATACCATAACCAAACACACAAATCACAAAGGAGAAGAAGAATGCCTCTTGTATAGAAATGGTTAGGCCAACTTTCAGAATGATGCCATTTGAAATACTTAAAGTCAGAACCAATAAAAAGATGGTACTTCTGTGTCCTAGAAACCACTATAAACCCTGGGAAAAGAAAATGCCTTCCTTGGGATTCACATAAATTACCAGCATGTGGAAGACATATGGAACATTTCTCAATCCAGCAGCACATGGAAGTTTGACTAAAAATCACTCGAGTTTTCATTAGTTCCTGAAAGGTAAATGTGTTTTAAATAAGAGCTCAATTATCTCAGCGTGGTGAACATTGGTGGTGGCCTACACAACAGTGTGACTGCTACACTTTCAGAATCAGGCCTACAGACTCAGAGAATGTATGAGCTGGAAGAGACCCTAGTGTTCTTTTTATCCAAATTCTTCACTTTACAGATGGAGAAACTAAGGCTTGGAGAGGTGAAGAGGTCAGAGTACTTAATTAGAAGCACGCCTCCTCACTCCCAGCCAAAATTCATTTAAAAAAAAAAAACAACTTATAAAGCACCTACTGTGAGTAAAGCAGAGTGCTGGCTCTGTTGACATAAAGATGAAAATTTATACCTGACCTCAAGCTATTTGGGGAGGGAGAAACAATAAATATACAACTAACTATGATTAAATGACTGGTTGAACTCAAATCAGTGGTCCAAGCAATTCAAGGAAAGAGGGATTGTACCCCAGTTGGAAGACTGGGGAAAGCTTCATATAATCATGGCTGGACCTTGAAGAAATGGGGTAAGGGTAGGGAAAGTCTTAGAAATGGAGCACAGGGTCTAAAAATGGTATATAAGGACAGGAGAAAGGAAGAGACCAGTGACAAGTGAATAGCCCAGTTTGGCTAGAGCACATAGCATGCAAAGGGAAATACCATGACATAAGGAGATTGTGAGGGGCCTTGAACGCCAAGCTCAGAAATTTGTATTTCATTGAACTGATAGTTTTTGATCTGGGGAAAGATGTAAACAGATCTGTGTGTTTGAAAGATGACTTTGGCAATTAAAAGGATCATTGATTTAGAGTTACAAGAGCCCTAAGAGATCATCTGGTCCGATACCTTCATTTTAATCTTCCTCCTTGAAAGAACCCAAAACTCACAGGTCCTCAGAACTAGCTCCAAAAAAAGTAGTGTGAAAAACCTGAAGTTTGGGACAGTGCCCCTCCACCCCAAGAGCAGAGCAGAACACAGAAGTGTAAGTCAAGAAACAGGCTAGAAAATGAACAAAAACCAAAAAAGAACCTGATCTGTCTTCATTTTACTGAGAAAACTGAGACTTAAGCAATTTATTTGACTGTCCCAAGTAACATAGGTAGCAAGTGGTAGAGCCAGGATTTAACTCAGGTCCTCTGACTCCAGATCCAGGAGAATCATTTTAGTAGAGTGGTGGGAATGGAAAACTAGATTACAGGAAGCTGAGGAGTTAGTGGGTAGGATAGGGTTAGTAGGAGCATAGGGTTAGTAGGAGCATAGGGTTAGTAGAGCATAGGGTTAGTAGGAAGTGGATGCAAAATTGGCTCATCCCATGCCAAAGCCATCATAGAAGGACAAGGACCACTCAAATTCCAAGCTGTTGGACCAAAATGAAGCACTCCTTTATTCATCTTCTAATTTTAATCCCTATGGTTCTTTCAAGTCAAACATTTATTAAACACTTCCTATGTACATTACACTGTGATGGGAATTGAGGGTACCAAGACAAAATGGACCATCTGCCCTCTGGGATCTTACATTTTACTGGGGTATGGGAGTGAGGGGATAGAAACAGGAAGTAACATCAAGAAGGAGAAAGGACTGACAGATGAAAGGATCATGGAGGGCACCCCCATCTGAGGTGCCCTCAACTGGGCCTTGAAGGAAAATAGAGATTCTTAGAGGCAGAGGTAAGGAAAGGATGGCATGCTAGGCATGAGGCACAGCCTGTGCAAAGGCATGGACGTAGGAGATGGCACAAGTCCAGGGAACAGGAAGTTGGGAGTTTGACTCAAATGTAGCATAGGTGAGTGATATGAGAGCATCTGGAAAGGTAGGCAGGTGGGAGTCACATTAAAGAACACTTCAAATGCCATGTAGAAGAATTTTGATTTTATCTTAGATGAGCTGATGCATAGTAGAAACTCAGGAAATATTTTATGATGTTTATAATTTGCATATTCAGATTACCCCCAACTAATCGATGTCTATCCCGTATAGTTCCACTTTTCTGCTTAATTGAGAACTGTTATATATTTGTGAACCCTCATTTAGATGACAGGATATTATACCACAACTATTTCCTTCCTAAAATATGACATAAGTATCAATCAATCAGCCAACAAATATTTATTACTGCCTAATAAGTGCCAGGCCCTTATGATTAACAGGAAAGAAATGGATGTTCTAATATATATGCACCTTCTTGAGATATGTATAGTACTATTTGTTTGTAAAGAGTGTCATTACCTGGTTCAAGTCCTGCGCCTGAAATATACTGTGTGACCCTGGGCAAGTCACACTCTCAATGCCTCAGGCAACTCTCTAAGGGGATAGCTGGTTGTACATCATTGAACAAGGCGGCTAGGGAAGGTTATAAGCATATGGACCAAGCATTGTGGAAGTGCTTTACAAATATTACCTCATTTGGCAGCCTGGTGAGGTAACTACCCAGAGGCTGACTTGCCCAGGATCATACAGCTAGTAGGAGTGTGAGGCTAGATTTGAACTCAGGCACAGCACAGCACAGCACACTTTGCCACCTAGCTACCCTATAGGAAAATGCCTCTATCCACCCCAAAACCATCATATCTTAAGCTGACAAAATTACTGAAGTCCCAGAAAGGATAGTTCTCAACACCAAAGTCCTTGGCACAATCAACTGGTTCAGTGTCAGAAACAGATATGGTTTTAACAATTGAAATGACAATATGGAAGACATTTTTGTACATTAGCCTTATGACCCTTCTATGCTCCAGTCAATCTACATTAATTGCTGAGCATAACACTGGGTTTTACTACATGTCCCACTGAACCATCAGGACAACCAGGCCTTTCCATCCATGCTGCAGCTGAACACTTCTATATTATCTCCTGCTATTAAAATATGAGCTCGCTGGCTGCAGAGATTGCTGACTCATTCTTTTTTTTTATTTGTATCCTCAGTTTTGCACATAATAAGCAGGAGTCAATAAACATTTATTAAGCACCCACTATATGCCAGGGAGAAGACACCTGGGTGGCTCGGTGGATAAAGTTGCTGGGCCTGGAGTCAAGAAGTTCATATCTGGCTTCAGGTAACTTAATAGGTGTGATCCTGGGCAAGTCACTTAACCCTGTTTGTCTTAATTCATTTGAGAAAGAACTGGCAAACTACTCCAACATCTTTAAGAAAAAAGATTTGGACACAACTGAACAACAAGGTGCCAGGCAGTGAGCATGCTAAGCCTGGGGATAGAAAGAGAAATTCCTGCCCTCAAGGAGATCACAACCTAATCTTTGTTCAGTCATTACAGTAACTGATCCTGCTTTTCATGACCCCAGTTGGGGTTTTCTCGGCAAAGATGCTGGAGTGGCTTGCATTTCCTTCTCCAGCTCATTTTACAGATGGGAAAACTGAGGCAAATGGTGTTAAATGACTTGCTAGGATAGTAAGTATCTAAGGCTGGATTTGAACTCAGGTCTTCCTGACTCCTGGCCTGGTGCTCTATCTCCTATGCTACATTACTGCCTCTAATCTAATCTAATCTAATCTCACTAAATAAATACTCCCTTCATTCATTTGTTGGTGGAGAGGCAGTTTTTTCACTAGGTGTTTCCCACACTGGTGAACTCATATTCAGAAAAAAAAATCCTGACTCATAAATTTAGGTTTTTAAGAAAATGAGCTGAAATACAATATATGTTTTCAGACAAAACATTTGTAAAACCTGAATCCACAGCATCTTAAATTTTACATTTCTTCTTTGATTCAGAGAAACATTGATCTGAGTGCTAGAATAATTGAGTGATTCTTTCAATTCAACTCAAAGGATAGAGCTAAAGAGACAGAATGATTAGTTTGTTACAATGGGACCATGAGAAAACAATACCATTTTTGTTGGCTCTGAACAGTGCCCACTAGACAGAGGTACAAGGGGAAGATTCCTTAAAACAAATTTCAAACAGTCTTTTTTTTTGGATGGAAATGTCACGAGTCAGTCATCATGATCCAATAAAAGGAGATGTTAGGAACAAAAACCAGTAACATATTTTTTTAAACAAAATTCCAAGACTAACATCTGAGGAGGAAAAAGACCTGATTCTCATAGACTGACCAAGGTGAAAAGATCATTATGTTGTCCATTGATCGAGGATAAGAAAGGTTGCCTTACATTCAAATATTGAGAATAAAATATCGAACACCTCCTATGCTAAGTAATGCAGGATATTAAAAATTTAGAATATATGACCCCTGCCCTCACTTTGAGGCCTCCTGAAGGAGTGCCTACCACTTTTATATAGCTCTTATTGTCAAATAGTTTTTAGACTAAATCAAAATTTGCTTCTTCATATTTTCTACCCATTTCTTCTAGTTCTGGCCTAGAGGGATCAGAAAAAAAAAATAAGTATAATTCAACTTATAGGATAATTTAAATTAAATTAAAGTATAATTCTCCATTCTATGTGATACTTGAAAATGGCTGTCATGTGCTTCCTAAATATTCTGTTCTTCATCTTTTTCAACAGATCTGCATATGATACACATTCAAGTTCTCTCACCATGCTGATTACCCTACCCTGGAATGTTCTTGTTTGCTAGTATCCTTTCTAAAACATGGCACCCAAAGCCAAACACACTACTGAAGATGTGGTCTGATTATGGAAGGATACAGTAGGACTGGGGCTGCTAGGTGGTACATGGATATAGTGCAGAGCCTGGAGTCCAAGGACTTGAGTTCAAATCTGACCTCAGATACTAAGTGTGTGACCCTAGGCAAGTCACTGAATCCTGTTTGCCTCAGTTTCCTCATCTATAAAATAAGATGGATAAGGAAATGGCTAAACCACTCTAGGATCTTTGCCAAGAAAACCCCAAACGGGGTTATGGAACAACAACAATAGGACTGTCATCTCACTTCTTTTGGACAGGCTGTATTAACCTTTTTGACCTGCTACTTCATATTAAATTTGCAGTCCACTAAAAACTTCAAGGTCTTTTCCATATGAATTATTTCCTCACTATACTTACCTCAAGCTTCTATTTATATGATTGTTGGGGGTTTCTTTAAACCGAAATGTAGTAATTTATATTTATTCTTACAGCATTTCGTTTTGCTAGATTGATACCACTGTTCCAGCATGCTAAGATTTTTGGATCCCAATTCTGTCTGTCATGTGACATTTTAGCTTTCTCTCAGCTTCATTTCACCTGCAAATGTTATTTGGTTTCTCTGACTAATATTGTCTGAAAATAACATCATTAATACATTCTAAATAAACCCCATCATTAAATTTTTAGGTCAGCTTAGTGGCACAGTGGATAGAGCACTGGGCTTGGAATCAGGAAGATCTGAGCTCAAATCCAGCCTCAGGTACTAGCTGTGTGTCCCTGGACAAGTCACATAACCTTGTTTACCTCTGTTTCCTCATCTTTAAAATGATTCAAAGAAGGAAATGGCAAATTACTCCAGTATCTTTGCCAAGGAAACCCCAAATGGGGTTATGAAGAGTCAGACACAACTCAAAAATGATTAAACAAAGTTTTAAAATTTTATTTGTACCATACTTTGGTTAATTGACCTTTTATAAGATGGTTATTGTGATATTAGCTATTCCTTCCCCCTTCCTTTACCTCTAGCATTGTTATACTTCAAAACAAAATCCAACCAATTAGCAATATTAGCTCTCTGGAAAGAGCTCACAAATTGATTACCAGTCAAAAGCAAAATAAAATGTATAGTCTTTAGATGTCATCATGAAATTTTGCTCTTTCCAGAAGTCTCCCTTTTTGCAGAATACTACACAACTTGCTTCAAGAAAAAGGAATCTGGAGACTGAATATGTGGTTATTCTGGTCTGAAGAATGCTGCATTACTGTATATATCATATATGGGTCAGATGTGACCCATGAACTAAAGCCAATATACTTAATACATACTAAATATACTGAAGCCAAAACCATCACATCCTAGTATACAAGGACCTTGGTTTGGTCCACATGAAGTACAGAAAATAGTAGGTACTGAAACCCCCTAATAGTTATTGTTTCAAAGTTTTGCCCCCCTGAGCTAATAACATGGTCCAGAATCATGATCGTTGTTAGCAAAACTTGTAAAACAGGCAGGATTTTGTGGCTACAGCAGTTAAGTATGTTTTACTAACAAGACAACAACTAGCTTTAACCACAGACCTCAGTGATATTTATTACAGCAAAGTGAATTGTCAATACTGTCCTTATGGATAGGGTTGAGTTTTCTTTTGGCGGGTTGTGTTTTTATTTTTTTAAACAACATAGACTAGATCTTGGAAATGTACCAAAAGTTTCACTAGTCTGAACAAATTACTTTTTTCCTGCTTCTGCCATGAGGGCAAAATAAATAAAACTGAAAAATCTTCCCAGGAAATCCATTTCTCTTCATACAGATGTGTACCAGTGGAGACCACTTCTTACTTCTCACTAGGGAAGCAGACTCAAAGTTATGCAATGCAATTAAAGAATTCCTTTAGAGGAAGACCCAGGCAAGATGTCTATCACACATATATAGTCTCAGAAGTATGGTATGCTTTTTAGATCAAAAGAATCATTCCTCTCTTAGCCCAAAGGCTTTTCTACTATGCCAGAGTATTCTTACTAATGTACCTTGGTAGAATCTGAGTTATTTTACAAAGCACATTAGAAGATCAGAATGGTGACTAAGGCCAAGATTACAAGGCACATTAAAGCAGAGTTAGAATGACACAACTGCTTCTTACTCTTGAGTTCAGGAGATTTAAGGCTAAACCAAATCCTCTAAGGACAGCAAGGCAGGGGTTGGATGTTAGCTCTCTCCTTCTCTAAGGTCTTTCCCCAAACGGGTCCTCATGTCTTCCTCCTGAGTTCCAGTCTTGAATCACCATCTGCCAATCTGACATTTCAAACCTGTTGTGTTGTGGGCAATTCAAACCCAACATGTCCAAAAAAGAACTTTATTTCTTTTCCCCCAAACCCCACCTGTCTTCTGAACTTCCATAATCAAGCCTGAAGCCTAGAATTAATTGTAGAAACCTCACTTTTCCCTCTCCCCCCATATCCAGTCAATTGTGAAGTCTTTTCAATTCTCCCTTGCCATCTCTCCCATCCATTCCCATCTCTCCACTCACACAGTGACTTTCCCAGTTCGATCCTCATCTCCTCTATCCTGGGCTATGGCAACAGCTTCCTAATTGGTCTCCCTGCTTCAAGCCTCTCTGCCCTCTAATCCATCTTGGACACAGGATGACAACATGATATCACTGAAGCAGGGGCCAGACTGTATCAATCCCCTGCTGAAAAAGCTCCAGCAGTTTCTCTCTTGCCTCTAAGATCAAATGCAAGTTAATCTGTTTGGCATTTAAATCCCTTCACAAAGGGGTTACCATCTATTTATTCCAAGCCTATTATATTCCCTCCCCCCACCCCCCATGCATTCTACAAACCAGCTATACTGGACTCCTTGCTATCCCTCATACATCTTTCCCTTCCAAGCCATGGTGTGCTGGTAAATGTTTAACAACGATTTCTCCAAGGGGAATAATGTAAGCAGGACACACTTTTAAATTCAATATGCATTAACATTATCTCTATCAATTCCTTAAATTTAGACAATAAACAAAATAATAAACCTCTGATTTATAGCTTGCTGATTCTGAGGTGTAAATGATCACACTGAAAATTTAACAATAAGCTCTTATGAGCTCCTATACTTGCTCCCTTCCCTTCCCCTTCCTCTTTTTTGCTTTCTCCTCTTCCCCTCCCCCTCCATACCTGCCATAAACTCTTTCCTCACCTCTGCCTCCAACAATCCCTACTTTTGCCCTACTTCTCTTACTTCATTTTCAAAATCCTTTTTGAGCTCTTCCATGGCCCGAGACCAAAGCATATTTTTCTTGGAGGTTTTGGATATAGGGGGTTTGATTCTGTTTTCTTCTTCTGGTCGTATGTTTTGATCTCCTGGTCACCAAAGTATTCTATAGTCTGATTCTTTTTGTCCTCTGTTTACTCATTTTCCCAGCCAATTATTTGACTTTCTAGCTCTTTGTTAAGGTTGGACTCTGCTTCCAGTGTGGAGAGTGTACTGTCCCAAGCTTCAAGGGTTTTGTGCAGCTGTTTTCAGAGATATTTCTAGGGACCTGTAAATTTTCAGTTCTTCCAAGGTTGTATGATCAAAAGAGAGGTGTTTACTCCTCTCCTGGTCTGTGCTCTGGTTTGTGAGTGACCACAAGCACTGTTTTCTGCCTTGAAACTGTGAGGATTCCTTCTGTACCACAGCCACAAGCTCCACCAGGCCAGTGCTCTTTCTCACCCCAAGACTGCCACCCAGGATTGCAACCCAAATCCAAGCATGGGCAAAGGAAGAGAATCTTGCCCCAGCACCAGCAAAGAGATCCCTGCAATCCCCCTCTGATCAGTAGCTGCCCCCCCGCCTCCCCCACCATGTAAGGGCTGAGAGTTCCAGAAGCAGCCACTGCTGCTTCTAACTCCACTGCCACCCTCAGACTGGGGCCAGACCTCACTCCTTTCTCACTCAGGTCCAAAGTTGAGAAGTCTGGAAGCCACCACTGCTGCCAGCAATTCAGTCCCCTGAGGCCTGCTCTGGTCCTGTCTGTGCCAGTGTGGCCCATGCTAGACTGTGCTCTTCTCTCAGAATGGTGCAACAGATCTTTCCTGTCAACCTTCCAGGTTGTCTTGAGCTAGACATTTGTTTTACTCTGTGAGTTTTTGAGTTCTGCTGCTTTAGAATTTGTTTGGAGTCATTTTTCACAGGTACTTGGAGAGTTTGGGGGGCGCTCCAGCAAGTCCCTGCTTTTACTTCGCCATCTCGGCTCTGCCCCTCCAATCCCTACTTTTGCCCAGACATCTCGGACACCACCTCCTATATAAGGCTTTTCCTGACTCCCTTAGGCTGCTAGTACCTACCCTGCCCCACTAAAAAGGGAAAAAGTGCCTTATATTTTGCATACGTTCACATGCACCTACTCTCTTCTCTTACAGAATGTGACCTGTTTCAGGGCAAGAACTGTTTCATATGTCTTTATATCCTTAGCACCTGGCAAAGCTGAGGCTCTTAATAAACGCTTGTTGATTAATTGACAACAGTAACGGATTTCCAGAGCCCTAAGGGTGTGTGTATGTGTGTGTGAAAGACTTGTTTTCTCCCATCCAAAATGAAAAAATGTTCCTCTTATCGTTGCATATATTCCTTCTCTCTCTGTTTTTTTCTTTTTCTTTTTGGAGGGGGGGAGGCAGGGCAATTGGGGTTAAGTGACTTGCCCAAGGTCACATGGCTAGTTTTTGTGTTAAGTGTCTGCGGCCGGATTTGAACTCAGGTCCTCCTGACTCCAGGGCCGGTGCTCTATTTACTACACCACCTAGTCACCCCTCCTTCTGTTCTCTTAAACAGGTGGACTCTTTTTTTTTCTATCACAATCTCAATCCTAACAAATAGAACAAATATAAATGAAACTAATACACATTTAAGCTTTAATAGCTTGAATATTTTAACAGCTTAAAACTACACCAAGACTTTTGGGACAACCCTATATTATCCAGTTACAAGACTAAGACCCTGCATGTGTCAAGTGACTTTGTATGGAGGAAAATTCCATTCTATGATAACAGACTGTAACTTTAATCCCACCTAATTTAACACACACTATTGTCTGCAAGAGGATCCAGACAAAAGGACATATGTGGCTCAGAGTGAAGCTATCGTTACTGGAAAAATAAATCATAGCCCATGACCTTTTCCAGGGGAATCAATTGTTTTTTGTTTATATAGGGAAACAAACAAGCCAGACACGCCTCCTTTGATTTCTCTTGTGAGAAAACATCATGAAGTCTAAGTGAGTCTTATTAGAAATAGAGAAGGTAGGACGGCAAAACCAGGGATGGCAGTTTACAAAGTTGTTCTGGTTTCTATGGTGTGCTGCACATAGTTCCTTCTCTCACTATTTTATCTCAGTGTCTGCTTTTTGTTTATTAATCCATTAATATATTCATAGAGGTGTTAGATAATGTCCTACTTTACCTAATGAACTTTATTTGGAACCTGGGGCCAGGAAGACTGGAGTTCAAATCTTTGCTTCAATTTAAATATGCACTAGATGTACAACTCTGGGCAAGTCATTCAAACTGTCTGCCTCAGTTTCCTCATCTGTAAAATAAGAATAAGAATAGCACCTACCTCCCAGGGTTGTTATAAGGAAATAATGTTTATAAAGTGCTCTGTGAACCTTAAAGTGCTATATAATTGTTAGACAAACCTTAAAGTAGTATGTAATTGTTAGATGCCATTACTATTATTATTTTTTGGGGGTGGGGGGAAGGCAAGGTAATTGGGGTTAAGTGACTTGCCCAAGGTCACACAGCTAATAAATGTGTC
The DNA here is from genome assembly GCA_011680675.1 of Gymnobelideus leadbeateri. NCBI lineage: Eukaryota > Metazoa > Chordata > Mammalia > Diprotodontia > Petauridae > Gymnobelideus > Gymnobelideus leadbeateri. Next base: position 603,422 of record WOXC01000109.1, read on the forward strand.
GAATGTCTGAGGCCAGATTTGAACTCAGGTTCTCCTGACTCTGGGGCGGGTACCCTATTCACTGTGCTACCCAGCTGCCCCAACTATTATTATTTTTACTTGCAGCTCTATTCTTGTATGTAATATCCATTTCAAACCAACATCTTCTCTGAAATATCACCTTCCTCACAAACCCCTGAAACCAAAATGATAATTGCCCTGTACTTACCCATCATTAACCCCATCAAAACCAAATTCATGTGTTATATATACCCTGGAACCTCATCACACTGTAACCGAGCAGGATTTAATCGAGTTCAATACATTTGAGTGTCTGAGTCAGGGAGCAGGAGGGGTAGGTAGAACAGCAAATAGAGCAAGAGGGCTGGAAGCATCAGACACTGGTTTGAATCTTGCCTCTGACACTTACTATGCATCTCTAGGCAGTTAATTACTTAATCTCTCTGCATCAGTTTCTTCATCTGTAAAATAGGGATAATACTGTCTGGAGCACCTATTTTATAGGGCTCTCGAGACAATCAAATTCTAAGAATGCTATTTAAAGGGTTATAAGGTGTCCTGAAAGTCTTAGTGCCATTTTAAACTAATAAACACTTAAAGTAGCCCATTTTGTTAGCTTATTTTATTTGCTGGGATTAAGGTTAAAGTTATTTTTGTTAATTTATTGTATTTGTTAGGATTAAGGATAATGCTTTAAGTGGTTAATTAAACTTTAGTAGCTTAAAACCGCAGTGAGACTTTTGGGACACCCTGTATAAGCTATTAATTCCTCTGTTTATCTAACTGCATGTTTTTTTTTTCTTCTCCAGATTGTGAAGCCCTATAGTAAACAGTATAGAACCAGGCAGTCAGGAATACCTGAGATTTTTTTGTTTGTTTGTTTTTGGAGGGGGAGGGGAGGACAATTGGGGTTAAGTGACTTGCCCAAGGTCACAGGGCTAGTAAGTGTTAAGTGTCTGAGGCCAAATTTGAACTCAGGTCCTCCTGACTCCAGGGCTGGTGCTCTATTCGCTGTGCCACCTAACCACCCCTAAGACCTGAGTTTAAATATGGCCTCAGACACTTACTAGCTGTGTGAGCCTGGGCAAGTCACTTAACCTTGTTTGCCTCAATTTCCTCATTTGTAAAATGAGCTGGAGAAGGACATGGCAAACCATTCCAATGTTTTTGCCAAGAAAATCCCAAAATAGGGTCATGAAGAGCTTTACATGCCTGAAATGACTAAACAACAACAGTACAAAACCATTTACCCAGGAGGTATCCATTAAATATTTAGTATTGATATTAGAGAGGTGCCTAGCACAGAGTCATGAATAATGAGGGTATTCAATAAATAGGCTGAAAATAATAAAAGATGGGTAGGGAATGAGAGGCAGAAGGAGAAAAGAAAGAAAAGTATGAGTATCAGCTATGAAGCAAGAGCTCAAATTAGAAAAAAGACAGAAAAAAAGAATCTAAACCTATGGGGGGCAGTTAAGCAAAGAGCACCAAGGATAATGGAGATAGAGAATTCGAATATTTATGGAAGCCCATTAATTTAGAATATGTTCCTCACAACACTTAGCTGAGATTCAGAACATGGCAATGCTGTTTGTATATAGTAGCCATTCTAAAGAAGATCACTAATAGCTTCTAGTACCATGTCAGGTCTGGGGCATTATGAATAGACTTCTCAAAGAAGCTAAACACATTAAAATGCAATTATTTGTGGAAAAGGATGAACTAAGATAGCTCAAAGAGAATAGAAAAGCTATTTGAATTGTGTTGGTGCTCTGGCAAATAAATACATTATTTGGTTTTCTTAGCCAGTCATTTTTCCCTTTTTTCAGTCTTTCACTGAAGCCACCGAAGAAAAGAGACTTGGGCCCCATTTACATACAAAGGCAAAGACTTTGGGGAATCTTCTTAACCTGACATCAAATTCCCTATTGCACTATATGAATAGGAGGCAGATTAAAGTAAGTTATTTGTAAATGCTTCCCTTCACTACACTTATCAGGATAGATATAAAATAGCTTGGTGATAATGGCTGCCTTCAAAGGAAAAAAAATATGTTATTTCAAGGATGTAAATGTAATAAATCTTTCTGGTTTAAGGGCTCTGTAAAGATAGAAAGAGAAGATTCAGTTCTGCTGATATAACTCAACGGAACTAACTTTTCCAAAGGAAAACAAATCATGCTGCTCCATACAAATTTCTTCGTACTCAATTTTAGAATGTCCGATTGGGGAATTTATAGTTCTCTTGGAAACTCCAGAAAATTGAGGCAATGTCATTGAAACACATTTATCAGGTGGCTTAAATGCATGCAACGCCACAATGATTCAGAACCATTTAAAACGTTTACTCTGTATGGGAAAACTGTAAAACACAAATTTCAACATCAATTGGCATCAGGGCCCAACAATGAAAACATGCCATATGGCACTTAGTTTACACAATAAAAACAAGAGTAACACTGTCTGATATTTAATCACCATTTACAGGAATTTTCTTGTGCCGATATAAAGAAATCAAATGATACCAGCTAAATATAAAACCAACATAGATACGAGTGCCCACAGACACACACAACTAAATATGCAGCTTCCACTTCTAAAAAGGATGCTTTCCTAAGAGATTCATGTTCCTATAGTTGTGTGTGTATATATATATATATATATATTTTTTTTAATCTTGCAAGAAATGTTTACAGCACATCAGACTAATTTGTTGCAAGCTCGATTTTCCCGTAGAGTAAGAAACAAAAAGCCAACGGTCTTGCAAATAACCGTGCTGACTTGAAAAATGAACAAGAAAAGTTGACTAATGTTGTAGATGGAAGGCTCGCTCTTCAAGACCAGATCACCATGATATCAAATGGTAGCCTGCCTCACAATTCCAGTGGCTTGCACAGTGTTGTTTTGCCTTTTTTATCTAAGCAATGTGCATGATACAGTACATGACTAAACATAATCCGATTTGATTTGTGTTGCAGTGTTTGCCAAAGAACAAATCTGTAAAATTACAGCATGTGAAAGCTTAACCCAGTGATATAAAATGGCCGTGGCATGGTTCATATCTTAAACTGACAGACTGATGGTGATTATTGCAAGGACAATGCCCTGCATATGTCAAACGAATTGCAAATAATTTATGTCACCTTATCCTCCATTATTGTTTTTGCAGAGGACATAAACTGTGTCACCAATATTAAACTGTCGGCCAAAAAGAGCCGAGCTCAGCGTTCTCCCCAACGAGAGCGAGGGGCCATCTGCACCCAGACAAACATGCATATGGCCGTCATTTGTCCAACGTCTTACACAATGTGAAGGTTTTTTACTTGGAATGCCAACCGATGTGGCAGATGATGTATGTGTTTCTTCAGTCCTGTGATTACCAGCACAGAAGCTGCTTGTGGTGCTCTTCACCTCATCAGTTCCACAAGCTGCACTCCAAGGTGTGTGAAGCATTTGCAGCGAGATGGCTTCTGACACACCGCAAGGTAAAAGCATTCTGGTGTGAATATTTGACTCCAGATTTTGTTCCAATCAGGGTCAGATTCTGACCTCAAGAAATTAGTGTGGGGAGAGATTTAGCACTCCAAAACGGCAATTTGAAAATGAGAATGAATATATTTGGAGGACGGAGAAAGCAAAGGGCATGTAGCTATCTCTTGGCTGACTGTACCAATACCAGAAGCCTTAGATGACTCTGGCTTTGTTGTTGTTGTTGTTGTTCTTTGGGAAGGGGATGAAGAGCTAGATCTGCTATTATCCCTCAGCCTGAGCATGAGTTCTGACGTCAGCAACCAAGCAGGCTGCTTTTGCTACCATTTATTCCTATGGGAAGTTCTACAAAACATTTAGGTGTTTTGTGGTGGTGGTGTTTTTTTCTTTGCAATCCTCAGACTAGCATTCAAAGTCCCTCACAATCTGGTTCTCAAAACCATCCTATTACTTCCTTTCATGCGCTCTCCATTTCACTCAAATGTGTCTGATACTTGCTCCCTGTAAATGGCATTCCATCTCCTTCCTACACACCTATTACACAAGCAGTCCCCCTTTTCTAGAATGCACTCCATCCTAATCCTGGTCCTGAAGAATTCCCTAGTTTCCTTCAAAGCACAGCTCAGGTTTTATTTCCTCCATGAAGCCCTTTGGAATGCCTGATAAGTAATGAGGGCTCTCATACTCTTGAAATAATTTGATACATATCTATATTTATATATAAACATATATACTCTAGTGCTTTTATAGTAATACATATATAGTAAATAAATGTACTTTGTAATTATATATGTATTCATCGTAATATATTTTGTGTGTTTTATATTACACAATATATAATATTTGTTACATAGTTACTTATATAGCTATATATATATATATATATGTATATAGCCATATATAAAACAAATTACAAAGTAGAGTAGCTAGGTGGTACAGCAAATAGAACTCTGGAGTCAGGAAGACCTGAGTTCAAATCCAGCCTTGGACAAGTACTAAGTGTGACACTGGGCAAGTCATTTAACCCTGTTTGCCTCAGTTTCCTCATTTGCAAAAAGAAATGGCGAAGCACTCCAGTATCTTTGTCAAGAAAGCGTGAGACACGACTCAACAATATCAACAATGACAAAGTGTACATAAATCTATATTTATACTAAAAGCATACACACATATTGTAATTAGTTATCTATGTACATGTTGTATCCCTGTCAAGTAGAAAATAACCTTGAGGGGAAGGACTATCATTTTTTGGAGTATTTTTATCCTTAGTACCTAGATACAATATTAGGTGTTTATGGCTTATGGCACTGAATTAAGGAGGGTAACTCCACACTTCTTCCTGCTCCCCCCCTCCAAAACCAAACAACAACAATAACAGTGTTCAAAGGTTCTTTGTCCTCAGAGCTTTATGAAGTTTAAGACATATTGGTTCTAATAAGGCATCCTATAAAATGAGAGAAAAGTGTGGCTGTAAAAAAAAATTTATATATGTGTGTGTGTGTGTGTGTGTGTGTGTGTGTGTGTGTGTGTGTGTGTGTGTGTTTGACCAACTTACTGGAAGAACATTTTTTCACTCAATAAAAAGTGTCTAGAATCTCCAGGTCAGACTTAAAGAAAACCCCAGTATTTTTCTCTTTTCCTTCTATTTCTGTCAAAACATGACTCTATTTTTATGAAGATTGGAAGAGTCGGAGGAGAAGGGTGAGTGAAAAAACATTCTAGATAGTCTCAAGAGGGTGTATTGGGACATCAAATAGCTCTTAGAAAACCACATTTTGATGAGTTAAGCATAAACAAATCAGAAACATATGAATTTATTGTCCCATAAAATACACATGGACTTATATAGCTCTCCCCACCCCCACTTCTCTTTTAATGACAGGAGGAGGGGAAACAAAAGAGGGGGCATCGGTTTGTTTGTTCTTATCCTTTGCCATTAGCCATCTTTGGTCACTTGCAAAATATTTTACGAAGAGAAGAAAGACATAGAAAATTCAACTTAAGGCATGCAATTTTAAAAGGAAACAAATGTCACTTTATAAAGCAAAGACCTGTATATAGACCATCCTGAAGAAAGCTGACTTAGAGTTTTGCATCAGGGAAGGATGAACCTAAGCCAACGAAAAAGCGTAGCGGTAGCCCAATGTAATTTAATTTCTAAGATTGAAGGGCCCTCCAATGCCTGAGAATAACCAACAGTTAAAGGAATTGTATCTTCATTTGCCACTTCTGATTACCTGTGTGTCCTTCAATTAACAGTAGGATGGTAAGAAAGATGAAAATGGAAGCATACATATGTTAATAATTATAAAATTATAGTAAGCAAGTATCATGGAGTTTGTGAGTTTATGTTTGGGGGTTTTTGAGATGTGACAATCAGACACATGGGGACTTTTTCTGCCAATTTTAATTTGGATGTTTAAAATGGATGATGTCAAGATTGGTAGAGCTGAACTGAACACAATTTCCTGCCCTTTTTTGCTTTTTGTTGGTCATGTAACTTAAAAATATTGAGGACATGAATAGTCAAGGAAGCACCATATGTCATGTCAAAGGAAATAAAGAGGGTGTTATGAATTGGCATCATGGGAATAAAGTCTGTTTTCCAACTATCTTGGAGACATTTGTAGGTGGTCAGCCTACTGTCACCCTAAGATCAATATGCTTAAAATCAAACTCTTCAGCCCCTCCCAATAGTCCCCTCTCATTACTTTTCTATTTCTGTCATCAAGGATCAAAACTTCAAAATCATCTTTAACAATCTCCCTCACTCTCACATGCCTCTGTCATTTGTTTACCATATCCACCACCCTCGTCCCAACTTTCATCTGCTCTTGTATGTTCCCTAACGCTAGTCTAAACCCTCTGCAATCTATCCAAGTACCAACGGTACATTAATCTTCCTAAAATGCCATTCACCTCATTTCCCTCCCCTACTCAAAAACCTTCAGTGACTCCCCATTGCCAGCAAAATAAGTTACAAACATCATGCCTTTGCTTTCACTTATCCAAATTCCACCCATATTTTGAGGCCCATTGTATATCCCAGCTCCTCCAGAAAGCTTGTCCTATTGTTCCAGGGCATTACCTTCACTGTGCCCTCTTCTGAGTCCCTGCTTCACTTGTCTGTGAGGTTTATTTAGTGCCCCTTAACTGCAAAGACTTTCTGTGTTGTCCTTTGCACTTCTGTATTTGTTCTTTATGTTATTGGGTTCAAAATATCAACTGCACAAGTGCAGCAGGTGGGAAACATAACTAGACAACAGGAAATGAAAAAAAAAAGATCTTTACGCTCAACAAAAAGCAGTAAGGCTAGGCCGGCCCTGTCCTCTGCCACCCCCACCCCCCAAAAGTGCTAATGCAATCTGAGGCCACATTAACAGAGGTCTATATCTAGAATAGGGCAAGCCAGAGTCCTGCCACTCTTTACACTGGTCAGACCACACAGTGTATACTTGGTGAAAGTTTTGAAGAATCACTGACAAATTGTAGGACATCCAGGGGAAGGTGAGCCCGAGGCGATGTGACTGCACCATGCCATATGGGGACTGGGAAAATGAACTGGGAGATTTCACAAAGAAAAGAGAAAACTTAGGGGAAACACAATATAGCTTCAAATATTTGAAGTCACCATAGGGAATAAGAATTGGATTTGTTTTGCTTGGCCCCAGAGGCAGGACTAGGAACAAAAAGTTGCCAAGAAGCAGTTTTAGTGGGGGGCAGCGGGTTTTCTAATCTTACTGAGGGTCTTTGAGCAGATGTCATTTGTAGAGATTTACATTTAGGTATGGGCAGGTTGGTCTTAAAAAATTACATCAAAGGTCCTTTCTAATTATAATATTCTGTGATAACTAAAGGCAAGATATGTCTTATATTGGCCCAGTGGATAGAGGATTGGTCTTGGAGTCAGGAAGACTCATCTTCCTCAGTTCAAATCTGGCCTCAGACACTTACTAGTTGTGTGACCCTGGAGATGTCACTTAACCCCATCTACCTCAGTTTCCTCATCTGTAAAATGAGCTGGAGAAGGAAATGGCAAACTACTCCAGTGTCTTTGCTAAGAAAATCCCAAATGTGGTCACAAAGAGTTGGATACGATTGAAACGACTGAATGACAGCAACAACAATCCCTATAGAGTCTTGCACAGGATGGGGAGTCAGAAAAACATTTGTCAAGGGAGGGACTTTGATAATTCAGATCTTTACATTTAGGAATAGTTTTTAGTTTCTCATTATAACCCCAAATTTAGAAACCTAAATGAGATCTCTAGATGTTTTTGTTAAATTTTAATATCGTTGAAGCTCTTCTTTATTCTCCTTCATACAATCACGTGTTTGATTTGTGCTTTGGCCTCTATTCTCTGAGGTCACTGAGGTTTCTAACTTTACATCAGGAAGCTGAGCTGACAAAGGAGTTAAATGCGTCGGGACTTATGAATTTAACCACTGAAGCTAAATTGAGTTTTCCTTGGCCTGCCATCTAAACCAAGTTTTGACTCAACATTACTTTATTCCTTGGCCAGCTGAGTTAATTTGGGTAAAGAGTGGACAGTGATCATTTCCATAAGTCAACCATAATTCAGTGTGGTATGGAGGAGAAAATGGCTGACTTTGAGTCAAAAATCCTTCAGTGGAGTCCTGGCCAGCTTTATTACCTGCTTAGCCAAAGGTAGGTCATTTTACTTCTCAATCTCAGGGGCAAAAATGAGAATCATAACCTTTACATTGTCTGAGAAAGGAGTTTTTAATAAACTTCACTGTATTATTTAAATGGATGCTATTATCTACCCACAATTAAAATATAATATTATCAATTATTTAACTGTTATGACTTTAAGTAACAGGAAAATAGTTATGGAAATAGTTCTGAAATCTTTTATTCCTATAGTATATAATCACTACATCTTTAAATTTTTTTAAAAAAAGCACATTCTTCAGAAGAATGCTTGGATGATTAAGTACAGGTAAACCAGACTTTTGTTTTGTTACTGAGTGGTTTTTATCTCCTATTCTTTGAAAAATAAATACAAAAATAAACTAACCCCTCTGTATTCATCACTGACTTGTATCTTTTGGAGAGTAAAATTGTTTCTCTGTCTCAGTCTCTATCTCATTTTGATAGTCCTTGGCAGAGAGCATGGCACTATGGACAGAGCATTAGACATGGAATCAGGGAGCCCTAGATTCAAATGCCCACAGAGAAGTTTGACAGCTGTGTGATCTTGGGTGAGTCCCTTCACTCCTTGTGCCTTAGTTTTCTCATTTGTGAAATTAAGGGGATTGAGTAGATGACCTTTGAAGTTCCTTTCCAGCTCTAAATCTATGATGTTGTAATGTAATCCCTTAGCATCATCTGTGTACTTAGAACAGTGTCCATTCAAAAGAAGATGTGGAGAAGTTAAAAAAAAATTGCTTCAGATCATAAAAATCACAGAGTCATCAAAATAATTCATAGGAAATCTTCCCCCCCCCTTATCTGAAAGGGGAATTTAGTCTTTTTTAAAGGATAACTTCCACCATTATAGTAATTTTCAAGTTGAAAAAGAACATGATGGTCATTGGTATTGAACTATACATTGATGCATAAGTCATACCTCAGATATTTACTTGGAAACTTTAATTCAATATCTTAAAGGTAATTTTAGGGCTTTATAAGGAGGTGTCCAGACCTGAAATTTAATCAGTACAGTGATCTCTTGGTGTGGAGTTCTTCCACTAAATCATGTGAGCAACTTGCCAAATTAACAAGTATTTATATTAAGTGCCTACTATGTGCCAAGTGCTCTGCTAAGAGCATACAAAGAAAAAAGGTACAAAGAAAAGCTGAAGACAGTTCCTACTCTCAGGAGCTCACAACTGAATGGGGAGGATAACATACAAACAACTAGGTACAAATAAGATATAGACTGGATAAATTGGAGATAATCTCTGAGGGAAAGCCCTAGTATTGAGGGGCATAGGGAAAAGCTTCTTGCCTTTGTAATTTATAGTCCTAGACCCAGGAATCGAGAGGTTAAGTGACTTTCCCAGGGTCATTTTAGTTCTAGAAGTCAGAGGACAGACAAACCCAGATCTTTCTGACATTAAGGCCTGCACTCCATCCACTGCTTTAAGTAAAAGAACTGAAGTTGTTTTGGTTTTTTTCACAAAATCTTTTTATAGGACACAAATACCTTCGGCAAAGCCAGACATTTTATCTAACACAGCTTCAAAATGCAGGAAACTTTTCCATTCCTGTCCTTTAGCACTGGAATTAAAGATACAATGAATAGTCGGAGTGACATTGTATCCCTTCAGAGATGGAGAAAGAATAAAGAATGAAGACAAGAATGATATGTATAGAAATATTGGACAGAGAGAGCTGGTACTTTTTTCTTACAAGTCCCTCTTTGTATTGGTAGGACCAGATAATGAGTAGCACTTTTTCTTTGTAACAATTCATTAATCAGAGAAATGATCCTTGCTAGTGTTTAGATGTTTTACTTAATTTGGTACCTCTGGCCTGCTGCCCCACTAGTGCCAAAATTATTATTTCTCACCCAGCAGGTGATAAATAACAACTTCAGTCATGATTAATACCATGAATCCGTCAACCTGACTAATGCAAAAAAAAAAGAAGAAGAAAAAAAAAAAAGAAAAAACTTGAATCCTCCAGAACAAGTGGGTGATAATTGTTATGGGAGCCTTTGGAGCTCTGCTCAGCTTATAAGAGAAGGAATCCACAGGAAATGAAGCGTTCGCTAGCAGTCCAGCTGATCCTAGGAGGCTTCATTAAGCCCATCTCAGCAGCATTTTCCATCGGTACCCCAGTGTTAGGCTCTCTCTCTCCTAACACTGAGTTTTAAGTATCTTCAAAAAGAGTCAACCACCAACTTATTTTTTTGCCCATAACAACAAAACACAGAATAAAGAAACATTAGCCAAGCAATAGCAATACCGTATGTACTTTAAAGTTTTCAAATATATTAATTCACTTAAGTTCTTGAGGTTGGGGACCACTTCATTTTCATCTTTGTACCTACTTTGTGCAGAGCCTTGCACATAGCAAATAATAAATGCTTGTTGAACTGAAATAAACCCAGTGAAGCTGTCAAAGCAGGAATTATTCACCCATTTTAAAGGGGAAGAAACTACGGTACAGAGAGATAAAACTAAGAAATGACAAGGCAGGAATCCATATCTTCTTATTCCTAGTTCAGAACTTTTCCCCACTAGATCATGTCATTTAATTCTATTCAATACAACAAACATCACTACATATAAAGCACTGTAATGCTGGTAACCTGATACACGTAGGGAAAAGTGTCATCTTCTATATTAAAAAAGAAATGATTTCCTCGATAATGTACACAGAATGGAGTTGTCCTGAAGCCCACAGCAAAATTACCCCCTCTCTGTGATCATAAAGAAAATGAGTGTGTTAACAGTGGCTAGCAAGTAAGCCATATGGTGCCATCAACTCAATTATTATCATTTAGCATTAGAGGCCAGTGCTGTGCAGATAGCTCTGTAAAACAGAATCGAACTACTGCACAGTGGACTGAGGGTCTAGACTGACAAGTCTTGGACATAACTAATGGGTAAAAATACACCTGATGTTAGGATAAAACCCAGCACTGAGTAGGGAGTCAAAGTAGTGGTTTCATGAAATAACCAATCTTTAAAAGAAATCTTTCTTTTTAAATTTTTTTTGGAGGGGGGAAGGCAGGGCAATTGGGGTTAAGTGACTTGCTCAAGGTCACACAGCTAGTGTTAAGTGTCTGAGGCTGGATTTGAACTCAGGTCCTCCTGACTCCAGGTCTAGGGCTCTATTCACTGTGCCACCTAGCCTCCCCTAAAAGAAATCTTAAAAGGAGTCTGCATCTGTACTTAAAAGTGAAGAAAGAACCATAATAAGGGAAGAATCCTTTCCCCCTTCACCCCTCCTAATAGTGTAACTTGACTACCCAACCCCCTTTCACCTGTAAAATGAGGAAGCTGAACTAGAACAGGGGTTTTCAGTGTGTGTGTGTGTGTGTGTGTGTGTGTGTGTGTGTGTGTGTGTGTGTGTGTGTGTGTGTGTGTGTGTGTAATGGAGTTTTTTGACAATCTGGAAGTCTAGAATGTTTTTTAAGTGCATAAAATAAAATACATAGGACTGACTACAAGGGAAACCAACTGTATTGGAATAGTTATCAAAATATCAAGTTCATGGACTCCAGGTTAAGAATTCTTAGACTAAATGATTTATAAGGTTCTTTTAAGTTATAAATCCTGAGAGCTCTGATCTCTCTACTGACAATAAACCTTATCATTCTCCCATGTTAATATGGTGGTATAAAAAAAAAAAAAAGAAAGAGAAACAGGAAAAGAGAATTACATGCTGGGATATTTGAGCATTAAAAAAATGACAGAAGGGATTCAGGTCCTCCAAATATAAGATAAAATATAACAGCCTCTCAACTAAACTTCTGTCCCAAATAATGGCCTTCAAGGTTTTAAGGGTTTAGAGGCTAGAATAAAGTAGAACTTAAATTTATTCTATCTAGATCATCAAATTTAAGTTTAGGGAGTTTGGTGTACTTTAAGAACCCAAATTTCATTTATATAGACTGACAAGCTCTTGATTATTGGTGTTAGATGCTCTGCCTCTCAAAACATTTCTTATTTAAAAGTCCAAGGTACCCAACTACTTAAAAAAAACAACAACTTTAACTGGTTTGGAATTGAACTTTGGCTTAAATGGCCAATGAGTAACTTAAAAACAAAACACCATATTCTCTTACTAACATGCTTTTCCTAGGAAATATTTACTTCTCTCAATATTTCTCATTTACTATTTATAATTTTTACAAATTTATAATTTCTTATTTACTAAATAGCTATTGTTAATACAATAAATAGAAAGATGATGAATGACATATAACAGGGGTGTTCGGGTTTGGTCTCCTACTTGTTTGCTTAAAAATTTTAGAGGCTGCATTTCCATTAAATCCCACTCATAAGGAATGAAAATATGGGTGGATAAATGAATGAATGAAATGAATTTATTAAGTACTTACTATGTACTAGGTAAGCATTGCTAAGCACAGGTGGGTACAAAAGAAAAGAGAGTTTCTGCTCTCAAGGAACTCACCATCTAATTGGAGAATACACAACATATAGGAGAATTCAACTGCAGGTCAGATGGAAAGGTTGGGAGGTTATTAAGTGTGCAGCTAAAAGGCTGAAGTCCTAGGATACATCAAGGTATATATCCCACAGCAGTAGCCCACCACTACTGGGAATGGGATAGTAGATCTCAGGGTCAAAATGAAGAGGGGATTCTTGGGATACATGACAGTATTGCATTCAAACACTTGAAGTTTAAGGGAACCAAATGACTATCACCTTTGTTAAGTGGCTGTAACCTCATGCTTAGACTACTGTGACATTGCCCTCAACTGGTGTCTGTGCCAGAGGACATTTTGAGGGAGAAACTGATTATAGCTTAAAAAGCCAACTAAATGCTAGGATATCATTTCTCTCAGTTTCTTCACTTATAAAATGGGATGATGTCAACAGCTATAATATTTACCTCACAGGGATATTCTGAAGCTCAAATGAGAAAACTTTAAAATGCAATGGCACTGCTGGTTGTCATTATTGATAATGATACTGGAAGTAAGACAAAACATTGTGAACCTGTATTCAGATTACTCTGTGAGCCTTAAGACGGACATAACCAAAGTTAGAAAAAATCCACTAAGATGACCAAGGAAATGGAGACTTCTGGATATGAAGATAACTGAGAAAATGATCATTTAGTCTGGAAAGATGATGGATGAAAGGAGATAGATAGATAGGTAGATAGATAGATAGATAGATAGATAGATAGATAGATAGATAGATCATGAAGCTTATTGATAGGACAATCCAATCAACCAACCAATAGATCTTTATCTAGTACCTACTATGTGCCAGCCATATGACTAGATTCCTATGTATACAATAAAAAAAAAAAGAAAAAGAAAATTTCCTACCCTGAAAAAGTTTAGCTGAGATCTCTAACTAGGGAAACAATATGTGTGCATGTAAGGGAAATAAGCATTTATTAAGCACCTACTCTATGCCAGGCATTATGCTAAGTGCTTTACAAATATGGTCTCATTTGAGCCTCACAACAACCCTGTGAAGTACATGTCATATTATCTCCATTTTACAGACAGGGAAACCGAGGGAGACAAAGGTTAAATAACTTGCCCAGGATCACACAACTAGTAAGTGTCTGAGGTCAAATTTGAACTCAGGTCATCTTGATTCCAAGTCTAATGCTCTATTTATTGCACAACCTAGTTGAAATACAAAGTAAACACAAGGCAATTTTGGGGAAGTGGAAGGGCATGAGTACCTCGAAGAGAATCAGTATAAAGCAGCATTTAAGCTGAGATTTTAATGAAACTAGGGGTTCTAAAGGCAAAAGTGCAGAACTGCCTTCCAAGCAAAGGGGACAGACAGACTGTGTGAAGACCATCTTATGTGAGAAACATCAAAAAGCCATTCTGGCTACACCAAAGAGTAAGTGAAGACAATGTATAGGATGAAAATGGTTACAGTAGGATGGAGCCAGGCTGTAAAGTGCTTTAAATGCCTAACAGAAAGTTTGCATTTTGTCCTAGAAGCATGAGGGAACCTCTAGAACTTTCAGAGGAGTAGAAGATGCCTTAAGGCAGAAGACCAATTAGGAAGCCATTGTTAATAGTTTAGGTGAACTGAATGATGACCAAATAGTGATGTCAATGGAGAGGAGGGAATGGTACAAAAAATATTTTTAGAGATTGAGTCAATACTTGGCAAGTAGAAACATGAGATGGAGGAGAAACTGGCACCAGGGATTGCCCATTCCAGTACCCTTCTATTTGTGAAGAAAGTGAAGTGCTATTTTGCACATGGAAGACCAATGTTTTATCCACCATGTCTAGGAACATGGTTAAAACCAGCAGTGTTCTTCCTAATGCAAACAAGAGGGGCCAGTCTTCAGGTCTGTGGCTGAAATGGCTGGTAAATTGTTCAATCCCCAGAGATGTTTAGTCTCACTGGGGCTACCTCTCAGTGTTCTAATACCTTTTCTCACAAGTACCCAATGGTGGAACCTCATGTTCCCTTTTCACAAACCTTTATTCCTTCTCTGGTTTTTTCTCCCTTAGATCTATTCCTATGGAAAGGAGTAAGAAATCAACAAATATCGCCTATGCACCTGCTATGTGACCCTATGATTGTGGCAAGATTCAAATGAGACAGTGTATATAAAATGATAAATAAATGTGAACTATTATTATTATGGAAAAAATCAATTTCCTCTTTTTTCAACAGAGTTCAGGGAGAAAGCATCCTGGGACTATCTGATTTTTCTTTTATTTTTAATGCTCTTTGGACTATTGCAAGGGTGGCTAAGAATAATTCCTTTTAGTAGTTGTGGGCTTAGTAGGGCAAACCTTGCAAGGTTCAACTCCAACAGCAGAGAAGATGTTGGGGACGACATCTACATACCTCATCCTGTCCTCATAATTTTGATTTCTTATGTTATGTTTCTAGATTTTTTGAAAGCTTCTCTTATGAAGCTTGGAGTTCTTGAGCATTTTTAATGGTGGCATCAATCTAATGCCCAGGAAATTGCTGGCAATAGTTTGGTCTGTGTTAATGTTCCAATTCCAGAGTTTAATGACTGAGTTCCCAAGGGATATTTTGAGATCTGTATTTGTAGTAGTGAGATTTGTTCTCTTGTCAATCCACAGAAGACAAAGTGCTTCTGATGTGGAATGCATCAAGTTATATCTTGTGCAGATACTAAACTTTTATAGCTTTCAGTGATGTGCTGCCCAGTTTCTCCCTTTCCCCTGCATAATCTGCATTGACCCCTATGTTCAGGCTCCTTAATAAGAACTCCTCTGTGATTCTGGTGGTCATGATGCAGTCCTAAATTGTCATTGTTATGATTAGAACAGAATGAAGAATCTCTAGTTTTAGTTTGTTTTTCCCTTTCGTTCTCCCTCTTCTCTCAGACCTCAGAAAACCAAGCAAATGACCAAAAACTACAGTGTTAGATTATCGGCTTGTAAAGAGGACTTACTTTGTTCATTTACAGTTATTTCAATTTAATTCAGTAAACATTTATTAAGTGAATACTATGGACAAGGGTGGGGATTAGGAGATGACTCCCTATTCTAAAAGAGCTAAAAGTTTAACTAAAAGAAACTCATGGTAGGCATCACAATCTCAGAGTCCAGTTCACTCTATACAGCAAAGACAGCCTCAGATAATTTCCTCATCAGGGAATGGCAGGGAGAGGGAACAGCACAAAAAACATGGAGGCAGGAATGAAAGGTATGCTGTACACACAGTGATACTATATATAAAAGAGTAGTGGAAAGGCAGGAAAGAGATGATACTGATGGCATGCAGAAGGCACTGAATGCCAGAATCAACAGAGCTGATTACATGTTCATAAGAGAATTTATATAGTACAAACCTATTTAGTCACTTGAACTTTATTCAAAGAACACATAATTCTGAGAAAATTATGTCCCCCAACAACTAATGCCTCATTGTGTTTTAATAAAAACAGGCTTGCTTAATTCAAAGTCTATTTTTTGCAATCCCTTGTGTTTGAAATTATTGAGATAATAACTTAATATAAACTAAGCTACATATATTTGAATAGCAATTTACATCTAAACATTAATTCTACTTTTAAGTAATCAACTAATAAATTAATCATTTATTATCATTTCTCATACCAAATGTAAAGTAGCAGTTTTGAAACCTTAATATGTGTTAAGGCTATACTGAGAATGTACCTATTAAGAAAGGACAACTTACGGGGAGGCTAGGTGGCGCAATGAATAGAGCACCAGCCCTGGAGTTAGGAGGACCGAAGTTCAAATTCGGCCTCAGACATTTGACACAATTACTAGCACTGTGACTTTGGGCAAATCATTTAACCCCAATTGCCCTCCAAAAAAAAAGAAAAAAAAGGGCAACTTACTCAAGACTATACACAGCCATTCTAAACGAGTTAAGTTCTACTTCACGAATAACTATGTCAAAAGCTTACATACTCATGGGCTCCCAAGTATATATATTTACATGAAAGACCAGTTACAGTCTGTCAAATCAATGATCCACTAGCTAAATGGTCCCGAAGTACACAGCAATTATGGTATCGTTTCCAATTCCATAGCCTCTAAGGAGGAAGCTTCTTTGAATCTGAGTATTGCAGAGGGATTCAAAACCACTTTTGTGTAAAATAAGCAAATTAGAGTGAGCTGATAATAGTGTTTGCCAGTACTTTAAATGTTTCTAAGTTAGGGATATCAGGCTTTTCCCTTTAGAAAGGTAAACATTTTGGAGTAACAACTTTTGGAGTCATAAAGAATACAATGGAATGGTATTATCAAAATAAAAAACAAGCGACAAAATATGAAAGAATGTTTCAAATCATTAAGGATAAGAGAAATATAAACCAAAACAACCTGGAGATTTCAACTCATACCATTATCCTGGCAAGATGATACAAGAAGTAAATAGTCATTGTTGGAGAGGTTGTAAAAAAGACAGGTACATTAAACACGCATTCCTGGTGGAGTTGTGAATTGTGTAAAGAAATATGCAAAGAAAGTGACTAAAATATCCACCATTCAACCCAAAGATTCTGCCATGTGACATATGCCCCAAAGAGGTCAGTGACAAAAAAAGGTTTGATACACACACACACACACACACACACACACACACACACACACACACATTGCATAACAATGTTTTGTTTTGTGGGAACAAAGAAGTGGAAGCAAACAGATGCCCACTAATTAGGGAATGGCTAAATAAATGGTGGTAGCCAGATGTAATTGGAGTCTTTCTCTGCTGTAAAAAAGTAATGAACATGATAAATACAGAGAGGTATGCAAAAATGATATGTGATGCAAAGTGAAGTGAAGAGTAGGAAAATAGTGTCTACAATGACTACAGCAATGTAATCCAAAATAATATAAAAAGAATATGATTTGGCAATTAAGAGAGTCTTCAGTTGAACCTTCAGGTTATAAACCACATAGCAGAAGGTTTAGGAGAAATGGGGACACTGACTAGAGATGGATTTTTCAGTTTAGCTGAAAAGGGGAGGAGAGAAGGTAAGAATAAATAAGCGTTAGGATCTAGTGATTTTTGGTTTGTTTTTTAACAATGGAGAGTTGGGAATGTTTGTAGGCAGCAGGGAAAAGACTAGTAGAAAGGAAGAGACTGAAAATTAAAAAGAGAGGGAGGGGGTATAAGAAATAAATTAACCAACCAACAAGAATTTATTAAGCAGCTACTATTTACCTGGCACTGTGGATACAAGTATAATGAATGAAACTATTTCTAATCACAAGTATACATTCTAATGTGGGAAAAAATGAGTATGCATATAAGTATATGCAGAATAAATATGTGAATAAATACAAAATAGTTAAACACAAGGTAGTTTGGGGGGGCGGTGCACTAGAGAAAAGACTTCATGCAAAAGATGGTGCTTCAGCTGTATCTTAAAGGAAGAGAGGAACTCTATGAGTCAGCAAGAGTCAAGGAGAAAGCGCATTCCAAGCATGGGGTTGGGCCAGTGAAAGGCACAGAGATGGGAGATGGGGTGTGGGATGAGGAAGATAGAAATGGACAATTTGGTTGTGTCACAGGGTACAGAAGGAATAATGTCCAAATGAATCTGGAAAGAGGTTGGGCCAGATTGTGAAGAATCTAAGTTAAAAAGAAGGGCTCCTTTTTGTCCTCGAGGCCATAGGAAACCACTGGAGTTACCTGAATAGGGCAGGCTACATGATCAGACCTGCATTTTAGGAAAATCAGTTTGTCAGCAATATGGGATGAACTGAGACTTAAAGGAGGGAGACCAATTAGGAAGGTATTAAAAGAATTTAGGTAAGAAGTCAAGAAGCTCAGAGAAGAGACTGGCAAGGGCTAGTCATATAGATCCAGGTATCCATCTTTATAGAGATCCATTAAGAGCTGATGACTTTATAAAGAGAGAGTATAAAGACAAAAGAAGGCCTAGAACAGAACCCTGAAGAACACCCAGCTAGATGGCATGATAAGGGCAATAAGCCAGCAAAGGAAACTGAGACACATAGGAGAACTTGCAGAGTAATAACATGAAGACCCAGAGAGAAGTGGGTATCTAGGAGGGCAGGGCGATTAACCTATTAAATGCAGCAGATAGGCTGAAAAAGATGAGTACACTGAAAAGACAGTGTATTTGGCAATTATGAGATCACTGGTAACTTCAGAGAAAGAGAAGTTTCTCTGAAACTCTGAAAGAGATTGGAAGCAAGAGTAGCAAAGGGGTTCAGGAGACAGGAAGTAGAGGCAGCGATTTTTTTTGGAGGGGGGGCAGGGCTATTGGGGTTAAGTGACTTGTCCAAGGTCACAGGGCTAGTAAGTGTTAAATGTCTGAGGCCAAATTTGAACTCAGGTCCTCCTGACTCGAGGGCCAGTGCTCTATTTACTGCACCACCCAGCCACCCCTGTAGATAGACTTTTCAAGGAATTTGGTTAAAAAGTGAAGGGATGGCAGGGTCTAGGGATAGTTAGGGATGATAGCTGGGCATGTTTGAAGTAAGTAGGGAAGGAATCAGCTGGTAGAGGTTGAAGTTGAGAGGGAGGGAGAAACAAGAGAGAACAGAAGAGTATGGAAGACTGGAGGTCTTGATGAGGGCCAAGAAGTATAGGAGAGAAACAAGATATATGGAAAGATAGGAAACTATGCTCAGAAAGAGACATGTTAAGAGTTTCTAGTAAGTGAATGGGACAATGATGGATGGAGAAAGAAGGAACAGACATCCAGAGCTGGGGTTTGGGGGTATTCTTTGCCTGTCAAGGATTCAGTATCATTGAGCTACAGAGAAGAGTTTGCAAAAGTATGAATCAAGGCAGAGTCCAGTGCATAAACCAAACAAGTATTTATTAATCACTTATTATGTGCTGGGCAGTTACTATGGGCTAAGAACTGAGGAGACAAAGAAAAGGCAGGGAAAAAACCAGCAAAAATAGTGTAGAGACAGTTCAATCAATCAATAAACATTTATTACGTGTCTACAACATACCAGGCACTGTACTACACTCTTGGGATACAAAAAGAGGCAAAAGACAGCCCCTGAGCTCAAGGAATGTACAGTATAATGGAGGAGAAAACAAGAAAACAGATATATATGAAACAAGTTCCATACAGGATAAATGGGACGTAATCAATAGGGGAAAGGTACTGGAGGGTTTGGGAAAGGCTTCCTGTAGATGGTAGGATTTTAGCTGGGCCTTAAAGGAAGCCTGGAAGGTCAATAATCAGAGAGGAAGAGGGAGAACATTCCAGGCCTGAGAGACAACCAGACAAAATGCCCAGGGCTGAGAGATTTAGTGTCTTGTTTGTAAAATAGCCAGAAGGCTGGTATCACTGTATTGGAAGAGTACCTATGGGGGGGGGGGGGGAATGTTAAAGACTGGAAAGGTGGGAATGTGAATGGTTAGGAAGGGCTTTGAATGCCAAACAGAACATTTTATATTTGATCCTGGAGACATTAAAAGGAAGCTACTGGAGTTTACTGGGGGAGTGCGGGGCAGGGGGAGGATAACATGGTTGGATTAGCACTTTAGGAAAATCACATTGGTGGATGAATGGAGAATGGATTGGGTTGGGGAAGAACTGGAGGTAGGCAGAGCACTCACCCACCAGCAGGCTATAGAAGCAAACCAAGGCGTGAGGTGCTGAGGGCCTGCACCAGAGAGGTGGCAGTGTCAGAGATGAGGCATGGGAGTAACTTTAGGAAGGTGAAATCAAAAGGTCCTTATCAACAGACTGGAAGAGGGGAGTGAGAGACAGTAACCTAGAAAGACTCCTAGGTTTTGAGGGAGTAGGAGGAAGGTGTAGCCTTCTAGGGTAATAGATATAGATAGGAAGGGGGAAGTTTGTAGGGAAAGAGATTAAGTTCTATTTTGAGTTTAAAATGTCTACTGTTTATCCAGTCTAGAGAAGTCTAAAAGGCTTTTGGAGATAGCACACTGGAGGTCAGCAGAGGTTGGGGCAGGAAAGGTAGATTTGAGAATTATCAGCGTGGACACAGTAATGAAATCCGTGGGAGCTGATGACATCACTAAGTAAAGCAGTATAGAGGGAGAAGAGAAGGCCCAGAACAGAGCCTTGAGAGGCACCTATGGTTAGAGGATGTGATCCAGAAGAGGATCCAGCAAAGCTGACAGAGGAGGGGTGAGAAAACCACAAGAGTGGTGTCCCAAAAACCTAGAGAAAAGAGTATTAAGGAAGAGTGATCATCAGGGTCAAAGGCTGCAGAGGGGTCAAGGAAAAAAACGATGATGCAAAGGTTCATGGTCTTGTGGGGCGCCCTGACCTTGGAGGGGTGAAGGAAAGAGTGTTGCCCCCCAGGAAGGGTGGTTGTGGAAAGGACCAGCAAGAATAAGTATTGACTGGAGGAATGCTAAATGCATTGGGCTACATAAATGTAATAGAATACTATTGTGCTATAAGAAACGACAAGTATGAAGAATTCAGTGAAGCAAGGCTGACTTCTGTGTACTGATAGAGTACAGTAGGAAATTAGGAAAACAACTTACACTGACAATGTAAACAGAAAGAGCATCAGTAAAAAAAAAGAAGAAGAAGCTAGGGGAGAGGATTCTGAGAAGATGGTGAGTAGGTCAGAAAACTTTCAGCTCTTCAAATTTCCTCCACAAAAACCAAGCCAAATCAAACGAAAAAACAGAAAATCCCCTCAGCACTGCTGAGTAAAGCAGTTGTCTTCCTAAGACAGTTTGAGAAGTCTGAAGAAAAAAAAAAACTTGACCTCTAGGGATAGAGGCTCACCAGAATGAAGTGCAAACACCTCCAGGCTGACTGTGTGGAATCAACAAACAAGCCCTAGGGGCACCTGGGTAGAGAGGCAGCCCCAGCCTTAGAAATCTCATTTTGCAGCATGCCAGTCAGATGCCCGAGAAGTACTGAGAGACACCCAGCACAGCTGTGCTGACCAGACCTGTCCCAGGCTATGGCTGCAAGGGCAGAAAGATTTAACACACACCTGGTATCTTAGCAGAAGGATGGGCACCTGCAGGAGAACAGTTCTTGCTCTGTTGCAGGGCAGAGAGAACAGCTGTAGTTCGCAGCCACCAGAAGGGACCCCAGGGAGTAAGATCATTTAAAGGACAGTGTGGCTGGGGGCTGGCCCTAGCTGTGGTTTAGGTGTGGAGAGGAGAGCCTAAGGTTGGGACCTCAGGAAGGAGCAGTAAGAAGGACCTCACATCGTGGGACTACAACTTAATTATACTAATAGCAGCTAAAAAGAAAATTAAACAAAAAATAAATAAAAAATGAGTGAGCAAAGGATAAAGAACCCAACCAAAGAAAGTAACTATAGGTATAGGGAATATTTGGGTTCATATTCATAATGGTGCTAAAAAGAGCCACACCCTTTTCAATGAGAAATGTCGGGACCCCAGGAGAAAGAGTTCTTGGAAGAACTCAAAAAGGGCTTTAAAAATCAAATGAGAGAAACTGAGGAAAAATTAGGAAAAAAAATAAGAGCAATCCAAGAAAATCATGAAAAAGCACATAGCAGATAATAAAAGAAAACCAACAAGGAAGCAAAGAAAAGCTGGGCAGCTTTGAAAACAAAATACAGGTTTTCTTGAAATGGAAATTTATTGTCTTATATTGAGTCTTCTCCTATGGTCTGCAATGAACATGGCAATGTTTTCCCCCCTCATTTTGTATTTAATTTTTAAATTTAAAAAATTTATATTAAAAAAATCTAAACCTTCTAATTATAATGACCATGCTTGACCCTGAAAGAGTTGAGAAAAATCAGCTCCCTCTCTTCACAACAGAGATAGGAGACTTCGTGTAGAATATCTGTCAGACACAATTGACATGGCTTCATAAACTACTTTTAATTCATTTCAGAAATGAATGATATAAAAATAGAATATTCTTTTAAAATACCTGGGGCTCTGGGAGGTTAAGTGAATTAATTGCATATGGTCACATAATTAGTACTTGAATCCAGAACTTCAAACTAATCACATCCTATCTGAGAACTCTTAAGTACTCTATATCATGTACTATTATCATGCTGCTAGCTAAAATACAGCAACAATGATCAATAGTCCCCTGTCTTATTCATTGCCAAATTATTAGTTGCCAAAAGTGAGTCATTTCAGATGATCCTGGCACCATAGATGATGCTAGAAATTATTGCCCTTCTGAGTCTCAGTTCAATGCTATTATACTGAATGAGAACTCTACTAAAGAGTCATTCTTACCTATATTACAACTTATATCAATAATTCCCTTCCTCCACAGGTCACCAGAGATAATTTAGGCATCAACGGGAATGTCACAGAATACATTTTCATTAGAAAAATCTTAGTCTAAGCATCTTTTACATCACTTTTTTTGTTCTATGTCCAGGTCTCACATATTATAGGCTAAGCTCTCTCCCTACCACCATTGAGATTTCTCGGTATTCATGTATACTGGGCACTCACAGAGAAATGAGATGAGCCAGTCAGACTGAAAGTATTAGGCAGTTTTATTTGGTGTATTGAGGGGAAGGCCATAGAACTTAAGAGACACACAACTCAATATGGGAAGGAGGGTATGTGTGTGATTGTAGAGTACTGGGGCAGTCCAATTACCACACATCCCTGGATACAGAGCCCAAGATGTTCCAAAGCAGAATAGGAAAAGGCATGCAAAAGGACGTAACCAAAGATGTTTTCTTTCCCACAAGATGGTATTCAGGTCACGAAATGAGACAGAGAGGTTCACAATGGTATTTAAATTGCTCCCAGGATTTGGCATATGGTTATATCAAGCTCTTGCTGGTGACTTCTAGACCCATCTCCCCTCCATGCTTCAGGGTCCAGGTTAGCACAGGGGTTTAGTGTTAGGGTACTGTTCAGGAGGGTCTGACTGCTTTCTTGCCTCTAAGAACACAAGTAGGAGGACATCAATAATAAAGGAAACTGACAGAACCCACAAAATGACACAGAGAAGCTAACCTCCCACTGAGGACAGCCCAGCAGGCTGGCAGAAAGGGCCAGCCCAGCCCTGCTTTAGTCAGAAGTCTTAACCTCAGGGTGGCCACACCCAGCCAAAGGCTGAAGGGACTTCAGATGATTAGCAGCTGTGACAGTTTTCAGAATTATCAACGCACAGAGGCTAAGGACAAAGTGAGAGGTCAGTGCAGTGTGGACTTTGGGATCCAGTAGTTGGGAGTGCAGTTCAGCCTTTAATACCTGGAGGGAGAAGCCGTTGAGGCCCCATAGCCATGCAGCTGCCCCACAACCCCTACATGGCAACTTCAGCTCCTGGCCTGCAGAGTATAGGGGGAGCACGCAACCAGTCTGAGGGGTAATCACTATTGCTTTAATCTGCTTGGATCCGGATTGCAGTCTACAGTGGAGGTCCTGGGGTGTGTGACCAGCTTTCCAGAACATGTGGAGGCTTCAGAGAGGGCACCCAACTAATACCTTTGGCAGCTGAGAAAACCCCAGTGACTGGGACGTAACTCCCCTGTCTGGTAGCATAGTCCTACTGTGGCAAAAAGCCCAAAAGTCAAGAAATTGAGTGGCAACATGAGCAAACAAGGAAGTAAAGCAAGCAGAGCAACCCAACTTTACACTCCTATTTTGGGGACAAAAAGGATCAAAGCATGGAACAGAAGGAAGACAGTGAAGTCAGAACTCCTGCACCAAAAGCTTCCAAGAAAAATACGAGCTGGTTGCAGGCTATAGAGGACCTTAAGAAGGATTTTGAAAACCAAATAAGAAAAGTGGAGGAAAAATTGGGAAGAGAAATGAGAATGATGTAAGAAAACTATGAAATGAGAGTCAACAGCCTGACTGAGGAAAACAATACCTTAAAAAATATAGACTAACTCAAATGGCAAAAGAGGCTCAGAAAGGCAATGAGGAGAAGAATGTCTTAAAAAGCCGAATTTGCCAGATGGAAAAAGAATCTCAAAAGCTCACTGAGGAGAATCACTCCTTCAGAATTAGATTGGAGCAAATGGAAGCTAGTGACTTTATGAGAAATCAAGATACTATTAAACATATCCAAACAAAGGAAAAAAATAGAAGGCAATGTGAAATATCTCACTGGGAAAACCAGTGACCTGGAAAATAGATCCAGGAGAGATCATTTAAAAATTATTGGGCTACCTGAAAGCCATGATCAAAGAAAGAACCTAGAAATCATCTTTCAAGAAATTCTCAAGGAAAATTGCCCTGATGTTTTAGAACCAGAGGGCAAAATAGAGGTTGAAAGAATCCACTGATCATCTCCTGAAAAAGATCCCCAAAAGAAAACTCCTAGGAATATTATGGCCAGGTTGGAAAATTCCCAGATCAAGAAGAAAATATTACAAGGAGCCAGGAAGAAACAATTTCAATATTGTGGAAACACAATCAGGATAACACAGGATCTGGCAGCTTCTACACTGAGGGATCCAAGGGCTTGGAATATGATATTCTGAAGGTCAAAGGAGCTGGGATTAAAACCAAGAATCATCTACCCAGCAAAACTGAGCATCATGTTTCAGGGGAAAATATGGTCATTCAGTGGAATAGAGGACTTTCAAGCATTCTTGATGAAAAAAACAAGAGTTGAATAGAAAATTTGGCATTCAGACACAAGAAGCAAGAGAAGCATGAGAAGGTAAACAGGGAAAAGAAATCATAAGGAACTTATCAAAGTCGAACTATTTATATTCCTACATGGAAAAATGATGATTGTAACTTATGAAACTTTTCTCAGTAGAATAGTTGAAGGGAATAGAAATACACACACACACACACACACACACACACACACTCACATACATATATATGTCTATATAGGAGGGTATGTGGACATATGAATACATATGTGAGTGTGTGTATTTATGTGTACAGGTATACATAGATAGAGGGCACAGGACCTATTTAATACAAAAGGATGATACTTAAAAGGTGAAATTGAGAGGTGAGAGGGAAATATAATGAGAGGAGATGGGGAAAGACAGAATGGGGCAAATTATCTCATATAGAAGAGGCAAAGGAAAATAGTTTCAATGGAGGGGAAGAACAGGAAGGCAAAGGGGAATGGGTCAACCTTATTCGCAATGAATTTGGCTTAGTGGGGGAATGACATACACACTAAATAGAGTATCTCACCCTACAGGAGAGTAGGGGGGAAGGGGATGAGAGAGGGGATGATGGAAGGGAGGACAGGCTTGGGGGGAGGGAAGTTGGAAGCACTCACTTTTGAAAATGAACAGGATCAAAGTAGAGAACAGAACAAGTGGGAGGTGGGATAGGAGGGAGGGAAACACAGTCTTTTACAACAGATCCATTTTGGAAATGTTTTGCATAGCTATACATGTACAACCTATACTGAACTGCTTATCTTCCCAGTTAGGGTGGGTGACAAGGGAGGAAGGGAATGAATCTGGAATTTAAAGTTTTAAAGTCAAATGTTTAATATATAAATATATATACACATATATACTATTATTAATATTATTTTACATATAACTGGGAAATAACATATATAAGCACTGGGGCATAGAGATCCACCGTGCCCTACTGGAAAGTCAGAGGGGGTATGGGAGAAGATATAGGAGAGAACAGATTGGAGGAGGGGATATCCAGTGGGATTGCTATTTTGGGGTGGTGGGTAGGGGAAAAATGGGGAGAAAATTTGTAACTCAAAATCTTGCAGAAATGAATGATGTAAACTAGAAGTTAATAAAGCATTTGATAAAAAAGAAAGAAAGAAAAAAGTAATACAGGAAACTGGAAGTTCCTGTATTGTAAGCTTCTTGGTACAGAACATTCAGATTGGGTGATGGAGGGGAGAGAGATAGTACAACAGGCTAGGCAGGAGGGATTATAGCTACTCCACAGAACTTGCTGGACAAAATCTAGATTGCCCAAAACAGTATTTTTCCCACCTTATCACTGTATAACTAACCAAGTAAGGATCAGAGTAAGCAGGCAAACTTCAACCTTTCTCATTACAATTCAAGCTGTGCCTTCATTTTGACTCCATACATAGTTCCACAGATCAGGGACCCTGAAAGAATTAGGCTCTAAGAATCTCTAAAGAAACTGAAAATGGAATCCAAACTTCATGTTGTTTGTACGCTCTGACATCAGATACATCTCTCTGTAGGACAGTGGTTCTTACTCTAGGCAGTAGGGACCAAGCAGGTCCATGAACATGGATGAGAAAAGATAACATGTTCATTTCAATGTAATTGTCTTCCTTTGTAATGTTATGTATTTTATCCATTCAAAAATAGTTATGTGAAGGGGTCCATAGGTAAAACCAAGACTTCCAAAGGGGTCCGTATCATTAAAAAAAACAAACTACTAAACTACACAAAGTTGTGTAGTGTAATAAAATAGTTGTGTGGTCATATAAAAGGGAAACCCGCCTTCAAAAATATTTTCAAGTGTTAGACAACCAACTGTACTCTAACATGACTGATCTCTAGACCAGTGTTCCAGGATACAGAGACTCTTTCCCAGTTTAAATAAGAGATACAGGATCTTTACTGTCAGTAAGCTCATAATTATCCTCTAACTCACCTTTGTATGTTCAGATAGCTTACCTGGGAGGCCAGCTGGAAGGCTACTATTTTCAGGATATCCATGAGCAAAAGACTTGCTTATTGTATCAAGGAAACTATCAATTTTTAAATTGGCTAAAACAAGAGTTTCATATCATGTGCATATAAGTATTATACACAGAAGATAACTCTTGAGACAAATGATCTTTTCTTTCAAACTAACATGCCAACATTAATTTGAGTAGTAATATCCTTAGCATTTTATTTGTATTTCTTTTCAATTCTGTCTGGTTTTATAGAAATGTCAGCTATATCTATATGTATTATACTGTATTTCATTAAAGTCAACTCTGCTGTACTAAGTACATTTAATACAGATTGAACATCATTATAACAAACCATTAAAATGTATTCCTGAAAAAAGTTTTTAAGAATTATAAAATCTAGAATGAACAAATTCAGGAGGATGTCCCAAAAGTCTAAGCACAAGTTCAAACTAATAAGGCTTATTTACAACTCAAAATAAAAAAAATCTGTATATAAAATGCAGTTTTTCTAGTTCTAATAAGTTATAACATAAAACTTGCACTTTAAAAAATTAACAAGAACTTTTGTTCAGTTTAGTTTTAAAACATACGCTCTATCTGGAAGAACATTATTTTAACTAATTCCAATGTAAGCATATACATCTAAGTGTTTTGTCATGCAATGACCAACATCATTGTACTCTATGAGAAGCTTGCCTAATCAAAACGAAAAATTGAGTCTTAAGTTTTAATAGCCAGAACAAATATCTCACCATTTAAACTAATGGAGTAATCATTTCCTATACTTATCAAAAGCTTTAAAAAATACTTGAGTACAATCACTCTACTGAGAAAAAAGTCTCCTTTTCTCATCAAGGAAGAAAGCAAATAAATTTCCTAGTTTTCTGCTAACTTGAGTCAAGTTTTTGCTAAAATTGGCTAAATATTTCAAAATACTACATGCCTATTACTAAATCAATATATAGAGCAATTCTTGCTTAAATGTAATAATACTACTTTGTATTTTTATCATGTGTACTGTAATTTTCTGCCAATATATATCTTCTGTCACCCAATAAAATCCACCATTAGACAAAGGTGTAGCAAAGCCCAAATGACACAAACCCCCCTGCTGACTGTCTATATAAACACCACATTCTGCACTTTTTTTTTTTTTTTGGAGGGCAATTGGAGTTAAGTAACTTGCCCACGGTCACACGGCTAGGTTTTTTTTTTTTTGTTTGTTTGGTTGGTTGTGTTAAGTGTCTGAGGCCGGATCCGAACTCAGGTCCTTCTGACTCCAGGGCCTACGCTCTACTCACTGCGCCACCTAGCCGCCCCTACATTCTGCACTCTTAATCTCCTATCTCTCTACCGAGAAGAGAGAAACATGTACTTTATCATCTGCCCTCTAGAATCAAGATCCAATGCATTTAACTACTTACATTATTGAAAGCCATTATCTATACTGTCCTCCTGGCTCTCATCATTGGATATTAACTAAGCCAAATGTTTGTTTCTCTGAATTTCCTTTATTTGTCCTTTCTTACAGTACAAGAATATTCACAGGCCACAATTTGTTCAAATCACAGGATCAGAGATTTAAAGCTCTAAGGTTTGCCTCTAAGAGGCAAATTTTACAGATAAGGAGAACAAGGGTTGGAACACTTGTTCATAGTTATACAAATGCTTATTGTTAGAGGCAGAATATGAACTCAGGTCTTCCTGGCTCCAAAAGCAGCAAATTAAACATTATACCACACTACCAACCATTGGACACACACACACACACACACACACACACACACACACCCCCCCCACACACACACTATATAGCGGGTATATCTAACAGATATGTATGTATATATACAAACACATTATAGATATATACAAGTTAATATATATATATATGCACAAACACATTTACACACATGCATGTATGTATTTATATAGTAACTTGCTATTTAACCAGAATATTCAATCAACCAGTGTAATGGTTATGGGATTTGAAGATCTTCCATGCCCCCTTGAAATTGCTGACTTAGCAGGAAGGAGCTGGAGTGGAGGAGGGGCTGGACTGGAGCCAGAAGTGATTGGAAGCTGCGATGGCAGTGTGAACTTCGAACTTCTGAGAGCAGCCAGAACTTCTGCTGAGGACTACTGGGGTTGGGAACTGTGGGGGTCCAGAGTTGCTGGGAGTGAACTACACTGTGTGAAGGCTGAGCAGACACCGCGAGTGAGGAGCAGAGGATCTTTGCCTGAGGGAGCCCGTTTTGTTTTGAAGGCTTGAGAATTTGAGTGTTTACTGCATTAACTATGTGTGACAACTCTGTGGCTACTGTGATGGCTTTGACTTTCTGGTTTTGGGACTCAGCTTTCTGATATTTGAATACATGTTCTGGCTACGTCCCCCATGTAGACAGCCTGTTACATTTTGTGATTAATAACTATACCAGCATATTTATAGTCACCACAAGCATTGTGAATATTGCATTGTTGTTACAACCAGTATATCCCAGACAGGGATCCCAAAGTCTTTGGTGCAGTTTCAAGCTTTAAAGCTTTGGGGTCATCCTGTATAGAGAATTTGGCAGAGTAAAACTAGAAAATTATCCTAAATATGGTTTCACAGTGAAGCACACTGCCTTCCACTTAGAGGAAGGTGTAAGTTTACTTATGAGAATGTTAAGTACATAAAATGTTAAACCTATCTATATAGAGTAGACATCACACCAAAAGCAATAAAAGTGATATGCCCATTATTGGGCATTCCAAGATTTACAAAATCGTTTTGAGGTTATTCTGTAACATGGTAAAAGTGAGCGTTACAAAACCTTGTAACAAATCAGGAATGCTACTGCTAGACTTCATAAAGTGTTAAAAAAACAGGTGGAATATGTGTGCAACCCTTTGTATGAGTGACAATCTCAGCAGCTGGTTCCTGTAAAAACTGAAATCATTAAGCAAGACATTCCTGTGGTTTAACCTGTAACAAGAGGCTTAAACCTCTCCTATAGAATGATGATAACTATATCCAACAGATGCCAAAATGGTTTTAAATTACTGCATGAATGACACATAAAATCCTTCTCAAGAATCATGTAAAAGGCATTTTATTCTTAATTATTTATTTTTATCTAAAAAAATGACAGTTAATGCTCAAATACAAAGCAGGTATTTAGCAATATCATTTGCTTATTACAGATTTTTTTTAAAGTCTACACACTACTATTTTAATTTTTTATACTGATATTTGTATTTAGGGGCCATGATAAAGATCTAGGTAGTGAATATAATTATGTTCTCAGAAAAGACTTTTGATCTTATTCTTATTGATGTGACTTTTAAGGATCCCAATCATCCGCAAGCAAGCCATGGCAATTTCCAAAAGTCATTCTTAAAAAACAAAAACAAAAACCTCTTGGGAAATAATTGTCAATATTTTATAGATACAGAGATTTTGCATAGGCAAAATATATTAACTCAAGTCACACAGCTCTATGGAAGATTATCCACTAACAGAATGGACATTTTGATTCTGTTTGGCACTATAGCAACTTAATCAAAGTTAGAAAAGAAAAGAAAAAGAGCCACAAAAAAATACCTTCATAAGGAAAATAAGTTAAATTACACAAAAGCAAGCCACCCTAGACTAAGAGACATAAAGACTTTCATTCAATTACATTATAGCTCTACTTACCACCTTTAGTAGGATAAGCATTATATGAACAGGGCTCCAGAACAAATGACTTAGAGTACACAATGTTAAGTGTCAATTTAATATAAAGCCTACATAAAGAATGATTCAAACACTCAGGAATTTAAACAGGATGGGTGTATACTTCTAAACAGTATTAAGCATTTCCTTTTATTTGAAAATCCATATAACTTACAAACCATAATATACAAACATGTATATATATGAAAAGTCAGAGAAGCCAAACCACAAAACCACCAAATATGCACCGACCTGTTGCTTTTAAAATACTATGTAACTACAAATATTTTAAAATGTCAACATTCTACTCGTAAGTTTTCTTCTAGTATTGAATAAACTCAAAGAATTCAAATAACCAGCAACTTATTAACTATTTTTCAACAAATAGTAGGTGCTTATGAAATATTCCATTAACCATCAGTCAATCAACATTATTAGGAACAAAAATTCAAAAATGAATTTGCATACTCCCATCTATTTCCCCCAAATTTAGGGTATCTAAAGAAATGTTAACTAATAATTTGGTTTTGTTTATTACTACTAGATGATCTTAGACAAGTCACTCAGTCTCTCTAGGCTATAGTTTCCTCATCTGTAACATGAAGGAACTGAGTTGATGCCTCTCCAGGTCCTGCTCAACTCAAAAGTCATGGTGTTTAAAAAAAAAGAAAAGAAAAAGATCTGTTCTTCCAAAAGCTTAAAGCAATCAAAAGGCCATTGGATAAGCCTTTTTATTTATTTATTTATTTTTAATGAATGTTTATTGACCAATTGTCTTTATTTTTTTATTAATTAACTTTTTTTTTAATTTTTAGAGGGCAATTGGGGTTAAGTAACTTGCCCAAGGTCACACGGCTAGGTTTTTGTTTGTGTGTGTTAAGTGTCTGAGGCCGCATTCGAACCCAGGTCCTGACTCCAGGGCCAGTGCTCTACTCACTGCACCACCTAGCCACCCTGGATAAGATTTTAAAGGAAAAAAGCTTCACAGAAATAATCTGTATTCAAACAAATGGGAGGGAGGAAGGGATGAAGTTAGGAAAGAAGTTAAAAAGTTAGGAAACTGTTAGGTTGGAAGGAAGGAATTTTTTAAGCATCTACTATGTGCCAGGCACTGTGTACTAAGGACTTCACAAATATCATTTCATTCATATAAGAAACCCAAAGTACATTAACACTGTTTGTATAGTATCTCTTAACTACAATAATTTTTTTCTACTCAATATCCTAATGAGCCACTCTGTAAAATTACACATTAAAATTCAAAAAAGCAAAGCAGTATGCTACTTTTAGAGTGTTCAGAGTAACCTCAAACATTTGGCAGGTAGGAAAGAAACCAACCAAACACACATCTAGCTTTTTTGTCAGCAAGCAGAATGGGAACAAGCAGCGCTGACTTTTCAGTGATAATTTTTAGCTACTGTGACTTGGCTTTAAATGCTCCAATTTAAAAGGTAAAGGCAGGAAACCGAATCACCATAATGGGATGTCAAGGTTTCCATTTTCTAATGCATTTTGCCTTGATGCTGATTCACCTTGACAGAGGACAGCAACAAGACCTAAAGCAAACCATAGATAGTAAGTCTTAAATAAGAGCAGAAATATCAGCGTTGAACAAACAGCCACTGTCTCCAAAAGCTCTTGATCTTAAAAGAAAGAAGATAGCAAATTGTAATGTAAAGATAAAAATGCATCTTGTGCTAATATTGGTGCCTTTCCATCTAAAAAGCATCAAGAAAAAGCCTACATTCCATGTACTAAATGATCCAGAAAGAACATCAAAAGTACAAAAGTATGTACAGAAAATAAAAGATTATCAGATTAATAATATGGTGAAATTTTAAAAATCCATAAATAATAAGGATTTATTAAAAAAAAAAAGGATTAGGACAAAATAGGTCTTAAAGAGAAGTCAGCATAAACCAAAGCAACTGAGCATTAGAAACTTTCAAAAATAAACAAAATGGCATTAGAGAAGAAATAAAGATTTCAAAGAACATGATTGGGGAGGACGGGGGGAGGGAGAGTGAGAATAAAGCAAAGAAAGAGTTACAGTATATACCTAGACTACAGAGTAAAAACAAAATTTTCTGAAAATAATTTATATGACAAAATTTCTCATCAACAAGAAGAATGTTTTCCACTGGGGGAAAGAAAACTGTTTTCAACTAAGCCATTCTGGTGTTCTGTTTGGGGGGGGGAGAGGGAGGTGGAAGAGAGGAAAGTTTAAACATAAAGCAAAAACCTAAAACAGTAAAACAAAAAAGACCACATGAAAACTTTCAACCACTTTTGTGATTATTCCCTAGGCTGCATATACTTAATGGTCTCTTGTAGTTACACTACTACTTTTGTGCTGAGTAATTTTAAGTGGAAAAAATCATTAAGAGAAACAAATTCTTAACAAAGTATGAGGTCCCTTCCAGCTCAAAATCTATGGTCCTCAGATCTAAGTGTCACAAAGCAATTATCCCTTTATCAAATTTACTTTACCTGCTTCCTGAAGTTTCTCTTTTCATCCAACTGATTTCTGACAAGAATTACTATTCAAAATGTTAAACCAGTATATGATCTAAACATTTTGTAAATAGGCAAATTTTATAAGTGTGTATTTATTCGGTCCTAAAATGACCATTTTTCCCCCCGTGGCCAATTTTACCATCTAACTAGCAAGATCATCTTTTGGTGTCTTGTCTTTTGTCTTTACCCTGAGAAGAACATAAAATACTTTTTCAATTCACATGCATAAAGCTGACAGCAACTGGGTGGGGGGGAAATTTGTATCACAGTTAAAGCTTTATTTTTGTGTGCATACATGTTTCAAGGAAACAAATATAATCTGGAAATACAATAGAGGAATTCAGAATTATTTAGTGTATACACTGGCTACAAAATACATATAAAGTTCTGTTATACAACTGGAGGTTTCTAAAAGTTGTGTTCATTTTAAAAATTTTGATATTATTCTAATCATGAAGTTGAACATAATTTAAGACTTAGACTTCTAATCCAACAAGTCTCTCTAGGCCAACCTGAGGGGGATGTGTCCTTTCCCATTTTCTCCAAAGTAGTTCTGTTCAATTCTTCTACAGAACGCAAGGAGGTTGCTATAATTTTTCACCTTTTCAGAGAGTTCATCATTGGTCAACTGAGTGGTAAGGATTGTGAAGAGATGGCCAAAGACCAGGGCATCAAGTTCAGTTGGCCTAAAAAAAGAAGGAAAGTGCTGACAAAATGCAGCATATCTTAGTTTGCAACATTAGTTTTAACATATTCCCATTGGCTATTTTAAATATCAAATTTAAACTACAATGTAAAGAAGCATTAATATTTGTTTTTCATGATTACAATGGCAGATGTCTTTATTTAGCTTTGAAAAATTTCTTACATAAAATCATCCACAAATTCAAAAATAGTCACAGAGAGGAGTAAGTAGGTTTTAAATTAAACCAGTTCTTTGATTTGCTTTATGCAATGGTACCATCCTGAAGTAAAAAAATAAATTTAAGCTAAATGCTCATTAACAATTACATATATACATACACATATAAAATATATGACATTAAAAAAAAACAAACAAAAAAAGGTCCTGTATTATTCTGATTGTATCACTTTTAGGACATTATTCCAACTTTTCTTTCCTCAGCACTTTTAGTATCATTTCTTTCAGAGATTCTTCCTCGCACTTAAAATGCACATCTTCCTTAAATAGTTGTCCTTTCATCACTTAATCAACTCAATAATCTAATATCAAAACCTCTTCCACTATTAGTTCAAACACCACCTCATCCTAGACATTTTCCCTCATCTTCTTGCTTGGTAACGAATTTTCTCCTCAGACTTCATAAGGTACTTGGTTTTATAACTCTCTAATACATTTATGTAGTATAGCATTGTATGTATAGCTATTAGCTGATGTCTTGTTCTCCCTTCCTAGAATATAAGATTCTTAGAGATTGTGACTAAATTACTTCGTATGCCATCTCCTTTGCATATAATTGGTGTTTAATAAAGGTTATACTATTCCTTAATATAAAAGTTCTTGATTAATTCTGAATAGCAAAGAAGTATGTTATCCCTTGTGTACAAGGATGATGCATCACTGAACCAACATTAGTAGGGTACAGGCATTATCTATATAATCAAACATTTCGCCAATATTCTATCTGTGCCACCTTCATTTGGCAATGGTAAGAATCAAATATATAGGTTTGCTTAAGAGGGAAGCTGGGCCCATGAGGAATTAACAAGTGGTCTCTTTAAGTTTGGAAGTATGCCACAGTATATGGAGAGCTGGTCTCAGAGCCAGGAAGATCAGGGTTGAAGTCCCACCTTTGACACATTCTGACTGTGTAATCTACAGCAAGTCCTTTATTCTCAGAGTTCTAGACAATGCTCTAAGCTACAAGCTGCAGAGAAGGCACATTGGTAAGAGGGTGTTTCTTCACCTGGGAGCTCACTATGACAATGAAATCAAAGGTCCAATTCCTATCCTATCCTAATTAAGGCAATGATTTTTTTAGGTATGGGCTACAAAGAGAGATAGTAAGTGTAGATGAAACAAAGGATTAACCCCTAAAATGAACCAAAACTACATGAACAAAAGCATATGAAAAAAAGAGAAAAGGGAAGTTGAAAGGAGTATCTAAAATACTGATTTTCCTGCTTCCTCCAAATATTACTACAGCATTTTGCTTTATACATTCAAACCCAAGGGAAGCTAAACCCAACTTCCTGCATGATAGGAAGGACCTCAAACACGGGTTACCCTATGAGATCAGTGAAGACTACACAAAAAATATAAAGTGTTTTCAAATTACAAAGATCTAGAAATGTATTTGAAATGCCCCAAATATTATTTGCTAGAAAGATTTATCTGTATAACCCAAAAGGTACTGAATTATGTATGAACATGATGTACAAAAAGTGATCTGATGCTACATATTTTTTGCAACTTTGTGGGAAGTTACTTTAGAACATTTAAATAGGAAGTAGAACTGTTTCCTGAAATAAACTAAAGTCAACTTTATTTGCATTTGTATACCATTATTGTGATCACATCTTAACCCCAAAACATCAAAGTAATTTCTACAAGTGTTTAGTTTCAGAAAGTGCTCTATACAAAGTATTCCAGTTTTCTTCTTTCTAAAAATGTGTATTTCCACCCCAATTTTGTCTACCACCATTTAATCAACTCAATACCCTAGTACTGACCTTTCCCATTCTCTTCTATCTTCTCTATGCCACACAGAAAGTAAAACACAAGAAAGCTCTTATGCTTGCCAAAGGACATTTGTTGACTAAAACCTGGATGCATAAAGCAATCACTTTCTAAGGATTTGTATGCCTTTCAAAATTTACCAAAAAGATTCTGAGAGGGCATACAAATAACTTTCTTCCCAGACTTATCTATAAGTACTCATTTTCACATACACTACATTCTAACCAAAGAAGACTAAGGGAAGGGACTAAGCAATTATTTATCACCTACTACAGGCTGGGCACTGTGCTAAGTATTTTACAAATATTATCTCACTGTATCTTCACAACAACCCTACAAGGCAGGTACTGTTATTATCCCCATTTTACAGTGAAGGAAAATGAGGTAAAGTGACTTGCCCTGGGTCACACAGCTAGATTTGAGCTCCTGTTTTCCTGACTCCGGGTCTAGCACTGTCCACTGCTCCACTTAGCTGCCCTATCAGCTATTTCCCAAATAAATCCTACAATACCCTTGCTTTCATGCCTTTGCCCACATTCTCCAAGGATAGAATGCCTTCATCTTCCCCATTTCCACCAGCTGAAATCTAACACCATTCAAAGCTGGGTTCAAATGCCATCTCTTTCATTAAGTTTTTTTTTCTAATCAACCCTGAATTCTCACAATACTTAATTTTTTATTTGTATTATAGCTGCTGGTATATATTGTATCACTCCCTTATCTTGCATCATTTGTTATAACTGGCTGTTTTAAATATCAAAATTTAAACTACAATGTAAAAAAAAAAAGGTAGCCTCCTTTTAAAATTTCTCAAGTATAGTATTCAACTTTTTTCTTCTTTTCTTTTGGTCAAAATGTCTCTTTCCTGAACTTCCTTAATTCCTCCTTTTCCCCCCCTCATTCTGACAGTATGTCTACTGTGTGGTCTTTGACAAACACCTCATCACCATGCCTAGATGCTTAATTCCCAGTACCTTGATCACATATAAGCCCTAAGTATTTTTTATATACTTTTACAATCCATTGCATGTTCTCTAGTATTGCTAATCTTCTATTACTCCAGCATTTTACAACACAAGTCCTTCTGACTATCTAGTTCCTTTCCACACTTGGTGTTCCCTGGGATATGTTTGGTATACTGCATCCTTCCTTTCTCCCAAACAAAGTGTACAGACCACTCGATAGCTTAGTAGGTAGTCTTCATGAGTTGTTATGGCCAAAAAATGCCCTTACTCAATGACCAAAAGAATTGCTGATATTTATTCTTTCTTCTTTCCTTTTTCATTGTCCCACTTCTTTCTCCTCTATTTCCCAGATGCTGCAGGAACTCCTCTAGCCATTTCTTTCCTTTTCTAAATTGGTTAAAGTTATTGGTGTAACACCTATTTCAAAAGTGTTTCCTATAAAGGCTAGAAAACTATTGGTTTCTTTGAGAAGAAAAAAAGTTAAGAAAGTAATAGTTTTTAACTGCCTAAGTACCCTACAGAATCAGGGAAAGATAAGGGGAATTTAACTTTTATCTATATAAAAGTAATGAAGAAAGAAGGGAAGAGAAACATATTTCTTGTTAGAATTATACTTGAGATATTTTTTTTATTTACAGTTGCAAATTCTTTTTCTCCTTCCACTCCCACCCCAACCTATTTAGAACACAAGAAATATTATTCATTATACATATGAATTCATGCAAAACATTCAACATTAGCCACATTGAGAAAAAAAAAGAAAGAAAAATATGCTTCAATCTCTACTTAGTGTCCACCAGTTCTCTATCTATAGAGGTGGGCAGCATTTTTCACTAGTCCTTTTGAAATTGTCATTCATCACTGAACTGATTAAATTAGCTAAATCTTTGCTGTTACTGTATACAACGTTCTCCTAGTTCTGCTCTCTTCACTCTGTATCAGTTCATATAAGTCTTCCTAGGTTTTTCTAAAACCATGTCTTTCATCATTTCTTACAGCACAATTATATTACTTCACATCATATGCCACAATCTTCTTAGTCATTCCCCAAATGATGAACACCCCCTCAGTTTCCTATTCTTTGCCACCACAAAAAGAGCTGCTTTGATGTTTATTGCCCTTTGGGCAAAGTTCCAGATTGTTCTCCAGAATGGTTGGACCAGTTCACAATTTTACCAAAAGTGCATTAGGGTCTCAATTTTCCCACATCTCCTCCAACACTTGTCCTTTTTCCTTTTCTGTCATATTAGACAATCTGACAGGGTTCTTTTAATTTGCATTTCTCTAATTATTAGTGATTTAAGCATTTTTTTACATGACTACTGATAGCTTTGATTTGTTCTGAAAACTGTTTGTTCATATCCTTTGACCATTTATCAATTGGGGAATAACTCTTATTCTTATAAATTTGGCTCAGTTCCCTATATATTTGAGAAATGAGACCTTTACCAGAAAAACTTGCTATAAAATTTTTTTCCTCCAGTTTCCTACTTTCCTTCTAATTTTGGTTGCACTGGTTCTGTTGCTTGAAACTATCTATCTTAACTTATTTTATAGAGAAACATAAATAAAATTTTATAAGGAATAAAGACAGAGACTATATGAATGAGAGTTTGAAAGGAGCTAATGAGACACTTTTCTAGTTCTGGTTGGAAATAAACTGAAAAAGAGACAAAAGGATGGAAATAATGTCTTTCTTTATGAAACTATTATAACCTTTATCTTGTGATGAGATTTCATTTATCCTGAATCAACCAAATGGTACAGGCCTATGGCGTCAGAAAGAAAACCTATGGTTGTTAACAATGGGGGTTTGGGATGGCTCTTGCTATGATTTCAAAACTAAAATATTGTAAATACTTATCTATGTCATTATTGTACTCAGTAACTTAGTGTTTATTTAATCAAGAAATTAAGGGATTTGATACAAAAGAAGATACGACTAAAATATTGGGAAATAAGTTTTCTCTAGTTTATTAAGTAAAAAATATTTAACTAATTGGGATGAGAACTCTGAGCTTATCTGATCAAGAGATATGCTGAAATTTTAGCAATTATTGAGGAAATAGCCATACCTATTCCTGTATTATCCTTGCATTTGAGGAGATAAGATTAAATAAGATAATGAAAGAGATGATAAGAGATGATGCAGAATGAAATTGGGTCAGTCCAAATAACTGCTTCATTGGCTTTTTCTCAACACTCACAGCAGATAACATGAGGGTGAAATTAATCTTCATTTTATGGAGGAAAAAAAGTAATACATAAAAAACAGTCATCTGCCTATGGGCCACAATCAATGATAGAAGTAGGATTATAATTCAGAATACACTCACAACTCAAACTTGGTCTGGTAATCTAGCCACCAAACTACCATGTTTTCCACAAAGGAACTAAGGCTTTAAGAGAAATTCTAGTTAAGTAAAAATGAAAAGACAAAACCACTTACTTTTTAATAAAAGTTTAGTATAATTATTAAGCAACTTAAATATGCTGTGTACAACTCCCACTTTCTTTACCAGATTTTAACCACATTTTATAGTAGATGGCTTGTCTAAACTTGATCTAAAGTAAAATTATTCCAGTACTCCTGAAAGTAATTCATCTTCATGTCAATCAAAAGTCCTTCAACTCTTTAAGAGCAGGCTTTCCTTTTTCATACCTGTTCTGAATTCTGAATCCAAAGCAATCATTAAGAATTTAACTATAATTGTACCCCATTATGATGAAATAGATATTTTTATATTTCCCTTAAACCAACTGCCAACTGATCTCTGAACATCAACCTATTTGGCTTTGAGATCTAAGGGTCAAACTGCTTGGGATGGTTCTCTCTACCTCCCACCAGGATGCTGTGCATAACAAAAACCACCCTAAGTAGAAGGATGCACTTCAAACAGTAAAATACACCCCTTCTGGGTCTTTCAACTCTTAAGAATTCCTAAATTAGTAAGAAAAGGAACTACAGAGTAGCAACATTTGGATACATTGCTTTTGTGTTGGAACTAAGCTAATGGAAAGAATTGCATAGTAAAAATCAAAGAACAGTGATTTCTTCCCTAGAACCACATGCATAACTGTAGGTTGTACCTATCAGGCTTTCTTAATTTGAACTCTGTGACCTTTCTGCTTCAGGGATCAATAGGCCCTAAATTGCATTTTAATATTTCTAACATATATCTTGTTTTGCTTGTGCTTCAGGTTATATATTTTAAATATTTAAAAGCTGGCCACATAGCCACATAGACTAATAAAATCTCCCAAATAAATGTTTGATATATACATGAAAATGCAACTTACAAAAATGTCATTAATAATCAAAGAGTAAAGCTGCGAAAAATAAGAGTAAGAAAATTCAGTGAATTAGAATTTTAAAACAAACCCCTGGGTTTATGAATACTAACTCAATTTAGACAAACCTGATCATAAAACTAGGTGATGGAATTCTCCATGATACAATGACATATTTTAAAACTGTAATTCAGGTGGTGAAAAGAGAAAATCATATTCTTTATTTATATTAGAAAGTGATTCTTTGAAAAAGGAAAAAAGCATATATATAAAAATCCTTTTACAGTAAAACATGAAATTCATAACATCTGTATTTTTAAGTTTGTAGTCCTTTATCTCCACTTTGCTGTATAAACACTTTCATTAACATTAAAAAACTTTGATGGCAGTAAAATAACGTTGTTCCCAATTTATGTGTGTGTGTGTGTGTGTGTGTGTGTGTGTGTGTGTGTAATTCATCCCTAAAGAAGTAAATGAGAAATGAAATTCTGACTAATCTTTTTTTAGCCTTGCAGTACCTCTATACAGAAAAGTATCATTGTGCTTTACCAGAAGGTGGGAGAAAAAGCAAATAGCAATTTCTTCTTAGAGGTACATTTTTTCCACAAAAGTTTATTCATTTCAGTTTTACAACATATTTTACTCAGTTAACTCATCAAACTATATTTATACGAAGGATAAATTTTAACATGATATATCAGAACATTTTAATTTTACTTATAATCAACAATTCTTTTAAAAATTCTAATTGATGACATACTTTTCATGGATATTGTATTTTCTACTATTTGTTGCTTCACAACACAGGAAAGCTATTAAATAAAATCCAGCAAAGAGGTACATATTCTGCTCATTCACAGAATCTCATTGTTGGAAAGGACCTCAGATACCAAGTCCAACCTGAGTGACCAAAAATTCCCTCTACAAATTCTCTCTTGGAGGGACTACTCCATTTTTTAGATATCACTAATTGTTAGGAAGTTTCATTTTACATCAAGTCAAAACCTCTCTCTATGATAAGCTCCTGGTTGTGCTCTCTGAAACCAATCAGAGAAAGCTGAATCTCTTTTCCACATGACAGAACTATTTTCAGATGTGTGAAGGCAGTTGTGACTGGGGAGGAGGGGGTGAGAGGGGGGAGGATAAGCATAAGGGAAAGAGGGAAAGTTCTGGAGTTGGGGGCCTGGGTTCAAATCTTAGATCTACTACTTCCCACATGAATGACCTTAGACTAGTCATTTAAACTAGACGAGCCCCAGGAGGGGGTTGGCCTAGAAAATATCTAACATGAATAAAAGGTGTGAGGGATCTCCTCTCAGAGGCCACATAGTGCAACTCCCTTGTTTTACAGATAAGGAAACTGAGGCCCAGGAAGTGACTTGCCCAAGAACACACAAGCAGTAAGCATCACAGATGAGATTTGATCTTATATCCCCCTTCCTCCCCGCCCCAAGTATTTTCTTCTCCATGCTAAATATCTCCAGCTCCTTCAACCAGTCTTCATTTAACATGATTTCAAGGCGTTTCATCATCCCAAATACTCTCTTCAATGCATCTGTCTTTGCTACTACTGTCATTCCTTCTACAAAAACTCACCTGAATACTTTAAACTCTGTACTAAGTAACAGTGATACTGCATTCTAATATACATCTTTATCCACCTATAATCCTCCTACAGTTGTAGCTTATTTTTTAAGAAATTAGAGAATTTTATCCTCTATATGTCAAACCTATAGATGACATTATAACATTTCTATTATCATGCCAACTTTATGCAACATAGTACACTTTAAGCACAGTCACATGAAATAAAATTACTTACTGCTTATTGAAGAAATAAGGTTGTGTTCCTAGTCTTTGAGAAAGAGCTTGACAGCACTGGTCTACATCTTCTAAGACCTAGCATATTCAAAAAACCCCAGAAAAATAATGTATTAATTACCAAAGCAATGAAATTTTATCTATAAAAGTTCATTAACATCATATTCTATAGTGGAATTCTGAATGAGGGGCAATAGAAATAGAAAACAGATTTATGGAAAAATACTTTATACACACACGTGTGTGTGTGTGTGTGTGTGTGTGTGTGTGTGTGTGTGTTTATATGTCTATCTATAAAATTTAAGCCAAACAAATCCTCCTATGGAATGGAGGTGATTTGGATTTCTCAAAGGCTCTATAAGCTTTGGCTTGTCCAACCAAGGCTGCAAAGACTTTTAAATATAGATCAAGCAACAAACCAAGACTACTCTGGCTAAGTCAGAAGAGGTGTAGTACCAAAATGTTTGCCATGAGGATGTCAACCTTTCAGACAAATCAACTAAGTGAACCCAACTACTTAAGTATAGAGAGGTTATAATTTATGTCAGTGCAGGGGGAGGCATCCACACTAATGAAATCACAGCTTTGTTAAGGTACTGAAGCCTAGTCCATCCATATCTCTAACACAGAAAGAGTAGTTTAATAATATGGAGCACCCTGGGAGAACATTTGAGAGATTGCTACTTTTAAATGCCACACACTGAAATGCAAAACTTTAGAAATATTAGCTTCAGGCAAATGCTATTTTTTTTCCAAATACTTGCATATTAGATTAAGCAACAGGAGTAATATTTATTCACAGACCAATATACTTATATTATTCTGTATACAACCTTGACACCTTTTCCCATCTCATGTAACATGTCTAGTCTATCATCAGTTGAACATGTTTGAGTTGTTTTTCTACTAGTGTTTTGATAAATTTTCTTTGCTCCATCCTCATTCCTTGTGACAAACAGCTATTTCTGATGTGGCTGGCCAGGGTTAAAGGTAACCATGAGTAAGGACAAAGCTCATTTGCCAACAAAAGGACTGAAAATATTATATTGTCTTGGAGTATTTAAAAATACTACTAATTCTTCTGTCAATTAAGTCAAAGAGAAGGGGGAAGATAAATTCAAAGTTGTATGACTAAGTCAAAATACATACAGCATGTCCAAAAGTCTTAGTAAAGACTTAAGCTAGTAAAGCTTAACATATAAGTGTCCCAAAATAGCTTAAAACTACACTAAGACTTTTGGGACACCCTGTATTAAGGAGTAAAGAAATGACGGGAAATGATTTCCTGGTTTTTACAATGTTTTATTATTTAAAATACAATAAATAGTCATGATATCATTGAAGATTTTTAAAAATACATGAAAACTGGAGATTTCAACTTTAGTATTTACTGGACTGACCTGATCCAGAGTCTTGTTACCCCATCCAATGGCTTTCATCTTGCGTTTGACTTCCCATTGTTTTTGATAAGCCAAGATATGGTTCAGAGGCCAAGGATAAGGAAATCCATATCGAGAATGAGTGATCTAAGTCAGAAATAATTTTTAAAGGGAAATAACATTTTACTTCTAGAAACAAAAGCTATTTTCAAAAAGAAAATTCTGAGAATACTGTGTATTTTGAAAGCTGATCCTATTTGTATACACTGAACATTTTGTCAGGAATAAGAAAACAACAAATACTACCATCTTTAAAAAAAATTAAAATTTTAAACCATTCCCTTTAAAAATATATAAACTTTTATGTACTTTACAACCAGTTATATCAAACAATGACACACAGCTTCCTTAAAATGTATATGCAAGCAAAATTAAAGTAAGTGAAAAACTATATCACTAATGGTATAAACCACAATGTTTCATTTATGAGCAGGGACTTGCAATTGTGAGCAAAAGTGTTTTCTCATTAAATTTTAATTAAGATAAATGTTGCAGAACCACTCACCTCCCCTACTGTAGCTTCATCACACCACTGAAGATACAACTAGGAACAAAAGAACATTCACTAAA
The DNA here is from genome assembly GCA_011680675.1 of Gymnobelideus leadbeateri. Lineage (NCBI taxonomy): Eukaryota > Metazoa > Chordata > Mammalia > Diprotodontia > Petauridae > Gymnobelideus > Gymnobelideus leadbeateri. Next base: position 647,585 of record WOXC01000109.1, read on the forward strand.
ACTTTGGAACACCAAAGAAAAACTAAATGAATAAAATTACTTCTTACAATTATAATTTTTATAAGCCAACTTTTTATAAGCTACATCTGTGGGGCTTTTCCTCTGGGCTAACACTTCTAAATAGTCCATTATATTCAATGGCGATACTTCATAAAAACTATTTCTTATTCACAAAGCACATCTCTAAGTAGTTTAAACTGCTTTACAGATGTTTAAGAAAGCCTCAAAGAATCTCTGCAAAACCCTAAGTAGATTTAAGATAACAGAGAGAGGCTCAAACGTGGAAGGGGTCTGAGAGGTCACCTGTTCCAACTCCCTCATCATACTGATGAGAAGTAACATGCCCAAGGTGACACAAGTCAGAATTTGAACCAAACTCCCGACTATATCCAGTGATCTTTCCACAGTGCTGTGCTACCCTATACAAAATAATTTCCATAGCAATTGTGTGTGTAATAGTAAACTGAATAGCTTATTTCCTTAAAAATAGAGAAATTCAGGGCGGCTAAGTGGCGTAGTGAGTAAGAGCGCCGGCCCCAAAGTTAGGAGGACCCAGGACTGGTTCTGGCCTCAGATACTTAACACCCACACAAAAATAACCGGCCGTGTAACCTTAAGCAAGTTACTTAACCCCAATTGCTTTAAAAAAAAGAAATAGAGAAATTCAGAGAAAGTCAAGCAGCAAGACATTTGTGGAGCTGGAGAAAATCCAAGTGCCTTGCCTACAGACTGTATTGGTCTACCCTAGAGTCTAATATAGGTCTCTAGATATCAAATGGTTAAAGCAGTGCATAGAACACTGGCCCTGGCATCAGCAAAACCTCTATTCAAATCTGGATCCAGACACTCGCTGTGTGACCCAGGAACCTCTGTTTGCCTCAGTTTCCTCATTTCTAAAATGGTGATAACAAGGGCCCCAGTTTGCCATGGTTGGTATCAGGATAAAGTGAGGTAATATCTGTAAAGGACTGCATAGATGTCATTACTGTTATTATCACACCACACTTGGGATTTTATAACACATATAAAAATACATTCATCAGCTTTCCAGATAAGGTTTCACAAAGGGGAACAACTTCAAGAGATTTTAAGAGACAAACACAGCAAATTCTATGGAGCTACATAAATGTGAGCCATTATTACTATTGCTATTAGTAGTAATAATAATAAGCTTACAGGCATTTTTAAATGACCTAATTTTTCAAAACCTGACCTGTTTTCATCATTTAATTTAAAATAAAACAAACTAGATATTACTTTTTTTTTTTACAGGAAAATAAAGATATTTTCAGTTACCTTCCTATACAAAACCACACAAAGTTATTATTTATTATACCTCTGCTGTCAACAGCATATTATTGACTAATTCCATGTAGGCTTTCATTTCTGCTTTTTGGACTTCATCCAATCCATCACTAAGAGAATGGCCCTAAAGGGAATTAAAAAAAAAATTTAAGCATTATTACTGTATCAAACTATATTAAAACTTCCAATTATTTTTCTATTAAATTACTCTCCCAAAATACTTTCTAAAGTATGTAAAATCTTTAAAATGACACCATAAAAAAACCTTATATTCACTGATGCACAACTATGCAAATTAGTTTCAGATACTTTTCTGTCATAGTACATACCTTTTAGTTGAATATAGCAAAGTCACTTAAATACTATAGTAGCTTACATTTGCCAAAATGTCAAGTCTATAACCACAATGCAATTTTTCATTATTCATTTACTTCTACCCCTCCCCCTCAACAAAACAAAATCATAATGGTTATTGAATCCTTGGATTAATACTTGGGACACTTGTTAATAACACTTTTCATTATAGGCTAGAATTCATCTAAGTAAGTCTCACTTAGCTTGCCATCCAAAGGGATTTAGGAACTGAAATAAGGAAAGCAAACTTTGTTAAAAGGTGATTTTACCTATAAGGCAGCTCAGTGTACTTACAAATGGAAGTCAAAGCACTAAATATAAATACATACTGCTTAATGCACAAATGATGCTTTTACAAGGACAAGAATGCAAGAAGCGAAGGCTTTTATTAGCTACAATTTTAAGGCTTAAGCATACAATGCATCTTTTCTAAAAGTACCATACCTGTTGCCAAGAAATAAAAGTATGATACAAAGATGTGTTAGAGCCGTATACTTAATGGAATTGGGAGCCAACCAACAGCAAACATGCATACAGCTTATAGTCCAAATTGAGTAAATTTAAGGTGAAATAACTAGGATAAATTAACTCTCCTATAGTTAGCAAATCTGACATTTTTTAATATTTCAATACTTTTTTATGACTTAAGCTCTTATAAGCTATGGTAAGTTAGAAAAATATTTACCAAACTACCATCTGCTAATAATTTATAGTAGAAAAAAAATTAATATTTTAGAAAAATTTCCCCACTAGTTTATATTGACATTTCATAAGCCTAGGTTAAAATCAATGTAAATGTTAAGACATGCTAAAGAATGATGAATGACTCATTTAACAGTAACTGTGATCAAATGTATTTAATATCTTTTTTATTACCTTGGCTTTTACGAACTGGACTATTGGACCAAGTTCTGATACCACTTGATTTCCCACATGAATGAAAGGTACTTTACCTGTTGAGAAAAAAAAATTCTTTTGGAGTAAATTAAAGTTTGCATGAAAAAAACTGGTGCATTAACATACAAATTCGTTAAAATGCTGCATTCTGAATTTCATAAAAATTTACACTGATTTATCAATTTTTTGATAAAGGCTACAGTTGTGAAAGAAAAAGAATCTATAGTTTGACCATCCACATTGACCCCCAGTGTTGCTGTGAGGATCCAATGAGATAACACATGTACAGTACTTTGAAATCCCTTGTAAATGCTGTTTTGTTGTTATAATTGTCATCAGCATCTTCTCTTCCTTTTCCTAGGCAATCTGGCAGATTATTATAATCCGAGAAATTAAGACTACTTCAAATCACTGGGGAAGGCATGTACTCAGAAATACTGGGCAATCTCCAAAAAAAAAAGAAGAAGAAGAAGAAGAAAAAGATAATATACTACACTGGCAATAAATCCTCTCAGAATACAGTCATGTTCTTATAGTATTTTTATATGATTTAAAAGACATTTTTAAAACCTTCCATTTTAAAATTCCTACTGATTCTAAATCATTGAAACATGTACCAAGGATATTTAGTATCATTTATTTTTAATACTCTATTATTATGTCTCATAGTCACTTTTGTCAAAGTCTATTAATCTGTGAGCTGAATAATACAATATATTCTGCCAATGTGGGGGTTGGGAATAGGGAGGTGAGGGGAAGAGAGTTGCTATGGATTTTAAAAAACTGACTATCACATCAAACATTTAGAACTTTATTTCAATGCATATCAAACCTAGGTAATAGTATTAGAATTCATACGAACAAAATATTTACCAAAAATGAAAAAAAAAAAAGTTTCCCTCAAAGGCCACTGGATGAAACCTGCTGTCAGGCCTAGTTCAAACAGAGTTCACAGTAACAGCAGGCTCCTTCATGCTCCCTTTCAATAGATTTGCTCCTCTCTAGCTCACAGTCAGCCTAAGGGTAATGGATGAGGTGCACAGCACCAACAAAAGCCTCATCTGCATCCATAGCATAAAATGAATTACAAAAGAAATGCAGGCCTTTTTGAACTACAACTCAATAGATTTATTTGGAACATGCTTCCACAGTGGTCAGTGCAAGGAAGTAGTTTGGCATTCCTGCTCCTCATTCTAGAAATCTTATTCAAAAATAAAAATTCTCATTTCTATTCAATACCATGCTACTCTTCTTTCTTAAACTTATCATGCCTTACTTGAAAATGACTATACTAATTTAAGCTATAAATACCCCCATCCTTCTCTCTTTTATGAATGAAAATAATTTATGAACAAAAGGGTTCTATGAACAGGCTAAGCTGAAAGTAATTTCCCAGTGTGCTTAATTTTAAAATAAAATTTAATTTTTTATCCCTGCCACAAAAATAATTTGGATCAATAATTACAACCAAAGATATGTGGGGCAGATGAAATACAACGTTACTTTTTACACCACCAGCTTTGTTTAGAATTGGAAACAAAGCTATTGCCTGATTATTTTGCAGGTATCTGACATCTGCACACTGAGGCTGTCGTTGTCTGGCACCAATCATGTGACACTGTCTGAATTATTCTCTTCACAAAAGAAAACTGGGTTTCCTGCTTTTCACAGGATGTAAAATAAGAGCTGGTCTCGCCTCAATTTCTATTTAAAGTGTTCCCTCTGTTTCTGTATAAAGTTAACTAGATCAAGACACCAAGGAAGTTTTAGGAATCTTTGCTCTTAAAGGTCTTTAAAAAGGACAGATGTTCTGATTGCACATATATAACCTACATCAAACTGCTTGCTATTTTAGGGAGGGGGCAGAGAGGGAGGGAGAAAAACCTGAAACTCAAAAAGTTTTAAAAAATGAATGTTGAAAATTGTCTTTAAAAAAAAAAAGGAAAGATCAAGATAAAGTTGTAGCCTTCTTTAGGAACAGGGATGAACTAGATGGTTTCTCAAGATTTTTCCTACTTAAGATTCTAATTTTGGCTACTGGTACAACAGTTTTTTATATGAGGTCTTATGTTATTATCTTTAAAATATTAGTTGGCCTGGAAAGGTCAACTAGAATCTGTGCTCAAAGAACCATTTACAAATAGAGTCATAATCCTCTCCACCTCACCAATACTGCAATGCCTTTCATGATGGAAAAAAATAATAATAAAAATACATGAGAAACTATTACCTTGAGTACTGGACCTGAAGTCAGGAAATCTGGATTCAAATCTTGCCTCAAGAACATACTTGCTGTGTGACCTCGGGAAGGTGATCACTTATTCTCTCAAAGGTTTAGTTTCCTCACTTGCAAACCAGAAATACTAAGATTGCCCTATCAACTTTATAAGATAGTGAGGGCACTGTTTTATAAACCTTATACCACTATAAGCATGCAAACATTTATTATTGTTTTTATACAAGTGCTCAATAAAATGTTTGCTTAAAGATAATCTGTGAGATTTTATGATAAAAATGACTGTTAATGGAGTAGTTCAGGAAATAAAAACTTGGACGCTACCCATTAAATGTGGGAATCTTACTAAAGCAGACAGTCGTAAGTCTACAAACAGAAGTGGAACACTGAAGTGGAAACAAGGTGAAGGATCCTTCTCATCTTATTTATTTTATTGCTACGCTTGGGGTGAAAATAATATTGAACACTCTACTTCAGTTGTCTCTACAATTATAGGGTCCTGGTTTTCTCAAAAAGCACTGCCACACATTTGCATCAGTTGGTCACTACCAATCGGTGCATGTATGAGAGACCTCTGCCCAGGCACAATCACCGCCATAGCAAACCAGCACTCCAATATTCATGTCAACTGCATTTGGAATTCATTTGTTTTAGAGAGCACACAGCACTACACTAGACCATATTTTTAAATTAAATGATAGCCCATGCTGTGTAATGGCATTTTAAACGATATATATTACTTTTATATTTGTCATTTTATATCTCAAAAATGACAACAGACATGAAAATATCAGAAAAGCAGCAATGTTAATATAATAACATCCTAAGACCTACAATCTAAAAAAGTACTCTCAGCATTCAAAGAAATAAGAAAGATGGGACTAGAAGCCATGAGTTTTCAATTGGTAATTTCATGTAAGATCTATGGCAAGTCATTTTAGTTACCCTACTTATTGATGTTCTTCCATCTGTAAAACAGTAGAACTTAACTGAAGTCATGAATAGATTAATATTTACAAAATGTTCTGAAGATAAAAGAGCTCTGTGTAAAGGCTAAATGTAAGATGACAAGGAAGATTTGAAGAATTTGGGGATAGAAATAACTAGCTTACACACTCCCCTAACACCTAATTTTTTGTAGCAATTTATACAGCATTCTAAAAATGGTCTTTTCTTGATTTAAATGAGCAGGCATTACCACCCTAAGTAAGATTCTTGAGTTTAAACAAAGGCTGATTTTATAATTCTAAATAACAGCCAACTGTAGGATAGTCCAAAAAAACCAAGGGCGTTAAGATACTCTGTTTTTATGCCTGGATTCAACAAGAATACTATTAACACTTTAGTAGTTTATTTAGTACAGCTAAAAGAGCATATCACTTACCAGATGGAGACATGTATTCGGCATTTGCTCTACAAACCACTTTGATGGGGAGCTCGCACATTTGCAAAAAGGCCTGGAAACCAGCAGAAACAAAGTAAACCAATGAGAACTGTCATTCATTATGGTTTTCTAAAACAAACTTCTGGTAGAACAGTCACAGTTCAAGCCAGGAGCACATTATAGTATCTTTTTTATGGCAAGAAAATAAAATATGTATGTTTTATAAAAAAACAACTATAATATATGTGAGCGCTGTCAAAACAATATGAAAAGATCCAGCAACACAATTTAACTGTGAAGCACCTGTTTTCCAAACAAGCAAAATGCGAATTTACTATTAAAAATCAATATTGCTAGTCAGATACCAAGAGATAAGATAAAGCATTTGCACATCCTTAAGAATGTAAATGTAAAACCGTACAATTTTATTTTTATCAATTGTTATTTTAATTGTTCATGATTTTCTCTTCTTTAACTCATTCTACTTCTCAAGTCAGAAAACCATGAAAGCCATTGCTTGACTCCTTTTCCCCTTGATTTGTGATTGATTTTCATTTTCTCTTGCTTCTCCACACCCACTCCTAATAATCTTCCCAAAATGCTGATGATTTCTGCTGCTTCAATTTCTCTAAGTCCTCTAAAATCTGGTTTCTTTACCAGATTCACTTACAATTCACTAAAATGCTGAAGGTCAATAAGATCTTCCTTGCTGAGGCCAGTCCTTCTTTCATAGCTTTTCACACCCCTCACTATCTATCTGGCCTCCTTGTCCAGGGCAATCTATTTAGTTCTCTTACCTGATGTTTTTGTTAGTTAGGTATTGTTATGATCTTCATTTTACAGATAAGGTAGCTGGGGGCAGACAGAGGTTAAGTGATGTGCCCAAAGTCAAGAACAGAAAGGAAGGGTCTGATAGGAAATGTTGGGGGAAAGCCAAAGAACATTTCCTCTAATTCTTTTGGAGTATGCTACCACCACCTAGTATAATGACTTACATACCAGAGGCTCGAATTAAAAAAAAAAAAGTTTTAATTATTAAAGTCAGTTAACTTTAATAATGCCTCTTAACTCGATCAAATTAAAACTTTTGATCCTAGGCTTAAGGCCTTTTACCAGTGCTGACCCTGATGTGCCTAATTATCTATGGCTTTGTGGAAGATGGTCCTTATGAATGCTATTTCTGAAAAATTCATCACTGGTGATGAGTCTCCTTGCATTTAAGGCTGATTCTGAGACAAAAGATAGACAATTATTGGGACCTGCTCATAGCTTTTCCAATTTGGTATGACCTATAAGAGTTTGTGCTCTGTTGGCATAACCTTCAAGAATCCAGGATCACCTCCATACCACAATGAGGCATAAGAATAGGAGTTTAATGGAAGTATAAATATATCTGATAAAAATTGACATTAAAAATCAATAAGCAATTAACCCAAATTTATAAATGTAAGGTCTAATCCCCAATGGATAAATGGTCAAAGGATGTGAACAAACTGTTTTTAAAGATGCAACATAATCAATAACCATGAAAACATTTTTTAAAACTTTCTTAAAATCTGAGAAATCCAAATTTTAAGAATTCCAATATGCCATTGTCCACTGGCAAAGAATATTTAAAACTATAAAATTCAATGTTGGTAAGGCTGTGGAAAAAGAGACACAATTCCACAGTAAATTTCAATTTCACAGTAAAATTTCACAGTAAAACTGTGAAATGATACAAACTTTGGGATGCCATATGGCAACATATAGCAAGGGTTATAAAAATTCTCTGATACAGTGATTCCAATGTTGAGAATATTGTAGTAATTTTTTGAAAAGAAAAAACACGTGTCACAGATTTAGAGGTGTAAGGGGCCTCAGAGGTTATCTATTTCAATCCCTTTATTTTACATTTTAGAAAACTGAGTCCCATTCAAGTTAAATGACTTGTCCAAAGTCACAAAGTCATTAAGTGACAGATCTGGAATTCAAACCCAAGTGCTCTCTGACTCTTAAATCCTGTCATCTTTCTCTATTTAGCCACCAAAATGATTTTCTTAAAGTTCAGGTCACTCCCCTTTCCCCACTCAATAAACACCAGGGATCCCCTATTATCTCCAGGATCAAATACAAAATTTTATGTTTGGCATTCAAAGCCCCTCATAACCTTGTCGCCTCCTTCTGCCTTTCTAGTCATCTTATACTCCACTCTCCTGCCATATATTCTTGGATCCAGTGACACTGGCCTCCTGGCTATTCCACAAACAATATGCCATCTTTCAGTTCCGAGTATTTTCTCTGGCTGTCCAGCATGCTTGGAATGTCTTCCCTCTTCATCTTTGCCAATTGCCTTCCCTGGCTTTAAGTCCCAACCAAAACCCCATTTTCTAAAGGAAACCTTTCCTAACTCCTCTTAATTCAATTGCCTTCTTTCTCTTAATTATTTTCTATTTATCTTGCATACACTATATTTGTTAATACTTGCTTCCTTGTAGTCTCCACCATTAGACTGTGAGCTCCTTGAGGGAAGGAGCTGTCTTTCGCCTTTTTGTATCCCCAGTGCTTACTTAGCACAGGGCCTGCACATACTATATGTTTAATAAATGCCTGTTCACTGACGGACTAATCTTTTCATAGTGCCATGTCCCCATACAAAACTATCCACAGACATTTTGTTTACAATAGCAAAAAATTAAAAAAACAAAAAAACAAAAACAAAACCAACCTTCCCCCAATTGGAAATAACCTATATATCCTACAACTGAAAAATTCTTGAATTGTGCTAAATTAATATATTGCTATTATTCTTGTGTCCTAAGAAATGTTAAATATGAACATCCAATATATGCAAGGATTTGTTGTTTATCCTTTGTTCTTAAAGGGGACCAATGACATAAAGCAGACTGAAGAAAGCAGAATCAGAATATATATGTGTGTATGTATGTATGTGTGTATATATATGTGTGTGTCACACACACACTTTGACTGAAATAACAGCAACAAATATTTGTGTAGACAGAAGAGACCAGAAAGAAAAATGGGATCAAACTAGTTTTAAAAATGATTTTGTTCAAGTTGACTACACATTTTTAAAACTGAGCATAAATAATTTAGAATTCATAATTTTATGTACAATCATTTTCATTTTAACAAAATGTTGACAGTTATTGAGGTGATGGTTTGGTTTATGGTTACCAAGTTTAGAAAATTTTTTAATACATTCTTGAAAGGTCACTGTGACATTTCAGTTATCCATTAGTTAATAAGTTCTATAGTTTGTAAAATTGTAAATAGAGTATCTTCTTGCTTGTACTACTATGAACAGTGGCAATGAACCAATAAATAATCAGAAATGCTACATTTCACAAGCAAATAAGATGCTGAACCTGATTACAAAACAAGTCTAGGCCACTTAATCCCTAGTTTTCTTTCATTTTTTAAAAGACCAATTCTTGTTTAATTCTGTCCAATTAGAAAACTCAACAATTCTTATAGTGGGATGCCACAAACTGTATCATTTTTAGTTAGGATGAGTTAAATTTATGCTATGTATGTCTTCCTCACCTTTTGATTCAGAAGAGCATTTGTGATTTACAGGATTCAAAAAGCTAAATAAATTTATCAGCACATTTTTGATAACAGCATATTTTTGATTTGATATCACAAATAGCTTTCTATTTAAACTTCTGTTAATCTTTATGCGGTAAAGGAGGGGAGGCTGTACACACACCTGTGACTTAATCAGCATGGGAACTTCCAATGAATCAACTCCCTCTATCAATACATATCAAACCAGTTTCGCAACTTAGAACTTTCAGGCACTGAGAGGTTGAGTAAGTGACCCTCCCAGAGCACAGATGTATCTCATTTTACCGAGGTTCGTTTTATTGTACTTAAAATACTACACTCAAAAAAAAAAATCGAAGGTTTGTGGCAACTCTGAGTTGAGTAAGTCTATTGTAGCCAGTTTTCTAACAGCACATGCTCACATCATGTCTCTGTGCCACGTTTCAGTAATTCTCACAATATTTTAACTTTTTCATTATTATTGTATCTGTTATGGCTATCTGTGATCAGTGATCTTTGGTGTTACTATTGTAATTGTTTTGGAATTCAATCAACAAATATGTGTGTTCTGACTGCTCTACTAACTATTGGCTTTCCCTTTCTTTGGGACTCCCAATTTCCTGAGACACAACAATATTGAAATTAGGCCAATTAAAAACAATACAATGGGGGCGTCTAGGTGGCGCAGTGAATAGTGTTGGCCCTGGAGTCAGAAATACCTGAGTTCGGTTCCGGCCTCAGACACTTAACGCACACACTTAAGGCACACACAAATTAAAAAAAAAAAAAAAACCTAGCCATGTGACCTTGGGCAAGTTACTTAACCCCAATTGCCCTCCAAAAGGCAAAAAACAAAAACAAAACAAAAAAAAAACAATACAATGACCTCTAAGAGTTCAAGTGAAAGGAAGAGTCAACTGATAGGGCAAACTTCACTGTTATCTTAAGAAATTGCCACACCGCCCCAATCTTCAGCAACCATCACCTTCATTGGTTAGCAGCCACCAACCTTGAGACAAGACCCTCCCACCAGTAAAAAGATTAGGACTGCTGAAGGATCAGGTGATGGCTAGCATTTTTTAGCAAAGGAGTTTTTTAAGACATAATACTACTGCACACTTAACAGAATACAGTAACTTTTTTTTTGCCCAGGGGGCGGCTAGGTGGTGCAGTGAGTAGAGCACCGGCCCTGGAGTCAGAAGGACCTGAGTTCAGATCTGGCCTCAGACACTTAAAGCACACACAAATAAAAACCTAGCTGTGTGACCTTGGGCAAGTTACTTAACCCCAATTGCCCTCCAAAAGCCCCCCCCCCAAAATGACTTGCCCAAGGTCACACGGCTAGTTTTTGTGTTAAGTGTCTGAGGTCAGATTTGAACTCAGGTCCTCCTGACTCCGTGGCCAGTGCTCTATTCACTTTGCCACCCAGCCACCCCTACAGTAACTTTTATATGCACTGGGAAACCAAAAATTCATGTGACTCAATTTATTGCCATATTTGCTTTATTGCAGTGGTCTGGAAACAAATCTGCAATATCTCCAAAGTATTCTGCACACCATTACCGTCAGTTACTAAGGATCCCTGGTTTTAACAATGTTCATGTACCCATCACCAACCAATACAGATCGTAACCTTTCTATAGTTTAGTACAGTATTCCATGTAGCTAAAAAACAAAATGGTGCCTGTGTCTGGGTGTTTGGGGAGAGGTTTCAACCTTTTGGAGATGTAGCCCTGCAGACTGTGCCTTTCCAACTGGGCAGGGCCTGGCATAATATTGAAGAACAGAGTTCACATTGTACCACAGCAAGACATGAAAGAAGGGCTTAAATAATGGGAATAAGGGGAAAAGACACATAAATGTAGGATTTTGCTAAGAATTAAGTAAGTGACAGGGGCAGATATAGGTGGCACATTAGATGGAATCTAAGTCTGAAACCAATAAGACCTCAGTTCAAATCCAATCTCAGATACTTGGTAGCTATGTGATCCAGGTAAGTCACTCAAACCTCTATTTGTCTCAGTTTACTCATCTGTAAAATGGGGATAAGGGCACCTACCTCCCAATGTTGTTGTGAGGAAAAACTAGGAGTCATTTCCATTTAATTCTTGGGGAAAGTTTCCTACTTATCGATGCAAATTTTGTATAAATGAAGTTCTCAAATAAAAATGAATCTATAGTTCTGAATATTCAACAATTCATTCAAATAACACTTCTATGATTTTTAGAAATAAACAAGTGTAGGGGGAGGCTAGGTGGTGCAGTGAATAGAGCACCAGCCCTGGAGTCAGGAGGACCTGACTTCAAATACAGCCTTAGATACACAAAACTAGCCATGTGACCTTGGACAAGTCACTTAACCCCAAATTGCCCCCTCCAAAAAGCAAAAATATCTAACAGCAGCATCAAGATTATCATCTTTTCAATGTAACATATGAATGGTATACCAATTATAAGGATATTTTTCCCATCTCTGACCACAGAAATAGAAATTTATTTTTTATATATACCTGAACCCAAAATGAGCCAACATACCTGTTAATTATGATAACCAAGATCACTCAATGTGATCTCATACTTTGGATGGACACTTTAATACAAACTAAATGACTGACAAGATGAAATAATTGTGATCAAGGATTTGGCACACCTTCCCATAATAACGTTCAATACCAGTGTCAATCACTGCTAAAATCAGAACTCCTCAAACAAAAAGCTGACATCTGAAAGTGACTGGGCTAAATAGAATGAAAACAACTGGCATTAATAGAGTAAGTACTATGGCATCCTGTGGGTGCTCAATCAATATCTGATGATTGTATGAAAGACCATAATGCTTCTAATTCAAAATGGGATAAACAGCAACTGATCTAAGGTTCCTTTCATTTACTGTATAATTGCCAGCATAAGAAAATTACACTTTTGTTACTGTGCATGATTACACAAGACATAATAAAAATACAGGGCTCAGGGATCAAGGAAGCATCTGAGTAAGTCTGTCTCAATCATCAACTCAGGCAGGGCAACAGCTTAGACAGAAAATGAACAATCTACATGAATCAGCCCAGAGTGAAGTAAAATAGAGGTGACATAGCAAGAAGGCTATCCCTTCCACATCATGGGGGTTAGGCTCATAGCATCTCCACAATCTGGAAAATCCATGTGGAAAGTTTTGGCTCTCCCTTTATGCCAGAGAAGAAATCTGAATTATTATTATTTTATATTATAATATAATACTGTAATACTATTCAGTACTGAAAATAAAATGTTTATATTATACAATGCTATACATATATACATATATGTTTTATGTATTTCTGAGTTTCTAAACTTTTTCTATATCACCTGCTGGTCTTTTTATCATGGATGGCTTCAGCAAAACTCCCCCCAAATTCCCATTTAATTTCTTACACTGACCCACAATATATCAAAACCTCGATGGGGAGAGTCATGATACAGAAAGTCTTGATTTGGAAGGGATAATTGTATACAACAATGGCTACAGCAATGTAAATGGAAAGACCCAAAACCTTTGCACGCGCGTGAGTGTGTGCGCATACACACACACACACACACACACAATCACAGGTGAACGTTGCAAAAGACACTTGAACATTCCACTTTGCAAAGGTGGGAAGTCCACAAGTGTTACACATTGAATATATTTTCAGACGTTTTTAACATATTAATCAGCTATGATGTGGCTCTCTGGGATGGGAAGGAGAGATACAAGGGAAAACTAAGGTGCTATAAAAGACAAAATACATTTTTAAAAATGCCATTTTTTTTAAAGAAAGAAAATATAAAATGTCCTGAATCAATTTCAGTCACATCTATACCACACTGACCCACCAGGTGTCCATGAAGATCAGGACAGAAATGTTCTACCCCTCAGGGTTGCCCATGACAATCTATGTATTGAAATGTTAGTCCACAGTGACAAACAGAAACCTATTTCTTGGGCAATCATTGGACAATAGATAGAACAATGTGCAGAATCTTCCTGCATCATCACTTGACAAATTACAAGCTCTACAAAAAGTAGAGATGGCAGAGGTACTAGAGGCAATTCATCATGTAATGAAATGCTGGGCAGATCACACAAACAAATATGATGACCAAGAGATGGACGGCCTCCATTTTAAGGAAGATGCTGTGGGATCAGAAAGGAGGCAAAAACTAGGTAGGATAAACCAATGGTCTAGTTGTTTACACAAAAATGAAAACAGCAAACATAAGATTTTCAATTTGGATACTGAATGGATCTGTTTATCCTGTTTAACAATGACAGATCTCAGGGTGAATTATAGATTCAAAAAGAATGAGCATTACTAACTAGAAATATGAATAAAGGAAAACTGACACATGTTTTTTAAATGACAGTATCACCATCTGAATTGTTCAGTCAACATGTTTATGTGAGGACATGATAGATAAGATAAGGCAGAAAAACTAAGTAAAACAATTGTGCTCTAGAAATATCTATTCAATATACTTGAGTACCTACTGTGCTCAATAGGTGAGAATTATGAAAATGTGTCTAAAACATGATCCTCAACACTATGAACTTAAAATCTCAGGGGATACTATAATTTCTTATCTTGAAAGACTTCATGTCAGAAAATTTTACCAACAAAAATGGGTAGCAAAATAGCTTTAATAAGTTTACCCTCCAAAAATATCTGAACAGAAATAAAGACCATTATGTCTGAATGGGATGGCTGAAAACAGTTATCTAATGAGGGATCAGTGAAAAGGCACACAACCTACCTCCTGATAAGAAAGAGGATAGATTCAAGATATAGAATGAGTCATACATTTTTGGATACAATGTGGAAATTTGTTTTCCTTGACCACACATATGTTAACTAGTTTCTTTTTCTTTTTTTTCCAGTGGAGGAACAGACCATGGGAGATGAGAAAGAAAGAAAATAAATGTTTGTTAACTTTAAATTTCCCCCAAAAAGCAATAACTTTAGGAAAACACATGAATTTTCTTCTGACCTTAAAGAAAGGATGCAAAGAAATAGCTTAAGGATAATAGCTCTCCAAGGAGAATGTGATGAAACAAACAAAAAAACCCTGAATAATATACTATAGTAAATAATAGAAGAAAACTACTGAGAACTTTTGAACACAGAAAACGAAGTGCTAATTGATCAAATCTGCAGATTGCTGCCAAAGAAAAACTCCAGTAAATTTCACAATTGTAATAACCAACTAAATTTTATAAGCAGCCAGGAGATCTTAATTTATGAAGGAATGCCAATTTGGATAATTTAGGATCACTCTACAGTCATGAAAAAATCATAGAAAAACATGTCAAAATACTTTTTAAAAAATCAAGGAACTTAAGATGCAACCTTAGTTGCATAGTCTTCAAAATTAAGCCTAATCTCAATGAAAAATATGTGCTTAAAACAAGAGAAAGACAACTGAAGCATTCTTATAGTAAGAACAAAAAGATGACCAGAATATTGTACTCCAAATAAAAGAAACACAAAAAAGTTAAAGCAAAAATTATCAGGAAAAGACTAAATGATGAAATCAATTATTTCACGTTTATACTTTTTTAAAAAAAAGTAATAGAAATAAATTGGACCAGGGGTTAAAATAAACAGTTGGGGGGCGGCTAGGTGGTGCAGTAAGTAGAGTGCCGGCCCTGGAGTCAGAAGGACCTGAGTTCGGATCCGACCTCAGACACTTAAGGCACACACAAACAAAAACCTAGCTGTGTGACTTTGGGCAAGTTACTTAACCCCAATTGCCCTAAAAAAAAAAAAAAAGAGTTGATGTATTCTGGCCGTGTAACCTTGAGCAAGTTGCTTAACCCCAATTGCTTTAAAAATAAATAAATAAGTAAATAAATGAACAATCGGGGAACAAAAAGGGCCTAAAAGAGCTAAAGATTTAAGGGAACCTTAAAGAATCATGAGAAAGCAAAGAGGGGAAGTTTAATATTCTATAGATAATTATGCTTTCCTATAAGTGATTCAATATCAGGTATGGGAGGGAAAAAAATACAATAGGGAGCCATTCGGATGGGGAAGTTGTCAAAAGAGAAGCAAACTTGAGATGCAACCTCACCCAGTCAGAAGGGAAACAGAGAAAGGAAAACAATTTTTTTTGTCTCAAAAAGAGTGAGGGCAGTTAGGCAAACAAGGCCAAATCAAAGGAGAGAAGATATTGGGGTGGGGATATTAGAAGGGTTGAGACCATGAACTTGTCCTGTTTAAAATACACACACACACACACACACACACACACACACACACACACACACACACACACACACACACACACAAGATTACTGAGTTATAACTGATTTCCTTTGTAATGCTATTATTTCTATTTTATGCATTTTAAAATATTCTAAGAGATGAGACTAACAGAAGTCCATGACCAAAAAAAAGGTTAAGAAATTAAGAATAATAATTATTAAGAATATACTAAAGATAGTATAATTTTTTTAAAAGGCAATATCACCTAAATTATTTTACAAGCAATGTTATACAAATTAATCAAACCTACCAAGGAAGGTACTATGTAACTAGATAAAACAAAAATAAAATTCATTTTGAGAAAGGGTTCTGAACCTGGGATCCATAGAGAGTTCATAAGGTCTGTGAACTTATATGGGGGAAAAAAACATTACATTTTTATTTTCACTACTCTCTCTCTAACTGAAATTTATCATTTCCTTAGATTATGAATGTAAGTAACAAACATTATTCTGAGGCATTTAGAGGCTTCACTGTACTGGCAAAAGGGTCCATAACACAAATTGAAGAACCAATAATCTAGGGGAACTACAGGTCTAAAACCTCAAGGGAAATAAATTTAAAAGGTAGAAATAAAGGAGGACATAAATAGCACTCCACATCTCAATTTTTATTATAAAGCAATAATCATTAAAACTATTTGGTACTGATTTTAAAACAGAAAAGATCAATGAAACACAGAAGATAAGGAATAATGAGAAGAAATAAAAATCAATAACCTATTGTTCAATAAGCCCCAAAACAATTGAGGAAAGATTTCATATCTGCCAAGAACTACTACAAAAACTAGAAAGTAGTTTGACAAAGGAAAAAAAAAGGCTCAGACCAGCATTTGACATCACACAGCATAATAAATGAATACTTATCTGATATAAATCATATAAAAATAAATGAAGGAAAATGAACAGAGTAATATTTCACTGCTTTGGCTGGGTCAAGACTTCTTTGTTTATTATATATGAAAATGAATTTTTGTTACATACAAGATTTTTAAAAAAATAGTCATGGGGTGGGTAGTAGCACCAGCCCTGGAGTTAGGAGGACCTGAGTTCAAATCCAGCCTCAGACACTTTAACACAAAAAACTAGCCGTGTGACCTTGGGCAAGTCACTTAACCCCAATTGCCTTACCTTCCCCCTCCAAAAAGCAAAAAATAAAATAAAATAAAATAAAGTCATGTACAACTCTTTGTGACTCTATTTGAGGTTCTCTTGGCAAAGATACCAGAATGTTTGCCATTTCCTTCTCCAGCTCATTTTACAGATGAGGAAAGTGAGGCAAACAAGGTTAAGTGACTTGCCCTGGTTCACACAACTAAGAAATGTCTGAGGCCAGATTTGAAATCAGGAACATTTGTCTTCCTGATTCCTGGCCCAGCACTCTATCCACCTAGCTGCCCCAGATGTCACAGATCTGTCCAATCTACGAAGAGGTAAGAGGGTAAATAAGTGATCCTTAAATCACACACATCTATCTGAAAGAAGAGAGGAGAAAGAAGTCCTTGAAAAGTTTATCTTAGGTTAAAACTGGGATGTATTTAGCAATGGGGGGGGGGGGGTAAAAAGAAAAAAGGAAGTGTGAAAAGAGGAGAAAGTATGTGACCATACAAAGTTGTTGGTAATGCTAATGAAATGAGAGGAATTAAGTACAATGCTAGTAAAACAATGAATGTGCCAAGTTATTTAATACAGTGGAAGAAAACCCAAGTTTTACAATTATATTCCAAAATACAAACAGCTTATAAATACACACAGTGAACTCATACAGGTGGAGATGGGATAGCAAGATTCAATAATATTCTGCTAACAGAAAACATATCTAAAACATAAGGCTACAAACATATTTAAAATGAGTGTCTTATGCCTCTGTTAACTGTGACAATCATGATTTCAGACACAGTGGAAGTAAAATTACAAAACAATACAAAAGCTAAACCAGGAAACTATTATCATGCTTAAAGTCACTAGAGATAATGAAATAGTATCATTATAAAACACACACAGAGAGTAGTCTAATCTTCAATATTCACACATTTAATTTTCATGTCTTCAAACATTCACTCAATTTTATTAATAACCCCATTTTTACTTGTGTGTTGACAATTGCACACATCTGTGGCTTATGCACAGAAGAGGAAAAAATGAGAGGTACTGTGATCAAGTCTGTGAAGAGAATGAGGAATAAGGAATTAGATTTGATGACTCAGGAAGGTCTTAAGGACAGTGTAGAGAAAGATGAAAAACAAGATCCCAAGACTGTGATACTCAGTTTCCAAGTCTGAAGGGTGGCTTGACGTAACTGACCAGCTGGCTAGAGACATCAAGGCTGCTGAGCCCATCATCCGTTACAGCCTCATAATTAAACATCAATTCACCTCTGCCATACTCTCATACTTCAAGAACCTTAAGGATCTCAAATGGTCATGAGGCAGATGTCACTGACAGATCATTCCAAGCTGGTGTGTCCTTCGTGATCTCCAACACCATCCACCGGCCTTCACAAAGACAGAGTATCAGAGGTGATATCAAGACCATACCAGTCTCCCTATCTTCTCACAGCAGTGACTAAAGTCCCATCAAACTCTCCCTTGGTTTTCAGAAGGCAGCCAAAAGTAAAGAGGCTTATTAAGATTCAGGTTAAAAAATGTTTTCGATTTAAGAATTTTATTTGCTGCATAGTATTTATGGTACTGTAGATTTCATGTGTTATAAAAAGTGAATACTTCCTGAAATTAATATTTATTTTTTGAGATGTTAGCACAAGAGGTCACTAAGTTTTAAGGAGTTGTTAATGAGTAAATGTTTTGCATATTACCAATTTTATTTTGTGCACTGCATTTTTGAGATTTCATGGTAAATAGCACTTAAATAACTGTTAGGAAAAATGGATATTATCAGAATTAATACTTTGCTATAAAGAATTATATGCTGAATAACATACACACTCAATTGGATATCTTACCCTACAGGGGAATGGGGGAGAAAGGGATAAGACGGGGGATGATAGAAGGGAAGGAAGATTGGGAGAGAGGGTAGTTAGAAGCAAACACTTTTGAAAAAGGACAGGGTCAAAGGAGAAAACAGAATAAGTGCGGGGGGGGGCAGCATAGGACAGAGGGAAATATAGTTAGTCTTACACAATATAACTACTATGGAAATGTTTTGCATAACTATACACATACAACCTATATTGAATTATCTTCCCAATGGGGGTGGGTGAGGAGGGAAGAAGGGGAAAAAATTTGGAACTCAAAGTTCTAAAAACAATTTTTAAAAATTTGGGGTGGGGGCAGGGGAAAGATGAGGAGAAAAAGTTGTAACTCAAAATCTTGTGGAAATGAATGCTGAAACCTAAAAATAAATAAATAAATTGGAAAAAAATTTATATGTTGAACAGTTTTTCAAGGCCATGGGACTCTAATGCCCTATTTTCCACGGGGGTTCAATAAATCAACATTTGCATTTTTTTACTTTTTTGCTGTTTTCTAAGAACATAATTATCCCCATGAAAGTGGAGGATTGACTATACATGTATCAAATGGGATGTCCTCTAAGTAAAAGAAAATCAAAATAAAAAACTATATAGGTAATAAATCTAGAGCTTATTAAATTATTAAAATCTAAACAGATTTTAGCTAGTGTGTCCTTCATGATCACCAACTGATTTGTCCAGATTAGAACTGGACAAATTTAACAAAGAATAAAAAAAGAATTAAGGCCTTGAACTTTTGTTCTGCTGAACAAAAAGAAAGCTTGAACTCACAGAGAACCAGTACTTAGTAGAGTTCCTTGCATAGGGTAGGCTCTGAACAAATTTTGTTGAATTCAATATGCAAAGTGATGAATGGAAATATTAAATAGTCTACTTCTCAAATATGCACAAGGAATATACAGAAACTGATTATAAGTTTTAAGTTAAAGACTGTTGCTTTCTGTTGTTGTTCGTCTTCCCTTCCGGAAGAGAACCATGAGTCAGGTAGGTGATAGGACATGCAAATGGCTTGGATTAAAGTGAAGGAGGGCTGTGCAAAGTTTCATTAATTAAACAAAGGCAGTAATTTTAACTATTTTTGTAGACTTTAATACAAAATAATAGTAATTAATAAAGAGAAGATGAGCAAAAGAGGTTGACCTCAATGGAGACTGATTTTCTAAACAATTAGGAGGCCACGTAAGAAAAAACCCCCATCATATCAATAGTGTAAGTTACAAAGATGGTTCAACCAAATGTAGTAGATGAATAAAGATGTATATTAAAGCCAAAGAACAAATTAGAGATAATAAAAAAACGTTATTAAAGATTATGATGAGAAATACAGCATACTAAAATGTATGGCATGTAGCTAAAACAGTAATCAGAAGCAAACATATTCTTGAATGCTTATTTTAACAAAAGAGAAAAATAATACAATGAGATAAACATTTTTCAAATTAATAAATTAATGCAAAACAAAACAATTACAAGAGGAAACTTTTAAAATTAAAGGTAAAAGTAGATAAAAATAGCCACATTTAAATGGAAGAACAATAGATCAAGATTACCAAATAACATGTATATGTTACTTGATATATATGTCTACACAGCTATGTATGTATCTATAACCTATGAGGTCTGCCAACTCAAACTAATGGGGCCATTCCCTCTTCTTTCATGGATATATAGATATAGCTATAGATACATGGAATCACAGAATCATAGATTTAGAACAGGAACATATAAAATATGTTCATTTTACATATGAAGAAACTGAAGCATAAGGAGGTTAAATTGTACTATAAAGTAATCATGATCAAAACAATCTAGTACTAGATTAAAAAGACAAAACAGAAAATATTAGGTAGTCAAGGTTTAAAACTCAATGCTTATAGCAGTATTGTCTTTGTTAAACCTAAGGAAGGAATTCACTGTTCCAATAGATATGTGCTCTCATCAATGGAGGTACTTCCTCCAATGGAATAGATCAAAATTTATCTCCATCTCATCCTGTATAATTCCCATCCTTATCTTCCTACAGATTCTCTACAGTCATCTATTCATTACATCAGGGGCATCACTCTCCATCTCTTGACATTGCTTGGATCCTCAGAATACATATAGCTTATCCCTCATTACGTGAACAGGTCATCTCATTTTCTGGTCATATACCTCTGACAGTACCATTTACTGTGTACTCTTCATGCACAATTCTTTGTGGTTAATATGCTGTACCCTACTATTGCCCATCATGTGCCTATCTATTGACTTTTGAGTAAACCACAAATTTACTTCTTTGTAAACAGTCATATTACATGTCTGTTTGATGAGAAAATACTATTCGTACTTTTCCACCATTCTCCTTTGTAAGAATTTAAAAACATGAGTATATTCTACACTGGTGCTACTTTTGGCTACTGTTTGAACATGGCAAATAGATCAAGCAAACTCTGAAGTAGTTTCTAAGTTTCTCTGGTTTCCTTGCTATAACAACTGATCTAAATCTATGGAAATGGTGATATCTTGGTCAATTTACTTATGAAATAAAGCCTCAGAGAGGTTTAAGTCTGCATCTCTTATTACTAATAATTTAGAACAATCTTTCATATAGTTGTTAATAGTTTTAATTTTTTTGAGAATTGTGTTCATAACTCTTTTGTCATTTCTTATGGGAGAATGATTCCATTTCTTGTTTCTTTATGAACATGGGCATATACTCAATCATTTTCTGAATTTTCACATTCACTTTATTTAAATACTTTTACCAAGCATGACCAATCGTAAACCAACTGAAACAAAGCAAACAAAAATCCAAACCCTACCACTAAGCAAAATAAAGTGACTGCAAATGCCACATCACTTGTTTTACTTTTTTTTTAACCTGCTAATTGATAAAAGAAACAATGGTTTAATGTACATTATGCAAACATGGCATACAAATAGTATACCACTTACTTCAAGTGCTAATAGTGAGGGTCAAATGAGGAAATATACTTAAGTATTTTGCAAATGTTAAAAGTGCTATATAGGGGCGGCTAGGTGGCGCAGTGAGTAGAGCACTGGCCCTGGAGTCAGAAGGACCTGAGTTCGGATCTGGCCTAAGACACATAACGCACACACAAACAAAAACCTAGCTGTGTGACCTTGGGCAAGTTACTTAATGCCCCAATTGCCCTCCAAAAAGAAAAAAAAAAGTGCTATATAAATGTTAGCTACAATCATTTTAGTATTATTCATATTTCATCATATGAATAAACACATCAGTTTAAACATCTCTCAATTGCTGACCCATCATTTATTTCACAATTTTTCTCTTAAGATAGGGCTAGTTTGAAAGTCCACTCCCTCATTAATTATTCACCAATCAGGATTGATTTTTCACCTGTCAGGGCCACCTCCTTTACCAAGGTATTTAAGCATTCGGTGATCTCCATGATCTCCAAGTCTTTGGTTACTGAAACACGACTGAACACTGATTTATTATCAGCTAGACTAATTAATAAATTAGATTATTAATTACCTAGGAAAAAATACATTGCTAACAACCTATACAGGAGTGTTTGGGGGAAATCAATATTTAAATGTTTTTAATTTATAAATGGTTTGGGTAACAATTTCGGGTTCTCAGACTTTTTCTTCAATTCAATCACCTACCATTGCTTATTGTTTGTTTGTTGCTTTTTTGGAGGGCAACTAGGGTTAAGTGACTTGCTCAAGGTCACACAACTAGTTTTTTTGTTAAGTGCCAGAGGCCGGATTTGAACTCCCGTCATCCTGACTCTAGGGCCGGTGCCCTATTCACTGCGCCACCTAGCCACCGCCTTATTGTTTTTTTTAATCTATAATTAATGTTGGTAAATTTATCTAAAATATCATTTCCTGCTTGCTCTCAACCAGAAACACCAAAGTCTGTTCTATTTTGCAAGTGATCACTAATTTTTATCTTCTTACTATACCTCAGGGCTACTGTGTCAGACTTGATCCCTTGAAAAGTAATTCATGTCTTCACTAAGGCATAATGAGAAACTGGTAGCAAACTGAAGGACTCCAAGCGTTTAGACAGCTGAGATGATCTTTCATATTGACGATGAGGCCTTTTTCTTCATAACTAGTAAATGTGAGTGGGGTGAAGAGTACTGTCGAATGCCTTGTATGTGTTCTGTGCACATGTGCTGACTATTGAACAAATGGCAATTGCTTGAGATACATGCTTAGTAGGAAATGACTTCGAGAGCTGACTGCCAGGATTCAGTGTGAACGCAGGCCTTCCTATGATTCTAAGTATTATGCAACCAAGAAAGCTTTCTATAGCAACTGTTTGACTGAATTTGCTTTTTTTTTTTTTTGCTATGATTGCATTTTTTGGACTGCTCAAACACATCAAATTGGCTAATGCCACTCATATTTGGGGAGAGATTAAAATGAACTGCTCCTTAAAATGAAAATCTGATGTTAAAATTGTGGCAGATCATTATTTTCATGTGTTAAAAAAAACTGTACCCTGAAAGTTTGTTTACTGAGTAGTTATAACACATATATACATGGAGCGTTTTAAAAAGCAAGTTAAGACATTTAAATAATACTTCAGAATATCAATATTTTGGTACATTAATATATTTTATAAGCTTTGTAAACCATGCTTTAATTGCTACTAATCAGTTTGGGGAGAAGGGGCAAAAATTGCCCACTCAACCATGGCAATTAAGTAAGAACAATTAATTTCCTGGAAAGGGAAAAAAGCGAGATAAGTGGAGGAAGTAGAAATCAAAAAGGCTTAGCAACTAAGTGGATATAGGAGTGATGGAGGGTAAAGAGGTGTAATGACTTTGCAATGTGGGTAACAAAAGAACAATGATACTATCAACAGAAACATGGGAAGTTAGAAAAAGGGTAAGTTTAGGAGGAAAGACAGTAAGTTCAGTTTTGGGCTTGTTGATTTTAAGATCCTTTGGGATATACAGGTAGAGATGACCAGTGGGCAACTGGAGATGTGAAACTGGAGTTCAAGAAAGAGACCAAGGAGCCGCAAAAATAAGGGACCAAGGTGGTGTCTGTAAAAGTGGGATTAGGTCATCACAGAGGCAGGAAGCTATAGCACCAGATGAGGCACAGACTAAGTGCTGCCATCAGCTGCCAAAGAAATTCATGAGGAACATGACACCCCCACTGAGAATGCCTATGACTCAAACCAGGACCCACAACTGGATCTTTGAAGAATATGAAGAAGACCCTTTAAGATGAGAACGAAAGCCAAAAATGAAAATATGCTGAAACATATGAAGAAAGGAAAAATAAGTGTTCAGATCTGCGCAAGTCACTAGATAACGTGGTTGATGGAGATGAAGTCTAACGCAAGAAGTGACAGGTTCTGGGTCCTCAGTGACAGTCCTCAACCTAAATTGATGGAGATTTGATCCGAATGCAAAAAACAAACAAACAAACAAACAAAAAAACCCCCACAAGTTTAAGGCAAAATTTAAGTGATGTAGGAATGAGATAGACAGAAAAGAAAGAGGACCAGGTAAAAATAGTAATGCTGACAACGTTGCTGAAAAACTAGAAGAGCTTTCAGTAAAAGATGACAGCAAAGAACCTGAAAGCCAAGAGTCAGAAAAGACAGAGGCCAAGGACAAAAACCAGAAAAGTAACAATAAATCACCTGGGGCCTTGTGTTTGTTCCTTACATTTTCTTTCTTTTTTTCCTTATTCTTTTTTTGGAGGCGGGAAGGTAGGGCAATTAGGGTTAAGTGACTTGCCCAAGGTCACACTGCTAGTACTTATTAGCAGTTAAGTGTCTGAGGCCGGATTTGAACTCAGGTCCTCCTGACTCCAGGGTCAGTGCTCTTTTCATTGTGCCATCTAGCCGCCCCTTTATGTTTTCTGTAAGAAACTTTATACAAAGAACTAAATTCCAACAGTCCCTTCAGAAGTCTTCAGCCAATCCACCCCGTCCCCAGTCATGAAAACATACCATGCTATCTTTTCTACAATGGAAACACTTACTTATAGTTTATCAGAAAGAGTGAATAAAATATCTGAGAAGCCTAGAGTGAAAGGATGGATGGATGGGGGGAGACAGGGAAAAAGAGGGGGGGGGGAGAGAGAAAGAGAGGGAAGGAAGCAGAAAGGGGTGGGGAGCAGAGACAAAGAAAGTGACAGACAGAGGTACTTATTAAGAACTGGGAATAGAAATACAAGTAGAAAGAGAACTCCTGCCCTCAAGGAACTTATATTCCAATAAGGGAAGACAATCCAGAAGGCAGTTAGAGGTAGATTTGGGAGTCATCTGCAAAGAGATGATACTTCAATCAACAGGAGCTGATGATTCACCAAAGGTCAGAGAAAGAAAAGGAAAGAGCTCAAAAGGGAAGTCCTGGGGTACACATCAACAGAAGGAATGACTAGTCATACTGAGATGATCAGTCTGAGAAGTAAAAAGAAAGGCAAGACAGCAGCCTCATGAAATCACATAGAGGAAAGAGTATCCAGAAAGAATGTCTACTATAAAAAGACAGGAGGACGAGGAGGATGAGGAGGAGGAGGAGGAGGAGGAGGAGGAAGAAGAAGAAGAAATCATTGGTGACCCTGAAAAGAGCAGTTTTGGTCAAGTGGTGAGGACAAAGGCCAGATTCCAAGGTGTTGAGAAATCAAAGGGATGCAAGAAGGTGAAGACAATGGGTAGACAAGTTTTCATAAGTTTGGCTAAAACAAGGAAACTGAGAACTTCAATATAAAAGGATGCTATATTGGAGAGAAGTTCTGTTTAAGGATAGGGAAAAATCTAGGCATGCTTGAAAGCATCCAGGAAGAAGCCAGTGAGAAAGCCATAAGCAGAAGCTGAGAATTAGGGAAAGGGGAAAATCAAAGGGGCAAACTCCTAGAGAAGAGGATAAGGGTGGGAATCAAAAGCACAAAAATAGATGATGGCATTGGCAAGGAGAAGGGCAACCTTATCCTTGAGACTAAAGCAAAGGAGGGAAAAAAAAGATGATGTTCAATGTTTGTTGAATCTAAAGCGAGAGGAAAATTTAGTCCACAGGAGCTAAGGAGATCACTTTAAAGAGAAAAAGTTGGCAAAGTCTAGTCAATATCCTTACTGACACCATTACACAAGAAATGAGGCAGATTAAGAAACCAGGAGGGATGAGAGACAGAGAAGCCTAAGGTGATGGCAGAGTCAAGTGAAGGATTTTAAGGAGGGAAAAGACCTGGGCATGTTTGTAGGAAGCAATGAGTCATTAGAGAGGGAAACTTTAAGATGAGAGAAGGAGTGATCAATGTGGCAAGCTCTAAGAAGAGCAGAAAGGATGGGACTAAAAGGTTTGGAAGGATTGAGACAAGTATCTTAAGACTCTTTTATCACTGGTTTATTTCATAATTTAGGGAAACTATTTCCAAATAGCTACCAATTTCTCATATGCCACCAAAGATGAAAGATTCTGAAGCAGCTGAGAATCAGTCATACAAAAACCTTGACACTTTACTACAGGATTTACTCAGGGAATCCTAGACTCCTGGAAAAAAACATCTAAAATTGTATAACAGTTGATACTAGCTTTCCAATATCAAGTCTCAAGTATGTCTAATTACACTAATTTTACTAAAAAAACTAGTTTACACTAGTTTTTCACTCACATTTCTGCCTTTTAATCTTAGATCCAAGAGATCTGCAGCAACAAGAACTAAGAAAATTAGCCAATGAGAAGATGCTTTCTGCTGTTTAAATTTCTCATAAACTAACAAAACTAAGGGATGCCACATCATTTAAAGCTCAGTAGTATGTACAAACTACGTTTGCCATTTTAGGATGTAAATCAGGGTAATTTTATAGGCAAATTAAGTTGCATATAGTATTTTTCACAGAATCATAAATCTAGAATTAGGACCTCAGAGGCCATTTGGTCCAAACTCTTACATCCGAGTAACATGTGGTTTTAAATCTGTTATGGGTATTCAAAATAAACATTTCATAAATTTTCTTTTCCTCTCCCCACCAAAACTTCATTTTAAAAACAAAACAAAAACTTCACCTTGGCTTCAATTGTTTCAGAATTATAAATTTCTCTCTCTCTGGATATTACTATAATATTATTTATTGAAAAGGACTAATCAAGGAAAGGAGTAGTGTAGTATGCTTTAGTAGCCGTTACCCAACTTGCTAGGCTCTTCTGAGTAACTGAGTTGCCAGATGCTAGGAAACTGAAGATTACAACAGATATTTTAAGGCATTTATATATATTATTTATAGGTATTTATATATATTCAGGGGTATGAAGACTTCAGAACAAAAAAAGCCTTCAAGTAATATGTAAAGCATTTTCTTTGGACTTCCTGGGCCCCCTGAGTCAACAGCCTTTTAAGGAGTTTAGGGAGAACCTAAAAATTAATGCAATTTTTTTCTCATGGCATCCCAGCTACAATCAATGAAAAGACCCTACACCATGATAAGAGTATATTTAAAGAAAAGGCATTAGTGAAAAAAGGTAGCCATGGCTAGCTGGTGGACCTTTCTGTTCTCTAAAATATTGGCCATGATTCCGTGGCATCAAAGCTATTTATAGATTTGCAACATGAATGAAATATGCGTTCAAATTTAATAAATACATATGAGGGAGAAGACAAGGGGGGAGGTAGGTGGGAGAGGGCATTGGTGGGGGAGAATATGAATTGCAGCAACATTAAAAGGGCACTGCCTCTGTAGCAAAATGAGACTAAAAATGATTACAAATATTAAGCAGCTCTAGCAAGCAAGAGCTATTCAGTTTCCAGGGAAAACAAATAAGTTGATAGCATTCAAGGAATAAAATTTTAGAGAAAACTAGTGAAATAAGAACAAATGCCTAGTCACGTCTTTAACAAAAAAGAATCAATAAGCAAGCAGGTTTCTGACAGGAGTGAGGGAATAAGGTCCACAACAGCAATAAAATTTTTACCTATGAGGAATAATTCAAATATCAAACATGTATTGTGGCTTCATCAAGGCTCAAAAGTAATAATAAATAAAATAAAAATTCTCCAAATGGTAGAAGGGCAGAGGCTTAGGTTGCCTAGCTGCCAACAGAAGGAAGCTACTGTTAGGAGCTTAAGTTTTCTTTTGCTAGATTTAACTGAAGCATAGTGCCTAGACAATATTACAGACAACCTACATTCATAGCTTTGTCATGGTAGAATGATTAGTGGAATAAGAAGCTGAGTTCAAATGTAACCTTGACACTTACCACCTGGGTAACCAGGGGCAAGTCAACTACTCAGAGATTTGATTGCTTCATCCATAAGGTGAGGGATAGCACTGCCTATATAGAGACAACCTCATAGAGTTGTTATGGGGCTCAGAGGAGATATAGGTAAAGCATTTTACAAACTGTAATGCCTTATAGAGATTAAGCTGGTATTATTAGCATATCTCATACCATTTTTTCACACTGTATATGCACCATCGTGAATAACTTTAACCCCACAACCACAAAGTTCAGTGTCCTTCCATGGCTAATTCATAGCAGTAAGAATCAGGTTTCCACACTTGTTATATATGTGCATATGCTGAGAATTCCAAGGCTCTGTAACTAGCCTTAAAAGAAGTCACTACTTTACCAGTCCAGAAAGAAATACAATTTAAGCTGAGAAACCCGTAAAGAAACCTAATTATATTTTATTTTGCTGCCCTGATATCTCCTGAAATAAAGATTAATAAACAATTAGTATATGCTCTTAAGTTTCTTCTATCTTACAAGTTATTCTAAATACATTCTTGATATCTAATAAAACATAGTGTACTAGAAGTAAAAAAAAAAATCTGAACAATAATAGACAAGTAAAAAGTGAATAAAATTATTTTCCATAAACCAAGCTAGAAAAATAATTTGTTTTTAAAGAATAATAAAAAAAAAACCAATCAGGGCTTTGAATTTTACTCTAAAAAAATTTTTTTAGCCTACAGATGAACACAAAGGAGCTAATTAATTGTAAATAAAAACTAAAGATAAAAGCAAATGTACCTAGGTGGGTAGAATAGAAGGTAGGCCACCATAAAGATTAGTAGTTAATTGATTTATGGATGTTATGCTAAAAACCAGAGAACTTGCTACAATTTGGAGATACCAAAGCACCATAGCAGTCAAAAAATATGTAGTTGGAATAATATGCATTATTTAAAAGCAATAAAAATTAAACTCAGAGAAAGGAAAATAACTGCTGAGGAGAAATAAACAGAAAAGGCAATTCAAAAGGTAGGAGAAATCTTTAAAAGAGAAAATCTACAGACAGAAAATGTTAGTAGGGACCACAAAGAGACACCATATCAAAGAGCATGATTCCCTTTCTTATACAACTTTCACCTGGAAATTACATCTGAAAGGCAAGGTTCAATTTTAATTAGTTGTAGGTACAATTCGACTTGCAGGTATGATTCAAGTCAAGAGCACACCAACAAGAGCAATCAGCGAATAAAGGGACTAATATAGGCTTCCCACAAAAGTCATAGATAAAACTAAGTTATAGTTTCTAAAATGGAACATAAGAGTTCCAAAGCATGTGAATGTAAAGACAAAAGAATGAAAATTACATAATATTATTTTTTTTAACTTGATCTCCCAACACAGATATACATAAAACACATGAAGTCTTGTTACTCAGGGGTTACTGTCTAAGTGTGAAAAGTATTTAACCAAGACTAGTCTAATCAATTACTGTGCAAAATTGGTTAAGTGTCATTAACTTAAAACTTACAGCTAAATACCAAATTCTGGAATTATTAAAAGAAATGCTAAAAGGGAAAATACATTAGTTCTTTTTCCATGTTTAGTTTTGATAAACTAGGAGTAGCTCTTAAAATGGAATAATTTAATAAAGTAGCCCTACTTTCTCTTCCCTTCTTTCCCATTCTCCCATTATTTGTTCCAAAAAAGTTATATGACAATATTCTTTTTTTTGCACTGAAACTATCAGTATTGCTTGCAAATATAATGCAAAACAATTCTGATTTTTAAAAGACTAACATCATATTTCATCTTAATGTCAGATAGTTGTAATGATTTATAGTTTTGAATTTTAGGGGGTTATCACAGTTTCAAATGAATTTAAACTTCGGATTATAAAAATTACCTACAATTCTCACAGTAACTATATAAAAATTATCCTGAGAAGACAACAGACCTCAAATTTTCTTCTTCAGACTAAGACATCCTATTCATTTCATAATTAACTCTGAAATATTTTGTGTAATAACTCACTATGGAATATTTTAAAGCATAAAAAATGCCACTGTGGAAGCACAAAGTAAAAATGGTTTTGTGTTTTCATTCATATTCTATTTCACCAGGACACAAAGGAAAATCTGTGAAGACAACTAAAGAATTATTCTCCACCTTATTGAAGAGACATGCTTTAAAATTAAAAACCATGAACAAATCTATCTACAAAATAATTCATTTTTTATATCAAACAGCTGCAGACCTTGTAATTGAAATAATGTGTCTAAGGTTACAAATGAAAAGTGTTAGGTATCATTCTTGAAGTGACAGATTAAGTTCCTAATCCAGTTATGGTAATGGCCACATTTGTAGTTTAACATAAATTAAGACCTTAATTATATTTGTGGCTATTTTAAACAAAATAACAAATTCCTTTGTACCTGTGAATGTAATTTATAGCAAAGCCAGGTTCATTTTCCAAGCCAATCTATTTCCCACTGCAGAAGAACCCTGTTATAATGGTATAATGTAATTCTTGTTGTAGAATGTTGAGGGAGTAGATTCGCTGGTAACACAGAGGAGGTTTTGAAGATAAATGAAGATGCTATTCATTCAGGGGTAATTTCATCTTAGAACTATATGAAAGATGTTTCACTCACATGTGGTAGCTGTATGGCCTGGAATTTAAGTGTATTTTCGGCTCAAATGTAATGCTGCTAGATCGATTATGTTGATAGTGTATATCTAATAATGAAGAATTCTAGCCTTTTTCTGTTTAAAAAATGGGCTGTCATTTTTTCATTTCACTACTGTGTCTTTATTGTTCTTTTTACAACAACAAATTAAAATTTGGCTTGCTGTTTACTTTATAAACAAAAAGTATACAGCTGGTAATACTAACTTAAAAGTCTAAAAAGTCTTGACCAACAGAATCTATTTACCACAGAAATAATCACCTATCTGTATTATGAAGTCTTTGGGAAAAGTCTTTAGTTTTAAATTTCAATGATACCTTAGGATGTGATATGTAAATTTTAAGCAAATTTGTTCATACATGGTAACTATCAAAAGGAAAAGAGAAATATCTGTTAAATTAGATTCTACACATGACCAACTGTAAGCACAAAGGCTCAGTTATTTTTTACAAAGCTCACATTTTCTACATATAAACCAACCCAAAGCTAAATCACAAAATGCTCTGCTGTATCAGCTAGGCAGAGATGATATAATAAACACTACTTCAGTTTAGGAATTTGAATTAAGTGAAAGCAAATAGCGTCCATTTGGGGGCTCTCACATAACACTGAAACTGAAAGGATATAAAACCCTCTATTCTATTCAGATTTTCCCTGAAGCTTCTTTAGTTCTTCTAGTCCTATCCCCTCCCCAACATATTACCAACAAGAGGATGAATATATTTAAAGATTTAATGTGCTTGACTTAATTTCTTCTCTTTAAGAAGTAATTAGGGAGTTCGTGGGAAGAGACTAAAGAGTCAGGGAAGTAATGGGTAACTGGGGGGGGGGGGATTAATTTCACCCTAAAGACAAGTGGTTCCTTTTTACTTTCAGAAAGTTATGTCAAATTTTATTAATATTTTAATGTGATGTTATGGTACTAGCTCCTACTATTAAATATATTAATTTACATTAATGAGTTATGTCAGGCCAACTTCTACCCTTAGTCGTTATGTATACATACACCTACAACTCCTATGAAAAGACTTATTTGATGTAGAAAAAGTACCAATGTATGTCAGGAAATCTGACAGCATTCCCTCAGGAACTTTTCAGTTGCCTCCTGGGTTCTTCTCTATGTCATGACATGAGTTTATAGGATTGACAAACATATGTTGTAAATTATTTCCGTAAAGGTTATTGTTGGTTTCTACAAACTCCTTTTCCAAAATGTTGGGTTTTCCCCTCATATACACATGCAACAATAGAAATCAGGACAGTTCTAGAACTGATTATGAGATTCTGTTTGGCTTGGCTAAGAACTGTCAATCTAACCACTGAGTATCCCTTAAGAAATGACCAGTGATTAAAATAAAAGCAACCAATAATGGTGAACCATTAGAATACAACCATTTCACCACCAATTAATGTGTCAACAAAAAGGCACATTTTGCTGAAAGGAAAAAAGCAAGACTCAGCTATTTCTTTATCGGCAGGTCTGACATGTTCATGTTCATGGCCCTGCATTAATAGGGCCTATAAAAATGCTGACTTTTTTCTAAATGATTCCACTGACTAATACAAGGTAAAGAGTTAGTTCTTGTTGACATCTCCCTTTTCTTTTAGGAGACAGAATATTTTTTCAGAAAGTACGAAGGAAAAGGAAACTAAGTCGGACATTAGCTTTTTTCCTTTCTAAACCTAAAAACTCATGGAAAAAAAGTTATCCCCTTTGTGCGGTATTCTAATAATACGCATTATAAAATTTTATAGTATCTTTACTATTTTGCTGGATTTTTTAAAGGTCAGGCATTCTGAACAATACTCATACATTGTAACTATGTTCAAATCCTTTTGATACATTTAGATGAATTTTCAGTTTTAAAAAAATTAATAATAGCATAAAATATTATCTTAAAACAATTACATTTTCATTCACCATAACCTCTATGGTACACATACAATTTTTTTCTGTTCAATGAAAGTTATCTATTCAAAACCTAAACAATACTTTCATTTTTTAAGTACTTTTCAGCTTTTCAAAGACCTTTCCTACCTAACCTGAGCCTCATAATAGTCCTTTGAGGCAGACAGAGTCAGTATTATGCCTATTTGACAGATGAGGAAAATGAAGGATATTATGTTAAATACTTTTCAGTGGTACAAATAAGCTCAAAACAGTAATAGTATTTTCTAGAAAGTTAACTATTAATGTTCACTATCTGTTGGATAAATATCCAAAGGCTTCTTATAGTCTAAGAAAAATTAGTGTAGCATCCATTTTCATGTTTGTGAACATATATGAATGAATAAATAGGAGACTAGGAAAGACAATTATTTCCATAAACAGAAATCCCTCGTCCCTCTGGCTGCTACCTTTGGGCTATCTCACTATGTATTTCCACAAAAAACATGAGGAGAACAAGGAAGAAACATGGTAACTCAGTTATGTTCATTTTTCACCTAAAAGAGCTCCTGGAATTTGTGAATTTACTTTAAATTTAAAAAGGGAACTTACTTTAAAAAAAAAAAAAAAGCTTCCTGAGTCTAGAGAGCAGATACCTTAAAGAACTTAGTTTTACTGAAGTAAACCTTTAAAAGCTCTTTATAGATCTTTCTAAATCAACAGGCTTAGGTTAATAAAAGATGATTTTTTTTAACTAACACCACACATTTAAATTGTTTTTTAAAGTTGTAGAAATATTTTCTTCATGACAACCATGTGAGGCAGCTAATATCAGTTTTAGTATAAGAATTTTACAGAACTGAAGTTTAGAGAGAAGAAATTACTTGCTCACAGTCACACAGCTAGACCTGACTAAAACC
This sequence comes from Gymnobelideus leadbeateri, assembly GCA_011680675.1. Lineage (NCBI taxonomy): Eukaryota > Metazoa > Chordata > Mammalia > Diprotodontia > Petauridae > Gymnobelideus > Gymnobelideus leadbeateri. Next base: position 681,256 of record WOXC01000109.1, read on the forward strand.
CAGGTCTTCTGGCGGTAAGTCCAGTGCTAAGAAAATAGTTGGTCAACTTCATTTTCATTATCAAAAATGTTTTTCCCAAAGTGAGCTGGAAGCCAGAGGAAAAAAAATGGCAGCAACATACCATAAACAGATACAGTGTCTGGGTCTCTGTCTCTCCATCCCATTCTCCCTTTTTCTTTTCTCTCCTTTCTCCCCCTCCTATTCCCTTCCATTGACCAAAGGAATCAACAAATTCTAAGGTACTAAGTATACTGATATTGGAGTCAATATACAAGGATTATTTCTTAGTCACACCAGTGCCATGAAAGCAGAGGATAAATATTATGTGGGAAGAACATATTAGGGAAGATTCTAAGTTCCCTTTAAACTGAAATCATAAAAATTACTTTAATCATCAAAGATCTGACCACTTCAATTTTACAGGTAGAATAAATATCAAGTCTATGTGGTAAGTGGAATTTAAATTTAAACTGTTTAGACTGGCAGACTATTAAAATATTTGATGCTTGATAGTTTGTTATCTTTTAGAAAATAATCAGGCATTTTATGGATACCTGTCATATTGTTTTGATCAGTTTTGCACCATCACAAATGAGTTGCTTTACTCGTTCTTCTGAATCAATCCTGTTCTACTCTACAGAAGAAAATTACTCCATAAAGTTTAAATCAGATATCTGCAAAAGTCACATTTATAGTCATGGCTACTATCAGCTGTCAAGCCAAAGAATATTGAAGAAAAACAAGAATTTTTAATATATTCTAGTTAATTTATCATCTAAGTGACACGTGTAGGATAACAAAATTAAAATGGTAAAATGGTTAAGTAAAATTCTACATTTAAAAAGTAACCTTTTTTCTTGTTTGGTTTTAAATCAAACTGAACTGATTTTTTTTTTTTAAAGGAACAGGCCCAGTGCTCAAATAAATGAGATGGAGAAAGATATGAATGGCTGGATAAAGTCAACACTAAGATCAAGTGATCAACCATTCAGCAAAAATGCTTATTTTCTCTATTTCAAAGGATTATAAAACAATATGGGCAGACACTGCCATCCTGGGACTTTCCTAAATAAACAGACTTATTAATTTATCTCAACATAAAATACCTTTCTGATAAAATGTACTACAGTATTTTCCAACAACTTTCCAGTGTCAGGTATAAGTCAATGTAGCTAAAAGTGTAATAGAAAGAAAGTTACAAAAGTCTCATTCTCTATATTTTAACTAAAATCTTGTTAGTTTAGATGATGGAATAGGAGGTACTGATTTTAAATGAGGATACATAACAGCCCACTGAGAAATTTCACTGATCCAAAAAAATTACACACACAAAAGAAATATATCAACATATCCTATAAAACAATAAAAACTTATTTAAAGGTATACTCTGAATTCTTTTTTTTTAAATGTAATTTTTAAATTACAGAATTATTATATAACTTTTCATACTCATACATGAGTATGACAATCCCTTTTTATTTTTCATTTTCTAAAGAATACTTTCTTCCATTTTCATGTTAGCTTGATAGTCATCTTTTCTTTTTGAAAATAGTTTTCCTTGATCATTTTAAATTACTTAATCCAACTAAATGGGAGCGAACCTAAAAATAAAGTACTGTAATTTGCACTGACCTATATTATGAAATTCATTTCTCTCTAAAAAGTTTTTTGTAAAAGTAAATAATTTCAGAATAGTATCTTTTTCAAAAGTACAGTCTGAGGATTAGAGTCAGGAATCTTTTCCAATATAATTCTGATATCCATCAATCTGTGATTAATGTGAACATAAGGAACAATTACAAATGAATAAAGTCTCTTCAAGTTATTTCAAGCTGGAAAAAATACAGAATGAAGAGGAAGATGTCTAAACTACTATCCATACATTTTAATCTTTATAAATATTACTATAAGAAAATGAATTCACTGTGTACGTTCCATTCACTACTGTCACCTACCAATCTAGACAGAAAAACTGTGCTTTAAAAATAGGATGATATTAAATATGTACTACAAAAGATCATGAAGGTCAAAATTTTAAGTTGACAAACATTCGTTAACTAAAAAATAATAAAATTCTACTTAATAGAATTGCACTAATATGGCAGTATTACATAACTACAACAAATATTAGAAAATTTTTAATACGTAGTGCTCAAATACTTGAAAAGAAAAAAATTCATTCCAACTTAAAATGAGGTAAATCTTCAAGAGAAATGTAACACCTCCATTTAAAACAAATATTTATTTACCTGAACAGCAAGGGAAGAAGCATTATCAGAAAGCAAAATTTGTTCCCCTGTAGGAAGAAAATGAAAGGATATTTATTCAAAAATGTGGCTTCTAAACTGGTAAAATACACAGTCATTTTTTATAAAAATTAATTTTAGCCCTCTTTTGTAAGAAAAAAAATTACACACCAATGTCATTGTGTAATTACAGCAGTGCTATTATGTGATGATGGTTTTCAGCTATATTACCTATGTATGAATGTAAAATGTAACTAGATCTTTCCTCCAGAATTGCTTTATCATTTATCTCATCTTATCAGATCTCTATATATACATAATATATATGTAATTAAAAATCCCTCCTTCAAAAAATATTTATTTTAAATTTTCTAGGATAATTCCTTTGTACTCAATCAAAATTAAGTAAAATAGTATCTGCTCACAACTCCTCTAGTTAAAAGTAAAAGCATTCAGAATCCTATAAAACCAGCTTGCAGTTAATATTGCACAGTGTGTCTAGGTCTGTCACACAAAAGAAAGATGACAAGTTCGCTGCAATAAAAATTCCATGCTTAGAAGACTAGGGCCGCTGCCTATTAGTCTTCATTACTTTGCAGTCTTCTGACAACTGTAGCAGGCTGCTGAGCCCCAAATGGGGTCCATAATGTGATCTGATGATATATGAAGAGCTGCTAAAGGGAGCCTGAACCATCCTAGCCTATACATTTTAACAGTTCCTTTTTACTGAGAGCCCACTTTACCACAAGACTTCAAAAATCTGCTGCCTCAGCTATTGGTGCAGTAAATCTGCCAACGGTGCCTGCAACCACATCATTTTACACTGCCTACAGCAGCCAATATAATGAGTCAATAATAAACCAAGGACCTTATAGGCCATGAATACTTGGTTTATATTGGCAAATGCAAGTTGAACTAAAACTTACTCTTAAGACAAAAAGAAGGGAGTTCCTCTCTTAATGTTCTGTTTCTCTTTGCTGTTAATCGTACTGAATGAGGTTTTTCTTAAACATATTTTAATAGGAAGCCATTACAAATTGCAGAAATAAAGCACCCACCTTTCAGCTGCTGATAAAGTGTAGCATCTTCAGGCCAAGGTTCTGTAGCTGCAGAAAAAAAAAAAAAAGCTGGAATTAAACACACAAGGGAAAATAGTCCCCAAACCAAATTAATGAATGGGTATTCATCTATAACAGTTAGAGGCAGTTGCCAAGGTTACCTTAAATATGGCAAACTTTCATTAGATTACATTCCAGGTGATAAGGTGGGATGCATATGGAGGTAGGAGGGTGGGGGGAATGGAGGGGAAGAAAGGTTTTACCTTGTCCTCAAAAATTAATGTAAAACTTTAGGTCTCCATGAATGTCATCATACTCATAAAACTGCTGTTATTTCTTTCAAACATAATCAGATCCACATGAAAGGTATAAATGTATCTTATCATGTTACATATCTTTTCCCACTGTCCCTAGCCAGTATTATAATGAAATAAAGAAGAGTTCTTTTATAATATTCTAGAACATTCCATTGCCCTCCCAGCTCACAAAAATAAGTTAAGGCGAGCAAGAAAGTATGAAGAAGCAACATGTAACCACAAAGTAAAACATTACTAGTAAAGATACTTTTAAGCCTGAATGCAACCTTAGCCTTATTCCTTTAACTCTTCTCTGATAACTTGCTGTACCCAAATTGTAACAGCAGTAAAAGCAAACTGAATCCAGAATATTGGGCACATCCATGATGATGCAGTGAATTAGAACATATTTGTCTTGGGAAATATTATGTCTATAAGAGTCATTCTTAAAAGCCCCATCAAGATTTATGACAAAAGTAAACACCTCTAGCATAAAAAAAAAAAAAATCACATTAGATTTAGTTGGATATGGTTTGGGGATTTTTTTTAAACCATATGGAGAAATGTTATAAAATTATTGTGTTGCTCTGGGGAGTTTGGGCTTAATTTTGAAAACAACTAACTCCCTAGGTCAAGTGTGAAATAAACTCAAATAGCCATAATATATAGTTCTGCAGAGGGGTTGGGTTTGATTGTGTGTCTTATGTTTGTTTGGGTGGAGGGTGAGGGGAAGGAACCAAGTGGGGTCTGAACCTGTTGATTTCAGTAGTATAGGAAATTGTCAGTGAAAAAATTCCCTATACTAAGGCAGGTGAGCACTTGCTCTTTGACTCAGTCTTAGAGAATGATAGACAACACCGAGGAAGAAGCAGTGACTGCCCAGGGTCAGAGGAGTGACAGAGCCAGCAGGGGTCAGGTGCTGCACTGGAGCTCGTGATGAACTGAGGCCAGATCTCCATCCACACCACCATGCTGCTTTTCCTCCCTATGTATATAGGTTATTAGACTAAAGGGTATGCTTATGTTACCCCAAATATATTTACAGCAGCTGTTACTTCCCTCCATATCCTTAAGACATACAAACACATCATAAATATGGGCAATTTTCATTTTACAACCCATTCACAAAATTCCTATTTAAAAACCCTGAAGATAAAATTCTAAAAACTAAATATTTTCAGGTTTATCATAAATGTTTTAAATCACTAAAACCTCAATTAACCAGAATGCAATAATTCTGAATTGTATTCTGAGCTCTGTTTCCATACTATGGCCTAACTGCTACCCCTACTACTCAGTAAACTCTACCAGCTAGGATCAAATATAAACTCCTGTTTGGCATTTAACACTTTTCATCACTGACCCCCTTTCTATCTTTTCCCATGTCCTCACACATTACTTTACCCCACTCACTGGGTTCCTAGGGTGCTTGCTACTGCATACACAAAGTGCCTCAGCCTGCTCCATGCCTTTGCCCTAGCTAGTCTCCACACAACCTCATCTCCAACACCTCAGAATTCCAGCTCAATACTCAGCTCAAGAAAGCCTTTCCTGGTTCTCCTCACAGCCCACTCACCCAGCTGCTTGTGCCCTCCCTCCAAGGTTATTCTGTGCCTGCTTTATATGTTTCTTCTATAAACCTATTTTACATGCATGCTAAAACCCATCAGAACGCTCTCTGAAGACATGGACTTACTTTACTTATGTTTCTAGTATTCCACATTTTGCCTAGAACACAGTAGGTGCTTAATAAATGCTCACTGATCAATTCAATTCAACTAATACACATTAATCACCTATTTTGTACAAGGCAAACGCCAGGTGATAGATATCCCTCAAAAAAAAAAATTCCTATCCTCAGGGAATTTTTATCTTGTGGGACAGAGATACATGTTCTTCTCTGAGAATTGTATCAAAATTATTCAAGATGGGACGAGAGAGAACTCGTGCCTTTCCCCTCATAGTTGGGAAAAATGACAAACTGTGAGCACATGACAGCTAGTACAATGTGTAGGCTTGGGCAAGTCTGAGCTTGATCTTAGTGCCCCTACATAACTCCCTCTGCTTTCTTTCTTTCTTGACTAGTGCCGTCCAGACACGAGGGCTGAAACAGATGTGTCCACTGTTAGAAGCAATCGTATGAGTATGAGAGATCAGAGGTCCTGAGCTTCTCACTGAAGCTGCCTGATGGCAAGGGGAGCTTCTACATCAGAAAGAACAGCCACTGATAGCCTGACTTGTCAGAAGACATGGACGTGGAGCATGTTATCTGGACAGCGTGGCACTGGGTGGTGGTTCTTGTTTGTCCTTGGTACTGAAATATAAAATGCCTACTTAGCAGTCCCACAGACTGCTTATATGGTTTCTGTTAATTGGGTGCCTATTAGAGAGCCTTTGTGTTTAGCATTTATCTTGTATAGAGGAAACAAAGAGCTGACTTATACCAGATTCCTATTGTACAATATTACCTTTCTATGTCCCCTTTTGGGGGAGACATTAGACATAAGCCAGAACTTAATTTTCCCAAAGGCTCCAAAGGTGGGAGTGGGGGATAAAAAAAACCAAAGAGGAACAAAGAGCCTCACTCCTCTTAACAGGTCAAGCAACCTCTGGACTGAGCCGGGGATGCACCTGTGTGGGTACAGAACTGAGAGATGTCCTTCAGTAATGAGGAAGGGGGTGAAGGGTCCAGCAGTGTTTACAATGGTTCTAAGATATCAAGGGATAGAGTAATTTTTGAATTACATTTAAATAAGCACTTTACCACCTATGGGGCCTTTGGGAAAATTACTGAAAGCTTAGTTTTGGTTTAGGTCCATGGTCCTAGATTCTGAGTCAGAGTACCAGCTCCATAAAAATGCCAGCTCTGTGACCAAGCACAAGTCATTGAACTCTGCTGAAACCCAGTCTTCTTATCTGTCAAATGCATTCTGGTTACTTTACAGGGCTGTATTTTGGCCTTGTTTTTGGTTTTTCAATCTGTACCTGTGATGTCATTGGTACAAGGAGCTGCCAGTGAGGAAATTCTTTTTACCAATGTAGCTCAGTACCTGTTGTACAACCTCAAGTCTTAGACAGTACCTGGGACACTGCTAGATTAAGCGGTAGTTTGCCCAGGGTCATATATCCAGTATGAGTCAGAGGCAGAACCTGAACCCGGATAGCTATGATTCCAGGACTATATTACTCATCCCACCAAGCTGATCTCAATAAAATTACATTAAAAATAATATATTTATAGAAAAATGCTTTACATAAATATAATCTTTGGGGCGGCTAGGTGGTGCAGTGAGTAAGAGCACCGGCCTCAGAGTTGGGATGACCTGGGATCGAATCCGGCCTCAGAAAATGTGCACCCACACGTAAATAATGACTAGCTGTGTAACCTTGAGCTTAACCCCAATTGCTTTTTAAAAATAAATAAATAAATGTAATCTTTTATCATCAAAAAGTAAGAATAATGGCACAGCTAGCAGTCCATTTTAACTGAAAGATAGAGCTGGTGAAGTAGTCACGGGAGATATGGTTGAAAAGAAAATGCTGAAAGGTCTTAAATTCTAGGCTAAAGAGTTTGAATTTTGTTCCACTGAAGACAGAAAGCCACTGAAGGTCTACAAACAAGAGAGTGACAAGGTCCGTCCAATGACAAAAACCATTATATATCTGCATGGATATTTCACTAGAAAAAGCCTTTCTCGAAAAAATGCACCTCAAAACATTCAGGAAAGCAAATGCCCTCATCCTTCATCAGTACTGTTTCATTTGTCTTCAAATTATATCTAAAAGACAGGAAAAATATAAAAAGAAAAATTTATTCTTAAGAAAGTCAAAAAACTTTTAATACAATAAGAAAACAAAAAAAGTTTAGGAGAATATGCTAACAGAGGAATTTTGTTATTAAACTTTTTTTCAAAAGAATCTCTAACAGTTCAGAGTTTTGTATGCAATCTTTTTTGTTTTTTCATACATTTAAATATTTAAGTTTGTCGATTATTAAATTTTTTTTAAATTCTATTCTAGAACTGATTCTTACTTACAGGAAGAAACTCACTGCTTGGCCAGAAATGAAAGAACCCTAGAAGAAAGCAACAATTACCTCCAAAGGTTTATGTCAGAGAAAAAGAGAAAAACTGGGCACAGTTTGGCAAGTATTTTAGATTTTGTGCAAGCAAACTGTAAAGGATTCAGAGGAAGCTAGGTAGGATTTCATGGACTAAAGATTGACATAGAAAGTCAACCCGGGAAGAATGGAAAATTCTCAGTAGTGAAAGGAAACAATGCCAATGAAAAAGAAAAACTGGAGTTTTCTAGAGACTAATGTGGATGCACAAGGAACTCACCACACCATTTGGATTTTATAGAGGTTATGTAGAGAATATGTACGGCAAATGACAGATGATAAATATAAAGGAATGATGCCGTTCTGTAAAGTATTACTAGACAGATGGATATAAGGGGACGGTACAATTCTGGAAAAGTTGTATGAGATGTGCTAAATCTCAGAATGAGCTAAAGCTGATGGCAAACAGGGATTTTAGAATTATAGTAGGAGAAAGGAGAACATCAACCAAGAGACAGGACCACTAGTTGGAGAGACAGATGATAACTGACAATGGAGAGCAAGCAGAGCAGAGTCAAGAGGACAGAGTAGTGGGAAGAATCATGGCCAAGATACTCTTCTCCTTCTCTACAGAGATCCAAAAAACCCACCACACCAAATTCTGATTAGGAAATCCAAGAAAAAGTCACACAGTGAGTTATTTCTCTAGCCCAAACTAGCTTGGGCAAACAGAGAAGTCTGCAGCCGCTAAAGATTAGGTCTAGTCGGAAGCTAAGACTGGCCATCTGGGAAAGAAGCATCCCAGTGAATCCCTGAATGAGTACCAAGTACAGGAAAGTGTGCCATCTGGCAGCTCTGCTGTCTAGCCAGCTCCAGGAGACAGAAGCAGGGCAGACTGAGGAGGGGACCTGTCAGAAAGGAGCAACAGCAATCTTGGACTCCAGCTATTTACTGAGCAAAGAACAAATTAAGAAGTAAACAGTAGCCATGTGACTCTAGGTACAGAGTAGGGCCTCAGTTTTAGACTCAAGCCCAGGCTAAAGCCTGAAGTGGAATAACAAGGGCAAGAATATCAAACTAAAAGAGAGTCAATCTTACAATTTAGTCACTGAATCTGCAGTTTCCCAGAAGGCACTAAAAGGGATTGATTCCAGTAGAAGTCTACCAAAACTTCCAACCAGGGACAAAGAAAGAGACAAACTACAGGCCAGTAAGTTTTGAAAGTGAACAGTTCTTATTTCCTTTTTTTGACAGGATTCCTTAACTAGTAGAGGCAAGGAAATTCTGAAAATAGTTTTACCTAGATTTCAGCAAAGTATCTGATAAAGTATTTCATGTGAATCTTGTGGAAAAGATGGAGAAATGGGTAAGATGACTATAATCAGATGAATTTGAAACTGTCTGAATGTTCTGACTTGAATGAGAGTTCTAAATTGTTCAATGTCAACTTTAAGAGGTCTCCAGCAAATTCACGATCCCTGGGATTTGTGCTTGGTTCTGTGCTGTTCACCACATTTATCAATGATGTGGATAATGGTCTAGAAAGTGTTTTCATCAGATCTGCAGAGGACACAAAGGTGAGAGGAATAACTAACAACAGACAGGATTTTTAAAAAATTCTTTACAGGCAAAGAACTAAAAACAAAGAAAATGTCTATCGAATAAGGAATGGATAAATAAACAATGCTGCATGCATGTAGTGGAATGTTACTGCCCTGTAAAAAATTATGAAAATGATAAGTACAGAAGAGAAACATGAGAAGATTTATATGAATAGATACAAACTAAAGAAGAATTGGGAAAACTACACAATGACTACAACTATACAAACAAAAACTACAACAAAGGAACTGAAGCTGAACACTATGAAATTAGGAAGACCAAGCTGAGCCCCAAAGAAGAGATATGAGAATGTACCCCTTTTCTTTCTTTGTGGAGGTGAGAGATGATAGGTATAAAATACTGCATATAATGTTAGGCTTGGCTGATATGTTAGTTTTATTAAACTTTTTATTCTCCCTTTTTTTACAGTTTGTTTTAAGAGATGGCTCTCTGGGATATGCTAAGAAATATAAGTGATATAAAAACAAAAAAATTGAAATTGGAGAAAAAAAAAGATCCTGACAGACTAGACCACTGGGTTGAAACCAGTAAGATGAAATTCAGCAAAGATAAAAGAGAAGTCTTATACTTAGGTTCAATGAATCAATTTCTAAGGTCAAGGAAAGGGTAGAAATAAAAAGGCAACAGTTTGTCTGAGAAAGGTCCAGGCATTTTAGTAAACTGAAAGATGAATATGAATAAACAAGGTGACATGGTAACCAAAAAAAGCTACTCCTTAGGCTACATTCAGGAAGAAGGGGATAATAGTCCTTAGATTAAATGTGGAGTACTATGTTTAATTTGGGGTACCATATTACAAGAGAGAGATTGATAAATTGTAGAGGCTCCAAAAGAAGACAAGCAGGAGGGTGAAGAAGAGCCTTTAAATCAATAAGGAACAGCTGAAGGAACTAGAGATGTTTAACCTCGTAAAGAGAAGACTTGAGGTGAACACACAACTGTTTCCTGTAAGGATTTTCAGGGCTTGTTGTATTTGGCCTCAAAAAGTATCTGAGCCCCCAAGCCCACCTTCTTTCTTTTTCTTCCATGTGCTGCCTGGGAAAACCATCCCAGATTCAATGCAACTCAACAAACACTTCTTAACCACCTACTAAGCAGAAGGCATGATGCTAGGTACCAGGTGTAGCAACAAGCACCCTGGCATACCCAGGAAGACTACTAGCACAGGGTCTTTGATCGGCTTTTCTAAAGGAAAGCAACCCAAAAGGGATTATTCAAACATATATCATGCCTAGTTCAGGGGGAAAAGTCAGCGCCTTGAACTTCAGAAAAAACAAACAGAAGTTACAAGCAGACCAAAAAAAAAAAAAAAATACAGAGAAAATAACACAAACCAACAGACAGTGCTTCAAGCTATCTTGCCATCACATCCCTACATAGTTAGTTACCAGAGAGAGAAGCACCAATATCTGGGCTTTCAAAGCCAGGGGGCTCAATAACTGCCCAGTCTCATTTGCCCAAATCACAAAACTCCACCTTCTCCAGGGTCAGAAAACATCACAACCTTTGCAACCCACTGTCTAATTAGGAAAGTAACAAAAGGTGTGGTGAAAAACAAGCCTCCCCCAAGCAAGCTTTGCTTGTTGGTCTCCAAGTGAGGCCCATTAGGGGCAAGGAAGATCTTCAAACTCCCTGACCATAATACCAAGAGTAGTTTGAGTTTTTATTTTGGGTGTGTGCAAGGGCAGGAGAGGGAGTGGGACCTGTTATTCCATTAGTATGGAGAATTCCTATGGAGAAAATTCCTTCTTTCAAGGCAGATCAGCAACTGTTCTCAAACTCTAGTCTTAAGCGTTTACTGAGGCACTAATAAGTTAAGTGATTTGTCCAGGAACCCATTTATATCAGGGATTGGTTCTGAATTCAGGTTTTCCAGTTTTGTACCAATTACAACAGAGTGGCTAGAAAGATTCAAACATGGAAACAACAATCCACATGACAGTAAGTCCTGAATTGTCATTCTAGATCAGTAAAGATCGCCAGATAAATAGATATTCAAAGACTGAAGACCCATAAACTATCTACATTGTATACAGATAACTAACTCAAGTAATGTGTCAGTAGTATCATTACCAGAGGCAGAAGGCCAAATACAGAATTACAGATTTGGAAGAAACCTAAGGTCATTTCGTCTAAGCTACAGCTTAACAAGAATTAACCTCAACATCACAACTGGACATTACTGGACTAAAATTAAGTCAACCAGCCTTTGCCTCAGGAACTCATGATAGGGAACACATTTTCTACTTTTGAACATCTCTAAGTTTTTCCATATAGCAAGACTAAATTCTCCTCTCTTCAACTTTTACAAACCACATTCTGGGACCAAACAAAACAAGTCTAATCATCTGCCATGAGAGAGTCCTTTAAATATTTATAGTCAACTATCACAGAAACCCCTCACCCCAGCTTTCTCTTCTCTAGCCTAAACATTCACAATCCCTTCAACCCTACTCAGTACTCTGGCTCTTATGCCCCAATTAATGCATTTCTATTTATATAACCAGATATTCACAATGCAGACACCTTATGATCTTAAACATAAGTATATACTTAAAAATCAGGCAAAAGAAATATTATAGGTACTCACATTAAAGTAAATGCATCAATAATATTTGAAACTCTAAACTTCAGCTGCCCTCTTTCTGTCTCAGAAACTGTCTATAAAAAATTCCTTGGTGAAACTTAAATACATGCTTCCACTTCAAAGTAGCTGATCCATGTTATGTTTAACTACTACCTTTCTAGACAACACATCTCAGCCAATAATGAAAATTAATTATTACATCTGTAATAAGGGAAGCATAGCTGTAAATACCAAATAGTGAAAACTACTTGATCCACCGAGTGACTTCTCTAATTTCTTCAAATCAGTTCCTCTGTCACTTATATCTTCAAAAACTTAGTAGGCACTTAATGTTTATTAAATATTTTTAAATGACATATGCTTAATAAGTGATTGGTTAAGATTGATCAATTATGATTGAGATGGCATAGTTCTAAAATGCGTTTTTACCTCTTTCAATCTCTTTTTGGGTTCAGATTCTGCATCATCTCTTTAAATCACCCTGGTTTATGTTAGCAGTCAAATTTTCATCTTTTTTCTTGTGATCAGATATTTTCTTATCCATAATCATAAAACAGTTATGCCAGGTCTACCCCACATACTATAGCTTATCACATCAAAAACTCAGAAATAACGGTCTCAAAATTCTGAGTCAGAAATGAACTGCTTCAAAAACTCTCTTAAAACTGAGCAACAAGATACCTTGGCAACAAGCCTTCAAGAGAGAGAATATATTAAACTAGGAAAATATTATTTGCATTCCAAAGAAATAATTTTATGTATGGGAACCCTAGTAACCTGAGATAAATCACCTTTAAAAGGTGAAGAATTTGTTTCCTATATATTACTATCAGATTCCTGTTGCCTTTAAAAGCAAGTAAATCCCTATATTACAGATATAAAGAAATTAAACCTGGAAAGTAAATGAGGAGTGCCAGAAAACATCAAGGTTGTAATCACTGAACACTCTAACAAATGATTATAGTCTTTAAATTACAATCATACATAGGTGTGTATTCATATTATAAGTTTAATCTATTTAAAAGTATTTCACAAAATATTAGGCCTTTAATCTGGGGGAGGGAGGGGAAAATGGGTGTGGAAGTGATACTAGCCCTACTGTAATCTAATGTGTTAATGACCACTTATAAAGGTTATTACAATAGGAATACTTTTCCTGTAGGACTAAATGGCTTTGGAGGTCTCTTCCATTTCTGTTTTCTAATGATAGCCTTCCACAGTCACAAACTGAAGCCACCACTTAGTATATTTATTAAATGGGACAAGGGTGGACAAAAGGTGCTGAGAGGGTGTATGGGGCAAAACACCAGGGTGCTCCATTGGGGCATGGAGAGCAGAAAGAGGAGTGTAATGGAAATGCAAATTTAAAGATCTTCCCTGCCCCTAGCTTAAGTGCATCTGGAGCCAGTGGTGGGAGGCTTGTTTTTCAGGAAAGCCCACACCTTGATACTTTGTGATAAGGCTGTGGGTCAAGAAGTTTGTGACATTCTCTGAGCCAGGAGAAGGCTATATAAACCCTGATGGAAGGCTTTGCTTTGGGGCTCACTTTGAGAAGTGTTGTGTGATTTGACCAGATGAGACTCTGGGAAGCCGTTGTTGAGAGCCCCCCGGCTTTGAAAACCCAGATGTTGATGCTTCCCTCTCTGGTAACTGTGATTTGGTATTGATATAATGGTTGGATAGTTTGGAAGCCTGTCTATTTGATCTGTCTGTATACTCTGAAGTTCGGGGTGCTGACCTTTTCCCCCTGAACTAAGTAATATATGTTTGTTTGATTAAAGTAAGCTTGTTAACCCATTTTGAGTTGCTTTCCTTTACAAAAGCAGATCTAAGAACCTGTGTTGGCAGCTACCCTGGGGATATTGGGGTGCTTGCTGCTACAGGAGAACCAGAGCAAAGCATGCTAAAAATTACCTAAAAGAAATTTCACCTACTTCCAATTTTGCCAGGTCTGGCCCTGGCTTTCTCATGATCTTCTTGGTTTTCTTTACTAGTGCAGCTTTCATTAATGAGTTAGTTTTATTCTCAGGATAAAAATCGAAATGCTTTGTAAAGTTGAGAATTTAGTACAATTTAACATTTATGGATTTAACAGTAGGAAAGCATTTAGATGATTTAGAATGAGTCAAATTTGACACAAATAATGCTCAACTGCTTTTCAAAGAACCTCTCTCCAAAACTATAAAAAGTGCTATGAATACAGATGCTTGGAGTGAGCAGTAGTGGGAGAAGAAAGTAAAAAACCAAACATGGATTCATCAAGGTTAGGTGTGAAAAATACACACTAATGGATGACTCACTTTACAAAATAATTTATTTTTATTCAAAATGTACAGTGATGGTGGAAAGTGGCTTTTTACAAAGAGGCTTTATATCTTGGAAAGATAAAAACACTATTATCTACATGATAAGGGAAGCATAGCTGTAAATACTGAAACAGTAGATAATTGATAATTCACATACAAGTCACACACACACACTGCATCATTAGCACGGAATTTATCTCTTTTAATACCCAAAGTTGCATCCATGTCCTCAGTCAGCTACTTAATCTTGTGTTAAGAAAAGATTTCTACTGCAGTAAAGAAAAGTAAAATACTTCCCATCCTTAACCACCCATTCTCACAATGCAACTGTGCTTGTTTTGACACTGGCCAGTTGCAGACTTTGACCATAATTCTTGAGTTAAAGGGGACCTTCAGAATCCTCTAATCCATCCCCCTCCCTGATTTTACAGATGACAAAGCTGAAACTTAATGGAAAAGTGGCTTTTGCAAGTTAAAACATTGAACTGATAGATATACTTGTGTAAAAGAACATCAATAGATATTTTATACACACACACACACACACACACACACACACACACACACACACACACACACACACACACCCCAAGCCCTAAAGAGCAACACAAAATGATTTCCCATTTTCCCCCCTTTTCAATCACTGTTCCTTATAGCAAATCAATTGTTCTTACTACTAATCCACCATAAATTGTTTCTACCTCCAAACGTTTGGGCAAGTAGCAATCTACTAGTTTGCCATAAGTATATAGGGATGTACTGATGTGTCACTTAGGGTTCCTTAATACTTCTACTACATGCCTAGAGAAGACACTTAGAAATCAAGTTCAGTAATTAAGTCATTCCTATGACAGATGCCTTACCCCATTCAATTCTGGAACAAACAACTCGGAAAGTCTATGACCTCATAAACAAGTCACAATTCCAAAGGCCCTATTTTGACCATCTAGTCTAACTGGGCAAGGGCAAGGCCAATGGAAAGCTGCCCTTCATAAAGTTAAAAAAAAAACAAAACAAACCACAGCATTTTTAAAATATAACATGACTCTTCTGGCATATGAATGTAGGTGAAGCCATAATTTGTAGAATAATAGGCACTAATATTACACGCTGCTTCAGTTCTGTCATAGTTCTAATCCATCAAATTGATTAATGTTATAATAACTCTACACAAACCTATCATTTGTGCACTAATGAAGTCAAACTCAGTTTATCCTTAGGCAACTAGATTCCAAAAGCCCAGAGATGCCATCTCCATCAGCTTACCAAGTCTACTTGGAGAGTTCGAGTTAAAAAAGGATAAGAAATCTGTGTAGCTGCTATCTAAATTTACAAGGCTTTTTGTCAATAAAATCAAATATTGACATAAAAGTATAGAAGTGCCCACAGTATTAAATATTTCAGGCAACTTCTTAAACAAAGACTAGACTTCAGAAAAGAAGTAAGGTGACTTTAAATGGGAGTTGTAAGTAAAAGTAGGAAAGGAAAGTGGACACACAAGTACATAGCTCTAAAATAGGGCATGAAATTAACATTTAGTACAAGTTCTAAAATGTCCAGACTTTTAAAATTGAGATTAGATAAAGAGACTTAATCAATCATAGCATTTTAAAGTACGTAAGTACTTAATACAAAAATACCAAATTTGGTATGCTTCAAAGATACAAACTATGTATGATAATGCTAAACAAAGAAGTTCTAAAATTCATAATGAGTATTCTTGATTAAAAGGCCAATTTTTTCCTTTTTTCCCCTAAAAGTAAATTTTGTGTTTTTTTTTCAAGTCTTACCATATCTGACAATCATGCTTCAGAAACAAAAAAAATCATCAAGAAAGGTCAGTAAAAGGGGATGGAGTCAAGATGGCAGAGTAGAAAGAGCATTTCTACACAGATCTCGCTCCCACCATTTCCAATTCATATAAAAGGGGACTCTGAATAAACTCTGGAGCTACAGAACCCACAAAATGACACAGAGAAGCTAACCTCCCGATTGAGGACAGCCCGGCAGCCCCACAGGGAGTGGCCAGCGCATCGCTCTGGGAGCAGAGCCCAGGCCCGCATGAGTCCCTCATGAGTCCCGCATGAGTCCCGCATGAGTCCCTCATGAGTCGCAGGTTTTAGCCCCAGGGAGGCCAGAAAGGCTAGCTGGAAGGACTCCAGAACACCAGCAGCTGACGCATTTCCAGAATTATCAACACATAGCTGCCAAGGACAAAGTGAGAGGTCAGTGTGGTATGGACTTTGGGACTAGTGGTGAGAGGGCATCGGCCTCTTTCCCTGGGGGCGAAAAGACACTGAGTAGCTGAGGAGCAGCCTGCCATGTTGCAGCTTCAATTTCTGGCCTACAGACTGTGGTGGGGACAGTCGGGGGGGTGAGCACTTTTGCTTTAACCTTCTTGGATCTGGATTTCGGTCTGGGGTAGAGGTCTTGTAGTGTGCGACCAGCTTGCCAGAGCGTGTGGAGGCTGAAGAGAGGGCACCCAACTAATACCTCCAGCAGCTGATAAAACCCCAGCGTTTGGGATGGAAGTTCCCCTGTCTGGTGGCAGAGTCCTACTGTGGCAACAAGCCCCAAAATCAAGTAATTGAGTGGCAACATGCCTAGGCAAAGGAAACAAGATAAACAGAAAAATTCAACATTAGACTCCTATTTTGGGGGCAAAGAGAATTGAAGCATGGAATAGGAGGAAGACTGGGAGGTCAGAACTCCTGCACCAAAAGCCCCAAATGAAAATACAAGCTGGCTACAGGCCATAGAGGACCTTAAGAAGCAGATAAGAGAAGTGGGGGGAAAACGGGGAAGAGAAATGAGAAAGATGCAAGAAAAGTATGAAATGACAGTCAACACCTGACTGAGGAAAATAACACCTTAAAAAATAGACTAACTCAAATGGCAAAAGAGGCTCAGAAAGGCAATGAGGAGAAGAATGCCTTAAAAAGTCGAATTTGCCAGATGGAAAAAGAATCTCAAAAGCTCAATGAGGAGATTCACTCCTTCAGAGTTAGACTGGAGCAAATGGAAGCTAATGACTTTATGAGAAATCAAGATGCTATTAAACAGATCTAAGCAACTGAAATAATAGAAGGCAATGTGGAATATCTCATGGGAAAAACCACTGACCTGGAAAATAGATCCAGATTGGACTACCTGAAAGCCATGATCAAGGAAAGAACCTAGAAATCATCCTTCAAGAAATTCTGAAGGAAAATTGCCCTGATGTTTTAGAACCAGAGGACAAAATAGAGGTTGAAAGAATCCATTGATCACATCCTGAAAAAGATCCCAAAAAGAAAACTCCCAGGAATATTATACCCAGGTTCCATAATTCCCAGATCAATGAGAAAATATTACAAGCAGCAAGGAAGAAACAATTTCAATATTGTGGAAATACAATCAGGATAGCGCAGGATCTGGCAGCTTCTACACTGAGAGATCAAAGGGCATGGAATATGATATTCCAGAGGGCAAAAGAGCTGAGATTAAAACCAAGAATCGCCTACACAGCAAAACTGAGTATCATGTTTCAGGGGAAAATATGGTCATTCAGTGGAATAGAGCATTCTTGAGGAAAAAACCAGAGTTGAACAGAAAATCTGACATTCAGACACAAGAAGCAAGAGATGCTTGAGAAGGTAAACAAAAAAAAAAAATCATAAGGAACTTATCAAAGTTGAACTATTTATATTCCTACATGGAAAAATGGTAACTAGAACTGATGAAACTTTTCTCAGTATGAAAATAGTTGAAGAAGGGTATGTGGACATATGAATACATATGTTAATGTGTGTATATATGTCTATAAGTATACATAGATAGAGGGCACAGGTCAAATTTAATAGGAAGGGATGATACTTAAAGGGTGAAATTAAGACGTGAGAGAGGAATATAGCGAGAGGAGATGGGGAGAGACAGAATGGGGTGGACTATCTCATGTAGAGGAGGCAGGGGGAAATGGTTGCAAGGGAGGGGAAGAACAAGGCACACCCGGCGAACGGGCACGCCCCTGGCGCCTGACCGCCAGGGCCGTCTCTCCGCCCGACACCGAGGGACCAACACCACGGACCGGACGGGGAAGGAAGAGACCTCGGCACCGCCGACCCCGCCCCACCGGAGGGAGCGGGGCGGTTCGGCCGGATCGGCGACGCCGACGCGGGGGCGGAGCGGGAGCGTCTGCGAGACCCGGCTGGGACCGGGCCAGCCTCCCCTCCGCAGACCGAGGCGCCGCCCCACCCCGGGGAGCCTCACCCGTCACCGCCACCGGCCGGCCACCGCCTTCCCCCCGAAACACGGTCCGAGAGAACCGGCCACGGGGGGCACGCCCCCCCGCTCGCGGCCGGCCCTCGCGAAACTTCGGAAGCCGGGGACACCACCGCCGCCGGCCCCGCGCTCGGGTTCGGGTCGGGCGACGGACGCCCAAAGACGACCGTCTTTTCTCGGTAATGATCCTTCCGCAGGTTCACCTACGGAAACCTTGTTACGACTTTTACTTCCTCTAGATAGTCAAGTTCGACCGTCTTCTCAGCGCTCCGCCAGGGCCG